>JAKSZU010000003.1:167210504-168410504 GCA_026018925.1 Tupaia tana | reverse complement strand
ATCAATTCAGCAAATGTTTGAGTTAGTCTTTAAGGTTAATGGGTGAATACATTAGATAGAGTAACACCTTTCCATTCTCCCAACTAGAAAACCAACACCCAGTGCCATTAAAGACCATGCATACTTTTTTTTTTTTTTTTTTTTTTTAACCCTCCAGGGAAACCATGGATTTTAATACACTTTCTAAATTTAGAAACATGGTCAGGTCAGGACTCTCGTCTGGGTAAATCCCTGTGGTGTCTTGTGATTTTTCGAGTAAAGAGCCATAGTTTTTCCTATTATGTGCTATTCTTTGAGCACCAGCCCTCTCCCCAGATGGTTGTACAGCTCCCTCTATTACCCCTAGAACTCTTTGCTTAAACGTCAGTCACCTTCTCAGTGAAGTCTACTCTGACCACTTCATTTGAGAGGGCAACCTATCCCCATGCCCAGCTTTCCCTCTCAAGCGCCTGATCCCCTTAGCTTCAATTTCATCTTTCTAGCTTAAGCTACAGAAGAATTTTATTATTACTCTATTGAGTTTGTCCCCTGTGAAAATATAGGTCCTAGCATAGACTGGTTCCAGCTCTTTCATTTACTGATGTATCCCAGGTGCCTACAAATATGTCTGCTCAATAAAAGAAGAGACTGAATGAATGTGCTGAATGAATGAATGGATAACAAATATTTGTGGAATGACTACACAGTAGCCTATTTTTTCTCCTGGACAATTCAGTATTTGTAAGGAAGTTTAAGAAATACTTTCGATTTTATTGCTCTCATTATTTTGGAGTTAGTAATGATAAGCCCTGGATCTACTGTTAAATGGTCTTCATTTTATTAGATTCAAATTTTTACCTAAAGATGTAAGAGTTAACATATTACTTAGTTATTTAGAAAAATTATTTTAATTAACCTTACTCTTATTTATCATTTTAATTTGACCAGAGAAGGACAGATTTAGAGAGAGAGAGCAAGCGAGAAAGCAAGCCACCAGGTCTGGAACTTGAACTGAGGTAAGCCATGTGGGAGTCCAGCGCCCCCAACAATCAAGCCACTTGCTGGTCCCGTATTTAGTTATTTTTGAATATGGTAAAATAAATATTCAAGATTTGAAATCTATTTTTAATTTTTTTTTTTTAGTTTTCTATAGGGAGAGGTGCTCACTGGAGAGAGATAGGACAAGAGAGAGAAAGTAAGAAAGTACCCTCCAGGGCAATGACCCCACCATAATCTCTTCTCCACTCTTTTCTCAGGACTTTGGGCAGACATGTAGCTGTTCCTTGTGGTGGTTTTTTCAAGCTGCCAAGTCTGGGACTGGAGCTATGCAGTCAGCCATGTGGGATCCAGCTGCCTTAACCACCATACCACTTGGCTGATCCAAATTTTAATTTTTTAAGGGTTGTCAGATCCAAAGATAATTTGCTGCCATATTGTGTGTTCAACTCATTTCACAGACAAGACAATCAAAACCCTGGGGCGGTAAATGGTATGCTCAGGGATGCCCTTCTGGGGGCCAGCAGGTGGCATAGTGGTTAACATGCTAGATTCCCACAAGGCTGACCACGGTTTGAGTGTCAGACCTGGTGGCTTGAGAATCATGCTGGGAAACCCGTGCATGTGTGCCCCAAATCCTGAGAGGAGAATAGAGGAGAAGGAACTGCAGCCCGGCCATCCCTCTGGGGGAGTGTTATTTCTCACTTTCCCTCTCTGTCTCTCTCTGGGGAGCACAAGCACCCTATGACAAAAAAGCCTTAAAAAAAATGCTATTCTGCCATGTGGGTGGGACCCACAAGAGAACCTCTCGGCACGTTGTTGCTGGTCTCTAACACGTTGCACTGCCCCACCAACCTGTCTTGTGTTACGCATGCCATTCTGGTGCCCATAGGAAAGTTTATTCTTTAAATCTCATGAGTGTCTTATATCTTCTCTTCTTACATCATTTCTGGGACAAACACTAGAGTTCGAGAGAGCTGCACAGCGGTGAAATCTCCTACTGTGGTGGTTCTGCTCTCGTCTGGCACTTTTTGATAAGCCCAGAGCAGTTCTTTCTGATTGCCTCTTCTAGGCATGCTTGAAAAAATAACCCAGTTAGAATTCCCCTGGTCTCCATCTATGATTTCATTGGGAAACTATGCATAAGATACTTTGGAAATAAATATACACAAGAAATTACAACTCTGTTTGAATGACCCTCTACCTTGGAATGTCTAGAACTGTGAGAATTAAAAGGCCAAGAAATATGTCCAGGCCTGCTGGCTTGAAAAGTTACTATTCCTTATATGGAATGTGTACAGACAGGGAAGCTGAAATTGTATAAACTAAATGGAAATTTTTTTTTTTTCCCAGCCACTTATGTGTCTCATCCTTGACCTACTTCATTTATAGGTTCATTTAAGATACTATGCCTTACAAGTTCATTGCCTTGTGGATGGTCTTCCAACGATGATATTCAGAACAACTAGTGCTTAACATGGACTTTGATTATATTGGAAAAATCCAGCATAGGCCCAGAAAGGACATGAGTGAGCTAGTATCATTAATTATATCAACAGAATTTTAGGTCTGCTAATAATGTGGAGGGCTGGTCAA
This sequence comes from Tupaia tana, assembly GCA_026018925.1. NCBI lineage: Eukaryota > Metazoa > Chordata > Mammalia > Scandentia > Tupaiidae > Tupaia > Tupaia tana. The sequence continues at coordinate 168,407,933 of JAKSZU010000003.1, read as the reverse complement.
AGTACCCCAGGTAGAGTTTATTCATTACTTTTGGAAATTTTAAAATGTAGACATTCAGAAGTGTTTAGTCTGGTTTTAAGTAAGGAAGAAGGGCAATTGAATTCAGGCAAGGACCCCCGAGCTGCACAATAAATATTTCCTTTACCCTGTTTCCTTGCTAATGGAGCAAATGGGGCACCAGCTATGAAACTAAAGCAAAAATGATGTATTCTATTTTTCATAAGAGTAATTATGAAATAATTCTTATACAGTGTAGAATGGGGATGTTTTGCAGTCTTGCTTTGCATGGAATATTTTAAGTTAAGCAGTTTAGAGCACTGATAAAATATATTTGAAAGGGCTCTGCTTTTATTAAACCTTGCCAGCAGTTTTGAAATTTTTCTCAATTCAAATCCCAGCTATACTATTAACCAAAGTAACTTTCTTACCTTCTCAAAGTTTCCATTTTCTCACTTAGAAAATGAAGATTAAAAATAGTACTTTATTGGGACCAGCAGATGGGGTAATGGTTACGTCTCTGGACTCCCACATAACCAACATGGTTCAAGTCCTGGATCTGGTGGCTGAAAACTCATGCCAGGTGCATGTGCACGCATGTCCAAGATACTCAGAGGATAATAGAGGAGAAGGGATTGTGGTGTGCCCATACTCCTAAGGATGAGGGGGTATTGATTTTTCATTTTCTATCTCTTTGGTGAGTGCACGTGCACTATAGCAAAAATCTCTCTCTCAAAAAAAGAAAAAAATAGTACTTACTGTATAGGATGGTTGTAAGAGTTTAAACAGCAAGTTAAAGCAACATAACGGGTTATCTGAAAAGTCATGATACATTTTTGCATAGAAAAACATAGAAAAATATGTCATGAATTTTCTGACAACCCAATAAATACAAAGCCTGGTAAGTACATAATGTTCAGTAAACAGAAACAGTTATTAATCTTGCTAGCCTTAATAATTGATTGAATAAAGTTTTCAAAAAAGTAGAAGGTAGATCGTAAAAAGTTTCCAATGTGGAAAAGTGGCCCCCTTATTCTGAATTCACAGCTTTGTCATTCATGATTTCTTCTTCTCTAGAAGTCAGTCTATATTTCTACTACAAGTGAAGAAGAGTGACAGTTCCTTAAACAACCCCAAGGAAGTGCTGATTTTTGCCTTTGTTAATGGAATTCTCAGATGAAAGCTTATGTTTCCTAGGTGTTTAAATTAGAGTATGATCTTACACTTGAACTTCACTAGATTGCCTTGGTATATAGATATCCACAGATTGGCCTACAGACAAAAGCAAATAAAATTGTGGGATAAAATATTTCTTCTGCTTCCTAAAGCCTAGCTGTTTATATAACTGTACACCGCTCTCCTTTAAGGGCCAGGTCTTGCACAGTGCTGGATGGCCCAACAGCAGACCTTCCTTAGGGCACTTTGGAAGCATCCCTATGCACTCATGCAAATGAGAGAGGCTCACCTTTGAGAGAGAGAGTAGAATTTTGAAAAGAGTGACTCTAAAAAGAAAATATCTTTTGCTGTTACATATGTATCAGTTTTGTGGCTTAAGGTTAGTGTTTTATTTTAAATGCATGTCAGGAGAGGAAAGTGGTGCCATAGCTTTTATTTATTTGTTTAGTCTCTCTACAGGTCTGATCCAGCTCACCTCTCAGGATGATTGGAACACTAGCCATTTAGATAGTCTGTCACCCAAATAAATACATATTTTACATTTAGCAGAACTAAAGGAAGGAATCTCAAATAGGCTTATAAGTTCAGTGGTAGAAGTAGAGTGAATACTAAATATTTTTGTTTCAGTTGAAAACACTGTTCATTGTTATAAGCTTTGATGTGATTCAGGCTCTAGATGATTTTCATTTTGGTAAACCTGATTTTCCAGTTTTTAAAATCTCTAATCGCTAAGCATCTATTTTTTTTTTCTTTTTAAAGAAGCTAATACTCTCATAATACTTAGTATTTTCCATTTTCAGCAAAGCCAGCTTTAAATATTTCCCAATGCTAATGCATGATTTGTCTAAGCATTTTAGCTAAATCTAATCTTTCATTACTGTTGATGCTTATCTCTATTTTCAGATAGTTAATTTGCTGACTTTCTGCAAAGTTCAGTTTTTGTTACATGTCTGATCAAGCTTAACAATAATTTCCTATATTATATTAGCCAAAGTAATGTTTGTTTATGAGCTTAGAGTCATATTTATTAACATCCATGATTAACTGAAAATTGCCCCATGTGGTATTTCAATCCACAAATGTGTTTTGATTAGAGAAGGGACAATTATTCTATTTGCATTTGATTCTAACACAAATGGGATAATTTTCAGCTCTTTTAGTCAAACAGATAGAAGGGGAGAAAAGAAAAAGAAAGGCCTTCAAAAGACAGCTCATGAGCTGCCACTTTCTGGTCATTTGGACTCTTCTGTAATTTACTTTTCTTTGTAGCATATTTCTATAAAATAGTTTTGGTTAGAATAATTACCTTAATTGTTAATATCTCTCTAAAGTACCACTGGGGCATTATCTATTATGCTGCATGACATTGATCATTGTGTACTTTCTGAAATATTTCATCCTCTTTAGGATTGGATGTCTGACTATTTAGATTTAATACTTGACAAATATTATGTATGCAGAAATTCAATAAATAAGAAAAAAGCATATTTCGAAATGATGATTCATGTTCCTCTTTAATTCTGACTACTTTTTCTGAAGTGTTCCTGACTTGATATATTTCTCCAAGTCTTTTTTTATCTGGTGGAATAGAATTAGCTTTTTACAGATTGCTTGGACATATGAAGAGGGATTTTCTCTGAGCACTTGTAGCAGGTAGGATCTAGAATCTGATTTTCTGAAGCTCTGCTTGAATGCTTAGTGACTCAGAGTGGTCCCTAGAAAGATTGAAGTCCCAGCATAGAATCTTGTGGATCCTGAAAATATAGTTGGTCTGGTTGACATCTCCAGATCTGCTGACCCTAGGAACTCTTTGTGAATTCATTCACTTTTACTGGAGATAGGAACCCTATAGACAAAAATCCTTGGCTCTTCCGGTGGTACTCAGGAAAGGGATCATTCTTATTTGCATTTTATTTGCAATTCAGAGTAAGACGGATATAAGATGACCTGACTTCTGTTGTTGATTTTCTTGGATTAAAAGCTAAATAGGTTTTTGTCCTCTTACCTTACAAGTCAGGGCCTAATAGAATGACAGAAAGACACCAGAACCTTGCACAATTTCCAACACTCTCCATAATGTTGGTTGAATAAATGAATGAGTAAATGAATGAACTACTCATAACACACATATGATCATAGATCTGGAGCTCCCATATCAAGCTTTAATGGTTCAGATGCTTTTTTTCACCTTATTTGCTCAATTAAGTAGATTCAAAAGTTTTGCTTCAATTCTTAAAAAACTTCATATGAATTAGGAATACCTCTTAAATTTTTCTTTTGATCAGCTTTAATCTGCATAGAACCCCCTTTTGGTGCCAGAATGCCAGCTTGAATAAATCAGCCCACTCAAATTGAATAAATCTATTTAAATACTTATAAAATATTAAGGATGCATTTGGGAAAAGCCTCTAAGGTTATTGTGGCACCCATGTACCTCACAGTAACTAATTTATTAAGCAGTTTGCAAACCTGGGAAGAAAGGAAAAAGAAAAATGGTTTCATAAACCAAGAGCAGAAGCCAATTTTTCAGCTCAGATGATGAAAGGAAGCATGCATTTCTAATCAAAAAGACAGATAAGCCTTCTCTCTCCCACCATTCCCTCACCGGCAAAGTGCCTTTTCATCATCAACAACACTCCATTTCTAATGGCTGCCTGGGCCTTTCTGCACCTTCTCCATACGCTGGTAATGTACACACAGCATCCCTTTGAAACAAGAGCCCATTAGCTGTGGCATACTACCTTTTCACATGACGCTCTTCTGTTGCAAGTCATCAGCGCAGTGTTAAATCATCCCTACTGGGCATGCTCAGAACCCTGTCAGAGGGATAAACTGATATTTAGAGCCATAGCATGAAAATTGCTTTTCAGCCCTCTTGAAGGACAGTTTGGAAAAAAAAAAATGGGAAAAGGAAAGGGAAAAGGTCATAAACTAGACAGGTAACACCAAGCTCATCATTTTACCTTGGTGCTTTTCTTTGGGATCATTTGTGACCCTCATTCTGATGCATGTCATGGCTGTCCCTTTGTGCAGGGAGGAGAGCTGGCGGTCTACATCTGGCTATCGTTCAGTATTTCAGGTCATCTTGCCCCTCCGACACTTAGTATTACTCCCCTCCCCCAGCAATTCAATAAACGTTAGTATTAATGATAGCTGTCATGGTAAATGAGTTTGGCCTGCTTAGTAAGGTCTAGAAATAGTAACTTTCCATTATTCTACACGGTATCACATGCAGGTGCTGCTGATAGCCCTAGTTGTGGGGGCCCACAAAGCATTCCATTTCATAGGTCCTTAGTCTTCATGCCTTAATGGTGCCATCGTTTTCCACATGTCGCCTGGAAAAGGAGCCCACTTGTTCCCCCTGCCTCTCCACCGGTGGTTTAATAAGCACGTATTGCACATAATACTAATAACTGAATTGTGCTCGACGCAGCATCTGTAAGGCAAACGCAAGTGTTTGTGGACAGGGAAGACAGAGCTTGTAGGAGTCAGTTTATTTGTTATTTATTTTGAAGGGCCAGTATCAACAAACCTAGCTATGGCGTATCTTAGAATTATCTGCCAAGTCAGTGCAGAGAATAATAAACATGGCATCAGAGTTCAGTGATGCTTTTCAATGATCCACTGACCAGATTAAAAAGAAAAAAGAGTTTATTAAGGGTAGTCTATTTTTCCTTTTACCCAAGGTGAAGGGAAAGGGCAGGGGCGGGGGGGGGGTACTTGATTTCTGACAAGACCATTTACATGGAGTCGAGTCATTTGCTATTTTAGGCCTGGATTCCTACGCACGTTTTGGTCAGGGTGCTTATGTACAGCATGTTCCTATGTCCGTCTGCCTCCAGGAAACTGGTTGGGACATGCTCAGAAATGGGGCTTTGGTGAATTATTTTACTGCCAGTGAGTGGTAGAGGAACTAGAGACTGTCGTCTTTACCAGCAGATCACATGCCATGTTCCAATAGCCCTGAATACTGCCGGAGAGATTAAGGCCAAGGTGAAGGTCGCCATTTCTGAGCATACCTCATTTGGTTGCCCTCATCAATGTCTTCAGACATTTCTCACCCTATCTGGGACCTTTTTTGGAGACAGGACCTTGTGTGGCTACAGCTGCTCTGACCTGGCCCAGGTAAGTTAGCATGAGCCATTAGCATGTGGGAGTTTCTGGGGTTGTGCGATTTTGCTTTGGATGGAGTTGGGTCTTTCAATGAGTCACCAGCTGAATCAGAGTTTGGAGAAGCATTCAGTCAAGTAAGGTGCAAGCATACTGCACAGAGGACTAGTGTGGACTTTCTCCACACTGTGCAGCAGCTTGCCTTCCAGGGAAGTGTCAGGGTAAGTTCAGAAGTTTTTTTTTTTTGGAGACGTTTTTGCTATAGGGCACGTGCGCTCGCCAGACAGACAGAGACAGAGAGACAGAAAGCAAGAAATCACCCCCCAGGGGGGATGGCCACACCGCAATCCCTTCTCCTCCATTCTCCTCTCGGGATCTTGGGCACGCACGCACACGCGCCCGGTGTGAGTTTTAAGCCACCGGGTCCGGGACATGAACCGTGGTCGCCTACGTGGGAGTCCAGCAACATAGCCATTACGCTAACTGCTGGCCCCGAGTTCAGAAGTTTCTTTGGGCTTCTCTGATGGTAAGATTTACCTGGTCCTTCCAAAGTCTGTTTTGTTCTAGAGAAATTCTAATTCAGTAAGTCTCCTTGTCTCCTTTAAGGCTTAAGGCTGTTTTTAATAGAAACTTCAGGTGATTTTTTTTTTTTTTTTTCAGTAGGAAAAGTTTCTTTGTAAAGATTTCAGGGAAAGTTCTTATTGCTTAATACATGTAAAACATTCCTGCCATGACAGCAAACTGGTGAACATTTTGGCACATTCAACAAATACTTTTCCTGAGTCTACCAGATAAAATGATTCCTAAGAAGAAGCTCACATATCTGGGCAGGGTAAAAAGTGAGAGAAGAACATGACTATATTTTAAAAAGGATATTGAAGCTCTGGAACACTCTGGAAAACTCAAGGCACTTGCCACCGTAGGGGAGTGGGATGGGTGGAACTCAAGGAGACTCTGGCTCCAGGAAAGTTATCTCTGTCTTCACAGGGCTGGTTTTAATCATGTTCTTGTACCTTCTGCTAGCATCATTTGTCAAACCTTTGCATAAAAGTTGCAAAGTGAGGTTATGCAGTGGGTACCTTCATCCATCTCCAATTATTGACCAGAGTGGGGGTGGTTAGACACTCCTGGTGTCTCCAGCCTGCTGCCAGCTTTTGTTCCACCCCTCAAGCTGGAATGGAACGCAGCCTCCAAAGCCTTTCAAACAAAGCCCTTTGCAGCCCATCACTGTGCCTCCTGGGTGTGCTCTCCTGGCATCTGCTTTAGAGACTTCCTCTTCTGGGGATTTACCGATTTGAAATAAATCCTTCAGCTTTGGCCCTGAATCCCATAATTTTTAACTGGGTGATGATCACAGTTGTTCATCAGCTCTAATGACAACGTGACAAGAGCAGCTCCCCCTGCTTGCATTCCCAGAGGGCTGCCTGCTCAGCCCCTGGCTGCACTGCCAGAACTCTGCCACCACCAAGCTCAAGTGCACACAGTCGAACTCCCCAGTAGCTAAAGGAGATGAGGGGCCCAGGTACATGGGTCAGATGTGAACAGGGAGATCTCCACCTACATCATTTGGCCCCTTTTAAAATTCAAGGACAGCAGAAAACAGTGGTGGCAGTTTACAAAGCACTTAGTGTACTCTAGGCAGTATTCCAAGGGTTGTACATGGATTAATATTAATCCTCACAACAATTCTATGAGGTCAGTAATATTATCAAGCCCATTTGGCATGTCCAGTCCACCATGATGAGTAGTGAGTAAACAGATTCAGACCCCCAAGTTCATCAACATGAGGGCAACTGAACATGTGGTTAGCTTTGAAGAGGAGGTGGGCATTGATAGAGAAAAGTATCTCCAGGAAGGGGAAAGGGAACACACACATATATATATATGTGTGTGTGTATATATATATATAGCTAAGCAGAGGTTTTAAGAAAGACCAGTGACTGGAACAATCAGATGACCAGAAACCATCCTTTGTTTTAGACCAGCTGAAATGTACAGAGATGAGGCTTTGGTGGCACGTAGGGTGAGTGGAATGAGCAGGAAGGAGAGCATGCGGGCATGTATGGGTTGGCACAGCAGCAGGCTCACTCAGGGCCTGGATGATCACCACTTGGGGGGAGCAAGTTCTCACTTTCCCTCTCTGTCTCTGTCTGTCTCTCTCTGGAGACTGTGTACACACTATGGGAAAAATCTGAGGGAAAAAAGAAGAGAGGCAATGGAACCCACAAATGTATTTGTAAAATGTCTAGTAGTCACATTACAAAGTGAAAGTACCAAGAAAACATTCATTTAATAGTATATTTTACTTAATCTAGTATGTCCAAAATACCATTTCAACATGTATTAAAAATTAAAAATTATTAATAAACACAGTTTTACATTCTTTTTTTTAAAATAAGTCTTAAAATCTCAAGTGTGCTTTACACACTCACGTTGGACTGGCTGCATTCTGGGTGTTCAGTGATTGTACGTGGCTTGGGCAGAGTCATTCCAGCAGCTGGGTGGACTAACTAGTCACATTCCAGCTCTCCTGCTTTCAGTTGTGCATCCTTGTAAAAGTTAGTTAAGCTTCGCAGGCCTCATTTTCATCCCCGTAAAGTAGGGATAATAATAAGGACCAATTGAATTCATGTGAGAAACTTCCCTGAACCTAGGCACAGAGCTGGGCTCCCAGGAAGCACCCAGCCAGTCCCAACAGTGGGGCAGTTACAGCCATGCTCCTGCCCTGCATCCATCCTTCTGAACCTGCTCAGACCAAATTTAATGTTTCATTTATAAAAATATTGAATTTCTCATTTCTTTTTATATTGATAATTTCTCGTTACATATATTTATATATCTATATACAGTCACAAATATGTTTACATGTGTGTATTATATGTGTGTGTACATATACAGATTAAAATAAAGATTTCATATATATATATATATATATATATATATATATATGTGTGTGTGTGTGTGTGTGTGTGTGTGTGTGTGTGTCTTTATTTTGGTCTAGTTAACTCTCAACCAAGGGGAATTTTGCACATCCTCCTTCGCCCAGAGAATATTTGGCAGTGCCTGGAGACATTTTGGTTGTCACAGCTGGGGTTGGCTAGTATGCTACTGGCATCTAGTAGATACAGGCCAGGGATGCTATTAAACATCTTATGGCTCCCTAGAACAGAGAGTTATCTGACACCAGACTTCAAAAGTGCCAAGTTGAGAAATCTTGTTTCAACCAGACCTATCTAGATACATGTATATAAATGATTTTATTGTTCTTTGAAACATTTTGAGATGGTTTAGAATAAGAATTCTAAGTAAATAACCGTAGGAGGACACCCACCCATAATCCGCGGGCTATCTCTCATGTGTACAGAGGTCTCTACACCAGAAATACCATATGCAAGCTTCCCTGGGTGATCTGGAGAGAAGCAGTATGATCTGGGAGTCAGATGTGAGAGGCAGATGAGCTCTCACACTCCTGTGACCTACCACCCGTCAGCGGAGCCTCCACTATTGTGGGGCTGATTGGATCATGACAAGGGTTTGGCTGCGGCTGGACTTGCTCCCTTGCCAGGAGCGAGTGCCATGTGAAAGCTGACAGCTGCCTTCCTGCCCCCTGGAGTCTACTGGGCCATAGGAGCCAAGGGAAGAAGAGGAGCCCCACAGTGCCAGTTCGGGGGCAGGTGGCCCTGTGATGAGGCTCCTTCCTACACTTTGTCCTATTTATAAGTTATGCCACATTTACACAATTTACTCCAAACTCTTGGAAAAGATTGCAGGAAAGAGTTCTGCAATTTCCCCTTGAAGATTGTTTTAGAGTGCCCAGTTTATTTGCAGGGGTTCCTTGGGAATTTGTAGGCTCCAGGTTACAAGAGAAGTGCACCAGACTGCTTTTTCACCTTCGTGCTCTATTGGGAAGACCTTGCCCAGGATCTGTCTGCCTTTAGTGAGCTTCTACACTTGTGTACCTTTCTCTCTTATCATTGCACTGTTCTCCCTTGGGGTTCTCCAATGAAAGTCTTTGGTTTCCCAGGTTCACCTTAGAGACAGCATTGTGCACTAGAATAGCAACTGGCGCTCATTTCATGGAAACATCAAATACATGGAAGTCTCAGTCTCCTTTGCTTTAGAATATGCTGAAAACTCAGGTGTGGATTTTCTTTCTGCAAAAAGCTGCTTACTTCTAGATTTCTGCCTTTCAGGGAGCAGCTGTTTAGTTTGATTTCATCTTTGTGGTTTCCTGGCTAGCCATTGATAGAGTCTGTCATTTCCCAGTGACCAGGAAGAATCCCTTGTACTGTCATCTGCTCTTAAAGGTGGATCTGTGACTGTGGAGAAATATAACACTGGGCATTACTTCAGTTTCTTACACTGCACCTGGCAGCTGAGCTGATGAAGCCGAGATGCCCTAACTGCAGATTCTAGCCACAGGTCTGGTGACCTAGTTATGCCCCCAGGCCAAAAGACTGCTCTGGACAAAAGAGTGTGAGCTGGGAACTGAATCCCCTTACTGTCCATTAATATTCAAATAAGTTCGAGCCCCAAAAGGAAATGTTCTGGCTTTAAGACCATGTCTGGCGAACAGAGAGATTAAAGCCAAATGGCTGGCTACTCACTCTTGCCAATGCTGGGGAGCTATTCCTCTCCCGCATGGCTTCTGCTCTTGCCGAATAATCAGGTTCCTTCTGGCCACCTGGAAAATACAGAGTCAAACACCTGTTTAAGTAGATGTGGTGAGCTCTGGGCCTGCCACCACCAATCCATCTGCAGCACACAGCATAACATTCACCAGCTGCTTTACTTAGCATGAGGTGGGAGCATGATGCCTTGATGAAAGCATCAACAAAGCACTTAAACCACCGCAGAGTCCAATGATTTCCACATCGGTGGGGAGGCGCGGGCTCGCAGCCTGGGCCTGCCAATGTTTGCCCAGGCTAGGGGAAGGGAGGGAGGCTGCAAGAGCACAGAACAAGTCCAAGTGTGCAGGGACCTACCGCTGACCTCCTGAGCATGAGGGCTGAAGGGGTCCTTCTCCAAGGGCAGACGGTACCTTGGCTCAGCCTGCACTCTGATTCTAGAAAAATGAGAGCATTCTGTTGGAAGCAGTCATAGAGACCATCATTTTACATAAAGCAGTTCTCTTTGTCTGAGTTAGAGCTCAGCTTATGGAGAAAGTCAGAGAAAAAGGGGAAGATTTTGTTTGTTCGCTTGTTTGTTTTTGCCTCTGTGTGAAGGTGGGTGTGGCATCTGTATTTTCCTTTTGAATCTATGCCACTTTAATTTCATTGTCATCACTTTCCTGCAAATAAAAAATGATCGCGAAGCAATGAATTGTATGGTACCAGGCATGTAACTTACTCTGTTCCAGTACATGTTACCCCTCTACTTTCAGGAGCTGGTTGCAATGCTAGACTTCAAGTTATTTGGGAGCGTGATACCAGAAGAAATATCACCACCTAGTTTTTATGACAACTTAGGAGTAACTGAGCGATAAAGAGGGAACCATTGTCATCTCTTATTTTTAGTCTAACGTTTGCGTAAGGCAGCATAGTAAATGGAACAGATCGTTTTATTGAGTGCTTAATATATGCCAAACACTGTCCTAGGCACTTTATACTAATTAAGTACTTTACTCCTCACAACTCTATAAGGGATATATGACAGCTTTATAGCTGAATAATATGATACTCAGAGAGGTTAAATAACTTCTTCAAAGGTCATGTTGCTAGAAGGTGCTGGAGGCAACATATGAATCCTGATCATTTGAGTTGAAAGCCAGCACACCAGGCTACATCCCCGATGACCACAACTGCCTGGTTTTTAGGGCTTGGAATTGTGAATTACATTCACCTACTTCCTAGATGGTTTGCAAACAAGCTCATTCTTAAACACTTCAGGACAAAGCAATGCTAAAATGCATGTTTCCAACATTTTCAAACTCCCATTTCAGGCCACTCTTTCTTAGGTAGGATAGGTGCTTCCTCCATAGGTCTTACTCTGGCCACATAGAGGTGAGAGACTTTGGGTTATCACCTCTGGCCAATCAAGTTTTTACAAACTTCCATGGCTATCCTAGTCCCTTGGGTGATTTCAGTTGTATGTACTTTCAACTACTGAGAACTCTGTGAGCAAAACCATGTGCCCTAGGTATCCATTTGTTCCACTTGCATCCGTAGGCAATTGTCTTCAGCTTGTGGAGTGTGAATGTTTGACCTGGTGCTCAAACCAGTCTTTAGTCATCACACTTGACAGAGGAATTTCTCCCCAATGAAAAGACAAGTCAGCCTACCAAATCTTCATTTTGTTTATCTCTGGGAATCAGTCATACCATGGTTCAGAAGCCCATTCTTAGAAGACCAAGGTCTTCCAAGACCAAGTCTATTCATTATGACTGCATCATAGCCAAGAAATATCCCTTTTTGACTGGTATTATGAGGGGCAGAAGCATGAAGGTAACAGGGAAGCAATCTTTGCAATGAATCAATCTTTCACATGTTGGCTGGTCTTGGGCCTGTGGACTAGAGGCCAGGCTGGGTGAGGCCTAGGTAGGGGCATCCATATGCTCCTTGTGTGCTAGAAAAATTCCCATTTTCACTATGTTAAAAGTAGGCTATTTTCCATTTTTTAGTAATCACAATGAGAATAGGGCAAAAAAAAAAAAAAAAAAAAAAACATACAGTTTAACATCAACTCTTCACTGACTAATTGTGTATTCTTGAAAAGTCACCTAAGGGTTTTCAGCTCAGTTTCCTCACTCACTGCATAAGAGGATTGGGCCAGATAATCTGTCATCTCCTGCTCAGCTAGACTAGTAATGGTTACAATTTCAATAACTGTGGATGAGGCTCTGTTTACAGCTTGATTTGGGGTTCTAAAGAAAGTTAAAGACTTTTTAAACCATGAAAATTAAGAAAAGCAAGCAAATTTATCATTTTCATTGTACACTGTGTAGATACATATATTTATGTATAATATAGATACACACATGTTTGTTACAAACACACATATACATATATAGAGAAAGAGGGGAGAGAGAATCAACAGATAGGATGTAATGTAAAAATCTTCTGAGTAATTTCAAAACACATGCCATGTGCTGAATGAAGATTTCTCGGACTTGTACAATCGCTAACTTCAACACTCACCTCTAATATATTCCGACTTAAAGTGTGCAACCTTGTTTAAAATGCACTGCTAAAGCATATATTTTCATGTATTGCTATGTCTGAATGCATGATAACCAGGTTGAAAATCAAATTATCTGTGTTAGGGTGAATATTATAGTGTGAATACTGCCTGCTGTGCTGTGAATGAATCTTGTAAACACAATCAGATGCATCTTCCCCTTTCTCACGCATCCAGCCCCCACCCTGCTCCGAGAGGCAATTCTTCACCTTCCGCTTCCCATTGTCACAGCAGTTCATGTTTATCATGGATGACATCTTCAGCTTCAACGCAGCGTGAGCTCTGCCATGTTGGAACTGAGCATTCTCCTCTAAACACCAGCCTTCAGATTAAAGTCGTTACGTGAATAAGGAGAACAAAGCAAAACATGCCCTTATTCCAGAGGTTGGTGCAAAGCTTTATTTAACAAGTGTCTGCTTAGAAATTTCATGTCTCTTAAACAATTTTATTGAGGGCAGAGAGTAGATGTTTAAGGGAGATTTTTTTTTTTTTTTTTTTTTTTTTTTTTTTTTTTTTTTTTTTTGCTTCATCGCTAACTTACTGAGTTATCTGAACAGTAGGGGAGGAAGATGCCTATGACATTAGGAAAGGACTCTGAACTTGAGGAAGTGGTCAGCCAGCAGAAAGCCAAGAGTTTGTAGGGAGTACAGTGAGTGAGTCTTCTGCTAAGTCACAAGCTTTGAGCATATGGCTTAGAGTCAGTACTCCACTGCTGTCTAATCACTTTGAAGAAGAGACATGATAGTCATTTATGGAGTATGTGGCTTAGACATCGAAGAGGTATTAAGGGAGGACTTCATCTGCTGAAAGGAGATCTATTGTTTCAATGCCATACAAGGCAAGGTTGCTGTGAGATCTGAGCAAGTGATGGCCCTTGCGGGGTTGTCCTAGATCTTTTCTCCTGCTGGCAGCATCCTTGCCTAATGTTGCCAAATCTCCAAAGTTCACTACTGCAACTTTCAGGAAGGGAAAATAAACTCCATGAATTATGGGGTTACCCTGACCTGTTCTTTATGTAACAAGTCAGTTAGCTGCTCCCTTGGCAAAACAGTGAAGGTGATGGTATGAGAGATGAATTTCTCTCTCCTTCCCAGGCCCTTACTTTATTCTTTTGCACCTATCCTTACCTGACCCGCCTCCCCCAGAACTCACTGCCCCATAAAAGCCATGTAACTCTCAAGCAGCCTCTCTGATCCTTCCTCGCAGAACATTAAATCTGGGCAGCTCCCCAGATTAAGAAACTGGAGTTTAGAGAGTTAAAAAAAAACTTATGAATTTTTCAGAGCTAGTCAATGATAATCATAAAGATGGCTATAGTGTCATCACTGCTGTGCATCTGTCACTATGGTGATTTTATATTTATTAAATTATTTAATCCCAATAATAACCCTGAGATATAGTGTCTCTTATTCCTGTATATAGAAGGAAGAAATGAAGCAAAGATAGACTAAAAAGTAGCATTTATATATTTGCATACACTACACAGGAATCTTAAATTGATATGAGACTAGGGCTATATTCTTGTGTCTTAATGTCTTGTGTTTTGATTCATACAGTATTTTACCTGAAAGACAGACCTAAGAGATTATTTCACCCATTTCCCTCTGAGAGAATTTTAAACCAAGATGGTAACAGACATTCCTGGAGTCATATAGCACCTAACCAATGGCAAAACTGAGCCTGCCGACTGTGTCATCAAGGGATTTACCACTAGCCCTGGGTGGCTACTTAAATTTACACAAATAAAATGCAAATAAAGTTAAAAGTTTACTCCCCCAAGTTGTATGAGCCACATTACTCCATGTTCAATAGTTATATATATTGAATGGCTACCATGATGAACAAGACAGATGATAGATCTCACTACCTTTTGGTTACCCCATGGCTATATTCTCATTCTGATTCATAGCACTAAAAGTGTGTGTTTCTCCACTAGAGAGTTCTCTATGCTATGGAACCAATGCTCTGTTTTTATCCACTCATCCTTGTCTTCATGATGTTACAGGCCCAACATTGCCGTAGGCAATATGGAAACCTGTCTTTGAAGAGCTTTATCTTTAAAGAGTTAAAACCTTCTCCTCTGAAATAACAGAACAATTCAAAGTAATAACCTGTACAAAGGGCTTTCACATGCTATTTTCTCATTTGAACTTCAGAATAACCATTAGGTATGAGGACAGACATAATTAAGCACATGTTATAGATGAGAAAGCTGAGGTTCTGCAAGTGTAAATAAATGACTTGAATTCACATGTCAAAGTTTAGATTAGACAATTATTTCTGTATGGACATATTGGAAGAATTCAAAACAAGAGATATTATCAAGAAGAGAAACTGTCTGATTTTTATAATCTGTTGAGTCCATGCCCTATCCACTAATAGTAGAGATGAATAAGGCATGAATAAAGCATGATCTCTGCCCTCTCAGAGCTTATAATCAAGATGAGAAAGTAAGTCCCATACATCCTTAGGTAAACTGGCAAGCAGCAAATACCATGGTAATATGCAACGCTCCTTAGGATAGCCTCATTACCTAGTGCAATGCTTCTTTTCCAGTAGGCACTCAACAAACATTGGTTGAATGAATTTTTGAGTGTATGTAATTAATGCTCAGGTCCAGGCAAGGGAATGAGGCAATGTATGTAACCATTCAAGGCCCTGAAATGTGACACCATCTCCATCTATTTATGTAGTTGTCAGTTAAAATGTACACTGACTTCTCTCATTGCTTGGGCCATTTTTTCTGATAGCAATTTTTATATAAACACGTCTTTACCTCAGGAAATTGGCTAGGACATTAAATTACCAAGAAAGGCTAAAACTATTGTGGGAAATAGCAAAACTGGTTTGCATTTAAAGTAAAAATAGAAATGGAGGAATGATATAGGGAAACTAGCCACAGAGAGCTAGCTATTGGACCCCCAATGGGAGAGCCTTTTGGAAAATGTCTGGGAAGATAAGGTCGCCACATGATTTTTTAGATTTCTGTCACTTGGCCCTAATGCTAGTAGAAGGGAAAACTTAGTTTTCTTAAGATATATTGACAAGCTTCTCGAACGGTTCCCAATATCCCAGAAAAACTTTAAATTTGGTATAAGCAAACTTTGTCCTACAAATAATAATGTCAGTGTTTCACTGGCATCCATTCTTATTTTTCAATTTGGAGGAAAATTTAAGAATTTAGTAGGTCTATATTATATTCAGCTTCATTATCCCAGTAACAAATGAATAAGTCAATAGATGAATTACATTTGAGGCTATTTCTAATTTAATTTCAACAAGAAATAAAGATGTAACTGTAAGTGGCTTGACGTTTTCTTGTTCTAACTCAAGTCTCTTCAAACTAAGATGTTGACAGTTGGTAGAGGGGGAAGCCTAGAGCACTTAGCTACTCCAGTACGATCTTCTTACCCACTTGAATGAAGTTCCCTCTGAAAACTGAAATAGTTTGAAGTGGAAGATATTAACTCTGATAGCCATGGATTCCCTTTCTGTAGCCCAGGCCCAGCCTTAGAAAACAACTTAGGCTTGATATTTTCATAGAAACATCTATAGTTTAAATGAGGAGAGTAGAGAGCTCCTGGGGAAAGATGTCTAGTAGTCTAACTGTGGATACCACCAACTCCTGATGCATAAATTTCCACAACATATAACAGGTCTCCCTGTTTCCAGGGCTTACCCTCTGCAACCCATTTATCTTAAATAAAATAAATGGGTATAAAAAAAACTGGTTCCTTATTGCTTATAGAAAAGTGTACACACTCCTTAGGCAAACATTTAGGCCCAGTACCATCTGACATCGGCCTGCTTCTAAAACCTAATTTCTGACTTCCGCCCTCTAGGAAACCCTTTCTGCTTACTACTCTGTATTTATATTTAAGGTTCTCTAAGTCTTTACCTTCCAGAGGAAGAAGATTCAGTAAAGTCTAGAAGGGGCTCAGGAAATATTCCCAAGAGGTGATGATGCCTATCTGAGAGGTGTTTAATTTGTATATGCCTTTTCTCTCCAAGTCTATCTGGACAAGTGTTTTGTTTTGCCCAGGGCCTTACATGTAGTAGCAATATTCTTCCTTTGAATTTTGGAGCTGCTTTACCGTGAATAAAGGGATTTGGACCCAAAGCAATATCTAGTGTCATGATCAGTATGCATTTAGAAGATTTTCTGATCCCTATAGGGAGCTTTCAATCCCACTGGACAGTTTGAAGGATGGGATTATTTAGGAGAGGTGGAAATTTTCTAGTTTGACTTTAATGCTCTAAGTAGAGTCATCCCCACCTTCCATTGCAGCCTTTCCAGCCTTTGTTTTTGGAGGGATAAGAAATACTCACTAAAGCAGGTAGAAATGATATTTGGAGAATACAGCTAGCAGGACCATCTTAGGGAGTGTAAGTAGGTAAAAGGTTCCAGGAAGATGCATTATTTTTCAAATGAATTCTAGGAAATTCTGTGGTAGGGGTATTCTCAGATAAAACAGATAACTGACATCTTTCCAGGGTTAAGGAAAGAGGAGACATTTATGCTGACAAAAAGAGGCTGGTATCAAAAACTCTTCAGTTTAAAAATAGAAGTTAAATTAGGATGAGTTTTGGTGAGAGCTCTCCTGCCAAAAGAACTTTTCCTTCTAAATGTCAGGTGACCCCTCCCTCACTTCTGCTAGCAGAGTTTTCCTTGTCTTCAGGGAAGTGCTATATAAATACGGCAGAAATATGTTTCTGAATTGTAAGAGAAAGGAAAAAAAATCAGCTTCGAGTTGCAGCATAGTAAAAATTTATAATCCCAGCACTTTTCTTAAGCTCTCAGTATCTAATCCTTGAAGCCACTTGGTGAAACTCAAAGATTATGCAGTAACCTGACTAATGATTTAAGGATTGTCAAAGAATATAGTCCACCCTTATTCTAAGGAAAGCTCCATGAGAAATAGGCCTAAACAGCCCAGTTTTTAGGCTAGCATAGAAGCATCGAACTGAAAAGAACTGTTTTGAAACTAAAATAAATCTGATATGTCAAAGGCACAAAGGTTTGTAGCCATCACTTACCCATGTAAGGTCTTAGCATACTCAACAATATGGGATGGTCCTGAACAGCGGTCCCAGTTTTAGATGGGACACTCTTTTGAAAAGAGCACCATGAAAATATTGGTTTTCTTTTGTTTGTGTTGCTGGTGACTTGTTTTTATCAAGGAGATCATTAAAATTACAGAGTGCTTTTCAGCGTTAAAGTATGTGAGCAGCCCAGCTGCCATGGTATAGGCAGTTGGGCACTGTTCTGCAATGCTGAACCAACATGGAAGACTGTGGTCTGGATCCCAAGTCAACCTGAAACACACTGTGCTACACATGGGCACCTAGGATCCTGGCTGGGGAAGAAGAATGTCACAACATAATGAAACCCTGTCGAGAGCTCTTGTTTTTTTCTCTTTTTCATTATCTCAAGAAATTTATATATATATATATATTTATTTATTTATATTTATATATATATACACACACACACATATCTACATATATATGTACATATATATATATTATATATTATATATGTGTGTGTATATATATACATTATATATATATGTATACACACACACACTTGTCCTAGTGCCTTTTTTTTCCTTGCAAAGTGGGTTCTGGTTTTAGGTTACAAAGCACTGAAACCCTTGGCAAGATACATACATGTGGATAGATGTTAAAATTGAGGCATTATGGCTGAGTTGTAATAGCATGCACTGGTAGACACTGCTTTTTAGCAGGTTCAAGTCACACAGGAGGCCTGGGTTTGATTCCTGGACAGCCTTAAAAGATGGGAGCAGTGGCATGTGCCTCTAGTCCCAGCTACATGGGGTGCAAAGGCAGGAGGATCTTGACATAGCAAGACCCTGTCTTAAAAATATAGTAAAAAAAATCCACTTTTTGATATATTAGTGTTGTAATTCATTATTTTTATGTAAAATGTGCTGTTTTATCCCTGTATTGAGAACACATTAGAGCACCTTGTGTGAGTTTTTTTTTTTTCTTTCCCCCTTAAGTATTATCTATTTAACTTTATTTATTTACTAAGAGTGTGAGTTTGGGGGCGAGGCAGATTTTGATTTTGAGTCCTTGCCAGTCTGATCACCAGGTCCATGACCTTAGGCAAATTTTATTTAACCTATTTAAGAACTGGCTTCTTTATCTGTAAAATGATAACTCAACCTACAGTGTAAGATAGCAAGAAGCATTAGATGAGATGCTGTACAAAGAACCCTTTGTAGGGTGTTTGGCATCACCAGCACTCTAAATAGGAGGTGATATTTTCTCTCCTGCTGCTATTTTTACCATTATCTAAATACGTGGAGTCTTGTTGAATCCACACTCTTTTTTTCTTCTAGTGGTAGTTTATTGGTGCTGGTGAGCATATGAGATGCTTTGGTAATAGGAATTAAGAATCCCTGGGCTCTGTGCATGATCTAGAGAATGGTGTGTCCTTCTGGTTGAAGCAATTAGCAAGAGAATGGTCACATTGATGCATGTCTAGCAGCGTCACTTCAGGATGATGAAACTGTCATACACAGAGCAATGACAAGTTTGAGGGTTGTTAGTAGAGAGAGGACTTAGAAGGAATAATGTGGCCTCTTCAAATGTGTGAAGGGCTTTAGTATCAAATAGCAATTAGACTGGGTCAGAATTTCTCAGTTTAAGCAGTGTTGATATGATGGGATAGATAACTTGTTGTCAAGATGGGTTGTCTTGTGCATTATAAAATGTTGAACAGAATTCCTGGCCTCTCTCCTCTATATCTCAGTAGCATTTTGATAGTAGTAACAACTCCAAATTTCTCCTGGAGGCCCAAATCATCTCTGTTTGCTATCCAGCAAGACCCACAACACAACAGAGACTTAGACAATAATGATCTGCTGGTCACTGAAGGCATCTAGGCAAAGGCTGACAGACTGTTGGAGTTTTCCTAAAGAGAGTACTATTTTGAGTAGATGGTTGATCTTCATCATGTCTATCTTCCGAATTCCCTCACAGTCAATGTTCTTTATGAGACACATTTGTGTCATCTCAAATGGGATTCCTTAACTGTTGCAGCCCATCCTCAGCTTGCAGTTATAAGAACTAACATCCGGGGAAGACACCATAGCCCTGATCTTGGATCTACTACTATTTATGAACTGCTAACCCTTTCTGGGCCTCAGTATCTCAGACGTTCTCTTGCATTCAAATCCAACAGTTGTTGGATCTCGAATGTTGTTTCCCAACTATGATGTCAAAGCATTCGTTTTCTTTGTCTTTGCTTCTATAGTTAACAGTGTGATTGGTGATCTGGAGGAATTCTTGTTTAATTGGATTTAGAGATTCTGTTTGCAGAGGTACTTCAGGCTTAAAATCTGAAAGAGAAGAATAAAATAAAATTTCATGAATTTTGTATGAAATAAAGGCCAATATTGCCTTTCACTAACAAAGAAGGAACATGGCTGGGCCTCCAAACTATTTTCTTCTGAAAGCATATTGCTACATACGTAGAAGATAATCAGTATACAGTACTAATGACCAGATGAAACAACATGGAGGGAACTTTATGCCTAGAATTCAGCATCTATCCTGATGTTTAGAATACTGATTCCAACCATTTTAAGTTTGAGACCCTTTTTTCTCTATACAGTCTCTAACAGGATTATGTTATCACAGGCCTTGTTTATAATATGGCACTATGACCCACTCTTTCTAATATTAGGGGATAATACACATTTTCATATAATGCTTGACAAATGCATCTACTGCATAGGTGATAAACTGATTTTGAAAGAGAATAATATATTCTAGAATTGTCAGGTTAATGTTTGCTCCTTTTTACTGAACTAATCATAACATCATCTACCTAATAAGTATAAAATCCAGTGATCCTGGATACACCACTTCAGAAAGATCATACTAATGGACAAAAGACAGAACCAATCCAAACACAAGTGGGCTAAAGGTGAAAAAGAAGGCATGACAAGAGGAAGAAAGTATTGAACTTGGATTTATTATATGTGGTCCATTAACTTTCTCAAAGGGATGGCATTAGTTAAAATAGGCTAGGTTACATGGAGTAACAACTCCCAAATTACAGTGCCTTAACAGCAAAGGTTGTTTCTTGCTCATTTCCATCTTGGGTCTATGTCAGTACTACTGTATATTATCTTCACTTTAGACCCAGGTTGACAGCGTACTTCCTCTGGGACATTGCCAGTCATTATACAGAGGAAACATGGGGGTCTTGGAAGCTACACACTGCCTGTTAAAGTTTCTGCAAGTTGGTGACACACCCTACTCCCCCCCCTCCCCCATTCATTTCACTGGTTGTAGCAGGACATATGGACTAGCCCCATCGACAGGGAAGACAAATGTAGTTTTCCTCTAGGGAAGGATCCAGGAATATGTGGAATAGTACAAACTTCTATGGCCATTTCCCTTCAGAATAAATAAACCACTGTTCAGAAACAAACAGTGCTGTAAGCTTGAGAAATGAAGGAACACTTACTTGTGTGTAGCCATACATGGATGGAGAATTTGCATTGGCCTTTTGTTGCCTGACGATCCCTTTTTTGTCCTGGTGAGTTGTGGGTATCTGAAGCTCTACTGTCTTTTCTACAGTCCTCTGCTAACTTTGAGAGAGGAGGCACCAGCCGCATCCACGCTCGAGCGGGGATGGCAGCAGCACACTGAAACACTGTTTTCTCATGCAGCTCCCTGTCAGTGCATCGGTGGTCATGTGGCCACCTTGCTAACCAACCAGTTGTAGAGGCATTTAAAAATCCATGTGTCTGTCCTGATTATGGCCAGACCATTCCACAGGAGCTGAGCATGAGCATGAGGCACTGATGAGCTGCTCTCTGTCTGTTTAGTTTGTTTTTGTGACCTTCCCTCCTTTTCCAGTCCCTGTTGCTTATGACGTGTGTTGTCGATACTGCGTCAGAGTGAAAAGTCTCTCCTTGACTACAAAAAAAAAAAAAAAAAAAACGCAAACAGGAAAATGTGACATGTAGCTCGTCTGCATAAATCTCCAATGTTACCTTAACCTCTTGTGCCATAGTAAAACTGTTCATCAGGAAGTTCTCTATCAGGCTTCAGAAAGCAAATTCATTGTTTCCTTTCCTCTGTGTCATAAAACAGTGTGCCTCCTAAGTATCCGATAAGCTGATACTCTGTAAGAGATCCTGAGTATCCCCAAAGAACTAACTTGGACTAGATTATGTCAAGGGCTAAACAGTCCCTTGTTTGGGCAGCCAGAGGATATTTTTAGAGTTGAAGCCATCATCTGTAATCTACTAAATTTATGATTTTATGGTATGATTAGGCACACTCTTCTTTTCGGTTGCCAAAAAAATAGGATAATGCAATGGAAACTGAATGTATTGGCTATATAAACAGCCCTCACTCTGAGATGGTGCTTTCTCTAGGTCACATTTCTTGTGATTGGCAGGAGGCTGTGACAGCTTGTACTGTACGTTCCTAAGAGGAACACGGGTAGAAATGGTCAATTAGAACTGCCAGTCAGCCTCTCCTCACGTTGGCTGCTGGTAGACCGCCACTTGAGCTCTGAACTAGCTGTTATGATGGGGAAATACTGCTCCCCAATGTCATTGGGTTAAGTGGGGGTGATTCCAGAAAAATCTTAATTGCATGCCCACATATCTAAAGTTACAACCCAAGCAAAAATGAGGGAACTTATACTTGGAGGACAGAATAAGTCACCCTTCAGTATAGGTACAAGATAATTCTTCTGAGTGGATATTTCCTCCCAATTGTCTTTATAACCACTGAGGTGCATCTATCTCTTTTTCTGCTGCACAGGGCTCCCCTCCATGCACAAACATCCTCCTCCACCCCCACTACACACAGACATACTCCCTCCCTTCCGGAAGCATGTAATGAAAGGTTATACGTGTTCTTTACTTCTCCTTTGTGTGTGTGGGTGTGTGGGTGTGTTTTCCAGTGCCCTGATTTCAAGGTGAATGGGGTCAACAGGGAGCAGCTGGCAGGAGCTGGTTCTTAGCTGACTCCTTTCTTGAGTCGTGAGGGCTGCTGCCAAGTCATTCATCTCGCCCTGCATGTCTGTTGTAATGTTGGGAAGGAAAACCGAAGGTGAGCTCAGTCCGACGTGGGAAACTCCATAAACAGGTGGAAAAGACAAGCAAAAGGTGTGTTCACGTCATTCTGAAACAAACGCCCTTGTAGTGAAAGTGAACTAGAGAGAATGTTGTGCTTGGACCCAGAAAGTGAGATTCCCTTGAAGGTCTTGAAGATTAAATAAATTGGAAAGATTAAGAGAGGAAAATGAGAGTAGAATAAAGGAAAGAAAGGAGAAGAGAGAAAAGAGATGGAGAGAAGTAGAGAGGTGAAGAGAGAGTATTCTAATTATAAAAGGGTAGGTAGAAGTGAAGTAGAGAGACTCCAAGGTGTCAGAATAGTCTTGAACCCTCTGCTTCTGGGCTAAGTTAAGAGGAATAAGAAAGCACCTAGACAGACTGGGCATGGTGTGAGCTTGGCAAGGAGAATGGGTGAGCAGGAAAGCTTGAAGTGGACCGTGAAGGTATCAGGTTTGTTGGAGCGGCTCTTCCAGGAGTGTCTGTTTCTTCTATAAGTTCAGGTTTACTCTTCAACCTGTTGGAATTCAAATGAAGGGAAAATAAAAAAGATAAAAGGGGGGTGTCAAAGAGCCACCCTACCAGTGCTATAAGCTGACACTTGCTTTACGTCCTATTTCCTTGCACTGTGAAAACTATCTCCAGGTCTTGTCAGGAATGTGCAGGAGACCCTGTCTCTCCAGCTGTTCAGGCAAAAGGAGATTCTCCAGTGAGCCTACCCGACATACTTCCTTTGGCCTAGTCTGAAGTTCTCCCTATGAGGGTTCATTTTGAACAGGAGCTTATTCAGGTAAATTGTAACAGTAAACAAATAGTTTGTTCTCTTAGATACAAATCACTGTACTTTGGGGGCTCATTTCACAGACTCACATAGGACTAAAAGGCTGGGTTGCCGTTATAGAATCAATCAGAAAGAAACAATGAACTCAGATGAAACAATACAACACGGGTGAAGGTTCCTACTCAAGTCATAGTTGTGGTTACAATTTAGAGCCCTTAGAGATTGAAAAGACTGGGGCCATTCTGTTCAGAGAGGGTCCTTGGAAGATTTAAGATGTGTGTGGGGCCTGAAGTGTGTGGAGGGAACTGGACAGATGGGGAAAATCAAGAGAGTATTCCATAGGAAGTCAAGGCAAGGTTGCTGCAAATGTATGAATTATATTTTGGAACTCTATTGCTGCTCTTTTCTGTCTATCCAGTCACCATCCTCTTGCCATTTAATCAATTTCTGAAATGTCTCTGTGTATGTAAGAAGATTCTTTGACTCATCAAGTTTATGAGGGGAAATTTCATGGCAATTCTCTATAATTTACACCACAATCCACTCAGTATAGAGTAAATATGCTTGGAGGCCCAGTAGGGTAACACTGGGGCCTTTGTTACAACACGGTTAACACTGGGCATTGGAAAGGAAGTTGCCATACTTGTCTATGCTTACTAAATAGCTGTGGTATAGCACTGAAAAAAGCAGATAGGGCTGCCCTCCTGGGACTCACATTTCAGGGGACATGAGGACTACAGAGAAATACACACTTAAGTGTATAATATAATGACAGGTAATGGCGAGTGTTAAGAAAAGCAATAAGGGGGAACCAGCAGTTAGCGTAATGGCTATGTCGCTGGACTCCCACGTAGTCGACCGCAGTTTGCGTCCCGGACCCGGTGGCTTACAACTCACGCCGGGCGCGTGTGCGTGCGTGCCCAAGATCCCGAGAGGAGAATGGAGGAGAAGGGATTGCGGCGTGACCATCCCCCCTGGGGGTTGATTTCTCGCTTTCTGTCTCTATGTCTCTCTCTGTCTGTCTGGCGAGCACACGCGCCCAATAGCAAAAAGCCTCTCCAAAAAAAAAAAAAAAAAAAAAAAAAAAGAAAAGCAATAAGGATAAAGGGCATGCCAGATATATAAACATGTACATATATATACATATACATACATATGGTGTGTATGTATTTATACATTAGGTTGTCAGAAATGTCATAATGCATTTTGCATAGAAAAACAGAAAAACATACATTCATTTTCCAATAACCCAATTCATATAGCTATATACGTAATGCCAGAGAGCATGTGTACTCATCAGAGAGAGACAGAAAGAGTAGACAAAGAAAGAGAAAGCTTCTCCCATGGAGGATGGTCACATCACAAACCCTTCTCCTCCATTTCTCCCTCCTTTTGGGATTTTGGGCACACCTGCACACGTGTTCATTATATTTTTCAAATCACTGGGTCTGGGATTCAAACCACACAGCCGTGTTGGAGCCCGCTGCCTTACCCATTGTACTACTGGTTGGCCTGATATTTTTATTTTACAAAGGTCATCAGGGAATGCGTCATGGAGGAGTTGGTGTTTGAGAAGAAACATGAATGAAGTAATGGGAACCTGTAGGTAGACCTTTGAAGGGGAAAATCTTTCAAGCAGAGGAAATGGTCAACATGAGGGTTTTGAGCTACCATGGCCTTCTACTATTCGAAGAATATTTTGGAACTCTATTACTTCTTTTCTGCCTCACTGTCTATCCAATTACCATCTTCTTGCCATTTAACCAATTTCTGAAATGTCTTCCAGCTGGAAGACATCATAGCTGAACTTGAAGAAGGGAGAGTTAGGGAAGATGGAGGTGAGGCCAGAAATGGGTAGCCAGAATACATAAGGCCTTTTTCAGCTTCTTTAAGTCTTTATGATTTAAAAAATATATATTATGGAAGCCATCAGAGGGTTTCAGTTAGAGGAATAGTAAGAACAAACATACTACTATATGGAGAATCAGATAAGGCAGGACAGACATAAGAAGGATAGAAGCCAATAAAACACGAGATATACAGAGCTACAGTCTACTGGGGAAACATTACAACAAGTGTTTGGAGTACAGCGTGAAGACAACCCCAGCAGAAGAATGTCAGAGTGTGATGGGTTCCCCAGGGAGGTGGAAATGAGGTTGGTTAGGGAGGTCCAAGGACAGTCTTGCAGAGAATTCACATCTCAGAGGCATCTTGAAGACTGATGAAAGAAAACTGAGTAAGTACTGCTGACAGAAGGAGCGTCCTCTGCAAAGGCACACTTGTTTGAACAACATCATGCGGTTCGAGATGACTGAATCATAGATGAGTGTGGAGATTACCCAGAAACGTGGTCAGGAAGCTCAACCATGACAGGTTCTGCTTGTGTGTGACTTTATTTTACAACGAGTGAGAAACCGTCACAGTTATAGCAACCTTTCTGCTTTGGAATGATTACTCTGCCACTAATGTGAAAGGAGATAGCTGTTTCTACATCCTACGAAGCAAGGAATTTGGTGTCTGCTTTCAAATTCTGAGTAGAATAGATATTAACTGGGTAATCATATGAAAGTTTCTTAATTTTTCTTAGCCTAGGTTTCCTGGTCAAAAAGTAGAAAAACAAACACTTTCTTCGGGAGAATTGTGAATGTTAAATTTTAACAACTACTTAGCATAATGCCTGCTTCATCATAAAGGATGGATCACTTAAAGTTTTATTATTATAATTATTATTATTATTATTATTACAAAGGGGTGGAATGAAGAGAAATGAAAGGCAGGCACACTAGCGGGAAGAGTATTGCACTAGTGTAGAAGACAATGCTGTAGGTACTAACCATGCTAGTCAGGGGAGAGGGAGTGAAAAGAGATTCAAGAAATATTGATAATTTCAAAATTGTAATTATTTTATAATCGCATTGCAATGCTGAGGCCACAAGGGAAGGCCCCAGTTTCCTATCTAGATCTTCCTATACATACCTGGCAAGCAATCATGCCCATGCTCCTGGCTGGCTGAGGCTGGATTAGTGTGAAGACCCTGTTGAGGGCACCTGTCTCACTCTTTCATGGAAGAAATGAACAAAAAACAGACGTTTTTCTTTTTTTGGAGAGGTTTTTGCCATAGGGCGCATGCGCTCACCAGACAGACACAGAGAGAGAGACAGAAAGCGAGAAATCACCCCACAGGGGGTATGGTCACACCACAATCCCTTCTCCTCCATTCTCCTCTCGGGATCTTGGGTACGCATGCACTCGCACCCAGCGTGAGTTTTAAGCCACCGGGTTCGGGACGCGAACCGCGGTCGACTACGAGGGAGTCCAGCAACATAGCCATTATGCTAACTGCTGGTCCCAAAACAGACATTTTTCTTTAAGGTTTTTGCCATAGGGCACATGCAGTCACCAGAAAGAGACAGAGAGACAGAGACCTTGAGAAGCAAAATGAGAAATCACCCCCCTCCCCCAAGAGGCTGACCATGCCCCAATCCCTTCTTTCCCATTCTCCTCCCAGAATTTTGAGTATGCATGCACATATGCCTGGTGTGATTTTTCAAGCTGCCAGGTCCGGGACTCAAGCTGCAGTTGATCATGTAGAAGTCCAGTATCTTTACCCATCATACTACCTGCTGACCCCCTAAAATAAACTTTCACCAATTGTAGTCTCTACTATTGATAGAGACTGGTGACTTTTTGGATGGCTAAAAAATTTCTAGCAAATACCCAAGGACATTAACGAGTGATGTGACCATTATCAAAATCTAGGAGAATAAAAGAGGGAAGATTATCCATGGGTTCCTTCACTTTCCGGTGGGATGTTGCAGCATCCCTTAAAAACTACTCACAATATGAAAGAATTAATTCTTCGAATGAAACCAAAGAGCTGTCAAGATGACAAAATAGATCCAAGGCAAACAAACAAACAAATGAACAAAAAAACAAAAAAAACCCACAAAGCAAATATCCACTACAATCACTATAATGCCTTAATCTGGGCTCTTCTAATGTGTAGGGGTGCAATTTCATACATTATATTTATTTATATTTTAATTAAAAGGACTACCCTGGTACTACTGGCAATCAGACACTGTGTGAATGGTCTTTGATTTTGAGGCTGAACATGTTGATGGTGTTGATAATCTTGATGGTGACCTGATCTTTTCTAAGATAATAGATGACTGTCTACATTTAGGAAAAGCTCTTCCAGAAGGCACAGACTTAGTTAAATTTCCATCAGTCTCTCCACCACTATGATTCTATGATGCAGTTCTGAGGACTACAGTCTCGTGAAATAAAGAATTATGGACGGTGCCTCATTCAATGTTATCATTTCTAAAGGTGACTTTTAACTCAGACTCAAATTTGCCATGTAAAAACAATACTTCAAGTTTCACACATAAGGAATTGCTATGTAAGTAGTAGTATCTCAGGGAGCATTTTAGAGTTCTTTGAATGAGTGGTAGAAAAGGAATACTAAGCAAGGCAGTTTCAGAGCAGTCATTTTATACAGCAGTCCAGAAAGAAGTATCCATTCTTCCCATTTCCTTGGGTGAACCCAAGTTGGAAGTTTGCCCTGTTGAGTTGTACTGAACACATACTTTTGCTCTGGATAGTTTCTTTGATATCAAAGAACCAAGTTTATATAAGCCTAAGCCACATTGCAAACACCAGTACTTTCTGGATGGAGCATGAGTAATTAGCTGTGAGAGTCGTGACCGTTTGGCCCTGACCTATATTGATGTTTCAAGACATAGTATAGAAAGCCACATAGTTTTCATACCATAAAAGGTTAGCCTCTTAATGAACATCTTATCTGGGAAGCCCAGCTCCAATATATTTCTGGAACCTCATAATAATCACATTTACTTTATGTTTTAGTGCTCTAAAAAGGGGGAAAAAAGTAGTTGGAGGAAAATATCAAGTTAAAGTTTTGTGGTGTGACCAAAGCAAAAACTACTCTAGCATTGTCACATGTGAATGGACTGCAAAAGAAATACATTCAATGATTTCTCATAAATATTTGGCAGTCTCTGCATTTTCCTTGAAGTGGCAGCAAATCCATGACTGGGAGGTCTGTAGTTCCACAACTGCTTATGAGCATTGTTATGGCGGGACATAAATTACCGAAGCCAGGTTTTCAACCACCGTGAAAAAGACTATAAAGATTTCTGTCCCTTATTAACTACTGTGTGACCACTAGGTTTATGAATACAGTTAAAAGTTGCAAATAGAAACAAAAATGGAGTAAATGCCCTTGGAGGCATTATGTGGAAATGTCCTCAGCATAGGAGTGGTCAGGCAGAGACAGACAAAGAGAAGGAACTTAAACAAGTTTCACAGGTAAGTAATACTATGAGAGAAAGAATAAAAACACTGCGGGTCTTCCAATGGCTGGCCCAGGCCACCCGCCAGTCATGACAAATGGGAGTGCACTTTCTGTGCTAAGTAAATAAACTTAATTGTGTTTGTAAGACCACGGAAAGTATAAACCAGACATTTTGTTCCAAAGTCTGAAATGTCTCCACAGAAAGTTCACGGAAATGAGAGTTGTCTCTTTAAAATCAAGACCAAATTGGCTAGAGCTTATAACTGCCCCAAACAGAGCCCTAGGGGCAATCACTTAAAAATATGATTTTTATAAACAAACCCGACCTTGCAAACTTAATGCAAAACTCTATGCATATTGCATCACTTGTGTGTGCAATTTATTCAGATCAGAATTGCAGAAAAAAGGATGTAAGTTAGCATAATTAACCTTTTATTTAACAATTTTCATGCACTATACTTTGAGATTAATGGGAGTATGCTCTCCAGTCTTTCAAAAGCTATGAATCTGTCAGTATTTACTTCTGAAATTTTCTATGCATACTTTTAGAAAATTCAACTCTAATTTTATACTCTATACATAAAATATTCCAGGAGTGAATCTTACTTTTCTCTAGAATCCCCTGGGGTGTCAGCAAAGTCACTATTCTGAATTGAACTTACAGAAACCTTATAAACAATACTAGGGTCCTTCCTTCCCTCTTGTACTTAAAGATTGAAAAGAGAGGTGGTTTCTTTTTTCTCAGGAAATTTATTAGCCAATATTCTTTCACTCCAATTCAATCTCCTTTGGTATTTGAAGTGAAACCACAAAACACTAGACATTAATACTGTTGCAAGCCTCATTCTCTTGCTTCATTGTATTTTTGGTTAGATCTGCTTTTAATATGCACTTTGCAAGTTTAATTAAAATCATAATGGCTCAATCCTATGAGTTTGGACAACACTGGATATCAACACAGATTTTAGGAATTATAAAAGAGACATAAAATCTCTCTTAAAATGGAATACTTGGCTTACCAATAATTTAGCTTGAAAAGTCTGTTTCTTAAACTCATAAATATCTAACGTGATTAAAATGCATTTGCTCTTACGACGACTATTCCAGAAGAAAGTATATGCTGTTCTTGAGAGTGCTGTTCTGAATAACACAGTTGTTAAGCTGAGTTTGGATTCCCTTCATTGTACTTTCAATGAGGTCAGTTTTTATGTTTGGGAATGACCCCAAATAGCATTGTCTTACTCCATCCTTCTTGAAAATTCAGATCTGTGGCTTGTCACCCTTTGCCCTTCTTAGTCTTAAGCTTACAAACATTTTGAGTCTTTTAAATGTACATCGGGATTCTATTGATGCTGATGTTTATTTGCTTGTAGTACTTACTGCTAAAGTTGTCAGACTAAAGCCACACGAGTTTCGTGTCCTTAAAGGTAGAGGAGGGTTCAGGATGGCCTGGTGCAATTTGAGCTTGGAAAAGATTTGCCAGATGGGATGATTTTGAAGAGGTTGGGTCATTATCTTGGATGTGGAACATGTAGTACTTTCTGCATGATTTCTCTGAAGTGATTAACTATTGTAATGCTTTCCACAGTGTATTCTGTGATCTTCTTGGAAGCATGTGTAGTATGCTTAGTTCTACTCTATTAATTATATGGGGTATCCTCAAATCCTTCCTCTATTGTTTTGCTATTAAGGATTAACAAATATTTTCTTTGGGCTGCTATTCCTTTGTAAGATTCTCAGTATCCCCTCCCTTCCTCAAGAGATAAATATTTTGAAATATATAAACCTACACCTTTACAATATTAAGAAGAAAGCTTTGAACTGAAAAATACAATATGATTTCAACCACAAAGAAGATGCTAGATTCTGAATATTTGGACGTCATGAGTTTTACTCACACCCACAGATGTCTGATATTAGGAGGTCAACTAAGGACAGGGCATCGGTTTTAACTCTAGCTGTTGCTGGGGTTTGTGGGATTCAATCAAACCCTAAATGCTAGTCGAACATCTCTTCAAATTTAAATTGCTGTGAATAAATACTCTGGTTTAGTTTATACTTAGGTATTTTGTTTCTTTCTCCAAGATTCCTTAGTAAGTTTTAGAAATGTTGGCAAAGGAAAAAGGCTTTATGTGAATATCCCATTCCAGACATTTTTCTCAATGATCAGAGTTAAAGTCTTTAAATTTGCTGTTTGCTAAAAATTTACATTTTTGGTCAAGGTTAGGACAAAGATGATTAACTTCTCTTCGTTGTACTAAGTGAAATGGTGCCAGGCTGATAATTTACTTGTGTTAGGAAACCAGGAAGAAAACTTGTCCTACCTACACCCAGTCTTCTCATTGGATAGTTTAGCACATCTATAAATTCAGGTTGATGAGTTCTAACTGAATTTCCTACGTGCAGGAGAATAAAATATCATCACCAGATAGTTGCCTATCTGACCTTGAATGTAAAATGGATGTTGAGTCATAATTTTTGGGCCTCTCATTTGTACCACATAATGAAGAGTCAGAAAGGATTTATTTTTGGAGATGTTTAGAACAATATTAAATTATTTCTTATTTCTGTGCTTACCACCTTGCAAACACTGCCAATACTATCCTTAAAAAAAAAAAAAAAAACAACTTCTCAGTGCCAATAGACATTAGATCTAGCACAGAGATCTATGTTGATAGAGAATGTTGAATCTAGAATTAAATATTATTTAAAACATTAGCGATCATGTTACATTGCTATGCTTTCTGTTAATTCTAATGACTCACAGCAGCTGATGACACTCAGCTTAATAAAATATAATCTGCATTATGTGTTTACAGATACTTTTATCCCAGGAAAATACATACTTATATCAGATCTATCTTTAGATAGCTATTTTCCTATTTTCTGTCACAGGATGGCACCAGAAATAATTATGTTTGAAAACTTATTGCCATACTAAACCTTGTTATTAATAGGAACCTACAAAATTCTGAAATAAAAAATTAGTCTACCTTATATTCGGAGATTAGCCTGGTATACATAAATATACTTTTTCATATTCTTATACTTTCTTTCTTTCTTTTCACTTTTGTTTTTTACTCATGATATATAGTCCGTGTGTATGCATGAGAGAGGGAGTGAGAGAGAAAAAGACATTTCCCAAGGAGTCTGGTCATGCTGTGATCCCCTTTTCTGGCTTGTCAGGATCTTGGACACATGCACACACGTTTCAGGTTGACCAGACAAGGATCCCAACTTGCAGCTGGCTATATGGCTTCCAGCACTGCAGACCAGTACACTAAGGGCTCTACCACCCAAGCTAGGTTTCTTTATTTCTTTTTTTACTATGGTATATCAGGATTAGCAAAGGTATTTGTCTCTTTCTCAGCTTCAGACTAACAAAGCTAACATATTCTTTTTTTTTTTTTTTCTTTTTTTGGAGAGGTTTTTGCTATAGGGTGCGTGCGCTCGCCAGACAGACAGAGAGAGAGACAGAGAGATATAAAGCAGGAAATCACCCCCCAGAGGGGATGGCCATGCCGCAATCCCTTCTCCTCCATTCTCCTCTCGGGATCTTGGGCATGCACGCACACGCGCCCGGCGTGAGTTTAAGCCACCGGGTCCGGGACTCGAACCGCGGTCGACTACGTGGGAGTCCAGCGACATAGCCATTATGCTAACTGCTGGTCCCAAAGCTAACATATTCTTATTGTTCAGTTATTAGATTTCAAAATTATGACATGTCATATTATTTGTGCATACATTTTTCTCCTGATTGCAGAAGAAATACCTTATTTCTTTTTAATGTAGACAAAATTGTGCAGTGCAGAAGAGTGAAAAGACTAAAATATTATTATTCATCTTCTATTACTTAGAGAAAAATTATGTTTTCATTATTTTGGTATATATGCTCTAGTCTTTTTTTTTTTTTTTTTTAAAGAGAGATTTTTGCTATAGGGTGTGTGTGCTTGCCAGAGAGACAGAGAGACAGAAAGAGAGAATTCACCCCCCCACCCCCAGGAAGGATAGCCATGTCATAATCCCTTCACCTTCATTCTCCTCTTGGGATTTTTGGCATGCATGCACACATGCCTGGTGTAAGTTTTAAGTCCCTGGGTCCGGGACTGGAATCCCTGTCAACTATGTGGGAGTCCAGCGGTATAACCATTACATGATATGCTGGTCCCAATGCTCTAGTCTTTTATACATGCATGTTATTTACCAAAAGGCGTAAAATTTTCCAAGATATTATTTTATTCACTAAACAATAGTTGTCTGTATTATTATACAATATTTTCTTCTACAACATGATTATAACTGAAGTATAGCATCACATAATAAAGTTGTATCATAATTTGTTTAGCCAGTTACCTATTTTTGTTCATCTAGCCCATTTCAGTGTCTTACTGCTAAATATTCTGAGTTGATTTTCTATTGAACAGTTCAATTTTTATTGATTTATTGATCTTCACATCTTAGAGATATTAACCTTTTTGCCATATAAATTTGTGATATATATTTAGACTAATTTTCTAGTTTGAACAGAACATTTCATTTTGCATATGACTTTTTTAACTTAAGAAATTATTACTTTTTTTTAGTCAAAAAGAAAATTTTCTTTCTTCGTATTTAGTTACACTTACTTAGATATTACCACTTTTTTTTTTTTTTTTGAGAGTTTTTTGCTATAGGGTGCCTGCGCTCGCCAGACAGAGAGAGAGAGAGACAGAGAGACAGAAAGCGAGAAATTACCCCCCAGAGGGGTTGGCCACGCCGCAATCTCTTCTCCTCCATTCTCCTCTCAGGATCTTGGGCACACACGCACATGCGCCCGGCGTGAGTTTAAGCTGCCGGGTCCGGGACTTTAACTGTGGTTGACTACGTGGGAGTCCAGCGACATAGCCATTACGCTAACTGCTGGTCCCTAGATATTACCACTTTTAAAGTTCTGCTAGATAAATATTTCTAACTTATTATTATGAAAAAGGAGTTTCTGGTCTCTCCAATTTATTCTTTTCAAAGAATATTAGAATCGTTTTGTGACTCCAAGAAAAAAATGTAGATGGGTGATTAGATTTCTATTTATGTACACATTAATTTTTATGTAATTGACATTTTAATGTAATAAGTTTCTGAATTTGACAATATATCACAGATTTTCATTTTTAAAAATTTCATTTCTTGATCTTTGTTTCTAGATTTTTATATTTTTTGGTAATTTGCTTTTTTTCAAATATTTCTCACCAGTTATTGGCTATTTATAGAAAATATATTTTATTCTCTATGTTCTTTATTAAAATAATTTATTACTATTGTATTAATCTGGGAACATATACAATGTAAAATAAGATTAAACCCCATCCACAATCCATTACTCAAAAATATTTACTTTGCTTATTTTGTTGTCTATACTGGCAATTATTTCCATCTCCGTAAACATACATACATATTTTAAAAATTAAAATTTTTTTAATTTAAAATTTTTTATTCTCTTCTGTAAATCAGATATTTTAAATTTTTTAAATTTATATTTAATCACAGTACATGTTTACAGCATATCAAATGGGTTTTACCAGCGTGAATAGAGCATATATTTGTCAAATCATAGATATCACCTTGTACATCGTCATCAACAGGTGACTTTTCATTTTTGTTTCTGTTAAATGTTTTTCCCCTGATGCCCATCTTCCCTCCCCATTATCCACCCTCTCCTATGCTGTCTCTATTATCTTCGGTTACCCTCCCTGCTATTATATTTTTCAATCTTTCGGTTTCTGCCATAGAGTGCAGACATTCAGTATATATTAAGAAGGGACCTGCAATGCCTGTCTATCATAGCCTGACTTACTTTGCTTAACTTTAAATCTTCCATATTTATCCACTTGGTATCACACCTCAGGGTCTTATTGTTCTTTAAGGCTGACTAGTATTCCATAGTGGATATGCACATTTTTTCCATCTGTTTATCTGTTCTTGCACATTTGGGTTGATAACCAGAATTTACAGGGAACCCAAGCAGTTTACCTGCCCACCCCCCCAAAAAAAAATAGTCAATTTAATTTAAAAATAGGCAAATGAGCTGAACAGATAACTCTCCAAAGAAGACATATGGACAGCCAAAAAGCATATGAAAACACATTTAACATCTTTTAACATGAGGGAAATGCAAATAAAAAACACTTAAGCCCAATCAGAAAGGTTAAGACTTAAAAAATACAGGGACCAGCAGTTAGCGTAATGGCTATGTTGCTGGACTCCCACGTAGTCGACCGCGGTTCGCGTCCCGGACCCGGTGGCTTAAACTCACGCTGGGCGCGTGTGCGTGTGTGCCCAAGATCCCAAGAGGAGAATGGAGGAGAAGGGATTGCAGCGTGGCCATCCCCCCTGGGGGGTGATTTCCTGCTTTCTGTCTCTCTGTCTCTCTCTGTCTGGCTGGCGAGTGTACGCGCCCTATAGCAAAAACCTCTCAAAAAAAAAAACAAAAAAAAAACAGACTGATGATTGCTGGCAAGGCTGTGGGAAAAGGAACCATCATACACTGTTGGCGATAATGTAAGTTAGTATAGCCACTGGGGGGGACAATGAAACTCCTCAAAAACCTGAAAATAGAACTACCATATGACCAGCAATTCCACTTTTGAGTATCTACTCAAAGGATAAGAAAACAGTTTGAAAAACACTTGCACATTCATATTAATTGCTGCATTATTCACAATTGCTAGGACAAGGAATCAACCGAAATGTCCATGAACAGATGAATGGATTTAAAAATGTGTATTTTTTAAAGTTTCTTTTTATTATTTATTCTTCTGAGGAAGAGAAAAGGGAGAGAAAGAGAGAGAGGAGAGAGAGATAGAGAGATCCTTAGCATGGTCCTGGTGTTGTGATCCACCACTAGTCTCAACTGTCCTGGATCATGAGCATACATGGACATTCCTGGTATGCTCAGGGAAGTACCTGAATGGAAACTCTCGTCCTTTCTCATGTGGGTCCAGCTGTGTTAGCACTGTGTCAACATCTGGTTGCTAAAGTATATTTTATAAAATATATTTTGCAATTGTTTTCTCATTTTTTTTGGGTTGTATAATACTTTATATTCAATCCCCTATTGGATATTTATATGACTCTTATTTTTTTATGTCAGATGCTGTGCTACATGATTATATGCAAATACCTGCAGATATCAGTAATGATTTCTTGAGAATGTATTTCCAAAAGTGGAATTACTGTATTTATGGGCATTCAAATTTTGAAACTTCCAATGCATATTACAAAGTCTTCCAAAATTATGTTTTCAATTTACACTTATTATGAGCAGTTCTCATTTCTCTTACAAACCTCTAAATAGTTGCATTTTCAATAATAATAATATGTAGTCATTTTTATTTTAAATGGTAACAATTTTATTTTTGCAGGAAAATAGCAATTTATCCATTAAATTTATAGGCAACAAATATTATTTAAATTTTTCCTTTGGCAACTTTCTTACTCATGACAGTTGCTCATTGTTTTTTTTGTATTCTTACATTTGCCTTTTGTTTGTACCTTTCAACAACTTTACATATAGTAAGTAAATATAACCTTTGATTAGTTTTCATTATTTTAGAGCTTTTTATTTGTCTTAAATTTTATTTATTTTATTTTTAAGTTATTTTCATGGATTTGAGCTTATGATGTTGCTCATCCCCATGAATTTATATATATGTTAACCTGCAACTATTTTTATTATCTGTATGCTTGCTTGCATTTCATTTAAAAATTAATTTATTTCTAGGCCAGCTGGTGGTATGGTGGTGAAGGTAGGTGGATCCCTTATGGCTCACTACATAGTCCAAGTTTTGGACCTGTTGACTTGAGAAACACATGGGATGCAGGTGTGTCTGTAACCAAAATCCCAAGAAGAGAATGAAGGAGAATGCAGTGTGGCCATATCCCCTGGAGGAGGAGGGAGTTGCTTCCTTGCATTTGCTCTCTCTTTCTCTGCATCTCTCTGGCAAGCACACATGCCCTATAGCAAATTTAAAAAGAAAAAAATAATACAAATGGACCTGACAGACAATTACAGAATATTTTACCCAGCAACTACTAAATACACATTTTTCTCAGCCCAGATTTATCACATAACAAGGCACAAAACAAGTCTTTATAAATTTAAAAGTATAGAAACTATAGCTAGCATATTTTCTGGCCACAATGAAATTATTTTGATATTAAAACCAGAAATCCTTAAAAAATGTATGAATACATGGAAACTAAACAATTTACTCCTAAATGACTTCAAAAGTATGGAAGAAATTAAGACTGAAGTTTAAAAATTTGTTGAGACAAATGACAACCAAGATACAACATTCCATAGTCTGCAGGACACAGTAAAAGTAATACTAAGATAGAAGTTTATAGCAATTAATGATCACAAGAAAAAAGTAGATGATGGAAAGATGGCAAATAAATAACCTAATGAAGGATCTCAAGGAACTGGAAAAGCAACAACAAAACCCCAAAAGTACCAGAAGAAAAGAAATAGTAAAAATTGTAGGATATAAAATCAGTATACAAAAATCTAGTATTTATTTACACCAATAGATTGAGACAGAATTGAAGAAACAATCCCCTTTACAATAGCCACACACATAAACATTCCAAATACCTAGGCATAAACATAACACAAAAAGTGAAAGACCTCTAGAAGAAAAAAAAAAAAAAGAAAGAAAGAATACTGTTCAAAAAAATAGAGAGACATCCATTAATTTTGGACTGGAAGAATCATATAATTAAAATACCAATTCTTCCCATATTAATTTACAAATTCAATGCAATTCTGATCAAACTACCAGTGATATTTTTCACAGCAATAGAAAAAAATTCTTAAAATTTGTCTGGAAGCATAAAAGACTCCATATTGCCTATATAATATTTTGCAAAAAGAATAAAGTAGGAGGATTTTACTATCCCACTTCAAAATATATTCCGGAGCTGTGATAACAAAAACAGCATGGTACTATTACCAAAACAGACTCTGACTAATGGTAGAGAATAGAAAATCCAGAAATACACCCCAAAACATATAACCAATTGATTTTTGACAAAAAGCACAAGACAATTCAGTTGAGAAAAGAAAGTATTTTCAATAAATGGTGCTGGTAGAACTGGATATCTATCTGCAGAAAAATGAAACTGGACCTCTCTCACCATTAACAAAAATAAACACAAAATAGCTCAAAGAGCTAAACGTAAGACCTCAGACTATAAAACTACTACTGGAAAACATAAAAGAATCACTTGAAGACAACGGACTAGGCAAAGATTTCTTAAATAAGACCCCTAAAGTGCAGACAACAATTTAACAAATAGACAAGTGGGGTTACATCCAGCTAAAAAACTTCTGAACAGCAAAAGACATAGTAAATAGGATAAAGGGACAACATACACAATGGGAGAAATTATTTGCAATCTATGCCTCAGATAAGGGATTGATAATCAGAATATACAGGGAACTCAAGCAGCTCAATCACAGAAAAACTAATAATACAGCTAAAAAATTGGACAAATGAACTGAATAGACAACTCTCAGAGGAAGACGTGCACATAGCCAAAAGTGTATAAAAAATTGTTCAATGTCTCTTATCATAAGGGAAATGCAAATGAAAACCACAATGATATATCACTTAATCCGTTAGATTGGCTGTTATAAAAAAACAAAAACAAAACAAACTTAG
The DNA here is from genome assembly GCA_026018925.1 of Tupaia tana. Classification (NCBI taxonomy): domain Eukaryota; kingdom Metazoa; phylum Chordata; class Mammalia; order Scandentia; family Tupaiidae; genus Tupaia; species Tupaia tana. The sequence goes on along the minus strand of JAKSZU010000003.1, from coordinate 168,369,566 downwards.
AACAACAAGTGCTAGTGAAGCTGTGTTGAAAAGGGAACTCTCCTCCACTGCTTTTGAGAATGCAAGTTAGTACAGACACTGTGGAAAACGATATAAAGATTCCTCAAAAATTTCCAAATAGTACTAATGTATGACCCAGTAATCCCACTGCTTAGTACTTAACTGGGCAGGAGAATATTAAGTTGAAAAGACACTTGCACATCCATGTTTATTGCAGCATTATTCACAATTGCTAGGACACAGAATCAACCTAAGTGCTCAAAAAATGATGACTAGGCTTAAAAAAAATGTGTCACATATACACAATGGAATACTACTCAGCTATAAAGAACAGGAAAAGACTATCATTTGATACAAAGTAGATTAATCTAGAAGATTTACTGTTAAGTGAGATAAGCCAGACTGAAAAACAAACATAGTATGTCTCTGCTCAATATGAGACATACCATATGTCTGCAATCTGTGGCAAAAATTGAAAGATTTGAAGATGTAATATTAGGGAAGACAAGCATAGATACCAAAGACTAGGAGGGGAGTGGATAGTGGAGGGTGAGTGCAAAGGGCAAAGCAAAAAGCATTTAACAGCACAAGAATGTGAGATTCTTTGTGGAAAATGAAGTACATAGTAATATCCTTGATTTGATTATCACACATCGCATGCATGTCTTGAAAAACTATATTGCTATAGTTTTGTATGACATAAAGATGTATGACAATGAAATAAAAGATGTATGCTATAAAGATGTATGACAATGAAATGTAAAGATGTATGCTATAAAGATGTATGACAATGAAATGTAAATCAGAAAATTGAAAAAGAAATGTTTATATATATTTAGTATTTAACATGAATTCAAGACTACTTAGTGATATTAAAATCACCTGCATTTTAAATTCAATCCAAGTTGTTCTGGGGATGATTAACTAAGCTTCCTTGGTAGTCTTAATACAGAATAAAAATATACTTCCAAAAAGCCCAGTTATTTTTTTTCCCCAGTGATTCCTTGGTCTCATTAACCTTCTTTTTAATAATGAGAGTGTAAAATCTTTGGGGTAATTCACCATTCTTTAAATGAGGTATTTATTTATTTATTTTTAAAGCTTTTTGCCATAGGGTGCGTGTGCTCACTGGAGAGAGACACAGAGAAGGAATGTGAGAAATCATCCCCTGGGTGGGGGGTGGGGGTTGACCATGCCGCAGTTCCTTTTCCTCCATCTTCTTCACAGGATTTTGGGTACACACACATTTTCAGTATGGCTCTCAAGATGTTGGGTCCAGGATTCTAACCATAGTCTGCCATGTGGGAGCCCAGTGCCTTCAACCACTATACCACCTACTGGCCCCTAAATGAGGTATTTCATATCTTCTTTAAAAGTTCTAATATTTAAATTATTTATGTGATGTGCCTTTCAAATCTACAGTTACAACACTGAATACATCTCTTCTATCCTATCCATTTACCTGTGGTTAGATGATAAATGTTGGTGTTTTAATCAGGATACAGGACCATGAATAATTCCCTAGTGTTGATTCTAGTGCTTGAACATTCTGCTGGAGATTAGAGAGAGTCATGTTGAAAGATAAGCTGCGTGAGAATGTCATAACCCGTTGGTGACCATAGTGTTTATGTCTTCTTTTTACCAAACTTTTGGTATTTAAAACATAGTTTAAATATTTTTATACATCAGTGTTACTAATCATTATTAGTCTTCACTTCATCCATCATTGGATTTCCTGAGAAGCAGTACTGCATACTAAAGTTGGACTGCATTTCAGTTCTGGTGGCCGTTTGCTAGCTGTTTCTCTTTAGACAAGTCACTTGTCCTCTCTGAATCATCTAATTTGAAGCTCTTTGAATGGACATGAAGATCAATTGAAATAACACATGTAGAAATAATAAATTATTATTTTTGTTGTGCAGGAAGAAGGGACATATGTAAACTATTTATTGTTTCAGAAAAAAGTTGTGTAGTGCATCATCATTGCTAAACCATGTGATGAATAGAAATGAGGCAGCTATAGAAAACGGAGGGTTTGGTGGTGAAGGATAAATATATTTCATTAGTCTTCCCACCATTTCCATTGCTTGCTTCCTGCTAAAATGACAAGGAAACAGCATTCGAGGAAGAGTGAGAGGAAGCAGTGGTCCTCACTCTCCTTAGGACAACTGCCTTTTTGATAGAACACTGAAAGCTACTGTACACACAGAGACAGACAATTAGAAATACCGAGTTTCCCAAAATTGATCTCTGAGACGATTTTGTGTGGCCAGAAATGTCCATCGAATAGAAAGGTGAGAAAAGATGTGAATAAACAAAAAGCATATATTCCTATTTTAAATATAGATGTACAGTTGGGAATAAGAAATGAAAACTGGATTTCAGCTTAAGACTTTAGTATTGAAGGAGTCACAAAGGTCATCTCATCTAATTCTCAATTTTGTAGATGATGAAATGGAGCTTCCAAGAGAGAAATTGACTTGTGTAGATTTATTTGTAGGGTGAACTTATTGGGTATATGCCTGTTGCTCCAGATTAATTTTCCTTAGTGCTCTCCTTTCATTGCCAAAAAGCCCTGGTTTGGACAATATCTTTCATGGCTAAAATCAGTAGTAGCATCAGTGGCAGCGAGATCAAGACTGCTCTCCAGGTTGCTATTCCTCACCCACTGCCTCTCTTACTACTAATGTCTTTCTTCAAGTAAGCTGAAACTTACTTTTAGTTTTCAAATAGGAATTTGAAATTACTTTTACAAAAGTAATTTTGAAATTGTTTTGCTCAGGTCAGGGCTGAGAAGTGAGAGGTTAGTTTAAAACTCTAAGAGATGTGAAAGGTAGGTAGGATTTTAAATTCAGTGGAAGAGAATTTATGGTAAGCTTGGTCAAATATCACACTTGGTACTCTTCTGGTTAGGAATTATGTAGGGACCTATGTGTTTAAAGTACTATCCAAGAGGGCACCGGTGGGTATTTGATTGGATTATTTTTATCTGTTTTTGATAAGAAAACAGACAATTACAGAGCATTCTAAATGCAAGACATTATGAAAGATGGAAAAAGTGACAGTGGATGATGTTCCTGGGACTAACAACAAGGTTAGGAGTGTAATCCCTATTTTATTAACCTGTGAATTTTCATTTAATCAGGCAGCATCATGTTAATTTAATAGTCCACATTCCCAGCATGAAGTTCAAGATGACTTTGTGACCAAGTATGAGCCATCTGGGAGATATTTGGCATATTTGGGGAAGGTGGTGGCCAGGTGGTAGGGGAAAGAAAGGGAAGAGGGAGACAGTTTCCCAGTTCCCCTCAAAACACCATCTAACTCATCACAGGGTCAGGGAGCTCTGCTTATGGAGAAACAAAGAACCTTGTGTGCTCTCTCACAGTGCTGAGGTGCCATGTGACCTTATCCTCGAAAGGTCAAAGACCCATCAGAATGCCTCCCACTGTGGCTGGTGAATAAAAGTGCTATAAAACATGAGAACATGAAACCTAACGGCTTAATGGGTTAGGCTCCGCCTTGGTTTTCAGGGACCTATCTTCTTACATAGTCAATGAGCTGTCTCCACCAACACTTGATTCCTCTAGCGGAGGTAGAAACAGATGCACGAGTGGCAGAATGGGAGTCTAATCCAAACATCCAAACAATACTGCTAAGAGAAATTTAGGATGGTGTCCAAGTGTAGGAAGAAAAATATATTTGAGGGCAGGGACTCCTAAAGCTTACTCTTGTTCACCTCCCCACCTCCCTCACTGCCTTTTGGCATAGGCTGATCATCAGGAGCAGTCATGGGCTAATGAGCTGGAGGAGGCAGGAAGTGGGGGTGGGAGGCACACATGATGGGGATCTGTGGGAGGTAACAAGGAAACTTTCTTAAGTTGCTTCTCCTACTTGATGGATGGGATCTTCTGTGTTTGATTCACGTTGATTCAGATAGAGTTATCTGAAACAAGATAACTCTAGGAATCAGCTGTCTTTCAGTGTCTAGAGCCTTATTTTATGGTATAAGGGGCTCCTTTGATGAAGTCTTTCCCCAAACAATACCTTTTACCAGGGATATTTTGGGAACTTGTATTTCATATTTATTCTGAAATGTTTGACTTTTTGTCAGTTGAACCAAGGGTTAATTTGGGCAAGACCTACCCAAGTTTAGAGAGTTTCCCAGAATGACAAGTTCTGGATCCAGACACAGGCATCTTAAATCACTTAAAGTTGACATAAAGTGATCTACTCACAGGTAATAATCAAGTTTTTTAAAAAATTTTTATTAGTTTTTTAAAGAATTATTTCATTTAACTTTATTTATTTATTTTAATTTGACCAGAGAGGGACAGAGAAAGAGAGAAAGCAAGCCTCAAGTCCGGGACTGGAACCACTGTCTGCCATGTGGGAGTCCAGTGCCCTTAACCACCATGCCACTTCCCCATCCCTCAAGTTTTTGTTTTTACAATCCTAACAATAAGAAAGTGCTTATTTTAGATTTGTATATGGGTCCGATCAATAAATCCAACAGAAGGTATTTAATTTCCATCTCAACCAGCACTGAAGTCCCATTTTCTCTCCTTTCTGTCCAGCTATGTCTCCCAAATATATCAGGATTTTCCAACCCCCCCCCCCCCCAATATACACATTCTTTTTTTTTTTTTCTTTTGGAGAGATTTTTGCTATAGGGCGTGTGTGTTGGCCAGATAGACATTAGAGACAGAAAGCGAGAAATCACCCCCCAGGGGGGATAGTCACGCCGCAATCCCTTCTCCTCCATTATTCTCTCGGGACCTTGGGCACACATGCACATGTGCCTGGTGTGAGTTTTAAGCCACCGAGTCCGGGACGTGAACCGCGGTCGACTACGTGGGAGTCCAGCGACATAGCCATTACGCTAACTGCTGGTTCCCAATATACACACTCTTAAGGTTGCTAAATTTAACAAATAAAAATGCAGAAATACACAGTTAAATTTCAATTTTAGCTTACAAAAACAAGTCATTTCTTTTAGAATAAGTATTTTTCATGTAATTTAGGGGGTATATTTATACTAAAATATTATTTATTGTTTATGTGAAATTGAAATATATCTAGACATTCTGTATTTTATTTGGTAATTATATTTACATCCATATTCTTTACAAAGTACCAACATTTATAATACATTTATGCTGAAATTATCTGTTCAGACCAATTGATAGCATTAAGGAAAAATGTATGATAACTTTCAATGTTTATAACCTTTGAAATTCTTCTGAAAAAAGGTAATGTATATATGTATATTTACTCTCTATACCATAAAATGCATAGAGTCCAGAAGTCATTAAGTATTTTGAGTTAAATGGGAATCTTTTTAAGCTCCTTCTCTTTTCCACCAATCGAGTAGTATTTAAGTCTCACCTCAACATCTATTCATACTTACAAATAAATATATTTGCCCGTGATCATGTATGTAACTGAAAGGATGAAGATTATGGGCTTCTTCTTTCTTATTGATGTGTAGCTAACTTCAGATAAAGTCTATAAAATATGGAAAAAACAAATAATAGCTGAATGGTTTGCCATCGAAAAAATCCAGGAAACAGATTAGGTTCTAGACTGAGCAAAAATATTCATGGAGGTGGTCATGTGTTTTCCATCAAAATTGTTGGTCAGGAACCAGCAGTTAGTGTAATGGCTATGTCGCTGGACTCCCACGTAGTCGACCGCGGTTCGCGTCCCGGACCCAGTGGCTTACAACTCACGCCGGGCGCGTGTGCGTGCGTGCCCAAGATCCCAAGAGGAGAATGGAGGAGAAGGGATTGCGGCGTGACCATCCCCCCTGGGGGGTGATTTCTCGCTTTCTGTCTCTCTGTCTCTCTCTGTCTGTCTGGCGAGCGCACGCGCCCTATAGCGAAAACCTCTCAAAAAAAAAAAAAAAAAAACAAAAAAAAAACATTGTTGGTCAAAATCTACAACGCCTATATAAAACTTTCAAAAAATGCAAGCTAATCTATATGGGACAAAAGCAGGTTGACAGTTACCTGAGAATGGGATGCAAGGTAAGAAAGAGGGTTGGAGAGGAGAGCTTTGAAAGGACACTGGAAAACTTTGAGGGATGATGGATATATTTACTATTTTGAATGTACTGGTGGTTTTAGGTTTGTATGCGTATTTCAAAGCTTATCAAATTACATGCCTGAAAATGTGTGGTTTATTGTATCATCTATACCTCAACAGAACTGAAAAATATTTCAAATTGCTACAAAATAAAACAAGCACATGCTAAGCTTTACTAGAATTTTAAAGCATTTTCTCATATGGCTCTATAAGCAGCATTAATAATGTCACATCGTCTATTAGAAGGACTGAATTTAGGAGATTTCCACAAAGGGAAGATGTGTATTTTATTTATCTCAATTGCTAAAATCTTAATCTCAGGCTTAGCCCTGGTACATAGAAAAGTTACATAGCATCTTTTGAATGGATAGATAAATAGACTCAATACAATACCAAAGTATAGCAGAAAGAAGGACATACAGGTTATAATAGGAAGATATATCAATTATGTTTGACTGCTAGTAACAGAATCCCAACCATTGTGAATAAATCACGCAGTTCTTCCTTGTAATCGTAGTTGAGAGATAGGCAATCCAAGGCAGTTCTTCAAATGCTTTAGGAAAAGAAGATTCTTCCATTTTTCTGTTTCACAGCACAACGCTTCCATCCTCAAGAACAACTAATTTTCCAATGGCGGTGGACACTCTAGTCACTGCAATGAACTTGTAGAGTGCAAAAGGATGACAAATTCTTTCTGCGAAGACTCTTTCAATGGCCTTCTGTGAAGATCCACATGATGCTTTTGGATTTTACTGGTTGTACTTAATAGTGAAGAAGACTGGAGGTCTATGGACTGTATTTCAGATGCCAATGTGTCCAAGTCAAAATCTGCTTTTGGATAACAAGGAAGAAAAGAAAGGGAACTATTGAGTTCCTCTATGGTAGTGTTAGCCATAAAGGGACTCAATATTGCTTTTGTGATTATCATTCTTCTTATTCTTGGAATCATAGTTAAATAATAGCCATTTAACATTTGTGGACTGCATTTCTTTCTGCCTCTTTTAACTATACAGATCTTTTATGTCATTATAAACATTAGGCAGGCATCAAGCAGATTGAAAAAAATGTCTCTATGTAGAGGAAACGAACAATACTAAATTTCAACTTAAAGATTCAGTCTTCTAACAACCAAGGAATACAGGTCAAAGGCTATTGTAATAAAAAAGATTGCCCAGATTCTTTTATTTGGCTATGTTGCATGTTCTTAAGACAGATGGGTTATTGCCTAGAGCTCAGAAATCTTTTGCTATATAGAGATTTTTGTCACAATAGTATTCGTTGTGATGAAATTTGACCTATATTATATTTCTTTACATCCACTGCCTAATTTCCCTTAGGGCAGGGGCTTTTTCACTTTTTTTTAAAGAAGGGGAAATTCTTTGTTCAAACAAAATCTTGTGGAAGCATACAAATAAAACAGATAAAATCGATGCGGCCCTAGGTGAAGGACTATTACTAGAAGTAACCCTCAAACTCCATCAGCTCACCTCCTCTCCCACTCCTACCTATTACTTCAGATCACTCATTTAGGTCTGGGTTGCAGTTTAAGAACTTGTGAATGATTTATTTTAAGTAAGATTTAAATATCACATGGTAAATAATAAGCATTTTGAAAAATTTTTTTTTTCATCTGCTCATTTCTTAAGATACACTTACATCTTCCAATTTGTAAGTCAGGTAAAAATTTGAGAATCAGTTTCATGTTTTTAAATGGTGACTTGGTTGAGAACCAGCAGTTAGCGTAGTGGCTATGTCGCTGGACTCCCACATAGTCGACCGTGGTTTGCGTCCCAGACCCGGTGGCTTAAAACTCACGCCGGGCGCGTGTGCGTGCATGCCCAAGATCCCGAGAGGAGAATGGAGGAGAAGGGATTGTGGCGTGACCATCCCCCCTGGGGGGTGATTTCTCGCTTTCTGTCTCTATCTCTCTCTGTCTCTCTGGCGAGCGCACGTGCCCTATAGCAAAAACCTCTCCAAAAAAAAAAAAAAAAATGGTGCCTTGGCTCAAAAACAGAACCTTGTCAATGGCTGAGGATAGGTTGTTGTAAACTCTTTCTATAATAGGGAAATGCAGTTCTTCCCTGCACCATTAGAGCACACATACATCCATTCTAAGAGAACTGACCAAGCTTGTCACTCTTCTAAGAGACAGGTTTTCAGAAAGTGGAGGGTGGTGGTTATATTTTGTTTTGCTTTGCTTCTATACTAAGTTTTGTGGAATTAACCAAAAATGGAATCTGAAATGTTTTCATTTAAAAATCAAAAGATTTTAGGAGCCAACAGGTGGTGTGGTAAAGGCATTGGATTCCCACATGGTTGAGTGCAGTTTGAGTCCCAGACTTGGTGGCTTGAAAATCATGCCAGGCACATTTGTGTGTGTGCCCAGAATCCAGAGAGGAGAATGGAGGAGAAGGGATTATGTGTGGACATTTCTCCTGGGGGTGATATCACTTTCTCTTTCACTGTCTCTCTCTCTCTCTCTCTGGTAAGCACACATGCCCTGTGGCAAAAAACCTTAAAAAAAATTTAAACAAAGAAAATCTTTAGAAATAAGATTATTAGAGAAATCATTTTTTATTGTTTTCTTATTGTAAAATAAGGCACTATGTCATTTTAAGGCAAAAAAGAAAAAGAATAATAACATGGGTATGGATAATTTTTTTTTTTTTTTTTTTTTTTTTTTTTGGAGAGGTTTTTGCTATAGGGCGCGTGCGCTCGCCAGACAGACAGAGAGAGACAGAGAGATAGAAAGCAGGAAATCACCCCCCAGGGGGGATGGCCACGCCGCAATCCCCTCTCCTCCATTCTCCTCTCGGGATCTTGGGCACGCACGCACACGCGCCCGGCGGGAGTTTAAGCCGCCGGGTCCGGGACTCGAACCGCGGTCGACTACGTGGGAGTCCAGCGACATAGCCATTACGCTAACTGCTGGTCCCGATAATTTTAAGAGTCAGTTTGGCTTTCTGCTAAATATACACAAGAACCTACCACCACAAAAATTCTGATTATAGGGAACCAGCAGTTAGAGTAATGGCTATTTCGCTGGACTCCCATGTAGTCGACCGCGGTTCGTGTCCCGGACCCGGTGGCTTAAACTCACACCGGGCGCGTGTGCGTGCGTGCCTAAGATCCCGAGAGGAGAATGGAGGAGAAGGGATTGTGGCGTGGCCTTCCCCCCTGGGGGGTGATTTCTTGCTTTCTGTCTCTCTGTCTGTCTGGCGAGCGCACGCGCCCTATAGCAAAAACCTCTCAAAAAAAATTCTGATTATAATATAGAGGAGTACATAACAATGTTCTTTTCCTTCCTCTTTTGCTCTCTCTTGCTGTCTCTCTCTCTCTTCTTTCTTCCTTCATTCTTCCCATCCTTCCTTCCTTCCTTCTTTCATCCCTCTCTCCTTTCTCTCTCTCTCTCTCTCTCTCTCTCTCTCTCTCTCTCTCTCTCTCTCTTCTGAGGGTACTTCTGTTTGTCAGAGAAAGAGAGAGAAAACCTCCTTATGGAATATGGTCACCCCCTTTCCTCCATTTCTCCTTCCCATTGAGATTCTGTGGAGGCACATGAGTACCTTGTGTATCTCTCAAGCTGTTGAAACCAAGTCTTGAACTGTGATTGGCCATCTGGGACCTGGCTTCATTAACCACTGTGTTATGGGGCCAGCCCCCAAATTTTCATTTATACTGTTAAAACAGTAACTCTTTGAAAAGGCACTTTATATTCAAAGTAAATTATTAAGTGTTCTGGTGTTGTTGGTATATAGAAATTACTGTCTAAATCAGTGCTGCTCAAAGGGAGCAGTATAGTCTTTACAGAAGTTACTGCAGAAGTGTGGGAGGTGGGCTTAGATTGTTAAAGGATTTAAAGTGTGTCACCTGCAATCAGTGGGTGGGGTCCTAAGATGCTTCATGTCTTGGAGTGCAGTGGAGAGTCTTATAACACAAATCATTACCCACAACCTGCAGGACTTGTAAATGTCCCACTAGATTCCCTTTTGTTTTACAAACAAACACAAAGGCTCTTTTGCATCATTTTGATGTATACTGACACTAAAAATTAGTTAAAGATACCTTAGTTTGTTCATTCTGTTGAGCTTTGTTTATTTCAGAAAGTGACATCATTGAGAGCAAAACTGTCATTTACTGTACCACCACCCCTCCCCTTCATGCATAGCATTTTTAGTGATGACTCAAAAAACAGGTCTAAGCAGAACCAGATGGCAGTGCAGGAACAAAATGTATTTTGTGAGGCAATCCCACATGGGAGGACCCCAGTTCAAGTCTGAAGACTACGCTGAGTACACTGGGTACACACTTGCTCGTGATCTGGGGCTGACTGAGGTTGGGGGCGGATTGTGCCACCAGGATCATTTTGGAGGGCTGTTCTTTCTCTCTCCTTCCCTCTCTTCATTTCCTTCTTTATCTTTCTCCCTCTCTCTTTTTTTCTCTCCCTTGTTCATGGAAGAAAAAATTACAAAACGCTATTCAACAGTTGAAGATGCTAAATGTGATTTGGCAGGAGACACTTAGAACATGCTAAGAAAGTAAATGATGAATTTAAAACAGGGATATTGGGCTGGCGCCATGGCTCAGTAGTGAACTTTCGCTCACGAGAAGTCAAATCCCACATGGTGACCCCTTATTTAGCCTTTTAAACATGGTGTGCACACACATGAGTGGCCAAGAACTGTGAGCAGAAAGTCTGCAGGAGGGGAATTGTGGCATGACCTGACCGTGTGGGGGTGCTTATCTCTAGCTGTCTCTCTTTCTTTCACATGTGTGTGCATGTGCTCTAGTATAATAAAGAACCGAAAATGTTATTAAAAAAATCATTAAAAGTAGTGATATTAATAAAAAAAAATTCATCACTCAGATAATTTTGCCCAAACTGAAGTTAAAGAATGCATTAATTGCTGCTTAAAGAAGTTTAATTTTTTTTTCAAGAGAGAGAGATTTTTTTTTTTTTGGAGAGGTTTTCACTATAGGACGCGTGCGCTCGCCAGACAGACAGAGAGAGACATAGAGACAGAAAGCGAGAAATCACCTCCCCAGGGGGGATGGTCATGCCGCAATCCCTTCTCCTCCATTCTCCTCTCGGGATCTTGGGCACGCACGCACACGCGCCCAGCGTGAGTTTTAAGTCACCGGGTTCGGGATGCGAACCGTGGTCGACTACGTGGGAGTCCAGTGACATAGCCATTACGCTAACTGCTGGTTCCCAAGAGAGAGAGATTTTTGTTATAGGGTGTTTACGCTTGCCAGAGGGACAGAGACACAGAAAGTGAGAAATAACCCCTCAGGGGAGATGACAATGCCACAGTCCCTTCTCCTCCATTCTCCTCTCAGGATTTTGGGCATGCACACACATGTGCCTGGCTTGAGTTTTAAGTCACCAGGTCTGGGACCGGAACTGTGGTCATCTACGTGGGAGTCCAGTGACATAACCATTATGCCATCTGCTGGTCCCCTAAATTTGTTTAAGTTTTATTTTTTTTCTTTTTTTGAGAGAAAACAAAAATCTCATGGGATAATAACAAAAGGATGCACCTGGACCTCCTTTAGCAAGCAGAGTGAGACAATAATTTGGCATGATCTGGATTGATGAGGTATGGAAAATCCTAAGGGCTTAAATTGACACCGGTGTCTGTATTGATAACTCTACCTCTAAAAGGCCAACTCATGAGAATGACAAATGAAAAAGTCATCAAGTCATATACCATTTCTCCCACAAAAAAATGCTTAGATGTTTGGGAATGTAAAGAACATGTAATTAACTGGGTATGTTTTCACATTTTTCTAACAATAGCTTTGACATCAGAGTCAAAGCTAACTTTAGAATGTTAGCAGCAGACACCTCTAAATCTGAGGGGTCTGCATTACAGATATGCTCTATTTCCTCCCTCTTCATTTATAAATAGGCCCTGAGAGCACTCTGTTAGCCAAGGGTGATTTTAACTAAGAATTAAATACCAAACTGAGAAGACATTGCAATCCTGTTGAAGGGAGGAAAACTAACTCAATGCCCACTGTATGTCAGACATATATTATCTCTAACTTTCAGAATGGCTCATAAGATCAACATTGTATTTCTCATTTTATAGATTATGAAACTAATTTTTTGAGAGGTTTTTGCTATAGGGCACGTGTGCTTGCAAGAAAGAGAGAGAGACAGAAAGTGAGAAATCACCTCCCCCCAGTGGGGATGGCCACGCCTCAATCCCTGCTCCTCCATTCTCTAGGGATCTTGGGCATGCACACACACATGCCTGGCGTAAGTTCAAATCACCGGGTCCAGGACTCGAACCGCGGTTGACTACATAGGAGTCCAGTGACATACCCATTACGCCAACTGCTGGTCCCTAGAAACTAATTTTTTAATTTAACTTTACTAATTTATATAAATTTGACCAGAGAGGGACAGAGAGAGGGAGAGAGAGAGAAAATGAGAAAGCAAGCCTCTAGGTCTGGGACTTGAACTGCGGTCAGCCATGTGGGAGTCCAGCGCCCTTAACTACCACACCTCCTGCTGGCCCCAAGAAACTGATTCTTTAAGATGACCTGTCTGAGATCACTTGGTTACTAAAGCAAGCCTGTATTCTTCTGATTTCACTGTCCCTAGTCTTTTTAATGGACTACTAAGATACCCTCAGATTAGTTGAAGTGGTTCTAGGGTTACCATTGTTGTATTTTCCAAATGTCACCCATGGTCAAGGCATAGTTGGAGGGAAAACTCATAACATTTGGGAAGCTCGTGTTTGGTTCTCTTTTCCTTCCATTTTTCTGATCTCCCCTGAAGGTCCAACTCTATTCCAGGCATAAATATCCCCAGACTTCTTTCTATAAGCTTGTGGATTTCCACAGCATCATATTCAGTCAGAATAATTCTCAGAGAATCCTTTCACTATCAAATCTTCCCCATCCAAATTCCAGTTTCTTAGGACTCTGTTCTCTGCTTGATGCTGACATGAAGCTACAGTTTTGCAGACACAACTATGCACTAGTTGATTAGCCTGCCAGGAGACCAGGCATCTTAACCAAGATGTGAGTCCACCTAAGAACTGTACAGAGAGATTGGAGTGATGTTGCAGATGCCAGGCTCTAGGGTCTTGGCAACTATGAGGGGTACCTTTTTCTAGGACTATCTACACTGTTATGGATATCAAAGCCTTACACTAAGGATGCAGAACACTGATGATACCTTTCAGGTCGGTGAGTTTAAGGGGAACAATAAAGGGGGAACTGGGTCTTTTGGGATCTCTTGAAATGTACTAGACTAAAGTCTTCTGATGATGAACCAATTTTTGGTCAAGTGTGGTAAATGTCCTGTGAGTTTATATAGGAGTTAAATAAAGAAAGAAAAAAAATGAAAAGGACTTTAGTGTTCAATAATGAGTTCTAGCACAACACAAACAGCAACATGGGACTAGACTGGGCATTGTTACAGCTTCTGGATGACAGAGATGTCACCTATCTCATTGGGCACAAAGAGCTTCTATTAAATAATCCATTGTCCAACACAGAGTACTTGCTACATCTAAGGACTTGTGCTGGGGTGGAGATAAGAGGTCTTGTTAATAGATGAAGGGATTCAAATAATTTAATATATCCACAAATCATGTAACTCAATGTGAGGTTTGTAGTAAGACATGTAGTAGGATAAGAGCTATATCTCATTTATTTTTAAAATTTATTTATTTTTGGTGAGGTGGTGGTGGTGGTTATATGTGTGGTTTAGACAGGGCCTCACAATGTCACAGTCCTCCTACTTTAGCCTCCTGGGTTGAGCACAGTCACGCTGTGGGACCACAGTCATGCATCACTGCATCCAGTTTTTAGGGTGGACTAGGAATTGAACCCAGTCCTCCCACACGGTCTCACCTGCCAAGCAGTAGCATCCAGTGTGTGCTACCATGGCTGGGTCTATGCTCACTTATTTGTGCTTATTTATTTAAAAAATATTTATTTGAGGGCTGAATGTTCCAGGCACCAAGCTAGACCCTGGGAGATAATAACTGTAAAACAGATCCAGTCTGAACTTGAAAGGTCAGTTGTCAGGTCAGGGCCACTAGCTCAGCACTAGTACAAGCACCGTATGCTAATTCCAGTAAGATGTGACCAGGACTATGAAAACTCATTCACCTGGGCAAGTTTTACCATGACAGCACAAAACTGGGTGAGCTATTCCACACTTGAAGGAAGAGAAAAGCATCCTGGAAGAGATAATGCCCAAACTGGAACCTGGAGGATGAGGATTAAACCAAATGAAATATAGAGATGACGGGGTAAGAAGGAAGGAGGGAACAGCATGGGAAGGCTTGGAGACAAGGCAGAGCGTAGGACCATCAGCCGCTCAGCAGGGCAATAATTTAGAACACAAGGCATGGGAGTAGTAGATCATTATGGGTGGAAAGGGAAAGGGAAAGAGAGAGGTGAATGTGGTTGAATTCATGCTGAGGAGCTTAACTGCTGTCTTGGAGACAAGGGGGCACCATTGGTAGGTTTTTGTCGTGGTAGCCATTTCAATGATTATAGTGTCGTGTATGTGGATAAACAAAGCATTTTTACTTTTCTGGAAAATATTGTTGACCCACAGAAATGCCCAGAGCTAATAATCAAATTACCCTAAAGGTTTTGACTCATCTTTGGTGGTGAATGTGGCATCAAGTGTTTGAATGTGTTGTTGTGTCTCTCTGTGGAGCTCTCTGTGTAGAGATTCCTTAGGAAATCAATAAAAGACATTTTTGAATAAGAAGTTAGTAAAAGTCATAAAAGCTCGAGTTCGAGGAGACATTTTGCAGCTGTCTCTGGCTAATGCCAGAAAGTGAAAATGAAGCAGCTGACACGTATCTCCTTGTAACTTTTATTGAGAAGACAATCTCCCTTCACCCCCACCACCCTGTCTAATTCCATGTACTTTTTTTTTTTTATGTGCAGAGAATAAAAAAAAAAAGTTTTAAAGTTAATAAAATATACAACTTGACCCGGTTAATAAGAACCAGTTTGCAAACTCCCTTTATATTCAGATAAAACAAAATATATAAACCTTCAGATTAACAAACTCTTGGCAAATTCCTTGCCTTTCAAGTTGGCAAATTCTTTACTAGTTACGTTTCCGCCTCTCCAGACACAAGGATGAATTAGGTCTGGCTGTAATTACATTAAGCATTTTTTGCAATAAGAAAAAGTGTGTTGCAATGTACAGATATCTTCAAGGTGACATTTGTTCTGACCTGCCAAGTTTTGGACTGTACCGTAGGTTCTTGGGTCCAACAATAGAGAACACTTGGCTGAAGGCATTTTCTATGTTTTCGATCATTACAGATTTTATCATTAATGGAAGTGATAATGGCTAGACAAATGGAAGGTGAGAAATGGGCTATGTACAAAAAGCTGGAAAAAGTATAGTTAATTCATGTTTGCAGGCTCCAAGTTTAATGTTGCTTCAGATCTTATGAAACCAGGTTCTAGTAAGCATGTGAGGGAAAGAGCATTCTGAAAAGAATTGTCATCCTTGAGTTGTGGAGTAGTCAGATGTCCCTCTCAACTACAGTCTAACATCCTTCTCTCTTTGCCCATGACTCACCTTTTCTGGAAGTCTTTCCAGATGGATGTCTCTCCATTTCTATCATTCCCAAGGGATTTTTGTAATCGAAATGATGCAACATTGCTTTTAACTTGCCTCCATTTTCTACGTACATCTCTTTATTCTTTTTTCTGTAATACCATGGCTCCACATCGTTTGCCTTTCTCTTGGCTCAATGCTGTCCATCGAATACGTGCTTAATCCTTTGCTGAGGGGCATTATGGAAGAACTTAATGCTCAGAGAGAGAAAATGTGTAATGCCAGCACCGTGCTACCTTGCAAGCAAATTTTCCCTGCATAATCACATTTATTACCCTCATAAAATATAACACTCTCCTTATTACTTTTGGCAGTAAAAGAAAGCCTCTAATGTATACCTTTCCTACCACACCTCACATACTTAACTATTAAGGAAGTCCTAAGTAGAGGGGCGGAAAGACATGGAAAAGGCCAGATTCTTCCAGAGGGAGCCAAATGACTTGGAGTGTGGAAGTTTGATTCTGAACTTAAAGTGGTCTGGGAAAACATAAACCTTTATATCTTAAGTGTGACCCACCAGCCCCTCCACTGTTTTGAAATAGAGTCCTCCTTTCAAAATCTTCCTCTAGTCCTTCTTTGATGAAAAGTAGTCTGAAGCTTACTTTCAAAGCTCTTAAGTGTAAAAATAAACAAGCATTCAGTCAATGGGGTCCCTGACGCCATGCTATATACCATAACACATTTTGGGGTCATAAATCATGACTCTGACAGGTCTATGATGATGCATTGTGTTAATACATCATAATGACAATACTGATGATGTATTAGTGCAATACATTCTGAAAGCCTCTCACTTCAGAATTCTGTGTTTATAGATAGCAAAAGAAAGACTCGAGGATGGAGAAATTGAGAAAGAGAGAGGTACATGGGAAGGTTCAGGATGACGATCTGTGTGTGTGTGTGACAAACTAAGAGTCCAAATGGGAAATTAAAAGCTTTCACCTTCTAGGCACTAATGCCTTTCTTCTCCCAGTCCTTGTGTAATGGCTGCAGCTCCTGGAAATACATGCTCTACCAAACCTAAGGTCACACACCTGGCTATTGGCACTCAGACAGGACACAGATAACCTGAGTCTCAGCCCCATACTCCTCCCAGTGCTTCCAAGGGTTGTGATGAATGAGAACTATTTTACCTATATGAGTTCTGCTCCCAGTGAACCCGTTGACCAGCTGGCCTGGGATGAACAATTCATTTTTAAAATTCCAATTACAAATAAGGTTATTGAAATACACAGATAAGTACATTCTTTTTTTTTTTTCTTTATTTTGAGAGGTTTTTGCTATAGGGCGTGTGCGCTCGCCAGAAAGGGAAAGAGACAGAGAGACAGAAAGCGAGAAATCACCGCCCCCCCCCCCCCCCCAGGGGGGATGGCCACGCCGCAATCCCTTCTCCTCCATTCTCCTCTTGGGATCCTGGGCACGCACGCACAGGCACTCTGCATGAGTTTAAACCACCGGGTCTGGGACGTGAACCGTGGTCGACTACATGGGAGTCCAGCAACAAAGCCATTACGCTAACTGCTGGTCCCAAGATAAGTACATTCTTCAAATGTGCAAAACAGCACATTTTTTCCAGAAAATTGTGGAATTCAGATTTCTGTAATTAAGTATCAACATGGCATAATTGATGGTTCAATGCAAATGAAAGTTGGACAGGAAAGAGGACAATATCCGTTGGTCTTGCTGATGCCAGACTGCCGTATTTTACAAGTGCATATCTTTCTGCATGTAGAGTCTGTTTTTCTGGATTTACATACAGTGTGTTATATCATTAATGTAATGTGGTAATGCGGGGATGTGCGTAGGGACTGCCTATGTCTTCTACACACTGTCTCTGTATTTCCAACCTGTAGACCCTTGATGGATGGATATTGTTGATTATGTTAGCTGAGGTACTAATTTTCTGAAGTCTTGACTTCTTTACCCATCTACCTCCGAACTTGAGATTTACAAGTGTGCTTATGAGACCACTAATTCAATAAAAATTAATAATTGATACCTTTATGGAGATAACCAGTTTTCAGGACCAGATTGTATACTTGAAAACACTCCCAGATATTTTCCATGCAGCCAGATTCTGCTAGTAAGTGTGGCAGCCTCGGGCAGGAGGGACTTTATTACCTCCCACGGAGTGCTAGGGGACCATTAGGTAAATGACTGGCTCTCTCACTAAATGGCTGTTTTGCAGCCTGATGAAGTGAGCATCTGGAGAGGGGTGTTAACTCCCAGCGCTCACCAGCCATGGCTTGCTCTCGCCTGAGCAGGCTCTACTGACCATCAACTGCGATGGCTATTGCTGTCCAAAGGATTTTAAGGTTGCTGTGGAGAATAACGACAAAACCCCCACAGGTCCCATGGCAAGACTCCAGGCCTTTGAAGGTCTTCAGCTCTCTGACCAGTGGACTTGCGGTAATATTTGTTGCTGTTGGCCTTAAAACCAATCTGTCCCACACCCAAATTGAGCATCTGGAGAAAGTACGATTTCCAAGAACTGTTCCCAGAGGCCATATCTATCTCTCCATTACCAGAATAAAAATATCCCCAGCTTCTCCGACGTCCCTAACTAATAAAGAGCTGTCTTATTTAGCCCAGCTGGCTTATTCCAATGATCTATTGGTCAACTTTCCCCTGCCTTCTTACATCTCCCATCAAACCAAGGGCATAGAGGACTTAAACATATTTGAAAAAGTTTTTCCTTGTTGTCATTCACTGGCATTCACAAATCATTTTTTCTCTTGTAAATCTATAAGGCATTAATGCATGAGGCCCAGGGGAGAGTAACAAAGACAGACATGGAGAAAAGCTTCCTTTATCTGTGCCAGAGCCACCAACCTCATAAGGCCTTAGTTTCCTAATCTGTGTAATGAGGGTTTGAATTAGGTGAAAACTAAGATGTTTCAAGTAGACTCTTTTGCTTTAGAGACACATTGATATAACTTCAAGAGAAAAGTAGAAAACTACATAAACTACGTAATATCCCGTCTAGAAAGCAACTTTTAAGCCCACAGATTTTCCAGCAGCTGATGATATTAAATCTATACTCTCTAGTGAGGTAGTCAATCTTTTTTTTTTTTTTTTCACTATCACATACACATCAAAAGGCACTCAGACCTTAAACAGACCCTCTCACACCAAATTTTCCCAAACTGTCCAAGTTAAATGTTTAGTTCCTCAATTTAAAATCACCATGGGACAGTTCATTACTATTACCCTGCCACAGGCCATCCCTTCTCTATAAGTATTTCATGTTGTAATTCATAGATATATAAACATGCCAAAATTCTAGTTCAGTCTTCTGTTTGGAGGAACTCAATCTGAAACTTTGTATTTGAACACTAAAACATGGCCATGTTTTGTTTTATATCCTAAGAAATGAACTCCAAGAGAAAATCCCTTTCCCCAGGCTATTGTTGAAAGAGTTATTTGGTATATACTGTAATGGGGAGGGGGAAAATGTGTCTTTCTTTTTTAAACCTCCTCCATGAGGTGGATTCTTGACGTACAGGCTCTTTTGCCTTGCTGAGTGAGAGCCTCTATGATGGAAGAGGAAACTGTAAGAGAAGTAAGAATGTCAAGTTTCCGGGGCCATCTTGAGCATCAATGGGAAAAGAGAAAAGAGAGGAAAAAAGAAAAATGGTTGGATAGAACAGGCTGGGAATACTGCGTATGGTGAAGGAGCTAGGAAAACGTCCCCAGTGTTGGGGTGTGCTGAGACGTTTATGGACAGGGACTTCCCCCATTTGGGATTTGTGTAGCTATCATATAAGCATTCTTCTCTCTTCTGCAAGCTGTATCCCAGTTGGAATGAGGCTTCTGTGCACACAGATATTTTGGGATGAAAATGGTGGAGCTGGAGGAAGTAGCTGAGTTTCTCGTTTGGGTCCTCTCGGAAATAGCTGGTACAGAATGGGAAGATAACTCAGAAACTGAACTGATTCAGAAAAAGTAGGACCTTTGATCCAGAGGTAACCATGAGAATTTAAACCCTGAGGATTTGCAGGAATCTTAGGGACTTTTCCAGACCACCACAAAGTATGGAACGTAAAGTCTGAGACAATCTTATCTAGATTATAGAGGCCAGGAGGTCTCAGCTGACATATGGGTTCTATTATGGGGGAGGACGGGGGAGGACTTTTGTTCCACTGGCACTGGGAATTAAGCTAATCTCCTTTTATCAGACTTTATCTGTTTGTAGTAATATTTTGTAGAATAAGATAAGCCCAGGAATACATTCAAACGTGGGTGATAAGTGATTTCATAATGCATTTTTGCTCAATATATTCTAACCTCTCCAAGTTTTGACTTTCAATGCAAATCTCCCTCCTCGCTTGCCATTCCCTTCCAAATACACACTTCAATCCTTCTTCACCACTTTCACTCCCAACTCTATATTCAGGTGAAACAGTGAACTTACGCCTATGTTAATTGAAGTGTGACTTTCCTCCTCCGCGTGGCTTCCCATCTGCATCATTTTCCACATCCCAATTTCCCTGCAGCAGGTTCTGTTTGCCTCTAGCCCTTGGCCTTCCTCTTGGACAGCCCCTCCTCTCCAAAGAGGCGGCTTCACTTCCTCTTACATCTTCAGTGAACCACAATGACCTCGGAGGCTGATGCAGGTGCTTCGGGAGACCAGTTCATCAAGTGCTACAGACAGCAAGGGCCGGGGTGAGCCATCAGCCCCTCAAAACTATGGTCTAGAGCTGCCCTGGACCAGATTAGTAATGGTGACCTGGAGGTGAAAGGCTCTGTATTCCATTACCAGTCTCCTGAGTAATCTACCTAATTCAGTATCCTTTCATTTAATTGAAACATTATTTTCTCTCTGTTAGCCAGGGCACTCAAGCTGGTGTAGCAATGTTAATCTTTCAGCTGATTTCCATCTTTACAGAATTACCTTTCTAGCAATTAGACTCACTGGTATAAATTTGCTTTGCTCCTTCCTGGGGTTCAACATTAAAATGGAAATCTCTAGGCTCAACGCATTTTCCTCCAGGCTGACCCGGGGCAGGTATTAATTAACTGGGGTGTCGTGAAAAGGTTGAGCTGGAAACGCCAAGTAGGAGAATACTTCTCTTGGGATGTCTTTGCAGCCAGCCGATGGACTAAAGGGGGTGAGACCTGGATGGAGGATAATCACATTTAAGTCAAGTAGAATGGCTGTATTATTAGTGAATTGGGGAGCAAAACAATGGTTATTCTAGAAGTACATTAGTGCATTCAAGTAACAAAATCTGCATCTTTTGTTGAAATATGGACATGGCTCATTGTGGACATTCTCTAAGGCATTCATGGTTACACTGGTTAGCCATCTCAGTCTGCCTGGGACTGAGAGATTATGGTGGCCTACCATGTTAAATTGCCTGAAATTGAGAAATTCTTGGTAAGACCAAAAAGATTCAGGGTAAACTGAGCTGTGTTGTTCACTCCATTAGGAAAAATTTCTTTTCTTTTTTTTTTTTTTTTTTTGCTATAGGGCATGTGTGCTCACCAGAAAGATAGCTAGAGAGACAGGAAATGAGAAATCACCCCCCCCCCCCCGGGAGGATGGCCACACCACAATCCCTTCTCCTCTATTCTCCTCTCAGGATCTTGGACACGCAAGCACATGTGCCCAGTGTGAGTTTAAGCCACCGGGTCTGGGACTCAAACTGCGGTCAACTACATGGGAGTCCAGTGACATAGCCATTACGCTAACTGCTGGTCCCTAGGAAAAATTTCTGAGAAGTGCATCAACCAGTTATTTCTCTCATTTCCTGCCGAATGTCAACAATGAGTAGTTTATACTCACCACCTTTTTCCTGACGTCTGACTTTTTCTGGGATCAGGCCTGAGCTCCTGTAACACCTGAGAATTGAACATTCATTTATTGAGACTGCTAATTGTCAAATTTGAGGACCTCTTGGATCTTTGCCTCCTTCTGGATTTAAACACATCTCCTTTTTGAACTTTCCTTTTATTTTATTTCCAGGGCCATGGATTTTCTTCTGATTTCCCCTTCTTTCTAATGATGTTTCTTTTCCATTGCTTTAGTTTCTTTTTCCCTTCTTCTCTTCCTTCCTCTCTTCCTTTTCTTTTTCTAAAGAGCACGTGTGCCCACCAGAGAGACAGAAAGGGAAAGTAAGGAAGCACTCCCATGGGGAGAGTCACACCACCATGCCTTCTTCTCCATTTCTCCTTTTGGGATTTCATTCACACAGGCACGTAAGCCTGGCATATGTTTCAAGCTGCCAGGTCTGGTACTCCAACTGCAGAGGTGGCCATGTCGTACCCACCTTAACCACCACACCGCCAACCAGCCCTCCACTGCTTCGATTTCTGCCATCACGCCTCTTCTCTCTGCAGTTACTCCCAGAGACACTGAGGGTTATCTACCACTGCTTCTTAGTCCTGCATTTTATGGTTTGCTCCATGCTGCCAGGCTAGATCAGCAGACTTATTTCCTTGAGCTTTCTCTCCAGCTGGCTTGCTATTAGACTCTGTTGGTTGATCAGGGTGAGTTCAGAAAAGGGAAGAAAAATATAAGTCTCCTTCTCCTTTCTGCAGTCACTCACAGTTGCTGGTGGTGGTCGGGAGCAGGTGATGGAGGGGATTCTGGTCTCTAGAAACTCACATAGGGAAGCACATTCCCTGAAGCTTCAACCCTAGACTGGTAAATCCAGAACTGATTTGGTAGCCTTTCCCATGACACTGAAACCGCCGAGACTATGGGCTCCAGCCAAGAGGCACTAAACACATCCTCTGGCTTCTGAGAACGACCTTGGCTACAGCTTTCGTTTTTCAAGCCTTTTTCATATTGTCGTAACATTTCTCTGCACTTAAGTTAGAATTACCCAGGGTGGCTAGCAGGTTTCTGACGGGGCTTTGGCTGATCTATTCTCAGGATTTCAATACTTAACACTACATAAAAGATTCAACTTTAGATCTACACTGAAAACCACTTTTTTTTTCCACTTCGGTTTTTGCTGTGGTTGGTCATACCACAGTCCCTTTTCCTCCATTCTCCTTCTGGGGTTCGGGGCATGCATGAACTAATGCCCAGCATGTTTTTCAAGCCACTGTGTTCAGTACTCAAACTCTGGTCAACCATGTTGGAATCCAGAGCCTTAACCACCACACCACCTGCTGATCCCTCAGAATCCACTTTTAGGACCGATCTACATGGATGTGATACTAGGCTAGCCCGTATTAGTCATCTTCCTGCAGATTTTGATTCTCCCTCCCAGCTACTAGAAAAACTTCCAGTGATGGAGCTATCATTCTAGTTATCATTGATACTTGTCTTTCCCTTGGAAAGCCTAAATAGTCATCAAATCTCACCTTTTCATTAAAAAAAAAAAAAAAATCCAAGGTATTTCACATATGTCACTTTTCCTTTCTCTAATTTTGTTTTCTATAATCTTATGCCTGAACAATAGCAATATATTTCTCATTTATTAAGCAAATACTATTTATACCTGCTTTTTGTAAGGATGGGCTACTTTGAACAACATACTTTATGTATATGATTTCTTTTTTTTTTTTTTTAGAGAGATTTTCGCTATAGGGCGCGTGTGCTCGCCAGACAGACAGAGAGAGACATAGAGACAGAAAGCGAGAAATCACCCCCCAGGGGGGATGGTCACGCTGCAATCCCTTCTCCTCCATTCTCCTCTCGGGATCTTGGGCACACATGCACACACGCCTGGCGTGAGTTTAAGCCACCGGGTCCGGGACGCGAACCTCGGTCGACTACGTGGGAGTCCAGCGACATAGCCATTACGCTAACTGCTGGTTCCCATATGTATATGATTTCTGAACAGATTGTCAAAATTCTAAGATAGGTGCTATCTCCTCTTGAAGATGAAGCAATTGAAGCTCTGAGAGGTTAGTTAACTCACCAAAGAACCTAGATCTGAGCCTAGGTCCTTCCGACTCCAAGCTCCTGATTTTTCCTCAGTCATTTTTCTAGCCTGATTAATACTTCTAAATTTCACTTTTCAATAGCATTACCAGTAGTATCTAATCAATACTTACTAATCCTCTAATTAAATACTTTTTAGAAAGTTTTTAATAGCTTTATCAAGGCTTAAAGGTGTACAATCAACTTCAAAGTGTACAATATAATAACGCTGACAAGTATGTATCTATGAAATCAGTCATTATCATAATCAACATAATGAACACACCTAGCATTTCCCAAGTGTCGTACCACCCCTTTTACTTTCTCATGTCTACCATTCTCCACACCTACCTGCTGTCTTTTCCTCTGTTCCTAGGAAACCACTGATCTGCTTTCTGTCACCATAGATTAGTTTGCATTTTCTACAATTTTATATACATGGAATCACATAGTGTGTAATATTTTTTTCCTCTAACCTCACTCTCTCTATGTAATTATGACTCACCCATGTTGTTTCAAGTATCATTGCTGTCATTGCTGTGTTATACTATTGTATGAAGACATTACAACTTATTGAGTCCTCAACAGATGATAAGATACTTACGTTTTCAGTTTTAAGCTGTTATAAATAAAGCTGCCATGAACATCTACACATTAAGTCTTTGTTTAGGCATATACTTTTGTTTCTCTTGGATCAATGTGTAGGAATGGCAGGTCTGTGTCTTGTGGTAGGTGTACGTTCAACTTTTTGAGAAACTGGCAAACTTTCCTCAAGTAGCTGTATTATACACCCCCATTCCTAGCATATGACAATTCGTTGCCTAATGTTCTAAAAGATGTAGTAGAATCTCATTGTGGTTTGAATTTGCATTTTCCTAATGACTAGCGATGTTGAGTGTATTCATATTCTTTTTGTCATCTGTGTATTTTCTTTCCTGAAGTGTCAGTTAAAATCTTTTGCTCACTTATTTTTAGTTGTTTAATATTTTTATTAGTGATTTTGAAAGTTCTTTTCTGTATTGTGGATTGCTTTTTTAATTGAATATGTAATTTGTAAATTTTGAGTCATTGAAAAAGTCATGATGTATTTTTCTCTATGCAAAAATTCATCATGACTTTTCTGACAACCCTATATTATCTATTTGTCTGTGACTTGTCTTTTTATTCGATGTCATTCAGAGAGCAGTATTTCTTAATTTTGATGAGGAAATTTTTGTTTAATGGATTATGTCTTCGTGTTATATTTAAAAAATCTCAACACAAGTGTGCAAAGATTTTCTATTTATTTTCCCTAAGAGTATAGTACTTTCGCATTTTATAGTACTTCTATGAGCCATTCGAGTTCATTATTGTTCAATTCAGTGAACAGTATTGACTATTATTAATTTTTGCTAATGAGTCTCTGATCCTCTTAACACCATTAGTTCAAAAGATTATCCTTTCTCTGTGAACTACCTTTACACCTTTGTTGAAAATGAATTGACCATGCATAAGGGTTCTTTGAAAAGTTCATGGAAAATGTATATTATGAAAAAACTATGCATAGATTTCTATTTTTTTAATACCAAAATAAACTTGTACTTTAATTCCATTTATTTCGCAAATTTTTTAAAGTCCCCTTGTATGTGTGTATCTGCTTCTGGTCTCAATTCTGTTCCTATTATCTAGTTGTCTACATTAATGTCAATATCATATCATTGAAGCTTTTGAATAAAGTAATTAGCTTGTTACAAATTCTTAGTTAGGTACTGTAAGTCCTCCAAATGTATCTTTTTATAAGTTCTCTGAGCTGCTAGGTCTTTATCATCTATATGAGTTTTAGAACCAGCTTGCAAATTTTTACAAAATCCTAATGGGATGTAACTGAATTTGTATTAGATCTAACTTTGGGAGAAGTTACTCCTTGAAAGCAAGAATCACCCCACAGGGGAGATGGCCATGGTGCAATCCCTTCTCCTTCAGTGTTCTCTCAGGATTTTGTGCATGTACACACACACACCCATAATGAGTTTTAAGCTGCCAGGCCCAGGACTCAAACCATGGTTGACTATGTGGGAGTCCAGTGATGTAGCCATTATGCCATCTACTGGTCCCATAATATTAATTTTTAAAAGTAACTTTCTGGGCCAGCTGGTGGTGTAGTGGTAACACAAAGCTCTGCAGTGCTGGACTCACATGGGCATGTTCATATCCCAAGGCCTCCCTATACTCACTGGGCTATGTGAGGCTAGCGTTGAGTCAAGGTATAAGGACCCTGGTGGGCTTTCCTCTCTCTCTCTCTCTTAGGGAAGAAATAAATAAGCACACTTAAAAAATCCACTTCTAATCACTTATATATAGTCCATAGAAACACGATTAACTTTTGCTTTAAAACCCACAGCCTTGCTTTACTCATTAATTCTGGCACCTAGAAGATGTCCTAGTATTTGAACATACACTTTGATGTCATCTGCTAAAATGAGAGTTTAATTTTTTTCCCTTTCTATTGTAGAAGACTTTTCTTTCTTCTTATTTTTTCTCTTTTCTTTCTTTTTTTTTGCCTTATTGCACTATAACTAGAATATCAAATATGGCAATGAGTAAATGTGGTGGGAGTAGATATTTTTAACTTGTACTTGATCTTAAGAGGGAAACAAACCCTACACTATCTCAGTATTAAGAATGTTGCTTGCTATGGTTTCCCCTCCCTCTTTATCAGATTGTGGACATTTTCTTCTATTCTTAATTTATTGAAATGTTTATTCTATATACATATACTCCTATTAATATTTTCAGTCTTTTTCAGATACTTTTCCAATTTCTGGCTCTTAGATTTCAAAAGCCTAGGTCTTACAGTGATGAGAAAAATTCATGTATCTCTAAAATAGATCTTGCAGGTGCGTTCACTGCTTCCCTACCCATCTTGAGAGTTCCTCCTTGGTTGAAGAAAGAAGGAATAAGTAGAACAGGGAAGGGAGCTTTAATTCCCCATAAAGACTTTTTATCTAGGCGTCACTTTTCCTAGCCTCTAATCCAACATTTAGAAGCTTCGTAGGACCACGAGCTGGACAGTGGTCTGCCTTATTTACATACTGTTTCATGGATTTTCTACTTTGGTAGTTGATTTTGTTTTTGCAGATAGTTACTCATGTTAGATTTATTTATTTATTTATTTTTTGTTCTAGAGGGCACATGCATTTTCTAAAGCCAAAGAGAGAGAGAGAGAAAAGAAATCACCCCCCAATGGAGGGTACTGCAATCCTTTTCCTTTCATTTTTCTATCTCATCAGGATCTGGACCACATACTACATGTGCCCAGTGTCATTGTTGTCTTCTTCTTCTTCCTCTTCAATTTTTTTCCTATGGGGCATGTGCACTCACTGGAGAGACAAAGAGACAGAAAGCAAGAGATCATGCCCCAGGGAGGATGGCCAGTCACAATCTCGTCTCCTCCATTCTCCTCCCAGGATTTTTGGCACACACATCTGATATGAATTTTAAGCCACCAGGTCCAGGACTCGGACCACTGTCAACTACCTGGGAGTTCAGCAGTTTAACCATTAGGCAATCTGCTGGTCCTAGTCCAGCATATTTTTTAAGCCATCAGAACCTGGATTCAAACCATAGTCAGCCATGTGAGATTTGGCTTCTTATGCATGGCACTTAACCACTGCTCTACAGGTCTGGTCTATTCACGTCATCATTTTATTTATTCATTTATTTTTATTTATCATTAAATAGATCTTTTTCCTTTACTTTTTATTTAGTGCTGTCTTGTTTTATATAATTTACTTTAAAAATTATAAAACCACTTTTATTTAAAAGAAATTTTATCTTGTTTCTTAAATCTTGAAACTAATGATTTTGTTATTTGTGTTTATCCTTCATTTTGTTAAAACTGCAACCAAGAATCATTGACTTAAGGGTAGAATTTGTGAGAACTATCTATAGAATAAGCCAGAATGGCTAGAAGGTCTTTCTTTTCCAGTTCTCTGTAGTTTATTCCTTTTTTTTTTAAAAAAAAAAAAAAAAAAGACATTATTTATTTAATTTTATTTATTTATTATTATTTTGCTCAGAGAAAGGAAGAGAGAGTGAGAAAGCAAGCCACCAGATGTGGGACTAGAACTGTAGTCAGCCATGTGAGAGTCCAGCACTTTAACTACCACACTACTTGCCGGCCCCAATTCTTAAATCCACCTCAGTATTCCTCAGGACTGCAGTACTTCAAGGAGCACTGCTCAAAATTCCATTTTCTGTAAATGTCAGGAGGAAGCTTCTCCAGGAATTCCATTCACATTCAAATGCAATACAATGTGAATCTGCTCCCTGAAGTTGTACAACTCTGATCTAACTTGCAAGGATGGAATAGCTAGTTGCAAAGTTTTAAAACTGAACAAAACAGTAGCTGCGTGAACTGATTTTTCTGAAGATCACATTAATCCCACATTCAATCACAGCACAGCCAAACCGTTGAAACAATGTTTTCTTTTCATATCACAAATCATCCGAGCCCTTTATGGAGACATGAATTATTTAAATTGATGATCTCTATTCAGTACAACCATAGAGCATCAGGTAAATATATGGCTGCATAATGAAAGAAGAAATTGGGTAAGAAGTTTCCAGTAAGAAACGGCTCTCAATTCTATTTCATTTTTGTTTACAGTTTTGAAAAAGTTTAGTATTATTTTTAATTTATTTAAAAGATGGATAAAATTTAGAATAGAGAGGAAAATTGTACCACTGAAAGTGAAAAGGAAAATTGAATTGCATATGCCACTTAAGTATAATGTTTATATTGATCCAAATTACCTTAAAAGTTAGCAACTGCAATAAATGCTTCTTCCCGAAAGAGTTTTTTTTTTTTTTTTTTTTTTTTTTAAATTCTCTCAAGTGTACAACTTAAAGGGAAAAGAGACGTTGTCTAAAGCTGGAATCAAGGTGGATAGTGTCCAGATGCAGCCAACTGCACCACTGATGATTGTTCAGCAAAGAGCAAAAACGCAGCTCCATTGAAGACCTGTCCAGCTTCATTCTATAACCATAAACTTACATTCTCCTACAGAGAGTTTTGAGGATAGGCGAACTGAGGGCAGACCCCTCTGCTCCTCTTCAACTCTTCAAATGAAAAGACAACTGTGGACAAATTTAGTTCTCCACAAAGTAATTTGCTTGACATTCACTACTTCCTCCATAGGGTTTATGGCCTCTCATCCAACGAGCTTCTTAGCAAGTAAACTTTCCAAACATTCTGAGGCTCACCACTCTGAAGACCCTAGCCCCTCCCATGGGACCTATCTAATTGACCCTCTAACGAAGTGCAATGTATTCCTTTCCACCTTAATTTTACCCTTCCCACCTCTGGGCTGGAGGCTGTGGAAAATACCCTCCAGACAGGGGATGAGGTGGTGGGGATCCAGGTTTACATAAATGAAAGAACTGCGTGTGGATAAGTAATAGAATCCAGTGGGCAATATTCTGTAGACCCTGTACCACCCCTTCTCCCCCCACACCCGTGAGATATCTCACTAATCATCAGGTTCTATAGTTATTTTACTATAATTTAACCATTCCTATTACTATTATTTTTTTTAAATTTAACAGACGTTTACTGTGTTCTATGTGAAAATCAGTATTAGGGGCATGACAAGCACATCAGGGAATAAAAACAAAGTTCCTGCCTTTTGGAGCCCACTCTGTGGTGGGAAGAGACCACACGTAAATAAGCCATTTTATCTATCTCTGCTTATAGAGGATGATGTAATGCAATGCAATACAAAAATCTATAGATAAATGCATGTATTTGTGTGTGTAAAAACATTCATTTAAAATACCTATGCTAACAAGTGCCTTGGAGAAAATTAAAGCAGGACAAGAGAATATGCTGAGAGAGAAAGTTTTAATCAGATTGTCAGGAAAGACATCATTGGGAAAATAACACTTGAGCCATGATTTGTAGGATACTAAGTATCCAAGTAAAGAAGTGAGCCATACAGATCGATCCCTTCTAAGTACCTAAGTATCACTACAGATATTAGGTATCCAAAGAAGTGAGCCCTACAGATGTCTGGGGCGAAAACATTTCAAGAGGGATCAGCAAGTGCAAAGGCTCTGTTAGAAGGTATTCCTTCTGGAAAAAGAAATATAATACACTGTAAAGATATATGTGATTCAATGTAATATAAACAAGATGATGATAAGTGAAATTAAAAAAAGAAGTATGCTTGGTATGTTCAGGGAAATTAAATTCCCATTGTGAAAGAATCACATGGCCTGCTAAGTGGAGAACAGAGCTTAGAGGAACAACTATACAAACAGAAACTAAGGAGGTCGTGAGAAGCCAGCAGGGAAGAGACCATGATGGGGAGGACCAGAGAGGATAGTGACTGACAAGATTCCTGGTCATTTTGTTTGTTTTAAGTTTTTGCCATAGGGTGTATGTGCTTACCAGAGAGAGGTGGTGTGAGACAGAAAGAGGAAAAATAAGAAATCACCCCCACCCACACTTCCCTGGGGGAATGGCCACATTGCAATACCTTCCCCTCCATTCTCCTCTTGGGATTTCGGACACACATGCACTTGCACCTGGACTGATTTTCAAGGTACCAGGTCTAGGACTTGAACCTTCATTGGCCATGTGGAAGTCAAGCACCTTAACCACTGTGCCACCTTCTGGGCTTAATTTCTCTTTTTTCAGGGTGTTGACATGTTCTTTCTGGTAGCTCCAGGGAGAACGTCTTCCTTGCCTCTTCAAGTTTCTGTTGTTTTCCAACAATCCTTGGCATTCTTGGCTTGTGGATGTATCACTCCAGTCAGATGGCTGTCTTTTTTCTGTATGTCTTCACATCATCTTCTCCCTGTATGTGTATCTTCTCTGCACCTGTGCATGCTTTTTTAAATTATTATTATTATTATTATTTTTGGAGAGGTTTTTGCTATAGGGCACGTGCACTCACCAGACAGACAGAGAGAGAAAGAGAGACAGAAAGAGAGAAATCACCCCCTGGAGGGATGGCCACGCCACAATCCCTTCTCCTCCATTCTCCTCTCGGGATCTTGGGCACGCACACACATGCCCCCGGCATGAATTTTAAGCCACCGGGTCTGGGATGCGAACCGTGGCCGACCACGTGGGAGTCCAGCGACATAGCCATTATGCTAACTACTGGTCCCTGCACCTCTGCATCTTCATGTCCTCTTTTATGACACCTGTCATATGGATTTGGATCCACCCTAATGGCCTCATTTTAACTTGATGACCCCTGTAAAGACCTATTTCCAAATAAGGCCACACTCTGAAATACTGGGCTAAAATTTCAACCCATCTGTCTGTGTGGGGTGGGGGGGAGTGCATAAATTCAAGCGGTAACAATACCTTGGTAAACAGGTCAAATAGACAGATGTCAATGAGACAGTCTAAAGTCAGAAAAGAAGTTTGTACTGGAGACAGAAATGTGGGAGTCATCATCATTATAAATGGAGTAAATAAGGCTGGGTGAGATCACCAGAAAGTGAGTGTAAACAAAACACAATCTGAAGTCACTTAGAAGTTGAGAACTGTGGAAGCAGTGTCAACATCTCATACCGGGAAGACATGTTCTAGTGCCTCATGTAGGTGGAACTTATAAACACAATGAATCTGCCAGTCCCAGATGAGCCTTGAATTTATTTATTTTTAAAAAATGCCTGTTGGAGAAGAGAATAGTGTTGGGTAGATATCCCTAATTTGGCTTGTCTAAATAAAAACCATTTTGAAAAACAGTCAGATAACTGTTACTGAATTTAACAAGAACATGTGATTAAATCTGGTTTACACGGAGCATGCCCTTAAAGAATAAAAAGTAATGAGGATAGGTTTTGCATAGGCTGAAAGTTTCTAACCTTAAGTGAGAAGGTTTTTATTTACAATTTATGAAAATTTGGGGGTAATGTATTTGTAACTAAATTTTCCAAGAGTAAAATTTTCTAGTGGTGGTGGAATTTAGAGTTGAATGTGGTTTTCTATATCATCCTGCAGACAGGAAGAAAGGTAGACCCAGCAACAATGAGAGAATGACAAACGTGGCACATTGAAATTCTCATTCAATGCCCTTTCTACCACACTGAGTACAAATGAAGAAGAAAAATCACAACCACAACAAAACAGATGGATTTATGAGAAGGATCCTAACTTTAAACACACATCAAAGCTATGTTCCAACAACAAGAAAATAAAAATACACAAAGATTGCAAGTGCAGGGGACAGCAGGTGGTGAAGTTTAGGTTAAGGTGCATTTTGACCACGTGGCTGATTACGGTTCAAATCCCAGACTCAGTGGCTTGAAACTCACGCTGGATACTTGTATGCGTGTGCCCCAAATCCCAAAAGGAGAATGAAGGAGAAGAGATTGAGGCACGGTCATCCCCCTGGGGGTGATTTCTTGCTTTCCGTCTCTCCTGCTAACACAAATTCTGTAGTAAAAATCTCAACAACAACAACAGCAACAATAAAAGGTTACAATTGCATATCAATGAAGTATTGATTTTATATCATGTCATTGATTTTTTAAAAGAATTATTTATTTATTTCATTGTTATTATTTTTTAATTGGCCCAGACAGAGAGAGAGAGAAAGGGAAAGGAGAAAGCAATTTGTCTGATCCCAGACTCAAACCACAGTCAGCCATGTGGGAGTCCAGTGGCTTTCTCCACCATGCCACCTGCTGGCCCCTGTGACATTGATCGTTGAGGTTATATTCGACAGTGACTTCTCTAAAGAATTTCAGTTTAAATTTTGTCAGAAACAACAATGTGATCAAGTAAATCTGTACCATCCACATAATGTGTGACTGTAAAGAGGAATTGAATTGAAAAGGCTTCCGTAAGACAAATGCATAGTTCTTGTTTAGTTAGCCTTGAAAATGAATAAATCAAACAGTATTATTTGAGCATAGAAATGTAACCATTCCCCCTCAAAGAGTGTGATCATCTTATTCTTCTTGTAAATAACCCTGAAACTTTATCAATATCTTCCCCTTTCTGTTTTACAGGCTTAAACTTACAGCACTCCCATAATGAATCTTAGCATCTCTTTCTCTCTCTCTCTCTCTCTCACTTTCTTTTTCTCTCGGTATCCATCAGTAGAAAGCTATGTGTAGGATGAAGTCTTGAAAAGTTATAGCTTTGAAATCGGATTTAAGTTCATACTTTAACCCACTGCCGATTGGTTGTAGTTGTTACTTCCAGGTTTCCTGATTTCTCTGGGGGCTGAGACATCTCTGTTCCGAGAATTGTGATGTTATTACTCACTTGAAAGGATGGTTGTGCAAAATAAATTACTTGGTAAAGGTATACGAAGTGTTAACATAAGACTTTGCACTTACGAAGTATCAATACATGGCATCCCCGTAAATAACGCTTATTTTAGTCATTTTTTTTCCCTGAGGACAGCCTCCCCGCCACTGTTTATTTTGTAGAATATCCAGATTGTTCTGTTCACTACATCATAACAGATAGTAAAGACAAATAAATATGTGTTATGTCATGCTACGTTCCTTTTCATTCTGGAACCGTAAATATTTAGGGTCCTTCAGACACTTTTTTGGAGTGATCTTTTTTTATAGTACTTGATTCTATTCAGTTTGCAGAATAAGTAGCTTGTTTATGTACTGACATGTATCTATTTACTACTTAAGATGAATACAATTTGCCTTTTAGTGAGTAAAAGAAACTGTGACTCTCATAAAGTATAAATTAGACTTCTAAAAATGTATACTTTCATAGTGTGCTCAAATTTTGATCCCTTCTACCTAATGTTCACTTTTTAAAAAGGACCAACTGTGAGTGATTGGGAGCCAGAAGTCTGGCATCTTCAGCCTGAGAACTGAAGATTTTCATGGAGACCTCCTTGTCATCTGCTCATCTGATGGTTCTGGAAAGTGGTCTAGGGAATGCTTCATCACCATGGAAACGCTTCCACTAAGTGAAGTCTAGCACCTTTGCATGGGCAAGGCCCAGCTGTAAATAAGTCTGCACGTAGGAGCAGGAATAGGGGCATCCTACTCTAGCACCATTTGTAAGAATTATAAATTGCCCGATTTCGGGACGGAGTGAGATGCATGAACAAAAGTTCAGAACGGCAGATCTGGCACCAAATCTATTGCACACTAATTGTTTCACTGAGATAATTTTGAGGTAATTACACCTCACCACCCACAAGTAACCTCGCTCAAGCTGCACTTAATCCAGTGTAGCTTGCTATTTGCAAAAGGTCAGGAAATCTCTTTTCTCACCTCTAACTGCTCACCTTTCTTGGGTGCACTATGGGGATGCATAATTCCAGCAGAGTGGAAATTCAGTCAGTAAATGAAGTCTGGGCATAAATATTCATGGCAAAAACTTTTGAAAAAAAAGTCAAGAAATGAGGCTAAGTAAATCACACCCTCCTCTAGAGGCAACTAAGATATGCTCTGTCAATTTACATGGATTTGCTTAAAGTTTTACTCTGTTATTTAAGAACTATTTTCACGGCAACTGACATGTCTCCTTTGTAAGTATTGGGGTACGTCTTTTATGTTTTTGGTCATTGGGGAAGAAAGCAAATGCATTTGGAGCCCCTCAGACTCTTCTTACTTTTGTGATGTTTTGTTTCCTCTCTACATCTCTGGTTCTTAAAAAAATCATTCAAAGAGTTATCCACGTTCTGAGAGACTGGAGGAGAGGGATTGCCGTGTGGCCTTCCCCCCAGAAGTGATTTTTTCACTTTCCCTCTCTATCTCTCTCAGGTGAGCATACACACCCTATTGGGGAAAAAAAAAAAAAGAAAGAAAGAAAGAAAGAAAGAAAGAAAGAAAGAAAGAAAGAAAGAAAGAAAGAAAGAAAGAAAGAAGAGAAAAGAAAAAATATAAAAGAAAAGATTTATCCATGTCCCAATGCAGCCAAAAGTGTCTCAACTTATATACAGTTACTTGGTAATTTGGAATTTGTTCTACACTGTGAAGTCTGCTGCTGACTTTATTCATTACCAAAACTGCTAAACAACACTTCAAATAGATTTTGATGTATTCTATAAATTATAAATTCTATAAGGTTCATAACCCTGTCCCTCCCTGCCATCAATTTGTGTGCATCTGTGTGAGAGGTGTTGTAGGTTTCATTAAAATACTAACTACCTTTAGTACAATAACAATAGGAGATTTTTACTTTATCAAAAAATTGGGGCCAGCAGATAGCATAGTGGTTAAGACACTGGATTTCCACATGGCTGACTGTGGTTCAAGTCCCGGATCCAATGGCTTGAAACTCATACCAGACACATGTGTGCACATGCCCCTGAGGAGAAGGGATTATAGCATGGGCATCCCCCTGTGGGCTGACTTTTTTGCTTTCTGTCTGTCTCTTTCTGTCTCTTGTTCGAGTACATGTACCCTATAGCAAAAATCTCTAAAAATCAAAACAGAACAAAAAACAAACTTAATTTTACTATTTTTTAACCTAAAGATGCTTCACAAAGATTACTTTTGCTTCAAGAATCACCAAACAGAAACTTCATGGTATATCTGCAATTTCAAACACAATACATAAAAGGAAGACCTTTTGTAACATTACTTTTTTTTTTTTTTTTTTTTTTAAGAATTATTTTATTTAACATGGGACTAGTAGATGGCGTAATGGTTGGGTCATTGTCCTCCCGCCTGGTCAACAGTGGTTCATGTCCTGGACCTGGCGGCTTGAAACTCATGCCAGGTGCGAGTGCGTGCATGTCCAAAATCCTGAGAGGAGAATGGAAGAGAAGGGATTGCAGCGTAGCTATTCCCCTGGGGGTGATTTCTCACTTTGTTTCCTTGTTTCTTCGCTTTACCGTTGACCTATGTGAGAAACCCCATCGGTTCAATGAAGTCCCAGATTGGACTTGAGGACTAAAAAACCCACCTACCAGATAGAACTGTGAACGCTCTGATATGCCCCTCCTAGCAGCATTCTTTTGCATTGGCACTTCCTTTTCATTTTAATTACACACTAGCCTAGAAGACCTGGGACTAGCATACTGCAAGTCGAATGCTAGTGGAAGTCAAGAATGCTTAGCTTCTTCCTTACTGTTTTCTCCACTCTGCTTTATGGTAGAAAGAAAAAAGAATACAGCTTCACAAATTCTGTGATATTCATGCACATAATGATGTAATAATTCTGATTCCTTTAAACCTTGTGGGTTAAAACACAGAGGTTGTCTTTATCCCTCTATTGTTATTTGTAAAAGAAAAGGGAAGGCAGCACATGCTTGTTTGGTAGCTCTCGTGAGATGCCCTGCCTGGCGTTTCTCATGCTTGTTCCGGCACGACATGGGACCACAGCAGAGGGCCCTTCCCCAGGCCTGCTTTGCAGTGTGACTCAGCAAGTTGCTTCCCTAGTTCTTGGTCTCAATTTATTTACTCATGTAGCTACTAGACTACCATGTGTTCAATAAAATTTGGAAAATGACTTCTTTCTGCCTAAAAATACAGCATTTTGGATGAACCAAAATGGATGTGCCTTCATTGGGATTTGAAAGATTTTAAAAGATCTATTTCCAAACACATTTTCTATTCTATGTACTGAAGAACCTCAGGTGGAAAGCAAATCACCGGCCTTTGGAAGTCCTACAGTTGATAGGCAAACTTCCCGACATATAAATTGTTTTAAAATGGGTTTGGTGAGACATGAATGTGCTATTCAAAATGTAAGCAAAAAATTGAAGTTTTCTGTTTCCTATTTTCCATGGATTTCAATGAATAGCCATTTCACAGCTCAGTTGTGAAATAAAAATCCTCAAATCAATGTCCAGGAGTGTTGAACCATAACTAAGAGAAACTAGAAAATGTACACCTTCCTCTTCCACTACGATTTTAATGGATTTTGCTATTATTGGTTATTATTATTTTAAATAATCATCCCAGAAACATGTAAAGCATGAAAGATATCAAGTGCACAAATCAAAGAGGAATGTTAGTTTTTAGTAGGAATGAATGACTTCTCAATCTTCCATCTCTGGTTTCATAAAAGAGGTGATGTCATAATTTATGATATTAGGCTGACTGGTGAAATGTCATTACAAAAGTGATGTTTTAATTGATGATGTGAGACTGGTTAGCAAGAAAGTGTCAAATGTCATTTTTGTGACATAAACTGGCAGTTATGATTATATAATATCAATTATTCGTTGGGAAACTGCATTAGATCAGTTAGAGCTGAACCAATTTAGTTTGAACAGGTTCATATTTTTTTTCCTAGCTGTTCATCCAGTTGTAATTATTAGGAGTAAAATACACTTTGGATGCAGTTTAGACTTCCATAATGTCCTCCTAGGAAGCATGATAGGTGTCTCACGTGGCCTTTGTTACAAAAGGAGGCATGAGAAAAATCAGTGCTGACCTTCCAGAAAGGAGGCAGCACCTTGAATTACTTTACCAAATCCTCTTTATCCTAAATGGAACTCAGAGAATTTTTTGCTATTTATAATTTAAGTAAAATATGACATTGTAAAGAAATACACTTTCTTGCTTTCTTTTTTTAAAGGCCAGAGAGGGTATGCATGCAAGATCAGCATGTTTTTTAAGCTAACAGGGCTAAGACTTGAACCCTGGTTGCTCATGTGGGATCCTCCTTCCTCTGCATAGCCCTTAACCACTGTATTGTGGGGCTGACCTGTGGAGGAATACTTTTAGGGAATCTTGGCTTATTCTGGTTTTCTTGGTAGGTCAGTTGCTAAATTAATGTCAACTCCAGAATTTTAAGTGTATTTGCATCTGCCCTTTCCTTTTTCTTTATAAATAAAAATAAAGTAAAACATAAAGAACAAAAGAAATAAAGAAACATCTTTTTCATATTCTTTCTAGTTTACATGGACATTTTGAAAAATGTGATGAGTTAGCTAGAAATATAAGGAAACTCCAAATACAAAAATACAAATAGAGAACTGAATAATAAGACTAACAATAAATAAACATCAGTAGTTACCATTTATTGTGATCACTATGTCTGGGCATTCTGCCAATTCATTATATGTATTAACTATTCTTCATAACGAATCTGTGAACTACGTAAAATTAGTATCATTTTGTATGTAAAAAACTTGAAGCTTAGAAATACTTTGGCAAGGGACCAGCAGATGGCATAATGGTTACATTGCTGGGATCCCACGTAGTTGACCACAGTTCGAGTCCCAGACCTGGTGGCTTAACAAGACTCCAAGAGGAGAATGGAGAAGAAGGGATTGTGGCATGGCCATGCCTCCTGGGGGTGATGTTTTGCTTTCTGTCTTTGTCTTTCCAGTGAATGCATGCACCCTATAGCAAAAATCTCTCTTAAAAAAAAAAAAAAGAAGAAATACTTTAGCAAATATCAGAAAATAAAGTTTGTAAATGTTGAGTATTTCCAGGAGTATTGAGGTAACTGGTGGAAGGCAGCCACATCTCGGTGAGTCACCCTTTTCAGCCTCTACTACCCTGGAGAGGTTTGTTTTTTGTTTTTTGTTTTTTTGGTTTTTTTTTCGCTATAGGGCGCATGCGCTCGCCAAACAGACAGAGAGAGACATAGAGACAGAAAGCGAGAAATCACCCCCTAGGGGGGATGGCCACGCCGCAATCCCTTCTCCTCCATTCTCCTCTCGGGATCTTGGGCACGCACGCACACGCGCCCGGCTTGAGTTTTAAGCCACCGGGTCCGGGACGCGAACCGCGGTCGACTACGTGGGAGTCCAGCGACATAGCCATTACGCTAACTGCTGGTTCCCAGCCTCTACTATCCTTACACAGAGGAGGAACTTGGGAGCTAAGTGCTAATGGAAGAAAGGGCAGGGCAAATGGCAAAGTTGGGGCAGAGTGAGTATAGGCATAGTTGCATGTGTGTTTATGTCTGTGTGCAGATGTGTATGTTTGTCCATGAATATGTGTGCATATCCATGTGCCTAGGCATGTGTACAGACACGAGCATGTGTGCATATGTAAACTTGCATGTGTATATGTATGTTCAGGTACATGTGTGCATGCAGGTGTGCACACAGACATGTATGTATGTACCTATGTTCAGAGACTGGGAACGAGGATGAGAAGGAAGTATAGAATAGTGCCAAGACAGGAGTGATATAGACAACTTGAACAAATACGGTGGAGTCTGAGCAGTTGGCACAGATTCAAAAGTAGGCCATCCACTAGAGCGGGGTTCAGCAGGGTTCAGCAGGTGCCATGCTAAGCTGGGCATTACCCATCCAACTGCTGGAATATGGGGCAATCCAGCAGGGAAGACTCTAGGGGAGAAGCAGGGTGACGAGGGCAGGAGACAGGCCCTCAGGTGGTAGTGTGTTCTTACCAAATGGTATAGCTATCTTTCAGGGATTGAACAGCAGATACGGTCCTTCCATTCTAAGCTGAGACATGAACTCTTAGGAGAGTGCTTGCCTTTTCTTTTTTTTTTTTTTTTTTTGGAGAGGTTTTTTCGCTATAGGGCGCGTGCGCTCGCCAGACAGACAGAGAGAGACATAGAGACAGAAAGCGAGAAATCACCCCCCAGGGGGGATGGTCACGCCGCAATCCCTTCTCCTCCATTCTCCTCTCGGGATCTTGGGCACGCACGCACACGCGCCCGGCGTGAGTTGTAAGCCACCGGGTCCGAGACGCGAACCGCGGTCGACTACGTGGGAGTCCAGCGACATAGCCATTACGCTAACTGCTGGTTCCCTTCTTTTTTCTCCTATTCCCAATTCTATTTTCACTTATTCCAAAGTGAACTGCTGTCCTACTGCTAGGCAAGGGATTCGTCTTAAGAAATTGAGTTGATAGCTCTCTTCGAATACCTCAATTCTATAGGACTGCTCCCTTTCCTCCAGGTATGATTCTTTTCATACAGGAAAACTAGAATAAATTTAAACCTGGAGCCGAGTGAGTCTATTGGAATCCCAGAGGAATGTGAAATCCTGAGCCAATATCAGAAATTCTAGAACTCGGGTGAAAGTTGCCCACGTTCCTTCTCAGGCCTGTCAAATCACACCATTAAGAAATGAATCAATAAATGTGTCAAATGAGAAAACACCACGTTTTTGTTCTTGGCAGCATTTCGAGTCTTTATGATAATTCTTCATGGCAAGTTATTATATTGGCCTCTCAGTCTCATCTCTTTGTTCTCTTTTCCTTTACCACCTTGCTTTCACCTTGGTTTGGGAGCAAAGCCAAACTATTTTATTTGGAATGTAGGAAAGAAAAAAAAAAAAAAAAAAAAAAAACCAGAAATGATTCTGGGGACTGTTGAAGAAGTTAAGTGAAATAGCCAGTAGATTTTCTAAATAGAGGTCCGTAATTTGTCCAATGGAATATGGGAAATTTTAATGTATCTTCACCATGGTTATTGGAAGGGATCCTTAGTACTCGTGCTATGACATCAAAATCACTTAGGCCTGGGACCAGCAGTTAGCGTAATGGCTATGTGGCTGGACTCCCATGTAGTCGACTGCGGTTCGTGTTCTGGACCCGGTGGCTTAAAACTTACGCTGGGTGCATGTGTGTGCGTGCCAAAGATCCCGAGAGGAGAATGGAGAAGAAGGGATTGCAGTGTGGCCATCCCTCCTGGGGAGTGATTTCTCGCTTTCTGTCTCTCTCTGTCTGTCTGGCAAGCGCACGCACCTTATAGCAAAAACCTCTCCAAAAAAAAAAAAAAGCACTTAGGCCTGATTTTTCCCTTGATTTAATCACTAGCCATGACTCTCTTGCTTATGCACTCGGTTGTGGTCATTGAACGCATGCTGACTGAACACCTTTTATGTGACAAACACTGTCTAGGGCTGTTGGTATGACTAGTAGCCAAACAGTGCCATTCTGGAGCTTACATTCTCAGAGACCCAGGCCTAAAATGTTTGTAAATAAAGTCATTTTGACACTCAGTGTTCTGACTTTTCTTTTGCCTTAGAAGCAAGTTACCAAGTCTAAGAATCAAGGAGAGAGGATTGTATGAGAGTATAAATAACAGGAAGTGAGACACTTTGGGAGGCATATACATTTTTCTCTTTTAAAAAATTATTAAATATTCATTATTTACTTATGTACATATTTATTCTAGTCAAATTCTCATTGTGTTGTGATCTTCCCAGTTGAGACTACAGGCTCACGCCATCACACCTGGCTCGTTTATAGACAGGATCTCACTATGTTGCCCAGACCAGTGTCGAGCTTAATTCTCCTGCCTCAGCCTCCCAAGTTCCTGGGATCGTAGGCATGTGCTATTGCGCCTTTAGATCAGCCTGGAAATTGAACGTGGGCCTCTCAAGTGGGCCCAGCATGCAGGGCACAGCATCTTAGCAAAACTTACTACTAGAGCTGGGCCTAAAAGACTTTGTATCAGAGGTACTCTAAGATCTCTCAGGGCCCAAAATATCCCTCTCTTGCACAAGCATACTTACTGTGCACCTAGTGAAACCTACAAGCCAAGCCCTCCCTTCACAAGATGATTTTCTGGGTGTCATAGCTTAAATTTCCACTAAGAAACATCCTAATGAGGACTCCCTGCCTTGGGTTAATGTCCTCTCTATAAGGATTTTCCACCTAAAACCTTTCCATTAGACAACTCCTAGGCAGCATTTCTGTTTTCTAAACCGTATGTATATCCTATGCCAGCCATTGCGGTAACCAACAGTTCTGTGTAGGCTCCAGTCAGTATCTAGAAGGTAGAGTCTTGCTTCAGGTTAGTATTGCACACCTTTAGCCTCTGGCAGGCATGGCATTACTGTATTGTTAATGCTGCACTGAGTCCTTTAGAAACTTTTGTCCCCAGGAATATACATCCTGAAAGGAAGAGGCATTAATACCAAGTTAGAAGAAATGTTTACCAATAAAGACTGGAAGTGAAAGGGTAAGTGTATTTTGCTTTGTCCCTTTCTCTTTCCCAGGAAGATTTCAAGAATCATTTCTTGAAGTACCTCAAATGATTCCACAGTACTGAGCAACTAACTGGTCACCCACAGTGATGTCCGTACATGAGCTTTCTCTCCTGTACTGCTTCATTCTGGTTCCCTGGGATCACAGTCCCAAATAAACCACTTACACATGGCTTTGTTCCTAGATCATGCTATGTAGACTCTAGGTTAAGACAACCGTCAAGCTTTAATGACTAAAAAAAGAACTAAATCAATAAATTACTGCTGGTAAGATTTTGCATTATATACAAGATGTCTTAAATGAAATCAGCTTGGTTAAGATGGTATTTTATATTATTTTTTTTCCCAGAAAGAATAGTTTTCTGCTTGTATTTGAAAATAAAAAAAAGTTTCCTTTTTTGTACGATGACAAGGGACTTTCTGTGAATAACACCATTAAATTTCCGGCCAATCACTCTGGTGTAGGAAGAGATCCAAGGTTCTACCATTTTATTTTGTTGGCTTGTTGTTTCACTAGGTAACATGATATGTATGTCACAGTGTGGCAGGTGTATTTGGGGCCCCTATGAGACCTTCTCAGTTCTTCTGGTAGAAAGCTTTCTAAAATTATTCCCATTACTGTTCACCTCCTGATGTTGATCTTCTTCTATAGTGTCCTGCCCCTATGTGTGGTGGGGACCTAATGACTTGCTTCTAATACAAAACCAATGGTGCTTTGTTTCTGAGAATGGGTTATAAAAGGCCAGAGCTCCTGTCTTGCCGATACCCTTTGTTCCCTTCTTACCTTGCTTGCTTTGATAAGGCAAACTGCCATATTAGATCATATAGCATATCATATGGTGAGGAACTGAGGGAGGTCTATAGCCAACACCTGGTGAGAAACCAAGATCCTTAGTCCAACAACCATGAGGAACTGAATTTTTCAGACAACCATGTGAGTGAGTTTGGAAGTAGATCCGTCCCCAATGAACCTGGAGATGATCATGGGACTGGCTGGCACCTTGATTACATCTGTGGGGTACAGTAGAAAATCCAGCTAGAAAACCAATCCCCTATTCCCGACCCACAGATATATGAATAGTTTTGGTGTAATTCATTATACAGGAATAGATTATGAATACAGTCCCTCTCCAATTACAGGTATTAGGAAGCTGTCTCTCTTTTTTGAGAGCCATTGAAATAGCATCCTCTGGTCACAATACCCAGGAATTGTCTGTAATCTATGATCTCTTTTGAATGCAGGCAGCCATTTTCCACTCCTGGATCACTAAGCAGCATTCAACCTGTCAGAAACTAGGGCATACAAATTCTATTATAGCCACTATATTTAACACGGGAGCCTGGATAATAAGGTCAGAGATGTATTTTCCAGTCTTAGCCTGGCATCACATCTCTTCTGGACTAAGGGTCCTTTTTTTGGTTCTGATTGAAAATAGCAGTTATTTTTTCTTTTCCCTGATCAGTTATCTTTACTGAAAATGTACATTACTGTCGCTCCTGACAAGGAGGACTTGTATTAGACACCGTGGGCTTGCACCTGAATACCCAAGTGATGCATTACATGAATATAATTTACATAATGAGCCAGGCAAAAAGCGTGTGTTAGAGTGTACATGCTTGTCAACATTTAAGAATGTTGCAATCTTGACAGAGAGCTGCCTCTTAGAGTACAGGAAAGAATGATATTTACCTCTCCCCCTCTTGAAACTCTGGTACAATGCCCAAACTATTACTCAGGAAGGAAATTCATATAGTTCACACTGAAAAATAAACCTGTTGTATATTCTAATTTAACAAACCAAGTACATTGAACTTACCTGGCTGCTTCGGAGCAGTGTTGTTGTTGTTGGTTTTTTTTTTTTTTTTTTTTTTTTTTTTTTTTGTCTTCAATGAATATGGAAAATTAAATTCAAGCACCCAGTAAATTTTATGGCAAAGTCACAATTTATAAGTGGGCATTAATTAATGTCAGATAAAAATGAGATTCCGAAGGAATTACATTTTTTCTTCTCATTAGTGGCTTGTTTATGATTATAAGCCATTTCTAGAATGAATAATTAAGAAATTGTAATAAATAACTATGCTATAGAAAAGCCCTGGGATAATGAAAACAGCAGTGTTTGGCACAAGTTTTAGTAAATAACTACTAGACCTGGGTCACATGCATTTCCTTTGGTTGCTTTCATAACCTAACAAAGATTGATTAGGTCCTAACAATTGCTCTTGAATTTCATAATTAACTTTTTATTAGAGCTGAGCTTTCTAAGATCAGGTAAAATGAACTCTAGAGTTCCAGTTTTCAGTTTAATTTTGAATAAGCTTTCTTTTTTAAAGAGAGATTTTGGGTACATATAGGGCACGTGAGCATGCTAGAGAAAGAGACAGAAAGTGAGAAGTCACCCCCAATGGGGGATGGCCACATAGCAATCTCTTCTCCTCCATTCTCTTCTTGGGATCTTGGGAACGCACACACACGCAACCGGAGTGAGTTTCAAGCCACTGGGTTTGGGACTCAAATCAGGGTCGACTACATAGGAGTCCAGTGACGTAACTATTACACACCATCTGATGGTCCCTTGAATAACCTTTCTAATGTTCTTAACACATTGGCTATATCAGCTATGAAGTGAAATATTTTCTAGTTTGCTTTTTCCTTTATAATTTAAGATTTAGAGCTACATTATACCAAAATGTGTCTGCTCAA
Organism: Tupaia tana; assembly: GCA_026018925.1. Lineage (NCBI taxonomy): Eukaryota > Metazoa > Chordata > Mammalia > Scandentia > Tupaiidae > Tupaia > Tupaia tana. The sequence continues at coordinate 168,325,425 of JAKSZU010000003.1, read as the reverse complement.
TAGGAGGAAAAGAAACATTAAAGTGACTACTTAGTTCCTCAGAAACACTACTCAACCTCATCCCTTAAAATACATCGTTTTATGAATTATGCCATTTTAATAGACAATACAATTTATAAGATAAACATACTCTTTAAACTCTTATTTTTGGTCTTCTTTTTTAAATAAAGAGTCATTTATTTAATTCCATTTGTTATTATTAATACTTTTTAATTTAACTAGAGAGATAGAGAAAGGGAAAGCAAGAAAGCAAGTCGCCAGTTCCAGGACTCGAACCGTGGTTAACCATATGGAAGTCTGACACCTTAACCACCACATGACCTATTGGCCCTTTATTTCTGGTCTTAAAAGAAGATTTTAGAGGAATCTTCTGATGCCTGGAATCCCTACTGTTACTTTGATCCAGTCAGAAACTATTAGTTAGTGCTATGTGTTGCACCAGGATAAAGGGTAACCCAGTAATCCCTGACTGAATTCAGTACCTGAAATAAGAAGGCCAGAAGAATTCATGCAGAGTGAGAGATTCCAATACCCATGGCATGTATTTGCCCTATAACCTACTGACCTTGGCCAATTTCATATGGTGGGAAAGCATGGGCCGGCCACACATTGACCTGAAAGGAATCTATCGATCTTGCTCAGTTGTTAGCTAGCTAGTAATTACCTTACACACTGATGGCCGAAATGCCAGAAGAATCAAAACGCCTCTCTGTTTGGAATAAAAGAACCTCGGAACCTACTGTATTCTCTAGAGGATGTGGCTCTTACCCGTGGAGACATGAAGCAAGTGGACAACCAATAGAGTTGATAAATGGGGCAAGCTCCAGCTTCTTCTCTTTGCCTTCACTTCCATCTGTTCCCAACTCAGGTCTTTGCATTTGAAGTTGCTGTTGCTTAAAATGTTTTTCAGATGACTAGCCTCATCCTCTATGAGCGTCCATACAAACTTTTCAGTTTCTCTTGGTATTTGAGTGGACATGTTTCTATTGTTTCAGATCCCAAATCCATTATGTACTAGTTGTGTTAACTTAGACAATTTATAAAGCCTCTCTGTATACTGGTAAGTATGGGTGGATATATTAATCTTTACCCTTCATTATTCTCAAAAAAAAAAATGATTGAAAGGCAACCAAGTCTATTTATAATATAGTGATGTTTTCCATTTGTAGTAACTTGACATTTCACTTTTACTTCTGAAATCATCTTAATTTGATTCTAGTTCCAACATAACTCCTGTGGGTTTCCTTTTCTTTCTTCTTCATGTCTTATTATCAGGCCACAGTCATGTGTACTTGTTGCTCCTCTTCATAAGCTGATGATAAAAGAATTTGCACATTAGCAAAGACTGCATCTCAATGGGCTAAATTAAGTGAGGATTTGAAACCAAAGCATAGACAATCTGGGCAAATAATCATTGAGATTAATTTAATGAAAATAAAGGGAGATAGTGGTGTGCAAATTTGGCCCATATTTTTTTAGACTAGATGGTTAGTATTGTTTATTGTGCAAAAATTGCTCACCATTTTATTTTAGCTCTATCATTACCTAGGAATTGGGACCATTTGGTGAACTGTATTTGAAAATCTGATGTGTAACTATTGATAGGTATGGTAAGTTATAAATGGTTTTTCAGTGGAAAAAGGATTGGTCGATTATTGGTTGGTGACATTCATTTTTGGGTTTCTGGTTGACAATGTTTAAGATATTATGTTGTTGGGAACCAGCAGTTAGCATAATGGCTATGTTGCTGGACTCCCACGTAGTCAACCACGATTCGCGTCCCGGACCCGGTGGCTTAAATCTCACGCCGGGCACGTGTGCATGCGTGCCCAAGATCCCAAGAGGAGAATGGAGGAGAAGGAATTGCAGAGTGACCATCCCCCCTGGGGGGTGATTTCTTGCTTTCTGTCTCTCTGTCTCTCTCTGTCTGTCTGGCGAGTGCACGCGCCCTATAGTGAAAATCTCTCCAAAAAAAAAAAAAAAAAAGATATTATGTTGTTAGTTGTGACCTGATCATGTGAACAAAAGAAGTTTTAAAATTGTATGTTCTTTTTTATGAGTTTTTGCATCCAAACAGGCTGCTAGAAACGGTTATGATTGCTTCATTATACGACTGTTAAAATCTTTTATTGTTTGTTTTGTTTTGTTTTTGCTGATTTGGGATGAAATTACTTAGCACCTTTTGATACAAGATGGGAAAAGTGGGGTGTACTACATTCTGTGTCTGTGCAGCCTGGTAGATTCCTAAGAGAGGAACTAGCTAATAATTAAATATCTGCAATGTGGAAAAATAATTAGCTGATTAAATTTGTAACATAATACAGGGGGGACTCTGACAGTGAATTACTTAATTTAACACTCTTGAGATGTTTGCTTTAGAAGAAAAAGTTTAGTGAGAAATGAGATATAATGGTGTTGAGATGGAGAAAGAGTACTCTTCAGTTGAAAGAGAATAGAGGCGTAGCCTAAACAGAGCAGGTAAAACAGATGTTCTTTTACTTGAATTTCTTTGGCAATTTAATTCAGTTTGATCTGCCAGCATTTTTTTATTTAGCAAGTACAGGAAAATATTTTTGTAAACTATGCGTCAGATAAGGGACTGATCACCAAAATTCACAAGGAACTCAAGCAGCTGTTCTGGAAAAAAGACAATCAATCCTATAAAAAGATGGGAGAATGAGTTGAAAAAACCACTTTCTAAAGATGACATAGGAATAGCTAAAAGGCATATGAAAAAATGCTCACCATCCCTCATTGTAAGAGAAATGCAGATCAAAACAACAATGAAATATCACCTAACCCCAGTCAGAATGTCTAAGATTAAAAAAACAAAAAGTGGTAAGTGCTGGCGAGGGTGTGGTGAAAAGGGAACTCTCTTACACTGCTAGTGGGAATGTAAATTGGTCCAACCATTGTAGAGAACAATTTGGAGATTCCTCAAAAATCTACAAATCAAACTACCATATGATTCAGCAATCCCACTCTTTGGTATCTACCCAAATGACAGAAGAATACTTTATCGGAAAAGTGCCTACACATTGATGTTTATTGCGGCACTTTTCACAATTGCTAAATCATGGAAACAACCCAAATGCCCACGAACTGATGAATGGTTAGTAAAACTGTGGCACATATATTCAATCGAATACTATTCATCCATAAAAAAACAACAAAAACCCTGGCTTTTGACAGGAAGTGGATGAATATGGAAGACTTACTGCTGAGTGAAGCAAGCCATGCTATGAAGGAGAGGCATTGTATGTCCCCACTTAATATATACCGAGTGTCTGCATTCTATGACTGAAACTAATTGTCTAAAGGATATAGAAACGCAGTATATAGATGGAAATACCAGATATAGTGTGTGTGAAAGAGCAGGGTCTGAGGAAGGACATTTTGGGGAGGGACAGGGAGGAAAAGCATTAATGGCACAAAGAGGTGTGGTATTATCTGTTGACGATGTTTCGTGGTTTTATCGACGGTGATGGGAAGAGGTCAAAATATCCATTTTGTAAGACAAATAATAATGTGATTGAATGTATGGAAGAAAATGAAATGAAAAAATAAAAAAAAAGAAAAAGCTTTAACACTAAAAAACAAACAAACAAACAAAAAAAACAAAAGTAATCAAATCAGGCAAGATGTAGTACCAAGAAGTGGAATCAGAAATGAACATTTTTTTCTCTCTCTTCTCCTGTTGCCAAAAATTATTTATTCCCAGTTAGCTTATGTTGGTCATTCTGGTCTTGGGCTGATTATATGGGTAAAATGAGTACTAAACTCAATGGGCTTAAATACTTAAGAGTATCATTTAAATATTTTTCCTTTTAAAAAAAATCCTATTCAAGTATCTTTACAAAACCAATTTTGGAAGTAGAGAAAGATAAATTCAAATTCACCTAAAAAGTGAGCTATGTTCACATATGTATGGTGGGGAGTGTGAGGTGGTAGAAGAAATATAGCATGTTCAATTCAGTTATTTTTGGTATATATCTCCTGTCTTGTTATTTAATCAGGGCATTTATAGACAATTTATAGTCATGTATCATTTTCATGAATTTTGTCATTTTAGAGAATTTCTTCTACTACGCTTGCTTTACATTTGTTTAAAACAAGTCAATATTTTATGTAGTCCCATTCCATGAAATAATTTCTATAAGATTGCAGGTTCGAAGTGCTACGTATATTTCTTCTGCTAAACATTAAAATTATTGCAAAACTGTTAAAATTAAAAATAAACCTTTTAGTGTACCGCTACATGTAAAATTGGAAAATATAAGAGCTCTTCAAAAACTTTGTGGAAAAATTAAATGAAAGTATGAGTTTATTTTGGTGCAAAAAACCATTTTGGTATCCATGCATAGTATTTTCATAATACACATTTTCCATAAAATTTTTGAAGATCCTTCATATTGACAGACTCAGAGTTTCCAGTCTGTCTTTGAAATATTAAAAGAATTCTTTTGTCTTGGATGGTATACCTTTCTCTAAACCAAATAGCCCAGTCAATAAATAGAGTTCCAGGACAAAACGAACAAAACCAAAACCTCACGAAATGGAGCTAAGATATTTATGGATAATGAAAGAAACAATTATCTTAGAACTTTGCGTTTCTTGTCATTTTTTTTTTTTTTTTTTTTTTTTTTTTTTTTTTTTTTTTTGGAATGCATCCTGATTATACTACTCAAACTCCTAACCTAAAACAGATAAGGTAGAATTATACTACCTTATCTTGTTCCTTGTTCAATACAGAGAATAGTAACCACAACAGAAGGAGTATTATGACTTAAGTTTTAAAAATTATATTGCAGTGCTACAGTGTTACCTGACACCTGTTTAGCGGCAATGATTTATTTTGTATGAACAGATTTCTCTTTTACCTTTGTCACATCTAAGAAATCCCCACCCCCTAGAATGAATGAACCTGTGACACAGTGACCTACTGAACACAGACTCCCTTTAAAACTGTGCATTCCATTGCATGCCATCAGCCTTTCTTTAGGGTTGCATTCTCACTGGGGACTGTACATTAAGACCACAGGAGGAGGTTTTAAAGTACATCCACGCCTGAATCCTAACCATAGCAATCCCAATTTAGTTGTTTTGGGGTCTAACCCAGGCAATGATATTTCTAGCACCTCACAAAAGGTTCTTTTTGTGCAGCCAGATGGATTATCTGGTTGAGCACTTTCAAAGGGTATGGTAGCCTCGGCTGTGTTTAAGTTCAGGTGTGGAACTTATGTGGCAAAGAGATACTTCTAACCCCAAATTCTTCCTATCACAACATTTCACTCAGTATGAAGAGGAGAGGAGACTGAAGAGCATTTCCTTTTAACAGACTTGGCTTCTCTTGGCAAGACGCCCCAGGAGAACCGGCTTTCCGGCATGAGCTCAATGGAATGCAATATGGACCTTGACATTAATCAGGCTTTCTTTTCTTCTCTTCTGCAAAAGCACAGCACAGCCAGAAGGTGAAGAGACAGGGCCATTTCATCCTGGCTGGATTCCTCTCTCTCTCTGCTGTTGGGGAACATGAAGCCTTGAACTCCCAACATTTATAATAACGTTTAACAACAAGCGAAGAGCCCTGGTCAGATTTCTGGAGAGAAAAGCAGTGGGAGGTTGGAAGTTACCATTTTATTCTTGCTTAGGAAATGAAGCCTTTTATTTTTTCTAGCAATGTTGTCTCTACTGAGTTTCCTATCAGGAAATACGAAGCTGGTGATAGCCTGTTGCTGAAATAAAGTTGAGATTTTTTTTTTCCCTTTCTTCCTCCTTCTTGTCTCCCTCCCTGAAACTTGGGTTCATGACAGCTTGTTGTTGGGCAGGGCATTAGCCTTTTGTAATTTATTGCTTTTAGATTAAATCTGGGGAAACTCAATATTGCAGTTGAATGATTAGAGCAATACCCCTTGGAGTAATAAATTTTCTTTGGTGCCGTGCATCTCCAGATCATGTTTCCCTTCTAATTACATTTACATAAATGATATTCTGTAAAATTAAATTAACATTCAAACGGTTACACTGGCAGGGAGAGACAAAAATTAGTTACCAAGTTGCATCTCTTAAAAAAAAAAAAACTAGTTCTTTTCATAATATGAATCACTACCCTCTCTCAAGTGTCAGCAGTCAACAAAAGCTCGGTTCCAGAACTGCACAGGGATGTTTGTCACTAGCTAATGGAGATATTTTGTTTCTTTCCTGGAGACTTAGACCATAAAGCCTCATTAGACAGTGACTGTAGTGAGTTTTCCAACTTGGCCACTAATAAATTGCTACTCTTTCTTCCAGCTTCTTGTCTTGAAATTCTGCAGTGATCATAGGGAATGCCCGGATTGAATATGCACACAGAACTTCGCTATGGTTGGTGCTCTCCTCACCACCTGACCCTATTCTTCTTTGAGCTTGTTTTTCTATTCTAGGCAATAATACAAGGCCTGTCATGGGTGACATTAGGATCTCAGTACACGCCTGTGATCTCTTACATAGCTTCAGTATGTTTCCATTTGAAAGAGGGAAGAAGAAGTAATGTTTGGAGAGTATGACTCCAAATAATAAGAAAAATCTAAAAAGGTTACCTCCACCATATTCACGTGCATGTCTTCAGAACAATGTCAGGACCACTTCCTTTATATCTTTTAGCAGAACCAATCAATCCCACATGTGACCTTGATGAACTGATGTAAAACGTGATTTTTATTTATGTTGAAAAAAATGCATGTATCTATAGGGAGAATGTTTACCAAGGCACTAGTAATAATATTTCTGAACAGTACATTTTTTTTGTTTATTGTTTAAATTACACGTATAGGAAACATGTGTGATTTTTACAGAAACAATAAGCTACTCACAAAAAGCATCTGTTTAGGTCATTGGGGCTGCAGTGAAGAGATAATTAAATGGAACATTAGCAGTTTATGCCCAAACTGCATTCTTCTCCCTGGTACACATCAGAACCTAAGATCCCTCATTACCCAGAGTTAGCAACACCTCGGATGCTATCATGGCCATGGATTGTGATTTCACATATTGAAATGTCTGATAACACATGGCTGTCAGGAGTCCACTCTCAGAATAGTCTTTCAGGAACTATTCTTATAATAAGAGATGATGAAGGTAACAGAAGAAAAATAGTTCCTCTTCTCAAAGCAGCCTGTCATTCTCAGCTCCTGGCCTAGGCAAATTTGTATTTGGACTCCATCTCTCCCCTAACCTGATGTCTCCTAGTCTCTCCCTTCTTAGGCTTAGATTCAATCATGCTTCAATGACCACGGAACATATCTGTAGTGAGCACCTACCATGTTGCAATTATTGTGATTGTCCTTGAAGGTAAGATGGGAAACCAAAGCAGAGGAAGCTCTCGTTTTCACAGAGATTACAGTCTGCATGGGAAGACAGATGTTAATTAAATAACCATACTGATAAATGTTTAATTACAAACTAAGAAGAAGCAGGGTCGTAGGAGACCAAGACTCTACCACAGAGTAAAGATGAAGGTCAGGGAAGTCTTTCTAAGAAAGTGAGGCTTGAGTTGAAGTGAGATGTCAAAGATGGGTCTACATGAAGCAGAAGTCATGGAGGGCAGTCCTACAAGAGAGGGCGTGCCATGCCAGTTGGAGCGCACAGCAAGCTCATGCGCTGCTCGAGGAGGGAGGGGGCCATGTTTGATATCAAGAGAAGGCTGCTGTGGCTGCATTACAGGAAGCTTGGGGAGAAAGATAGACAATGAGACTAGTGATGCAGGTTAAGTTAGATAAAGCAAGACGTGAGGTCATGCTAAAGACTTTGGTTTTATTCTCAGAGCAATTGAAAATCATAGAAATGCCATGACCAGGGGACTAATACAGTCATACTTCTCTTTTTCAAAGATCACTCTGAGGGCAGTGCGGGAAATGCAGTGTGGAGGAATCGGAATGGTTGTGGGGACCAGTGAGGAGGCAACTACTGTAGTTCAGTTTTCCTAGACCAGAAAGGTGGCCAAAGAAATGGGGCAGCAAAAGAATAGCATTGACAGAATCAGAAGGTACTGTGAAGGTAGATTTGTGTCCTTTGTTGGCAGTTTGGTCATAGAAGAAGAGGAATAAGACTGTGGTAAAAATACGTCCTGAGTTATTCACATTATAAGTAGATGAGGAATAGATGATTGAACAAGCAGGGGGACACAAGAGGCTAGGTTAGGGGAGTGGAGGAAGATCTGATCTGCAGCATAGTGACACAGATATCGAAAAAGAGAGGTTGAGTAGAGGGGTTAATCTCAGAGGGGGAAAGCAATGTAGGTCAGATAAAGGAGGTACCTGAAGCCATGAGTATACCCGATAATTTCTGGGGAGAGGCAAATCAGCACCAGAGTGAATTTGACCTACCATGGCCTCGTCCTCTTCAGCTCACACTGTAGCTACTTTCCCTGATCCCACCTGGTGGCCTAGGTTTGCAGTGTCCCTCCCACCTTCTGTGTGTGACCTTATAGGAACACTCCCTATGACTTCGACCCTATACCTTCAATAACTATTTGCTAGATGTTCACCCCACTGTTTCAGCACCCTCTTCCAGTGTCAGTTGTCACCTTCCCATTATCGTTAGTCTTGAGTAGAACTATGAAGACATTTAAACCTGGGTCTTAGTTCTTTTATCTGGGCTTCATCTGGAGGGAAAAAAGGGGGAGCTTTCTGTCTTCTAATTGATTCATTCATTATTTCTGTTTGTATCAAGACCTGATTTATAGTATATCCAAATGCATGTACTAATGAACCATGTCTTAATAGAGTTTTACTACACCGTGCAAATACCTATAATTCATTTTATACCACTCATATAGCATTTATATTATGCCATAAATTATAGTTATTTTCACACATGTCTTATCTCTTCTGCAAGAATCCAAACTCCTTGAAGACAGGAATATTGCTTCATGTCGTTTTATGCCTGGCCTGACACCCAGCAGAGTGTCTCTTGAATACATACACATCAAAGGTATTCAGTGATTTGTCTTGAATGACCAGGGCTGTGGTCTCTTGGAAGAAAGCAACTGCAGTTATTCAGGTGTGAATTGATGAGAAATTAAAGGAGACTATAGAGGAATGGCATTATCTGGCATGAAATAACCACCCGATAAATACTTGCCGACTGATTGAACTTTAGGAGGAATCGATAGGTTATAAAGGGAAAAGGAGAAAGTGAATGATGGGGAACGAACCCACATTTCATCAGAAATGCCACATTCTTTCATGCCCCACCTCTTGTATATGTGGTTTGTTTGCCAGTGAGTCTGAAATCACATTTCCTCACTTTCCTGCAAGATTCAGCTTTGTGGTCACTCTCTTGCATAACCTTCTCCACAGTGACCAATCAGAGTTGGATGAATCTTTATTTATGAACTCATTGACCATAAGACTAGTGTATCATTTAACATGTTTTTTTTCTGTTTCTGCGTACACCTCTCTACTCGCATCCATTAGATATTCTCCTCATGGGACTGCACGGAGGAGGCACCATACAGATGAGTGGAAGGACGGAGAGAGAAACAGGACTTCTCACAGCATTATTGGGAGTACCTATAATACCATCCTACCTCTAAAACACGTATCTGATGTCTTGCCTGCCTAAAATTCCTTCTTCAAGAAAAAATAACTGCCTTAAAAACGTTCTAGGATTACTTTATTCTAGAATTAGAGCTCGGGCTAAATGCCACAGCTGGTATATAAATCAGAAAACAAGAATTCTTTAAAAAAAAAAATTGCCAGAGAGTGCATGTGCTCACCGAGAGAGAGAGAGAGAAAACACTTCCACGGAGGACAGTCACGCCACAATCCTTCTCCTTTGGGGAATTTGGGTAGACACACTTGCCTTCATGTTTTTCAAGCTGTTAGGTCCAGGACTCAGACCATGCAGTTGGCCATGGGGGACTGAACTGCCTTAACTACCATGCCACCAGCTAGCTGGCTCTCTATCTTTAATATATAAAATCTCTATGCTTTGGACACACAATTTAAGATATTGTTGCAGTGTCATTTTTATAAAATAGGCATATTAATGTAGCCAACAAAGCAATGCACATAAGAGCAAAGCCCCACCTAAGACTGTCGGCATGATGGGCATCTCCCCCATGTGGGCTGCTGCTGCTCAGTGCCTCATGTGCCAGTACGGTGCTAGGTGCTTTGGAAAGAAGAAGACATTTTAGAAAATGTGGTTTGTATTCTCAAGTCGTTTGCTAATATAGCAGGATTAAAGACTATGGGCCCAGCAGACGGCATAGCTGTTCCATCACTGGACTCTCACATGGCCGTCTGCAATCCGAGTCCTGTACTTGGTGGCTTCACACTCGAGCCAGGGTGTGTGTTTGTATTCCCAAGATCGTAGAAGAATGGAGAAGGGATTGCAGCATGGCCATCCCACTTGGGGGGCGATTTCTCACTTTCCTTCTCACTGTTTGTCTTGCTTTCTCCAGTGGTCGCACGTGCCTTTAGGCAAAAACCTCTCCAAAAAAAAAAAAAAAAAAAAAAAAAACGACTAAAGCAGAGTAACTGAAGACAAAATATGCACCAATGTAGGGTCACATGTGTCACTGTAGTCCTTGGAATGAAGAGGGTAGGTGAGTGAATACTTCTATTTTTATATCAGTAGAGGCCTCTACCTTTGCTCTTCACAGACACCTTTGACTTTTCCATGATCTAATTTGGGAATGCTCACATTAGGATCTACTAATGGGTACCTCCCTTCATTGTCATTCACCTGCTTGCTTTCTTCTTTCTTTTCTTTTCTTTATTTCTTTTGTTTTTTTCTTTTTGGAGAGGTTTTTGCTACAGGGAGCATGCACTCGCCAGAAAGACAGAGAGAGACAGAGACAGAAAACGAGAAATCACCCCTGCCAGGAAGATGGCCACACCGCAATCCCTTCTCCTCCCTTCTCCTCTCAGGATCTTGGGCACGCACTCACGCACGCCCGGCGTGAGTTAAAGCCACCAGGCCCAGGACTCAAACAGTAGTCGACCATATGGGAATTCAGTGACATAGCCATTACACTAACTGCTGGTGCCTCCTCTGCTTTCTTCAGCGCAACTTCACTCAGAATTCTCCATGCTGCTGAGACCTTTGGCTCCGTCCCTCCAGCTACCACCTGCAGGCCCTGAAGGACCAAAAACTCCCGCACTCTGGCTTTCCCAGGAGGGATGCCGGGTGCAGTTCTTGGAGTCTGAGCCAGCCTGCTGGCCTCTCGCTGCCTCCATCTGGGCCTGCTGTCAGTAGATGGATGCCCAAAGCACTGACTCGCCCACCTGAAGTGAACAAATGGGACCAAAGCTCCAGAGTTCCTCAGGGAGAGCTATGAAGACTGGTCACCGGAACCCATCATTGCCTGTGACTTATACACCAGGGAAAGGTTAGGGAAATTTATGAGTGGGCACCATATGCCAGCTCAACATCTGTTTCTTCATAAGGGGCATGAATATAGGACAGAGCTAAGTGCATTAGCAATGAGCCTCAGGCACACACACACACACACACACACACACACACACACACAATGTAATTTCACTGCTTAGAGGAGCGAAAACTCCAAGGCACTGTTAGGAGTTTTTATACTCCCCTTTCAAGGCAGATTTTATGTAGAACATGAAATATTAATATATGTGGAGTTGCTCTCTTTAGGGGTCCTGGGAAGCCCAGAGTCCTTCCCCCAGGCTCTTCTCAGGGGTCCCTGAACTACTTCCATTAGTGCTAGAAAACAGAAAGATATAGTTTCAAAACTACTTTTTTGGTTGGTTGAGGGAAGGAGAGCTGATTCTTTTTCTCTTTCAGTGTTTTCTGTTAAACACTGAAGAAAGACCTATCTCATTCGAACATATGATATTTGGACAAGTGCTCATCATGTATCAGGACCAGTATTCTTGGTGAAGCTGATTCTGAGATTGACTTGAAGTAAGCAATGGCCTAGCCTTCTTTTGATATGCTGAATGTTTTGCAGAAGGTAACGACTACAGTTTGGTGTCTTGTTTTTGAAACTTTCTGGACTTTCTGGGCAGTAAATATTCTGCTCTTACCATGCTATTGCTAGGAGCCATGTTGTAATATCCAAGTCTTGACTGATAGCCACGTAGGCGCATGGGAGAGCAGGAGAGAAAGTGGTGGAACTACAGTAACAAGTGCCACCTTCAGATTTTACCAGCTTTATTTCAAAAGTGGTGATGATGGCATTCTAGAGCATTGAGACACTGCCTCGGAACCTGCTGTACATGCCAGGATTCTCCAGAGAAATGTCTTCCTCGCTGTTTGCAGTCTAGTCACAGTGAGCCACCACCATCAGCAGAGTCACCATTAGGTAAGAAAGTGACAATGACACTTTAAAAGCATTTAAAATTATTTTAAAACTCCTTGGTATTTTGGAGAGGACACTTAAAACATATATAAGTGCCTTCCCAAACACAACCTTAACCTATTGTATAATCACAGCAGAATAAAGAGTAAATTTTATTTAATCGTAATTACATATGAGATTAAGAAAGGAAAATATCCCCCAGTTAATGTCTGATGAGAAAAAAAAAAAAAAAAATACCATCACCAGCAGTATAGTAGAGTGGACAGATCATGGACTATTGAGTTGGAGAGAACTCTCCAAGATCGAATTCCTTTAAACTCTACAACTTATGCATGGTCAACTTTAACAGACATTTAATATCTCTGGATCTCAATATTCTTAACAGTGAAGGAGAATTATCATTCCCTTTTTAGGTCATTAAGAGCCCCAGTGAATAAGAAGTCCTTTCTTACTCACTCCTTATCCTACCCAAAGCCATATGTGTTACTTATAGGGCCAAAGTTATGGAGGGCAGCCTGATGCTATGACAGAGCACTGGTTTCAAAGTCTAGAAATGGGCAAGCCACTCCATTACCATGAGTTTCAATTTTCTCAACTACAAGAAGAACAGTTTGGAGTAATATTTCCAGTCTCAATCAACACTCAGATAGTTTAGGCTTCTTTGTAGTGGTTTTAGGAAGGACAAAAATTAAAATTATGTAATCCAAGACCTTCCAAAATAGAAACTATTGGCAATGCCAAATCTTGAAAGTGCTCAACTGCTACTGACAGCTCTAACACAAACTTTCTAGTTTTCTGAAATGGGACGATGGCAACTTATACTGAATTAATACTAGTCAGTACTGGGACAAATTTATTTTTATTTATTTATTTATTTATTGAGTCATGAAAACCTATAGTGCCTTGACTTTCTGGTGACAGGTACTTATATCTCTATTTGCTTCTCAATATTATCTCCCAAGGACCAAGAAGAGGTTAATATCCTCCTGTAAATAGTCTCACACTTCAATTCAAATTAAGAACTAACTGAAAAATTGAGAAAAGGACCCTCAACCCTTGCTTGCTTCACTTCATATACGTATGTGAAATCTTAAGGTTAATATAAAAACTAAGAATACAAATTTTGGAGCTGACTGCTGAGTAGGAAATTTCTTTGGATACAATACAGTCTTGAACCCTTAGTTTAGAGGTTACTGTCTTTCTGCCAGAGGAAATTCTTCTTCTACTTTTTTTCTCCCTTTTGTCCAAAAGAGCAGGGATGGTGGTGTATCCATGCCTGTGTGAATGTCCCTGACGGTAATATTTTTCCCTGTGCTTGCTCCAGCACCAGCATGTCTTCTTCTGGTGAAGTAGAAGAGAGAAGGCAATGAATCTTACTATAGTCTGATGGTGTTTTCTTGCTCTGGACACCGAGGGCAATATCGCAGGGTTGGAGTAGCACTTTTAGTGCCCTATTATGCTCTGTGCAGACTTTCCCTCAGCTTGCTTGATCACGCTTGTGATCATGTCCTTCTCAACATCTGCCACCACTATAAAGAAGACTAAAATATCTTTTTTTTTTTTTGAGTGGTTTTTGCTATAGGGCACATGCACTTGCCAGAAAGACAGAGAGAGATAGAGAGAAAGCGAGAAATCACCCCCCTAGGGGGGATGGCCATGCCTCAATCTCTTCTTCCCTATTCTCCTCTTGGGATCTTGAGCATGCATGCACACGCGCCCAGCGTGAGCTTAAGCCACCAGGTCTGGGATTCAAACCACAATCAACTAGCCATTACACTAAGTGTTGGTCCCAATAGTTGTATGTTAAGAGTTTAAATATTATTCCAGACTGTTTTTCTTGTAGTTGAGAATTGAAACTCACGCTGATAGAGGCTGCAAGGCAAAGCCAGGTTGAATGCTCAACTTTGAGCCCCCAACTATTAGCAGAGTCACTGGCATTCAAGGGCCCTCAGAAATGCTTGCTGAGTAAAAGAAGAATAATATTATTCACATATTTGTCAGAACCTTGTCAGAAAGGAATAAAAGTAACTAGAATATTTTAGGCACTGAAAACAGTCTCACAACCTACTTTTACATAGTTTTGCCTTGGTAATGATTTAGAAATTTTGTTTTTTCATTTTCTGAAAGTGAAATGATGAGATAAATACTAAATATCCAAGGTTTCTCACATGGGTGATGTTAGTTAAATTACCTAAACTCTCTGTGCCTAAGTTTCTTCATCTCTGAAAAGGAGATAATAATATGACCCAATTTATAGGGCAGTTGGAATAATTAAACCCAAAATTAATGGGCAAGTGATTGGCACTGAAAAATGTGAGTAATTACAGATCATTTTTAAGAGAATCAGTTATGTGAGTTCTACCACTAGAAGTGTCCATTAACTGCCTGAGAATTTGGTCCTTCCATAAAAGGATGCTGGATCAGTTGAATTCTAGATGCTTCTGGTTTGTATAGGTCAATAGAAGGCCGGCTGACAATGTGGTGGTGAAGGCAGCTAGATCCCTAATGACCGGCTTTGTTCAAGTCCCAGACCTGGTTGCTTAAAAACTATGGTGGGGTAGTGTGCGTATGTGCCCACTACTGCACCATTCTGAGAGAAGAATGGAGGGGAAGGAGCTGTGGCATGGCCAGCCCCCCTCGTGGGGTTGTGTGTGATTTCTCACTTTTTCCTTTTTCTGTCTCTTTCCAGTGAGTGTACACAACCCATAGCAAAAACTGGAAAAAAAAAAAAAAAGTTAATAGAGTTCTGCTAAACCGTTTGGGTCAATGGGCCCTAGAGAATTTTGGCGTTTGAACTGACTGACATCTCTCCAACATATAACGCTGTGCTAATTTCCTCCCTTTACAGCTTAGTGCGTCCTCTAGTCATTCCTGTTGTACATGAATTCCACCACATAGAAAGATTAAAAACTAGATTGACATGTACTAGAAGGAATTCTGAATTAAAAGGAAGAATTTTGGCTTTCTGCTTTTCTATTACTTATAAAAATTTAGTGGTTTAAAAATGCATCTAATGGAGAGAAAGAAAGAAAATGGCAATTTCCCATCCCTTCATGAAATAGTCAAGATTTCACAACATCATTTTATTATTTTCTTTGAGATGAGTTTCTAGAATTCCAAGCATCCTTATAGTACAAATACTAGCTTTAAAACATTCTAAAACAAAATATATGTTTCAACAATTTGATGCTTTTTATTTGGCACATGTTCTTTTCCATTGATTTTGAAATTTAAAAAATAACAGTTTTTGAGGCTGTGTCCTTGGTTTGTGGAGATATATAACATATTCAATTTAGAGCACCTAATATACTGGTTCAACTATTAGGACTTGTACTTACGTATTCCATAATTTAATTACACCATTATTATTTGGTATATGCTTTGTAAGAGACTTAACGTGTTATGTACAATAGTGCTTCTGATGCTGAATGTCCAAATAGTGGATTAATTAGGAGTCAAACCAAAAGGTTTAGAGATGGCTTCTTTTATTTTTTAGACAGATTTTTTGCTATAGGGTGGGTGCGCTCATGGGAGAGACAGAAAGTGAGAAATCACCACCTGGGGGGATGACCATGGCTCAGTCTCTTCTCCTCCATTCTCTTCTTGGGATTTTGGGTTTGCACACACACCCACTCAGCGTGAGTTTCAAGCCGCCGGGTCCAGGACTTGAACCATGGCCAACGACCTGGAAGTCCAGCAATGTAACCATTATGCCATATGCTGGTCCTTGGAGACCACTTTATATATATATATATATATATATATATATATATATATATATATACACACACACACATATATATATATGTGTGTATATATATATATATAAAAATATATAAATATATATTCATATATTTATATATATATGTGTGTGTGTGTGTGTGTGTGTGTATATGTATAATTGGTCCTGTTGGGCTGCAATTTTGGTCAAATACTGTGACATTTGTGAATTCATGAACTGAGTATTTAGTGAGCACCTACTCTGTGCTATGTACCACGATAAGCACTAACCATTTATATAAATTTTGCTTATAAATTGTGCTTTCCAAGCTGGAAGTGGTAAGTTTTTGTAGTTAATAAGTTTATGTAGTTGGGAAAGACCAAACATATGCCAAACACAGAGCTTATCTATGTAACACTAACCTCTCTTTCCTTAAGTGGATTTAATCTTTTTACCTCTACCATTCATATACGCATGTTTGGCACATTGATTAAGTGTGAGACAATCAAATACAAAGTGTACATCTGAAAACAAATGATGAGAGACCCTCTTACAGTATGATAGTGGAAAATTTCATGCCTGGTAGATTTAGCACTTTGTGTCTAGCTGAGAATTGGGAGAAGGAAGATTAGAAAAAGATCAATAAGAGTCTGGCTGGAAACAGAATAATGGACTAAGTCTGAGGTGGAGTCTCAAGCAGGGCCAGGGTTCCAGATATTTAGCTACTCTCCAAAGATAGTGTAATTTGTCATCATTAAGGCTGAGGGGTCATAAGAAAAGGAGTATAGTAGGGTATCTTGGAGTCCAAGTTAGTTACAGAGTGCTTATATGTGTGTGACATTACCCGAGGCAACAGCTGGGCTATTAAACTTAGAATACATATTCCTAATCTTCAGAAAGCTTGTATCGCATTGAAAATATGGTCTCCAAAGCCTGCTGGTAATGTTAACAATACAGTCTTGAATTTGGGATTTAAACCATCTTAAATATTCAGAACAAGGTTGATGGAATTTATAGGGAAGGTTAGAAAGAGAAAAATCGGTAGACTAGTGAGAAATAGCTTACCTAATTCAGAGATTGAGAATGCAAGTCATCTCAGATATACTGATTAAGGCACCAGTATGATTTAGAGAAGTATCAAATAAAAGAGTCTCCAACTGTTCTACCATTTCACTTGGTAACAGGAGGCAACTGAGTCTAGTTTATGGCAGTGTTCAGAGTAAGGTGCGAGGTCAGGTAAAGGCACCTTTGTTTGGGGGCTCTCAGTAATGGCACTTAAAGGGCAAGTCACTAAAAGGCAGGAGAAGAGAGAAAGGAGCTTGGCAAAAAGCCATTTTCTGTCTCATCCCACCCCCTTTAGGTCCAGTCCAGCTAGACCCAGGCATCCCATTCTGTGACTTTTGATGTCTCAGCCATTATGTACTGTGAATCTGTGACCCTGGAACTTGTTGTTTTGCAAGGCTGTCTGTTCAGAAACTTTCTGTCGATTTTCCAGGAATTACAAAGGATTAAAATTGCCCACTAAAAACAAGTGAAATAACAACTCCAGGACCCATGGAATTTTGCTTTATGGAATGAGACTAGGGCATAGCTTGGCAAGGAACAATAATTTTCTATAGGGTTGAATCCGACTTAAACAGAAACACACACTTATACAAAATAAGGTGAGGAAGGGTAAGTACTGTATTTGACTCCTTGGTATTGGAATTGAAGGGCATGAAGTAGGAAAGCAAGCCCAGCAATCCGGCCGAGGCATCACCCACCACCCACCTCCCCATACAGTGTCCCTGAAGGGTCAAAATGGAATCCAGGAATCCATCAGACCTGGACAGAGGGAGATCCAAGGGAAACATCCTGGCATCAACCAGAATGATTCTACATGTTTAGTCGGGTCTTCTCCCAATTTGCAAGTGTCTCTATTCTCTAGGGAAGAGTAATAGTTATTTTTCATCTTTCCTGACCTTCAAGGCTATAGAAACATAATTGTATGTTGAGTCCACGTTATTTCTAAGAAGAAGACAATGCCAGCCTGTATGTAGTTGGGCACACAGGCCACATCAGGAGTTTATTCAGTACACCTAGTCAACCAAAATTTACTAAGCACCTACTACACACTGGGCATTGTTGTCAATGGTTGGGATACATCAGTAAACAAAATGATAACAAAAGAAAGGAAAACAGAGAGAAAGAAATTTTAAGAAAGCAAAAATTGAAAATCCTTAACCTTTTGTAGCTTACATCTAGTAGGGTGTCAATAAAGGCGATGAAATATACATGGCATTTTAGGAAGCAGAGTAAGCAGAAGTCATAGGAGAGAGTCAGCAAAATGACCATCCATCCACTCCACATGGCTCATTTCCATGATGATGTGGGTTCTATTCAGCACCATCGGTGGTAGGAAGGAGAGTAGGTGTAAACAAAGAATGGAATCAGACAAGTCTGGATTCAAATCCTGGCTTCATCATTTATGAGCTGTGTATTCTTGGTTAAAGGATTAAACTCTTTGCTTTAAATTCTTCATCTGTAAACTGAGGAGATTACCCATCTCACCTGTCTATAGTGCAGATTAAATAAGAAATCAAATACAGGGACTTTTCACAAAGTTCATGGGAAAATGAGTATTACGAAAACCTATGCATGGATTTCAAAAAGTTTTTGCACCAAAATACGCTCATGTAATGAATTCTATTTCACCCAGAACCTTTTGAAATCTCCTGGTATGAAGAGCTCTATGAGGGGCTTGCTTACAGGAAAAATTCTCTAATTTGTGCTTTTCTTCTTTTAGACCAAACCTAGTTGTCTATAACAATTATGTAACTTTCTCTTGTTCTCTTTTGGGACAGCATAGCTCATGTTATTACCTTTTCACATTTGAGTTAAACTGAGGCATGGAGCAGTTGAAAGAATTTTTTGATAATAAATCATTCTGATCACTGCAACACTTCTGATTAGCCTGCTTTCTTCTTCCCATTTTTGTCATCCACTTGAGGTTTCTGCCATTAGAAGTCTTTTTACCCTTTTCTACTTTGAGTGAAAAGTTTCTAAAGAAAGAATGGTGGAAATGAAAGAACCACAAAGGAATTATGTGCATAATGTGGCTGTGGAAGGAGACAGTAGGTGTTTAATGTCCTTAAATATATCCCCCATCTCTAGGGGAAGGACAGTAGGGAGCTCTGGGACAGTAAGACCTCTCTAGGTTCAAGCTCAAGGCAAGTGAACTTGAGAATTTCATAGAACTGATTGGATCATTAAATAAAGTCTACAGAATACTCAGCATTTTGCTGGGTACATAGTAGTTTGGATTTTTCTTCCTTTACTCCTGGAAATACCATAAAATGAAACTCAGCTTTCACTGGATTATATGGATAAGTGAGGCAACTTTGCATATGCATTATTCTATATCAGAATGGGCAATTCATAGTGACTTCCTATGAAAATGAAGAATTTGTGAAATAAAATAGCTATGTTCTTCAGTAACACTGGTATCCTTGTGGCTGGAAAAACATATTTTGCTTAAGTGACTGGAAGTCTGTCATTCGGCTAGAGACATCCTATTTATGTTGACTTTCTCTAAAGCTCATGATTAATGTGGGCTTTTAAAAATTGTTTTTCTTTGTGTTATGTAAATAGGGTTTCTCTCCAATATGGCTGAATGCTGGTTTTAATTAAATTTAGGAAGGAAGAGGAGGGGGAGTTGGGTAGCCTGACAAAGTTGAAGAGCATCAGTGAAAATCACATTTATGTTTCGTGTATGGCATTTGAAAATAGAATAAATAATATAAACGAAAGGCGTTTTCCAAATGGGAGAATAATGAATACACTTAAACTCTTTTATATTGCTCCCATTTTGGCTGAAGATGGGATTCTTGCTTTAGGAAAAAAAAGAGCTTTTTTTTTTAAAAAAAATAATTAAATATGAATATTTTGTACACATCACCCCATGAACCACTTGTCTTCTTGTTTTATTTTCTTTCAGAGAAAAAGTCATTATTTTACAAAAGCAAATTCACTATTTGATTAATCATATGTTTATTCATGCTACTTTAGCTATAATATAATTGAAACTTGGGCCAAGGCTAATCTGTACTGGGCTAAAGTTAATTATGATGTGGTGATGAAACTGTATTACTTTGGCTAAAATTTACATTTACTCAGCATATTCTTTTCTTATAAGAAGTACAAATTAGTGGTATAAACAAAATTACTTAGAAAAAAAATTGTCTTCAAGCCCTGAATACTTACCTTCATTTATAATAGTTATGCTAATTATAAACTAGTCTTATCTACTCCTCAAAGCGAGTCCTTAAGAGTCTAGTTGGTAATAGCATGAATGGATAAACTCTGAGGCAAACTTAAATTACTGTGGGTATCTGAGAGTCATAAAACTATATTTCTTCAAAATATTTTCTTATCAGGGTTTTTTAATGGTTTCAGGCTGACCTCTCCTTCCACTAGTTCAACTAAGTAAAATCAGCCTGCATTCCTAAATCATTCCTTAATGTTCTAACTCCCAACTCCTAATCAATGGTGTCTCTTTGGCGGTTTATATTCTTGCGGGCTGCTTCTCACCTGAGGCAGTAAACAAGCTCACTCAAAAGGCTGATTAACTCCATCTTTGAAATATGATTAAGGTTTAAAACATGCATTAAAAAAAAAGGAAAGGAAAAGTCTAAATTTAAGGCAGTCATGCTTCTTGTGAGGAGGTCAAAGAGTGAGTAGATTATGGAGTTAAGAGATGAAGAAGGGAGGAAGAAGATTTATGTGCTCTGTGGTATTTGAAACCAATGTACAATTGGCCCCAAGAGACCAGAGATTTACATATTGTGTAGTTTGAGAACATGAATGTGAAATTACAGAATAAGCCTCAAAAGTGCTTCTTATAAGCTTTCCTGGTCAATAGACCCTCTGATTAATTACAAAAAGAAAAGAAAAAGAAAAGGAAAAACATTTAATATTGTAAAAAAGTTCAATTTGCTTGAAAGAAATAACCATTTGTCTGGCAGTGTTGAGTGGTGGTTCAAGGCACAAATTCAGGTATTTAGAGAGCTTCATGAATTCAGACAAGTTCCTCAACTTCTCTATGCCTCACCATTATAAAAAGGATAATAATAGGAAGGAATTAAATCCTACACACTCAGTGTACAGGAATTCCCTCTATGCATTTGTTAAGAGGAGAGAGAGAGAAAAGTAATTTGAATTGAGAGATGTTTCCATCTCCCATTGAACTCAATAAACATTTTCTCATATGAATACGAAATGAGAGAGATGAATCTGCTTCTCTCTCCTTTGTCATAACTCTTGAGGTCCTCATGTAAGATGATTTATCTGTCACTAATAAGGCACATTGCTTCCTCAAGTATTTTTGGTGAAAATGTAAATAGTTTGTGTGTTTTTTGCCTTATATATTGACTTTAAAACTTCACTCCAGGTAAGATGTAATTCCACTGTTATGGCTGCTCTTAAAAAAATAGTTGGATCATAGAGTCAGAAATGAGAAGAAGAGTTATCAGGGGTTGGAAGGAGGGAGAAAAGGAGAGTTACTGTTTAGTGGGTACATAGCTTCTGTTTGGGATGGTAAAAAAAAGTTCTGGAAATAGTAGAGATGGTTACATTCATTGTAAATGTACATAATGTCTTAACCTTGTATATATAAAGATGTTTAAAGTGTTATATATGTTATGCGTATTTTTCCATCATCACCACAAAAAGGTAATTGAGAAGATTCCGGGAGAAAGCTATGCATGCTGAGCACTGAGCACAGTCATGAACAACCAATGCAAATGATTATTTAGTTACTGTTTATATATTAGACCTATATATCTGCTTTTATGCCTTTTGACTCTTTCTAATTTATATATAGGCAAGGGTAGATGTGATGGTTCTCCTGGCCTCTGGGTACAATTTGGGACATAAATCATAGAACTCCACTCTGGATCCCAGTAAGTCCTTGCTCCTCGTCTCTCCAGTGGGCAGAAGGAGCAGCCTCTCCTCTGTTCCTACATCTATCCAGCCCAGGCATGCTTTAGTGGGCAATAGCTCTCATTTATGTCTCCACGAGCACCATCTCGACTTGTCTGTGTTTCTTTAGTATTGTCCTTTATTCTCAAAATCATTTTGTGTTCTTCCTCCTATTTCCTCTACTTCTTTGCCCAGGGTAATCTCCTATATGATGAGCCCTAGTCCTCAATCCTTGGGAATACTTATTGGTGACCCAACTGGATAACCAAACCTCGGGACCTTTATGCCAACTTTCTTTCAAGAGAATCAGACATAGACTCCAGAATAGAGACCCAGGGTTCTTTGTGGCTCCCTATTAGAACCTTTCAAGACTAATATTCTAATCGAGACACAGCTCCTATGAGTGGCTGGGAGAAATGAAAGAATGGAAGTTTAGGGCCTGTGTGGGCTGTCATCTATTATAGATAAGAAAGAAGGCTAGGAGTCGGAGAAAACAAGAAGGAAGCCAAAGTTGGAAACAGACGGGGGAACAAGTATGGCAGAAGGTATTGAGAATGCAGAGAAAATAAAAACAAAGTTTAGCATGAGCAATTTTGATCTAGGATTCAGATGTTAATAACTTCTCTGGACATAGTCAGCTGTTTAAAGTTCTAGACCATTTCTCTCCTCTCACAATCTTCTTCCCACTTCAAATGGCTGCGGTGAAACTGGAAGAGCACTCAGAATGATGGCGTGACAGGATCTCAGAGATAATGTAACACATCTGTCTTATTTCTGGATGAGGCATGGCCCCCCAAAAAGGAATATGTGATATTGGGACTTACTCAGCTTTGTGGTCGTGAGGATTGGACTTGAATTCAAATTTCGCTGTTCTCAATAATCCCTTTGTACTTTGTGATCTCCCGTGGGTGAGGACCACGACAGCAGAGTTGTGGAGAATCATACTGGATATAGCACCATATGCATTGCAGCAGGTAATAAATGCTTCTTGATGGTGGCGGCAATGAAGATGATGATGATTATGGCCATAGAGAAAACTCCATTTAGATTAAATTAAATGATATTGCATGGATGAGAGAGGAAAATGCCATGCTATTTAATGGCTGACATGTAAGATGAATTTGGTAATGAAGCTCAGGGACTTATCAGGCCAGAAAACTGCATTCTCTCATTATATAGCCCTTAATGACCCACTTATTACTAATATAAAGGGAAAGATATACATATAAACACATGTTCCTGAATGTTTGGCTGCAAGAAATGAAACAAGTACACCAGCTTGAGGGGTTAGCAACAGACGCTGTTTCTGTACGAATGATCAAATTTGCTGCTTTCCAGCTGGAAAATGACAGCTGAAGTAAGAGGGTAAAGGATGATTTGACTATTCTTATAAAAAAGACAGGGGAGAGTGATGTGAGGAGAGCAGGTGGAGTGGCTAGCTCTCAGGGTTGCTTCAGGGAACCTAGAGAAGGAGGAGATTTATTTAGATGTATGACTTATGCTTTCTTGTGGGATGTGTGTCTCTAAAAGCATTCAGTTCTTCACTTATATGGTATAACCTTCATAGACAAACTCATTTATACAGGATACAACTGATACCCGCCAGGGAAGCCAAAATGGAGGTCAACTATTGTCAACATCTTACTCGTGTTAACACCCGTAAGAATTCTTCTTACATCCTTGCTCAGAATTTATTTACTCCTATTTGATACTCAGTCTTAGAGATTTACCTGTTCTTTTCTTTCTTTTTTTATTTCATAGCAAATTATAAGCAGCACAGCATAAGGTATGAAATGGGTGTTTACTGAAAAACACATTTTTCATGATCAGTGTGATGGCTGGTAATTTAAAAGTGTGGAGAAAGAAAGAAAATCATGATACAAAAACAAATAAAAGATATTTAGAATAAAATGGGCTGTAACTTAGTGATATGTGACTATTTCATGTAGGGAGGTTTCTGCACCCTTTGAAGGCATTATAGACATATATGATAGCCAAATAGTTTGATATCCAATATGAAGAGTTAGATGGTTAGACTACTTTAGCTCCCAGGACCCTCTACCAAGGAAAGAAAGGGGGCAAAAGACTATGATGCAATATTCATGGCATAGACCATACTCAGGAATGGTTGGGAAAAAGTAGGGTCCTTCCCATTAATATTGGTATTTGAAGCATTTATCTCAGTAACATGGAAAACTGTCTTCCTATGAATGCAATTCCATGCTGCTGCTTCATAGATCCAGCCTCGCTTTGGTGTTGCCAGGATTAGAGTCCTGTGTTCATCATGTATTACTGAATGACCCCGGTCAAGATCCCATACATTGCTAATTTATAGTTTCTTCATTTGTAAATTGAGGATTATTATATCTACCTTACAGAGCAGTTCTAATTATTAACAGCTTGAATCGATGTCTAGTGCTTAGCTTTGTGGCTAAAACATAAGAAATGCTCAATCAGCATTAGTCATTATTGTTTTGATTATGTGTGCTCTGCAGAAGTAAGTGATGAAGCTATAGGGCAACACCTGGAGAAGCTACTCAATGGAAATAAAGATAAAACAAATAGTGAGTTTCATCCTCCTATCAAAACACCACCACCATAAAAGCTAAATTGAGGCCTATATCCTAAATACTCACCCTCTCTTCCACACATGATATGTGTGAGTCTAATCTTTTTCAGTTTTCATAACTGTGAATTTTATCTTATTTGGCCTTCACAATCACCTTGTGAAATTAGCTCACATAAGCTTGCAAGAGTTAGTGCAATCATCCCATCTCACAGATGAGCTACTTAATGTTTATGTAGCTTGCCCATATTTTATCAGTTCTTGAGAAATACACTCCAACTCTAAAGGCATCACTCTTAGGTAATGCTGTCCACATAGACCATGATTGATGGCTTACAGTAGACTTGTCAATGGTTTGGGAAAGGATTGACAAAAATACCATGAAAGTGTTGGGTTGTTGGAAAGAACATGATGCATCTTTTCATAGAAAAAGTATGGCATGACTTTCTGACAACCCAATATAGAGAACTGGATGCAAAATTCACAATTCAGAAAAAAACAGGTTCAAGTCTGATTCAGATTGGTTCAAAACTGATTCAAACAGTACGATAAGTTGATACTATTGGGTCATTGCAAAAGTCATAATTTTTTTCTATGTTTTTCTATGTAAGAATGCATCCTGACTTTTCTGATGTCCCAATACCAATAAAATATGAGAGAATGTTTTAAACCAGCAAAGAAGAAAAAATCTGCTTGCAAGCATCCTTAAGTCTATTTTGAAACAGAATTTTTACTTAAAAAGTTACAGTTGCAAGTCAACCTTGTCTGGGTTTAAACAAGTCTACAGAGATATACTCCATTGAAGGACTGCACTTGTGGTATATTCTGGCTTGGCTGGTGTGGAGTTTGGCATAACCAAATAACCATCTTTTATTAAAAATAATGAATCCTTTCTCTTTTATATGCTTTTCTATTGAATTAAATAATTCCTTTTCCCAATGAAAAAGGACAGGAAAGAGAAAAGGAAAAGAGGCAATCAATATTTATCCATACAGGGACCTGTACTTTGCTAATCACTTTTATGTGTTAACTCATTTAATCCAATAAAATAGTCATTTGCACTAGATACTCATAATTCTTCTTATTCAAAAGGGCACATTTCCAGGACTTTGTAAAATAGACATTCTAGAAAGTATTTGTGGCAGTATGTGAAGGGTCAGAAACAGGTCACAAATTTCCCAAAGATGGGTTTTATTTGGTCTTCAAGATTGTTTTAAAGGTTTTTAGCCAATTTCCAGCTGAAAGAATTAGAAATTCTGGAAACATCAGGCCTACATCTAGAATGCCAAGTAGCTGGAATTGAGCTGTGACTGCCCCTTTAACAGCCTGTAACATCTACGTTGTCATAGTCACCTGGTCTGCTTGGCATGGTGGTATTGGCTCCCAGGTACCCGTTGGTATTTTAGTAGAGTCTCTTAAAATGATGAGAATCTTTGGTGTGGACTGTTTCTAAGAGCTCAAGTATGTTTTTTGTTGAGAAGGCTACTCATATATGACCACATATATCATTTGTCATCTAAAAGCAAAATGTAATGGGGAGTAGGTGTTTGGAATATCTTCTGAGTACCATCTAATGGGAATCAGCATATCTTCTTTTTTTTCTGTTGCACCCCAGTGACACCAGAACACATGCTAATGATCCCTATAGTCCTCTTCCATTCTGTTCTGCTCTTTTTCAACAAATAATTAAAAAGTAGTTGTGTAGTCAGCAATGGAAGAGAGACAAGAGATGATTGATAGGTTCCTGCCCTCAAGAAACACATAACCCAGAGAAGGGTCAAACACAGGAGGACATAACTCAAATGTGAGGTGCTCTATAACAGATCAAACAAGTGCCCAACATGTATAAAGAAACCCATTAATTTAGACTTAGTGTATCTGTGTGGGTTTTTATGGTCAAAACATCATCTAATTAAGACAGAATTTTGGGAAGACATCTTTCTAAAAAAATTCTACTAAAATATAAACAATGTAAAATTTACCAGTTCAGCCACTTTTTTTTTTTTTTTTTTTTTTGGAGAGGTTTTTGCTATAGGGCGCGTGCTCTCGCCAGACAGACAGAGAGAGACAGAGAGATAGAAAGCGAGAAATCACCCCCCAGAGGGGATGGCCACGCCACAATCCCTTCTCCTCCATTCTCCTCTTGGGATCTTGGGCACACACGCATACGCGCCCTGCGTGAGTTTTAAGCCACCGGGTCCGGGACGTGAACCGCGGTTGACTACGTGGGAGTCCAGCGACATAGCCATTATGCTAACTGCTGGTCCCAGTTCAGCCACTTTTAAGTGTACATTCAGTGGTATTATTCCTTTCAAAGTGTACAGCTGTCACCATCATCCATCAGGCAGGTATCCGATCAGTAAAGAAAGCAAGGGTTACTATCACTCCCATGCATTTGTAGAATAAAAATTAATTAGCTATAAGAATATACAGTATATATTAAGTCCAATGTATAGACTTATATGGAGGATTAGAGCAAAGAAATGAAAATAATGCTAGAATATGAGTTTGTTACGATTTTTTTATAAGTTGAAGACAAATCTGTGTTTAAGCTTTACAATTGTGAAAGCAAAGGGAATGAATGATTGCATATATCCTTTAGTGTAAATTGTTACTGTAGAGGGATTTTTCTGAAATTATTTTTGCTCCTCTCACATATTTGTTGTATCATATTTCTGTACAAATTGGATTATTTCAGATTCTCTTCTTCAGAAATAAATTTTAAAAAATTATAGCACTCTGGAGCCAGCAGATGGCATGGTGGTTAGGGATGCTGGACTCCCACATGGCCAACCATGTTTCAAGTCCTGGACCTGGTGTCTTGCTTTCTCACTTTCCTTTCTCTTGCTCTCTTGCTCTGTCCCTCTCTGGTCAAATAAAATAAATAAATAAATAAATAAAGCTAAATAGAATAATTTTTAAAAAACTTATAGCACTTCTTGAAGGTATTTCAGAACTTATTACCTACATTATTTACTTAAAAATGAATATTTACACAAATTTAATTGAATCATGCATTTCAGCATTTTCTTAGTTAAGACAGATAATCATAACAGTAAGTAAATAATTACTATGGGCCAGGAAGTGGGCTAAATGTTGTATATATATTTTTAAATTGTATCTCACATCTCTATGATGCAGATACCTTGACTTTCCCTCTTTATGAACAGGCATACAGAAATTAAGCAATTCTAATAAATAAAATGATCTTTTGTCCAACACATACGAATACTTCTACTGGAGACAGTGTGAGAGAAGGGTAGAAGGTGGAGGAAGGTCAGAGGAAGGGAATCAAAACAAATACTTTTATGTTTGCAGTAACTGCATCTTCCTGCTGGAAGTTGTGCTTAGATGGAAATGACAGTCCCTGTTCTTCCTATCTCATGAAGGAGTGGAGTAAGACATGATTCCTTACGGGACATGACCTGAAAGCAGAAAGAACTATGTGAAGTTAAAGGTTGTGGGTAGAAAACAAACACACAGATGCCTCAGGTAACAGGTAGGACGAATCAGATATTGGGGATGAGGTAGAAGAAAGGTCCACTCTCATTTTTGGCTTACATAACTGAGTGTGGACTGCAAAGCTGGGCACTGAGATAGTAATAACAATATTTCAGAGAAAGAGTTAAAAAAGTTTTTCCATAAAGGACCAGATAGTAAATATTTTAGGTGTGTGGGCTTCATGGTCTCTGTCACAACCACTCAACTCTGTTGTAGAACAAAAGTAGCTATATAAAAAACATAAATGAGTGTGGCTATGCTCTGATAAAACTAGAAAAACAATTCACTTACACTTTTGAGAGGGAAGCAAAGCTGCACTCACCATCTTTCCTAGTTTCCTTCAGGCTTCTAGAGACCTTCAACTTCTTAATCCAAATTTACTGGGGCTAACAGTCCTCAAAGTCTTTTTAAACATATATCAAGCAACTCTCACATTACCCCATTAAGTGGGTTTCTTTGGTTGAATTGATGAGAAACTGATACCCAGGCACTTAAATGCCCTTGTCCAAGGTCACTGAGTTTCCAAGAGGAAGCACCAATGTGAAACCACATGCTAGGACTCTGTAGGCACTGCTCCTGTCATATATATAAAGAGCTGTACAGATCCTGATGTGGAAAATTACTAGTATCATTTTGAATGTCCTTCCTTACAGTATCTATTTGCTATTCAGAATATTATTCATACCTTGAATATCGTTTTTACACATTCATTCATTTATTCAGCAAATATTCATACCAGAAAGGATACTGGAGCCTAATGATATAAGGGCAACCAGAAACCTACTTGAGCCCTGCTCTCTGGGAGGTAGTAACCTAGGATCATCCCTCAAATAACACAGTATTACATTATCACAGCTGTAGTAAGAACTATGGTGGACAGGTGCATCAGGTGTTTGAAGTCTGTGGGAGGGATGTTTGATCCAGTCTGTAGAAGTCAGAGAAGACTTCTCTTAAATAAAGGATAGATAATAAAAAAGTGAAGACAGAAAGGCTTTCAAAAGACAAGAAAATTGAGAGTGGAAGAGTTAGCTTTCCAGATGGAGGAGCCAGCATGTGCAATGGCACTGCGGCAAGAAGGAAAGCACCTCATTTAAAACACTGGGAAAAAAGCAAGAGTGGTAGGACTATAGAGCACAGATGGTGGTGAAAGACCCAGACCAAGGGCATGTTAACATTCTGATCCTCATTTGGAGATCATTCTCCGTGTGCCTATTTGCTACTAAGAGCAAAATGTACTCATTAAAATGCTTAGATGGAGAAGCAATGTGATCCTATTTTTATTTTGAAAAGATTGTTTTGCTGCATGCAGTAGGGAGGTTGGATTCATATAAATAAGAATAGAAGTGAGACATCCCCTAGGACTGATGGCATTAATCATGGTAGAGGAGGATCCAAGTGGATAGATTTAAGAGAGTGAGGAGGTAGAATTACTAGGATCAATGGCAGGCTGGACGGAGGAGTTGTGCTTACGAAGATACAAGGATGCCCCCTGGTTTTCTGGAGATGGAGGGCTGGTGTCTTACTCACTGAACTGGAAGTACTCTTCTGGGACCTTTTGAGTGGAAATACGCATTGTGTGATTAGCCTTTTACATTTTGAGTTTGACATGCCTTTGAGACATCAAGAGAAGCCGTCAAATAACATTTACAAGTCTTGACTGTTCAAAGGAATAATCTAGAATGAAAATTTGTGAGGGATGCCTGATAGCTGGACTCAGCTGAGGCATAGTGATCCTCTTGTCCCATAAGCTTCAATTTTATTTGTTAAGAGGGGATGAAATATTTCTTACAACTTGGTGAAATAAAGTCAGTAACCAATTAAACCAAATCAATGGGGTGGAAACAAAGACTTTTCTATCAAGGAAGACTTTCTAATGAATAGAGTTCATAAAAATATATATTTTTAGGTCGGGAACAAAACTGTATTTTCTTAGTAAAGTGGAGACAAATTTGTCCCAGCTCACATTTGAAATTCAGGAAAAGCATTCTCATCCACCCAGAGCATGCTGCAAGTCTTTTAGGCTGTTACAACTGTGAACTGAAGTGAAAGTTTTGAGATCTGCATTGTGTGGAAAGGGCTTGTTGCTTGTTTGTTTATTGTGCATCTTTCTCACTTTATGCCTCCTCCTTGCCTGAAGCTACCATCAGGAAAGAGACGTTGCAGTTGCTATTTTCTGGTAAAGTATGTAAAAATAAACATGAGCTAAACGTACATTTATGTGACATTTAGAAGACAGTTGCTGCAACTCTGCATCTGATTTTACTTCTTTCTTGGCTTTCTCTCCTTATGGTTTTTGTCTACAGTGCTTGCTGCAGCCGTGGGTAACTCTGCTGTGTGCAATTTTTTAAACTTAGTCAACTAAATAAGTCAATTGGAGAACACGAAACAAGACAAAACACTGCTACTTGATTGGTTAGATACCCCCTAGAAGAATATGTCTTACATTGTCACCCCCCCAGTAAAGGTGCTGGCAGTGTAAGGATGCTAGCTTATGCATTAACCATATTCTTAGGACAACACTTGGTAGATGGAAGATACTCAATAAATATTTAATGAATGAACGGATGAATAATAAGTAATTATTGTTTTTTTTTTTCAAAGTTCCCCTGGGTCAAAAAACTTTTTTTTATTTTTTGGTAATTTATCACTTCTTCCTTGTATTAAAACTTACTCATTAGGTGCCCAATAAGTGTTTGCTAAATTGCTTCTTAGAAGATACCTGAAATCTTATACTAGAAATTTCCAACAGTTAGCTTTATTTCATCACTGGAACCATCTGGCATAAATTTGGTTTTCTTTCTGTATCTTAGTCCTTTAAACATCAGAAGATAACTAGAGGTTTCTAAGGTATCTTCCTCCTCCC
The DNA here is from genome assembly GCA_026018925.1 of Tupaia tana. Classification (NCBI taxonomy): domain Eukaryota; kingdom Metazoa; phylum Chordata; class Mammalia; order Scandentia; family Tupaiidae; genus Tupaia; species Tupaia tana. Next base: position 168,294,506 of record JAKSZU010000003.1, on the reverse strand, counting down.
TTTTGCTCAGCTAAACATTCCTAATCACTAAGGTACCTAAAACCCTAACAGTAGACTCTGCAAAGGCACTCTAAAATAGTGTACCCGCGGAAATTTTGAGTTTTTAAACGCTTACAGATTCTTAAACAACATGAGTGACCCAGCTCTCACCATGGAGCCTTTCGTCATCCTTTCTCCTAGTTAAATATTTTATTACAGGACTGCCCACCTTATCCCAGAGTCCTTAGCTAAAATCATTCATAGAGGGGATCAGCAGTTGGCATAATGGCTGTCAGTGGACTCCCATGTAGTTGACTGTGGTTCAAGTCCTGGACCTGGTGGCTTAAACTCACGCCAGATGTGTGTGCATGCATGCCCAAGATCCAGAGAGGAGAATGGAGAAGAGATTGTGGTGTGGCCATACCCCCTGGGGGGTGATTTATCACTTTCTGTCTTTCTGTCTCTGTCTGTCTTTCTGGCAAGCACACGTACCCTATAGCAAAAAAAAAAAAAAAAAAAAAAAAAAAAAAAAAACCTCTCAAAAAAACAAAAAATCATCCATAGAGAAACTCATTCCTCTTCACAAATATAAACACTATCTGAGAAAGTTACTGAACTTCCACTATCCCTTATTCAGGATTAGGAATACATGAGTGAATTTAATGAAATTGTTCTCTGTCCAGCAGTGGGAACAGGACTTCAGATAGTTACCAGGTGATGGGAGATGCTTACCATGTGTTATGTCTGGTAAGAAAAAAGAGAGACTGTTTACCATATCTTACTAAGAATAGAGACTGATTACCTAGGGAAGCAGAAATGACAGCTCAGAGAAGGGACCTTTCAGTTGAGGATGGAAGAATGAGTAGTGGAGGGTCAAGAGACGGGGAAGGGTCCCTTAAGTAGAGTGGTAAAAGTGGCGTGGGACAAGTGTATATTCTAGTAACAAGGAGGAGCCCAGTGTCGGGATCTGGTATCCCATAGCCCACTCTCAGGAAGGCATTTAGAAGCAAGCACAGTGATGGCTTTATAATGAGCTCAGGCTTCCCAAGTTCCTACTCGAATGCCATTATCTGAAGCTAGCTCTCTTGGCAAGATGCTTTAGGCCGCCCTTTAATTGGGCATAACAGTTGTTGCCACTTGCACCTGTGCCTAAGGTAAAGGAGCCATCATATATTCCTATGCATGAAAATAATGAGAATCGAGTTTACCCGATTTGATGACTGGCATTGCTTGAAGGAAGAGGAAAATGCATTTGTGGAATTCCAAGAGGTGGTATATAATCACAGGTCCATAGAAAATTCTATGCACCATAAGACTTTTGTCATGCTTATGCCTGTAGAACTTTTCATTTTTATTTATTTATTTCATTTACTAGAGAAGGACAAAGAGATAGAGAGAGGGAGAGGTGTCCCAATGGGGTGAGGTCATGCCACAATTGCTTCTCCTTCATATTCCATCCCATTGGGATCTGGAGCATAAACTTACCCCTGCCCAGTGTGTTTTGAATGCCACTGGGGCTGAGATCTGTGCAGCTGGCAATGTGGAATTCAGTTCCCTTAACCAGTAGACCAAGGGACCAACCCATATATTTAGCTTATATTATTTAAATAATCCAAAATTGAATAGGAAAGACATTTCTTTTGGCAGCTCCTTAATTTAATTTGCTAGATTTGAGGAAGAGAGCTTATTATTCTTTATTTTTTGCACTAACATTCCAAATTTGGTGACTCTCATCTTTATAACTGTACCTATCACTTTTTTTTATTCTTCAAACTGACATTCCTTCATTTTTACTGAACTTTTATAGAAAGCACCTTTGCTACCCCACTTTCCCAGACTGTTTTGTTATATTTTTTTCTCCAGAATAAAAATTCAACTCTTCAGTGCTTTGTCATTTCAGCTATACAGCCTAGATTTTCAGCTTCATCTTGAAAACACTACAGAAGAAGATTAATTTCTGCATCAAGTTGCCATAAGGATATTTTTAGTACTAGGCAATTGGGGGATGTCAGTTCACAAGATCTCATGCATGTACTTTCAGTTTTATTTACCCTTGGTCTATAACCATTATTTTTCCCTTGATTTGTGAATCTGGATTCAAACCAGCCTAATCTTAAATTAACCCTTCAACTTCTCATAGGGAAGACTCTATCTTAGGTTGAACTGAGCTTTTTCCCCCTCAAGGAGACTTGACCACTGTTCTGCATCTTTAAGTTCATAGGAAAGGCTTCAGGAAACACAGCTCTTTCCACACTGAAACTTCACATGTATTTCAACACTATAGCGACGGGACCAGCAGTTAGCATAATGGCTGTGTCACTGGACTCCCACATAGTCAACCGCGGTTTGAGTCCCGGACCCGGTGGCTTAAACTCACGCCGGGCACGTGTGCGTGTGTGCCCAAGATCCCGAGAGGAGAATGGAGGAGAAGGGATTGCGGCGTGGCCATGCCCCCTGGGGGGTGATTTCTCGCTTTCTGTCTCTCTGTCTCTCTCTGTCTGTCTGGCAAGCGCACGCACCCTATAGCAAAAACCTCTCAAAAAAAAAAACCCACTATAGCGAAGCATTTCTATTTATCAAGACCTATAGTTTTTGTGTGACTGTGACTCTCAGGTTTCTCATTTTGCTCTTTAGTAGTTACCTGGACTGGTAACTCTCAAATACCTGTGTAATACCTGGTGCTAAGCTAGCTGCTGAAGAATCACCTAGGAGCTTGGCAAAAGTACAGATTCCTGGGCTCTGCCACAAAGAGATTCTGATTTAGCGTGTTTGGGTCGAGGCCCAGGAAGATGTATTTTTCAAAAACTCTTCCAGGATTTCCTGGAGCCAAGTTTAATTACCAGAATTTTCTTAAGCTTTTCAAATCTTACCAAAGACAAAAATCATATCCTGAAGGTAAATGAATTACTTGAGATTCCATGTAATTTCTAATTTGTTTGGTTTTATTTGTATTTCAGTTATTGATGTATATATACCAATGTTGTTATTGAATTTTAACTTTTTTTTTTTTTTTGGAGAGGTTTTCGCTATAGGGCGCGTGTGCTCGCCAGACAGACAGAGAGAGACATAGAGACAGAAAGTGAGAAATCACCCCCCGGGGGGATGGTCATGCTGCTATCCCTTCTCCTCCATTCTCCTCTCGGATCTTGGGCACGCACGCACACGCGCCTGGCATGAGTTTTAAGCCACTGGGTCCGGGACGCGAACCGCGGTCGACTACGTGGGAGTCCAACGACATAGCCATTACGCTAACTGCTGGTTCCTTGAATTTTAATTTTTGACATTTTAACAATATTTAATTTTTATTATGAAAGACCTCCTATCAGTATAAAATTGTGTGTCAGTTAATAAGATTTTCCTAGAATTTAATTTTGGAATCATTCATGTTTTAAGTATTCCAAATCATCAGAAGCTTTAGGAATTGTTCTAAAATTAGAATCGCAATGTTTATGAAAACAATAATGTGTCTGAAAATATAATTTACAATTAATTTCTAATTTTATTTCATGGTATCAGAAAATAAGGTATGTATGATTAACACTTTGAGAAATTTATAAGATTTTCTTTGTGATTTATTTTATGATTGTTTTTGGTAAACGTATCATTGAAAGTTGATATTTAATCCTATCAACAAACCTGTAAGTAAGTCATTATTGTTATTTTCACTTTCTTAGGTGAGGAAACTGAAGCTTAGCAAGCCTGAAGAACTTGATGATGTTAGTGTGTAAATGGCAAAGTTATATTTCTATTCCCAAACCCTGAACTCTTAATCTTTATGTTTTATGTTCTTCTATTATAAATACATGTTTTATGTTCTTTTATTTTGATACCTGAGTGTAGGATTCTTTCTTTACTTTTAAAATTAAAAAGAAATCCATGTCATGTATAAATGTTCATGTCTTCGTTAATTTTGATTGGTTAATGGTGAGTCTTTGATACCTGAAAACTGAATTCTTTTCTGTTTAGAAAAGTGTTCTGTAACAGCTTGATACGACTTTTGTGCATTTGCCTAGCTCCTTTTTTTTTTTTAAAGAGAGATTTTTGCTGTAGGGTATATGCACTTACTGGAGAGACAGAAAGAGACAGAGAGATAGAAAGAAGTGAGAAATTAACTCCTAGGAGGATGGCCAGGCTGCAGTTCCTTCTGCATTCTCCTCCTCGGACTCTGAGTATGCATGCACACACCAGTGTGTTTTAAGCCTTCAGGTCTGGGACTCGAACTGCAGTCACCCATGTGGGAGTCCAGCATCTTAACCACCACTCCATCAAAGGGTCTATTACAGCTTGAGTATGACTTTCATGCATTTGCCTAGTTTCTTCTTAAGGAAAACAATAATTGCCCCTTTGCTCTGAGTCTGGGAGCACTTCCCTGGTGTACCATCCATGCAGTTGACCAGTTTCTCTGGGGCATTATTTGGTTGATCAAGAGCCATCATTTATATGAAACCAATCACAGGAAATGAGAGGCACCTTACATACTTAAAAGAGTGCGGTGCTGGGACCAAATGTATTCTTTTCTGTGGCTGACAGGTTGGCATGAAGGAGGCACTCACCTCTCTAAACTTTGGTAGTCTCATTTTAAAATCAGGAGGATAGAGGCCAGCAGATGACCAGGTAGTTAAAGTGCTGGATTTCCACATGGCCAATAACAGTTCAAGTCCTTGACCCAGCAGCTTGAAAATCGCAAAGACCACATGTGCATGTGTACCCAAAATCCTGAGAGGAGAAGGGATTGCAGTGCGGCCATCCCTCCTGGAGGGTGATTTCTCACTTTTCCTCTCTCTGTCTCTCTCCAGCAAGCACACATGCTCTATGGAAAAAAGAAAAAAACAAAATAAAAGACCAAGGAAGATAATAATTACACACATGCCTCACCAGATCAAGGAAAATAAGGTCAAGTGCTATAGAAATTGAAAAGTACATTTTAAACAAGATTTAAAAATTGTATTTCTAGTGTTAGGCCCAGGACAACGATCAATACTTCTATGAATTATCATTCTTGAGGCAGGCACTGTGGCGCAGGTGTACAGTGCCTCTGCACCATACTGGAACTTTAAGGGAGGGCCTGGAATTCAGATCTTGGGTTGACCTGAATACACCAAACACACCCATAGGTGCACCTGTAATCCTGGCTGACAGGAAGACTGGGAAGAGAGTCACAGCCAGGCAAGATGGACCCTGTTGAGGGATCTGTCTCTCTCACTCCCTCTCCAGAAAGAAAGAAATCTAGAAAATATGTATCATTGCTGAAAACAAACTAGCCTTCAACCAATAGTCCAGGACCATCATTTACAAATGAGAAAACTAAGGTCCAAAAAATTGAAGTGACTTGCTTATGGTGTCCTAGTTAACAACAGATAGGGATCCAAACTCTGCAGCTGGCCAGCAAAGAGATTTGTGTTATTTTTATTTGGGCTACAGACACATTTTTCAGTCAGGAACAATATGGTAAAAGCTGATTCACTTGCTATAAAGGCGCTTTGAGGCCTTTCAGCGACATTTTTCATATGCTGATGCCTCAGGGAGTTAATTTGGGGTGTAGGCTTTGAGCCAGCTTCACTGAATGCTACCAGATCTCTTCCTTGGTTACTGTGTGGTGATTTTAAAAATCACCCTACTGGGTGATAAGAACAACTTCCCTAGGGAAATTGCAGTTTGCAAAGCCGAGCAGGTTCCTTAACTTGTTCTTGGGATACTCTTGTTTAAGAAAAACTCAAAGTAAAAAGAAAACTAAAAAGGCAAAATGCTGCTCCACTAGAGATCCTTAGGGAACATGATTTCAGTAATCTAAGACGTCCATAATATTACAACTAACACTAAATGAAGAGATTCCTATCCAATCCAAGGAAAAGACGGTAGACTAGAGAAAGCTCCCCGCAAAAGCAAAACACAAAAACACCATGTCTTCTCCTCAAAACACCCAGATGTGTGTCAAGTGATCAGTGTTTCCATTAAAACTTCAAAAGATGGAATCCAGATGTTTCTCTCAGCTCTGTGCTCTTTGACCCCTGATGCATTTACTTACTCTTGGAGTTTTGGTCACATGACTCTCTGAACTTTATGCTCTACCTAAATAGCTCTGAAATTTACTCTATGATAATGGAGCATAGAGTTGTTTGGGTTGAGGATCAATTTCATGTCTATGAAGTGCTGCTGAAACTTTAACGTTTTCTTTTAGCTTTTTTCAAAAGAATGTCTGTGTTTAAGTCATGTTATCATTACTCTATCTGGAATTTTAAGTGCTAAACATTTTAAGTGCCAAATGTTTGGCCACTTTAGCTATACAGGGTTGAAAGGAGTAAAGGTACTAGTAGGATATACATTATCTTTCTTCAGTAATGCAAATAGAACATTAATAGACATTGCTGGGAGGAGGTGGACGAAATGTTTTAAGAAACAAATTGATTTAAAAAAATATTTCTTGGTTTTCAGTAACCAACCAAAAAAACATCTACACTTACACAACATAGCAACAAAAAAATTGCTTTGAGGAGGATAAACTGCCTTCTGTCTTAGACACAAATGTATAGCACCTAGCCACAGGATGGCAACAGAATGGTTTGAAAATTTGAAACAATAGTGTGTGGAAAGACACACACTGACAGTGACAACTATTCAATGGGGAAAGTCAGTTGTAATGTATGATGATAACTGAAGAATGCCACATGGGAATATTTTTCCTCTTACTCTATAGGTAGTTCCCAACTTGGTCAGGAGCAGTAGTTATAAATGTAGATTCCTGCTGTGGAAAATAACAGTAAGGCTACATTCATTTTTAACATTTTCAAAGGTCCTTGAAAATGCCATTTTTCACACCATAAATCTGTGGTAGTCCAGTGTTGGGTTATTTTCTCAAAGGAATGCTGAGAGTGGGGTTGTACCCTGCTGTGGTCAAACCTGGTAGAAAGAAAGCGTTGCTAATGGAGACCTAAATGGTTTTCTATAGTTTCTGGCCAATGTTGTTTTTGACAAAACCAGATTGGTACAACTGAGAAGGATTAATAGAGAAAAGCAGTTATCTGAGACTAAGTGATTCTTTAGCAATTACATTTGGCAGGTTTTCATTCTTCACTTCAATATTTTGTTCCTAGAAAAGTATACTCTGGAAATACAGGTGCTGAGTTCCCGATGTAAGGAAGACCTAGCCAGGGAAAGCACAACAGACTACAAACATCACTGCTCCTCTGAAAATATACAATTATCCCCTAGACCTGTGATACCTGCGTCAGATGGTGGCAACTAGTTCATTGGCTCCCAGGACTGCTGGTGCCTGGTGAGCCCAAAGAACAGGGAAACTAGCCTCCTATTTGTTTCTTGGGGCTAGGGAGATGACTTGGTCGTTCGCAAATGTTATTATTTTAAAATATACTATTACCTAGTTCCAAGGTATAAACATAAATTATAAACTAACAAATATTTAGCTATATTCCTTACAACCAAGTAACATTCTTTTTTTTTTCAGTAAAATAATTAGCTAAAGTATTTCTTCTTGATTTACCTACATTTCATTTCATATTGGCTCTATGGCTTGCATTTATTTTAATGGCACTGATGAAGACTGTGAGTACTATAACAAAATTCACAATTGGTGAATATACCAATTTCAAGTAATAGGATTTTTATAGCCAGTATTCTACTAGCCAGGTAGCAAACTGGGGCAGTTATTTGAGTAATTTGGATAAATCTAAGATTATATTTGTTAGAGGATAGAAATCAAAATGATATGTATAATTGGCTCTCTGTTTTATTCTTTTATTTATTTAATCATTCACTTATTTAACAATTTATTAAATGCTAAAGGATAAAGCATAGCTCCTTATCTTACAGAACACATACAGGAGAAGGAATGAGTAGATATGCATGTAAGACATCATCTTTAAGTGCTCAATGTCACCTGAGTTGGGCAGGTTGGCTTACCAGTTGGGCCCTAAGTGGCCTGAGTAGAACTACTATAATTCAGTTTATTTCTATTTTGGCAATGTTCAACCGTAATGATGACACTTCAGAGAAAATGGAAATGATTCGAAAATAATTTAAATATAGTTAAAATAGATATCCATAAATTTACTAATAACAAAATTAGACATTTATTACTTCACACATTTCTTAACATACGAATCCTAATGTTAATATACTGTCTCCCTCATACATTTTCTCAGAAGCCTTCTGGGGCTTGGGTAGTGTTTCAGTTCTTATTCTTGTGTCTTTTTCTTTCTTCTTTTCTTTTTCTTCCTTTTTTTTCTTTTTCTCTCTTTTTCTTCCTTCCTCTCTTTCTTTCTTTTTGTTTCTCTTCGTTTTTTCTTTCTCTTTTTTTCTTTCTCTCTCTTTCTTCCTTTCGCCCCATATGTCAAACCCCAAGTTGCCCTCTTAGAACATAGCATCTTCATTAGGAAAAAAATCTTTTTTAACAGTATTGCCAAGGATAGGATAAATGATATGTAGATATGGAGTGGCAGTTTTATTAAATTTTATTTTATTTTTCTCTGTCCTGGATGAAAACTTGGGCCACCTACAACAATCCTGGTCACTCTCTGATAATAAAGATGCCTTGAGCTACTTCAGGTCACTAAGTCACAAAATCAAGTCACAAAGTAATTAGAATAGCCAATCAGAACTCCAAGCTTGACTGAACTCTAAGTTGCCTCTCAAGCCTGATTTGTACCTTCTAAGGCTGGCAGCCTGCAGAGGGGATGAGAAGGAGGCAAGTAGTCTCTCTTTGCTTTACTTTGTTACAGCTTACCTCCCCATCTACACTCTTTATGGATAGTTTTTCTACTACCCAGGAGTTAAAAGTGGCAGTGACTGAGAGTGTAGAAAGGCAGAGGAAGTGAGAAAGCACTTCCCATGGGGGGTGGTCATGCTGTAATGTCTTGTCCATTTTCCTCTCCTTTTGGGATTTTTGGGCATGCATTTACACATGTCCAGTGTGTTTCTGAAGCTCTTTAGTCCAGGACTTGAACCACACAGTTGGCCATATGGGATTCAGCTGCCGTAACCAACATGCCACTGGCAGGCCCAAAGCCACCTCTTTGAAACCATGTTAATAGTGCCATGTAATAAATTTCAACCAACTAACAACCATCCAGGAAGGTCTAAGTCATACCCAGAAACCAAGACATTAATAATTGACTCTAGAATCGATAAAAATGTTAAGACCTGAAAACAATCCAATGCCTTAAATTCTTATGTGGGGAAGTATATGACTTGGATTTCAAATTTTACACTCTCCTGGATTTTTAAAGAGTGCCTAAAACACAGGATCACCAGGATTGATCAGGGCAAATCACAGATGCTTCCTTATTTATTTATTTATTTTTTTACTATAGGGCGTGTGCTCGCCATCCAGCCAGAGAGAGACAGAGAGATAGAAAGCGAGAAATCACCCCCTATGGGAGATGGCCACGCCGCAATCCCTTCTTCTCCATTCTCCTCTCGGGATCTTGGGCACGCACACACACATGCCTGGCATGAGTTTAAGCCACTGGGTCCAGGACTCGAACTGCGGTCAACTACGTGGGAGTCCAGCGACACAACCATTACGCTAACTGCTGGTCCCTCCTTACTGGGTTTTGATGCTTACCAAAGATCACATCACTTGTCAGTTGTATAACTTTTATACACTATTTTAACATTTCACTATGACTTTTTGTTATGACTAGCCAAGGACACATCAGGCCTGGGCTGCCTTTCCCATGTGAAGTAGTGTAAATTAATTGGTCCCAGCTTGCACTGCTGTTGTTGAATCAACACAGTCTGGCCGCCTTCTGTGAAATGCCAACTAACGGATCAAAGCCTCTGGAGAATGACCCCTATTTTCTCCAAAATATGTGTGGTTTTCTGGAAATCCATATCTCCTGCCTCTTTAAATGTCTATGGGTCATGGTGAGAAGACAGTTCCCATCATTTTTACTCAGGCCCATCTCATTTCTAATTTGTAGCCCTATAAACCATCGGAATATTCCACACCCCTAGGCTGAGGTTTCCAGTGGGTTGTCCGAGTTCCACCCAGTTGTGTGCACTCTAACTCTGGCTATCTTCTCTCTGTTTCCAGTGCCATTCGAAGTAGGGCTAGGCTGGTCCTTTGCACCTAACTTAATATCTCTTATCATGATTGGTCAATCAGCAGTCTGCTTCCTACGAGAAGAGGCCCCGAAAGAAAGCATCAGTCATATATCTCTGCCACGTGTGTTCCTAGTCAATATTAATTATTAAAATTAACATTAGATTAAAATTGTAATGTGATAAACGCATGTCACATAATTATTATTTCAGTCTTTCATTAATCTATGATTCAGTGGTGTTCAATACATTCACAGTGGCATAGAATTATAACCACTATTAATACCCAAAACTTTTTCAATTTTGTCAGCAAAACTTCATTCCATTAAACAATAACCCTCCTTTATCCACTCCCCCAAAACAAGATTAATATGAATCCCAGTGAAGGGTACTCAGATGTGTCACAGTCCTCTCTTCTCACTTGTCAAGAATTCCCATGATACATAACTGTGTGGTAGAAGAAATAATAAACTAAAAATCTTGATTTCTTTATCATGTATTAACAGGATGTAAAGAAAGGCTGGGAAGTGTACCTTTAGCTGAGGTAAGTAGTGTTCAAGCTTCCAGCATTAGGTTCATTTTTTATTTTTTCCTTTGTTTAGACAATGGTGGATGAGCAAGGACAGGACGAAGCCACCACTATGGCCCTGACCTGAAAGAGAAAGGGGCTGTTCTTGACTGTGTAAGCTTCACTTTGTTTTTTTTTTTTTTTTTTTTTTTTTTAAATAAAACTACAAAATCCTATGCTTGGACAGGTAGGGCACTGCAGAGATCCAGCTCAGTGTCACAGGACAAGATGACAAGTGTCTTAGTCCAGGGTTGGCTCTTTCTCTGCCTTTCAAGATGGACCCTCCCACTAGCACCGCTGTGCACAAGAACAATTCATTTTAACAGGCTGAGTAGCTCCAGGGAGACAACCAAAGCAAATAAGTTCCATGTCCCACAGTAAATCGTCTCGAGCTGAATGATGTCTGGTTCCTTTCTGGAAAGAATGTTCTTCGCTGAGTTGCAGTTTGCCAAGGGTCAAATATGACAGAAATGAAGTGTTGCTAATAGTGATTGAAAAGGAGTCCTACTGTTTGTGGCCAGTGCTGGGTAGTAGAAAGGCCAAATCCGTGGGCCAGAAAACAGCAGGAGCCAGCAAACTTTCCCCAAGACTTACTAAACTTTGCATCACCTCTGCTCCCGCAGCCATTCTGTCAGCCCTGTTTGGGGGAAACTGATATTATAATTGCTAATCTCAGCACGGGCCTAATGTGCAACCTGAAGCTTTCTCGGCCTTTGGTGCAATTAGGGTGAGGGCAAGGCCCACAGACACTGGCCAACTCCGCCCACGACGCCCAAATCACCCTGCTTGGGTTTCATCCACACCCTCACATCCTCTGCAGACAGGTAACTGAGCAGTGCCTGGCTCCTGGCCTCCAGTGAGGGAAAATTATTTCTGCCCAAACTGGCTGGGAGCTATTAAAGGTTTAAATGTCACCTCAAAAGAATTCTTTGCTAACCTGTAAGGGATGGCGTCTTGAGGGCTGTTTCAAGCAGGATTTGCCCCCTCCCAGGAGTCTAGAGAGCTGAGAACAGTTGTGTCTGCTGCTTCTCCACCCTCCTCCCCCCTTTTCTTTTTCTCCTTTCACAGAATTATCACCGTACCTTCAAAGGGGGAATTTGTGGGACAACCGGCACCTGCTGGACTGAGCTTCCCAAGGAAGGCTCTCCTGGCTGAGTGTATAATTTCATTTAATCCTAAATAGCCCCCTTTACCTATTGTCACAAATTCCCTTTAATCCTAACCACTACTTATGAGAATATTTACTATCAAAAGGAGACAAATCGCTATTTAAATGTGGATTTATTCAAGTCGGAAACTATGACAGTGACATATGGTAAAATGATAATATGTAAATAAAAACTGGAGGCAGATTTATCCCTCAAGAAAGCTGGGCAGAGCAGTGGATTAAAGTCATATGTGATCTACTTTGAGTGGCCTCAATTCAGACCCAGCATTCAGTTATGACCAACAATGCCATTCATTTTGCTTACTTCAATTCATTTGGCCCTAGTTCTCAATGACCCTCTGTTACCAGGCATACACCTCTGGTAAGTAGACCTTGATGTTTACAGCACTTTGGAGCAGAATAAATGCAAACCACACATTATTTATGGGTGTGCACTCTTAGCTTAAGGGGCATTTGTCAGAAGTGTGAATACAGTCACAAGGTAGAATAAGTAGATGTGTGCTAGTTCAGAAAGCCCAATTTCCAGAAGTGAACTAGAAAAAAAAAACTAAGTAAAATGCCACCCCAAAGACAACACCTTCCGGTTATTGCCTGTGATCTTGAATTCCTGCTGATGAGCTGAAAAGAAATCTATAGCAGATGGTATTTTCTGCATCAGCCAAGTGCATCAGTCATTCCTGACTCTTAGTGATGGGCAGCAGTGCCAAAGAAGAGCTGGTGCTCCCCCTCCTCCCTCACTGGTCATCAAAGGTAACTTTCCTTTCTAGGGATGAGTTTCTTAATTGCACTGAAATGTAATTAGCATAGTTGAAAATGGAAGTTTGTTTTCGTTTTGCATAAATCAAGCATAAATCAAAAATATTGTGTTTTGTGTACTTTGGCTACAGTGATCTAAAAAGCCTAAGCCAGATCTGGGAAGAGAGTGAACACACATCATATTGCTTATATGCAGCATCTCAAAGCTTGTAAAATCACTAACAGCCCCTAAAAGTGTGAAAGGTGGGACAAAGAAATCACAGGGTTGTAATGTAGCATCAGAATATATTGTACTAGGCCCACTCATTTATTACAAAAAGAGCTGGCCTATGTTAATCATATTCACCTTTAAATTATCTCATCCTAAAACACAAAATCATCTGCGGATGAAGACAAATATATTCCTTTTGAAAACCCAAAAATAGATTTCCCATCTCTAACTGGGAAAGTATAGTACCTGATACCAGTGTTTTTTTTTCTTTTTTTTTTCTCCTTTTTTGAGATAGTTGTTGGCCATACAACACCCATAGGATTGAATTCAATGTATTCATCATTGACAGTTGAATGTGGTGAAGTTACAAAATGGACATTATCATATGTTTCCTTCTGACTAGAAAAATATATTTTAAAGGAGGAGCCAAACATTCAATTAATTTTTGATGTGTGTGAACTCTTTTTTTTTTTTTTTTTTTTTTTGCCATAGGGTGCATATGCTCACCAGAAAGAGATAGTGAGAGGGAAAGTGAGAAATCACCCCCTGGGGGGATGGCCATGCTGCAATCCCTTCTCCTCTATTCTCCTCTCAGGATTTTAGGCATGACCACACATGTGCCCCATGTGATTTTTCTCATGCTGCTGGATGCAGGACTCTACTTTGTTCAGCCATGTGGGAGTCCAGCACCTTAACCACCACGCCATTCCCTGGCCCCAGCATCCAATGAAATCAATCAACTGATCATTCCTTAGACATAGTTTCTCACCATATGGTGTAATTTTATTAATGGGTAAAGCATTTTATTGTATTAGTTACTTTCTTGGTAACCAAGGTTTATCCTATTTTTATGTATGTGAAGATAAGTTCTCAGATTATCTGAGGACTCTTCTTGGGAACAATGGGAAGAAAATCATTTTGCAAAAATCAGTCATTGATTTGGAGAAAAGGTAGGAAAGATGGAGATAAGGGGAATAAGCCAATAATAATATGTGATTGACTATGAATTAATAGATTGGCTTTTAGGCTATGAAACACCTCCTCAATATATTACTGAAAGAAAACCATGTCCCAAGTTACTTTGTTTAGACCCAATCTTTAGAAAATTTAAATGCATGGCTGTTTGTTTTACAGAAAGTAGAACAAAACATCAATTCAATCCAAGAAGAAACAGCTGACAGAGGAGGCCAGATGTTCATGGTTCATTAAAGATACTAGTGTTTAGCTAAATATAGGTATGCAGAGGTTAGTGGTTGAGGTAGCCAGAGGCTTCCAGATGGTTGTAATAAGACCATCTATCAATGCTAACATGGGGCCTGAGTGCCTTGAAATAATAGGCTTTGGGGTCTTGTTCTTATGTGGTAGACTCTAGAAGGCATAAACATCCCACTTTATGAGAAGCCTTCAAAACGTTCATCAAAAATGGAATTAAAGTATGAATTTATTTTGGTGCAAAAAAATTTTAAAGCCATGTGTAGTTTTTCATAATATGAATTTTTATGAACTTTTTGAAGATCTCCTTGTATTACTTGATAGGATTTTGTTTGTTTGTTTTGTTTTTTACTAAGGATCAAATGTAGTTTCAGTTGCTTGGTGATAATTTAATTCACTTGTGAGCTTGACAATGTATTTATCTCATAATCGAGGAGAGACTCTCAGAAGAGAGTCTAATGTTGCTAATGTCTACTTAACCAACCATGCATGCCTCAACAACCTTGAAACTGGCTGATACTTGAAGAAAATAGAGCTCACATTGAAACATACTGAGAAAAAGCTTTAAAATCTAGACCATCTACGATAGTGACAAAGAGCTGGAAGAGTATTTTGGACTGAGTGTAATAACAATTTTCATCAGAATATTCTACATGTCTCTTCTAGACTCCAGGTTGAAGGAGTGGAATGGTATTAATGACACCATTAAGGTAAAATGAACATCTTGAAGTTCAAGCTTCACTCCTAATAAAGTAGCTGAGAAGATCTCTTCCCTTGGTTGCCACTGAGAGTCAACAACAACTGATAGTCTTAAGTTAACAAGCTAATATTTCATCCATGAATACCAGAGCGTTAATAGCTAAATGTGCCAGTGGAGGGAAGGAGCACATATGCAGCTATTTGCCCAACACAACTTCTGCTGTCATGGCCTATTAAAACCAGTTTACATGTGCATGTCGAATTTGATGAATATGTATGTGACCCTTTTCAGAGCCATCACTCACTGGGCTATGGCCCCCATGGCAGGAAAAACAGCACCTCTCATTAAACACAGCATGAGTTACAGGCATGTTATGTTAATATTTCTTCAGAACTTTAGGGGGTTTTCTTCTTGTTCTAATAAATCGTGTGAAGAAAATAATTTAAAAGTATAATTGATTTAAAATTTTTTTTTTTCTCATTTTCTCCTTAACTATTTTACTTGCTGTGTGAGTTCTGGAAGGCTCTTTTACAGGAAGTTGTAGAACATGCTTATGAATGGTGCTTTGTATCGCTCATTTGGGATTTCCAAGGTAGGCTGCCTCCTCAGTGGGAAGTTTAGCATGTCTGAACAGAAGACCTCCCTGAGTGAAATGCTAAAACTCATGAAATGCAGGGCTTCTTCTGAAGTTTTGAAACATAAATGAACCAACCATCTGTCAACTCAGCCATTCTAACCAATGGCTTTGGCGTATAGTAGGTATTTAACAAATGATAGTTCCCCAATCACTATTATTAGTAGTAGTAGTATTTAAGTCACAGAGTTAAAACCATCTTTGTACTAGGGAAGGTAGCTTTTTGGAAGATTCGTTTTAAAATACCTAGGGAAAAATTGTAACAGCATTTACGTTAAGTTAGTGCACATTATTGAAGCAGTAATTCCACAGATTATGTCGAAATACCTAGAAGGTCAAACACAGCCCTTTACTCTTACTTCTGTCAAAGCCTCAGATATTGCCAATTCCCACTCCTATCCCTGGATCTTTATGGTATCTGGTCAGTGGTCAGAAGCTGTATGAAGGCAGGAATAATTGTTAATAATTTCCTGTAGCATCTCAAATGTCTCACTCAGTGTCTGACACACAAATTCCAATAGGCTCCCCAAATCGATCCACTAATTGCTGACCCCATTAAACCAATGAAGAGTGTCTTCTGTAAATATTTATGCTAATCTATTGAATGCTTATTAATTCATGGCTTGAAATGCGTGGACAGTTTAGCTACCATCAAGAGACAGACACTAGAGAAGACAGGATTTTTTTGATGGGGGAAAAAATATCCTCAAGGAGCCAGCTCCCTGGAAAGTGGAGTAGATTCTTCAAGGGCTCCTTGGAGAGCCACCACTAGAGCATTAAATTAGTACCTTAGAGTCTGACTCTTCTTTGGTCTGCCTGTGGGGCCATGGGATACATTCACTTTAGAACTCAATTTTCTTAATGCAAAGATCCTCAAGATCTAAAATTTTCTCCACAAAGAATTTCACTTCATTTTCAAAGAAGAGGTCTGGGTCTCCGCTACTATTACTTATCTGAGGATCAGAAAAGATGATTACCTTAATCTTCAGTCATTGGTTTATTCTGCCTGTGAAGAAGAGATGGCATGTTTGTACAATTTTCTAAAAAGGTTACAGAGCTAGCCACATTT
Source organism: Tupaia tana (assembly GCA_026018925.1). NCBI lineage: Eukaryota > Metazoa > Chordata > Mammalia > Scandentia > Tupaiidae > Tupaia > Tupaia tana. The sequence continues at coordinate 168,278,150 of JAKSZU010000003.1, read as the reverse complement.
CTTTTCCCTCCTTTAGCATCACCATATGCAGGTCTATGTACTTGGTGTTCTATGACTCAAACATTCAGGCAGTGTTGAAGATCTCTTCTGAGATGTATCATTGTGACACAGGAAGATCGACTTCCATAGGGTGGAAAAACAAATGTAAAAGGTAAGAAAGAACATTAGTTAAAGTAATAGTAGCCAAAATCCACTGAGTAGTTACCATTGGCTATGCTCTATTCTGAGTAATTTACATATCTTATCAATTTATTCAATCTGTTCAACTATATTGTGAGAGAAGTGCTGTCATTATACCTTCTTTAAACAGAACTTAAATGCAATGAGAAAGAAAAAAAAAAAAGTTTGGCTAAGGTTACACAGAGAGCATAAGGGAAAAGGCTGGAGACAAATTGGGGCATCCTGGCTCCGGTATCCACGTTCTTGCCTTTACACCACAGCCTGTATAAAATTTGTTCTTTCAAGTGGACATCCCCTAAGGATTATAGCTTTGGATGCAGATTATAGCATTGGATGCAACATTCTTTATGCTAGAAAACAACAGATTCAAACTGAAACAAATAACAAAACAGACCTAGTTTTCCACCAGAGAAATATTTTTCTTGCTCCAACTCTGCCAGATTTTATTATCATGGTGTGCACTGGAGAAGAGTGGCTAGAAACTTGGGAATGCTCTATTTCTATGAGTGAGGTCAGTATCATCGGGGCCCAACTCTCCAACCCAAGGTAAGATCCTGAAGATGCCATCGGGGGCACTTCTGTGGAAAACTCTCTCCCAGGATTCACACCATTACTCTTCCCTCACTTGAGAGGCCCCCAGCTGGCTAAGCAGCAGCCTCGATAGCCAAAGCAATCTCCACCTCTGTGTATAAATCTAGCACCAGAGCTGCCAACAGACAGTGCTGGATGAAGTCTGTCCTATTCTCTGCCAACCAAATGGCCCCACAGCATAAGGTTCCAAGTTTTCTCAGTCTCATAAAACTTGGCTGAATGAGGCCATGATGCCATGAAATTTGCATTTGTCTTGTGCACCTGACACTTCCCATCATGATGATGAAGTGCTTCCCTCATTCTGGAGTGCTCTTGGCTCTTAGGGAGGACACGAAAACACGGTGGAGGTTGTTTGTGGGACAAGCTAATCAAAGCCAGGAAGAAGAATAAACCTATAGGCATAAAGGATGAGAAAAATAGTATGAAAAGAATTAAATTCTGGGGTGGGGAGAGCACTGTGACTTAATATAAAAAAGAATTCCAGAGCCCTTTGTATTTGGGGGGCTTCAGTCATCTCCACTTTTCAGGGGCAGTCTCTTGACCTACAAGCCCTGGCTTACAGCATCTATACAGCTTACAGCATCTATATATACAGCTACTCCAAGAAAGCTGATCTTTTCTTTCATAGCCCACTATAGTGTGCATATTTAGAGCAAGCCTGCAAGAAATTTGATCTATAAGATCTACAGGTTGTTGTAATTAAATGATTTTGTTGCACTTTGTGTTAGAGTTTTGAGTGCAAGAATGGATGGGGAAAACTTCAGAGCTTCAGCTAACTGTGAGAAAAAATAATAAAAATTATTATTCCACTTCAGAGAAAATTTGCAACTTCTATCCCAGCCCCACCTTGAGCCCAGAGAGTTTGGCACCATCTTGGGAGCTAGCCAGCAGGTAGATCTTGGATTGAAACCCAAACCAGGCAATCTGGTGTCTGGATCCTGGCTAAAGCAGAGGACACAACACAAAGAAGCCCCTGTGATTGGGAAAAAATAAGGTGAGCACTCACAAAGACTAAACCTACCAGTTAGATGACATCAAAGATCTGTACATCCCTCTTCTCCCACCAGAGCATCAAGTATGAGAACATTCATCCTTCAACAGAGACAGGAATCTGGACACTTCCACCTGACTGTCAGACAGGACAGGTCTACACTCTCCCTCCTCTCAGCGACTAGTCATGGGAACCTCTCCTAACTGAGGCCACCACAGTGCAGCTTCACTAGACCTCCATGAACTGTAAGTGTGGGGAAAGGAAAGTGGAGGGGTACTTGATAGAGAGGAGGGCACCAGAGAGCCCTATTCTAGGTCAAAGAAGAGAAGATTGGGCACTGACCTAGACCACCTCCTGATCCTGCAGTATATGATGTAGCCACCTAACTCATAGCATGAATCTGCTCAAATTGGATCAATCACCTTGAATCCTGAGGCTTTATGAACTGTAGTGCCTGGTAAAGGTCACGTAGAGAATTCACCTCTGAACCCTCTTGAACAAACATTCCTAGGGCCAGATTCAAGACCATATGTTCTTCCCTACTACCAGGTATTCCATGAGGCCACAAAGGGTCTTACAGATAGGCTTGCTTATAGTCCTCCTGACAAATCTGTCAGGGCCACACTTGGCTTTGGTGGGATGCCTCATTCTCAGAAATTATAGACAGATTGAAAATCCCTGCATACGGGACCAGCAGTTAGCGTAATGGCTATGTCGCTGGACTCCCACGTAGTCGACCGTGGTTCGAGTCCCGGACATGGTGGCTTAAACTCACGCTGGGCGCGCGTGTGTGCATGCCCAAGATCCCGAGAGGAGAATGGAGGAGAAGGGATTGCGGCATGGCCATCCCCCCTGGGGGGTGATTTCTTGCTTTCTATCTCTCTGTCTCTGTCTGTCTGGTGAGCGCACGCGTCCTATAGCAAAAACCTCTCCAAAAAAAAAGAAAAAAGAAAAAGAAAATCCCTGCATACATCTGAAAGACATGCATGCCCTCTAGCTCCTCTATGACTACCTTGCCAGGACCACATTATGATGTATAGAGCTGACTCCTACCTAGAAATTATAGGTGATACAAGAGCCCTGTTTGGATCAAAAAGGCATGGCTTGCCTCTGGTCTCTCTTGGACCACTTTACCAGGGTTGCAGTTGAATCTAAACAACTGACTCATGCCCCTCCCTCTAGAAATTACAGGTATTTACATAAATCCTGTTTGGATTAGAAAGGCACAGCCAGCTGGTGGCCTCTTCTGGACCACATTTGTCCAAACTATATCTTGGTCTTAGGGATTGACCTGCTCCTGAAGAAGAGGTAGGCCCAACAGATTCCGAGGGCCACATATACTGGGTCTGCCTCCAGCATTTCCTGGATTACTTCACAGAGCCACATCAAGGCCCTGAGAGTCACCTCACCCTGGGCATTTCACACAGCTGCATAAGATCTGCTTCCTAGGTCTCACAGACAGGCTTGCCTCCAGTCCCTCCTGGACAAACATACCAGTGCTGGGCTGAGTTTAGATTCAGTGGACTGACCTGCTCCCAGAATTATAGGCAGGCAAACAAGACTGGCTTGAATCTAAAAGGCAGGTCTGACTTCTGCCACTACCATACTGCTTTTTCAGGGCCACACCTAAGTCTTGAGGGTTGATCTGCCACCAAGGCAGAATCTCCTTCATAAATCATAAAGAAGTGAGGAGTTCATCAGATGCCCAGTAGTCACCACAGAGATGTAAGAAATAAAAAAAAAAATCTCTCTCCCAAAAGAGCACAATAAGTTCTCACCAACAATAGCTAACATACAAGAAAACACCAAAATATCAGAAAAGGATTTCAGAATATTTATTATAACAAAACTCAACAAGATGCAAAAGAAATACCAAGTGTCTGCCCTCTATGACTGAAACTGATTGACTAAAGGATATAGAAACACATTATATGGATGTAAATACCAGATATAGTGTGTGTGAAAGAGTAGGGTCTGAGGAAGGACCTTTAGAAGAAAAATAGGGAGGCAAAGCATTAATGGAGAGTCACCTGACCCTGGGCATTTCCACAAAGAAATGTGGTCTTATCTGTTGAAGATATTTTATAGTTTTACCAACTGGACTAGAAAGAAATGTTTGCCTGTTGAAATAGTCACTTTGTAAGCTAAATAATGTGATTAAATGTATAAAAGAAAATGAAATAAAAAATGTATAAAAAAAGATGCAATAGAAAACAGACAATAAATTCCAGGAGATAAGAAAATCATTCCATGGCAAGTAAGAGGAACTCTATAAAGAGGTAAACCCTAAAAAAAAACTAGAACTTTTGAAGATGAAGGATACAATAAGCAAATCAAAATCTCTCTCAGTCTGTTGGTATTACCAACAGTTTAGAGCATACAGAAGAAAGAGCCTCCAAGATTAAATACAATACCCTTGATTTACTTCAAGTCACCAAAAGCAATGCAAGCAATAACCATTAAAAGTAAGGACAACATATGGAAAATTTTAGATATTGTTAAGCAGCTGAATGCTCACGTATTGGCTATTTCAGAAGGCAAAGAGATGAGTAAAGGCATAAAAAATGTCTTTTATGAGATACTATCTCAAAACTTTTCAAATCTAGTACAGATATATGGATATACAGATCCAGGAAATACACAAAACGCCAACTAAAATCAACAGAAGATGATCCTCTTTAAGGCACATCATTGCAAAAATGGCAATAATCAATGACAAAGATAATATTCTAAAAATGGTAAGAAAGATCAAGTTACTTACAAAGGATAATCCATAAATCTAATCTCAGATTTCTCAGCAGAAATATACAGACAAGGAGTGGAAAGACATATCCAAAATTTTGTAGGAAAAACAATTTCAGTCAAGAATACTATATCTGGCAAGACTATCTTTCAAACAGAGAAGAAATAAAATCATTCTCAGATAAATAAATACTGCAAGAATTTGCCAACACTAGATGCTTAAGAAATACTTAAAGAACTTTTACATTATGAAAATGAAATGGACATACACAGAAATAAGAAAACACAAAACAACTATGAAAATTATTAGCAAAGTGTTAATGGTAGGAATAAAGCCACACATATTGATAATAATGTTGAACATTCCCCAGTTAAAAGACACAGACTGGCTGAATAGAATAAAAAATAAAAAAAACAGGAGCCTTTTATATGTTGCTCACGAGAAACACATCTTATTGATAAAGATATAGATCAATTGAAAATGAAGAGTTGGACAGGACCAAGAGATGGTGAAATAGTTACGTCACTGGACTTCCAAATTGCCAACTGTGGTTAGAGTCCTGGACCTGGGGATTGAAACTCATGCTAGGTGTGTGTGTATGCATGCCCAAGATCCTGAGAGGAGAATGGAGGAGACGGGATTGCAACACGGCTATCCTCTCTGGGGGTAATTTCTCACTTTCTGTCTCTCTTGTGAGTCCACACACTCAATAGCAAAAATCTCTCTTAAAGAGAAAAAAAGAGAAATAAATAAAATAAAGAGCTATAAAAAGACATTTTGTGTAAATGGAAACAAACAAATGAAAATGCTGGAGTCTTGATACTGAGGTTCAGAAAATATGACAATTGTAAGTATTTATGCCCCCAATATTGGTGCACCCATATACATAAAACAAAGATTGCTAGACCTAAAGTAAAAGATAGATTGAAACACACTGATTCGTGTATTATTCTGCTTCAGAGAAAATTTGCCATGGCACTCTCACCAATACACTGGTCATCTAGACAAAAAGTAAACAAGAAGAAACAGGAGCTCAATGATATGGATAAACAGTATGGATCTGAAAGACATTTACAGAATACTTTATCCAACAACTACAAACTACACATTTTTCTCAGTCCTACATGGAACATTTTCAAAGACTGTCCACATAATAGGGCACAAAAAAGTCTTTATAATTAAGAGGGATATAAAGGATATCTAACGTATTTTCTGACGACAATGAAATTAAACTTAAAATCAGCAGAAAGACCCTTCAAAAATACACAAATATATGAAAACTGAGCAATTTTCTCCTAATGTCTTCAAAACTACTGAAGAAATTAAAAATAAATTTGAAAAATTTTTTGAAACAGATGACAATGAAAACACAACTCTTAACAATGTTTGGAACACACTGAAAGCAGTCCTAAGAGGAAAGTTTATATCAAGTAGTGCCTACAAGAAATAAATAGAAAGATGGCAAATAAGTAACTTAATGATGCATATTAAGGAACTGGAAAAGCAAGAACAAGTACTCCAAAAGGACAAGAAGAAAAGAAATAATAAAGATTAGAGCAAAAATAAATGAAATAGAGAATGAAAAGAATACAGAAAGTCAATGTAACAAAATGCAGGTTTATTGAGAGGATAAACAAAATTTATGTACTGTTAACTTGATTGAGAAAAATTTAGACAGGATCCAGATAAATAAGATTAGAAAAGAAAAAGACAATATTAGAACAGATACTGTAGAAGTGTAAGAGATCATCAGGGAATACTATGAATAGTAATATGCCAACAAATTGGAAAACTTAGAAGAAATGAACAAATTCCTAGACACACACAATATACCTAGATGAAACTGGACGAAATAGAAGCCCTGAATAGACCAATAACAAGCAATGAAATAGAATCAGTAATAGTCTCCCAATAGAAAAAAGCTCAGATCCTGAAGGTTTTCCTGCTAAAAGCTGGAAAAAGGTAAGATTTGTACATTCTCCATTACTTTCAATGCAGTATTTGAAGTCCTAGCCAATACAATCAGACAAGAGAGTGAAATAAAAGGCATTTGAAAGTAAAGACTTAGAAAAGGAAGAAGTTTCATTGTCCTGATTTGCAGATGACATGATTATACAAGAATTCATGGAAAAACTTCTATGAGTGATAAGTTAATTAATTTAGTAGGAAACCCTTCAGGATAACAATATGTGTTTTTCAACATACCCTTTGGAGAGACTGTGTGGACACAAGCATTCATGACGGTACATATGTAAATTGGTATAACTTGGTGGATGATAATTTGTCATCTATCAAAATTACAAATGATGATAATGTGCATGGAAATATCTTTTATTGAACCAATATCCAGCATATTCACAATAGGAAAATTCATTTGGTATGCTGTAACAATAAACAGTAATTAAATGTAAAATAAATAACAGAATAAAATATACAAAATTATAAATGAATATAGTTGTTGACACATCAGTTTCATTTATAGTAATCTATCTTACAGATATATTTCATTTAGTTTGTTCACTACAAATATTCTGAATTGTTTATCCAGTTTTTTCATGATTTCCATTGTGTTGTCTGTGGATGATAAGGAATTGATATTTTCTCTTGTGGGAGAGACATTTTGTTGGTTGTTCATATTATTGTGCCTCTGCAATGATTCCTAGTCATCTGGTCATCTATATGTTCTTTCCAAAAACTATTCAAAGTATCTCTTAGCATTCAAAGATGTGCAAGAGTATGAAATTGTCACTTTCTCTTTTGCTCTGCCTCCCTGTTGTTCACCAGCACCCTGTACTATTGTCACTGGTCCTGGGTGACCCAAAGTCATCCCTGTTTCCAGAGAACAGGTGTTCCTGAAACTGAACTGTAGAGCTTCAACTCAGTAACAAAAAAGAGATTGGGCAGTGTGCTATAAAAACACCAAAGTCTTTAGAGGTCAAAAGTAAGTGGGGGAGGAGATGAGCCATGGATCCCCGCCCCTCCAGCCACAGGCAGCCTGTTGTCCACAGGGCCCTTCACTGGAATGAGTACTTGGATGGAGTTGGGAGGGATGCAAGTTCATCTCTAAGTCCCAAGAAACAAACTTGAGAGTCCAAAGGTGAGTCGGGGAGGGTATGAACCACAGGTCCCAGCCGTTAGCCCTCCAGCCACAGGCAGCTTACTGTCCACAGAGCCCTTTGCTGGAATGGGTATTTGGATGGAGTTGGGAGGGGTGCAGGTTCTGAAAATTGTTAAGGCAGATAAAAGTGCCACAAGAATTTGTCTTCTATGACCTTAGGAACCAAGACCAGTGGTTTTTCAACGGGTGTTGCTGACCTATCTCATCATCAGGCAGTTTTGCCTTCCTTGAATTCTGCTCTGTTAGGTTCCCAGCTCTGTCTTTAGTACTCAGAACTTGGCCTGACTCCAATAAATTGCTAATAGGCATTTATTGAATGATTGAATTCAGGACAGTTTTACCAATTTACAAATGATTTTTAATCAGTGGTCAAAGAATGAGTTTTTTTTTTAACTTATTATTTTTTTTAATGAAGTGTCTACTTTAACTTGACAATGGTTTGAACCTAAAAACAGGTTTTTTTTTATTTGTTTGTTTGTTTGTTTTTTTTTTTTTTACCTACCTGAAAATCAGGTGTGGTTCTCTGGGTCAGTTTCAAACTATACTCTCTGACTAGCCAGGACCCATTAAAACCCCAAATCTAGTTTCTATCCAGCAGAACAGGAGGAACTAGCAAAATAAAAACTGCTTATTTTTTTTTCTGCATTCTTTTCAGTGTGCCATATGTCAGAGGCAGGGAAAATTATGGTGGGAAGAAGATACCTTGACTATATCTTCATGGAGAAGCAAGTGAAGCAAGGTACTTTAATTGGGTGCCTTGTTTTCTCCTGAATATATGCATTTTTTAAGGAAAATTAAATCTGATCAATTTTGCATGTATTCTTCAAGCCCATGGAAATTCATTTGAGTATTTCAGAATCTATCAGAATTAGAACAGAAAATAAAAGCCATAAGACTTCTAAAATGAGAACAAAGAATAAGAGAAAGGTAAATATATTTGAATTTGGTCAACCATTCCTGTCTTAAGTACTTGTGACTGCGATTCATAAGTCTCTCCCCATGTCAAATGTCAATAAAGTACTTCTGGATTTGACTTTAAAGCCCAGAACCTTAGATTCACTATTAGGTCAAGAGATGGCTATAAACATTCTTTTATAAGTTTATTTGTTTTCTGAATAAGAGACATCAGAGAGAGAACAAGCATCCCCCAAAATGTCTTGACATCATGATCTACCTTAATTTTAGCTATCCTAGATTATGGCCACACTCATGCCTGACATACTCAGGGAGATGTCCAGACGCAAACCTAGAGCATCACATTTTACCACTGTGCCACTGGCTCCCACGTAAACATTTAAAAGAAAATGTGTTTATATCAATTATTGTCTTTATTTATTTGATGTATTTTAGCTGAAAGATTTTACAAAATGTTCTACTGCAAGATGAAGAGAAATCTTAAGCAGCACACTGATCAAGAGGAACAGACTTGCCCCTTCTCAGAACAGATTTCTAGGTATGATGAAAGAGTTCAAGTTGCGAGATGTGTGTATCCAGGCATCACTTGTGTCTGTGAGTTAGGAATGTAACTATTTAATTCTCCAGAGAAAGTAAACTCATTTCAGGAGTACCAAATTCATTTGGGGAATTGGGTGAAGAAGAATGAGTATCAAATATATGTATCCATGGTATCCAGTTGCATAGAAAAGTATGTCAGTTAAAATATGTTAAACCAATTTCATAGGTAATGTTAAAAAAACAGCAATATTGACAAGTGGGTAGAAATCACTCATCTTGACAAGTGATTATGTAGATTAGAAAATATGAAGGAAGTGTACTGTACAGCTGAGGAATGAGGACTGAGAATAAATTCACTGTTAATGCAATGAATAACATGGCAGGTGTGTTCTATTCTAACTTAATTCTCTTAGAACTAAGGTTGAAGTCACACTCAGTCATGCAAGGATGTAAAGGAGAGATTTTGACTAATGCTCTGAGGCCCCAGGAATAGATCCCCAGAGAAATTCCAAAATATATGAGATTTCAGACCTTTTGAAATAGATATTGTATCTTTTTAGGCTTTTAACTCAGATCTCAATCGATACTTTTGAATCATGTCATTCTTGTCCATATTCACATTCTCATGCCCTTGTTGAAACAAAGCTGGGGGATACACGGTGTTAGGTTATATTTCTTTGTAGCTCTGACCCTGACATTTATGAACTACTTTACCTTCATAAGACCCTCCCTCTTGATTCCAGTAGCATTAGTGCCTGTGCAGGTTGATATTGCATGTACTTCCTGAGAATGGTCATATTTTTCATTGGTAAGATTGTGAGCTTTTCAAAGGCAGAGCCTGTCTGGCCCTTCCTGTGTCCACTCAATCTCTGACTATAGGTGTAGTAGACACACACAGGGCCATCATTTGGGGTGATGTTTTACCACTGCTGCATCTTACTAACACCTGGGTTTAGGAGTGTGTGAAGAACAATGTTTCAGCAATAGAGCCAAATATGTTTGAATCAGAAATTTTATATCTCACACTTGTCTGTTCAATAGGATGTATGCTTTTGTGGAGAGGTATGCTGTTAGTTTTCTCTTGCAAAGGGATAGACTTCATGTAATTTCCCATGTTGGACAATTTAAAAAGTGACTGCAAAATAAAGTAAGTTATGAATGAATTCATGATTACAGTTTGCACACATACCTTTTTAAATGGTGGAGAGAGGGAAAACAATCTACCATTAGTTCTCTTGGGAATGTCCCAGTTCCATACATCTGGTGGTGTACAGTAAGATTCATAAAATGCCATTCTTCTTAACTTGAACCATAATGAGTTTCAGGGGTCTCTCAAATCTCTTGAAAGCACTTATAAAACTTTGTATTTACATACACTTGACTGAGGAAGGACAAGAGCTTTCATAACACAGTACCACAGAGGTCAATATCCCCTAAATATTAACAGCCTCAATTTAGATCTCATAATATACTTCTGAGTAATTTTAGATGGCTCTCATTATCTAATTTTAGATGGATCATAGTAAATATTATGAGTTATTGATTCATTTATTTTGTACACATTAATGGAGTACTTGCAGATGCCAAATACTGTCTTCAGTGCTGAGGAGAAAAAGATAGGAAGACTCATAGAAAGAGAATGTTGAAAGCATTTCCTGAGTTAAGAAAACCAAACAGAATTAAGCTGGGCTTACTCTTTTTCAAATTTTCTAGTACTGATTTGATACTTTTTTTCTTTTGAAGGCTGGTTATTACTACCAGTATATACTTTTAATTGAGTTACCATAATAACTATAAATCACTTCAATTAACATTAACTTCTATTGTGGCAGATATAATTAAGAATACATATGTGACTATTTCTGCCTTTTATAATGAGCTTTCATAGTAATCACTATTGGAACTACAGTATTAAGTATAATTACTAAGTAATCTACTAGAACTCAGAATTACTTTATAATTATATGATATTTTCCTAAGCATACAGCATGTAGTTACTTTGGGAGTAAAGCACAATAGTGACATTTAGCAATCCATTACATAATGGATTAAATCTTGCTAATAAATGTGAGTTAACAGACATAAATGCTAGGCATCTTAAATTCCAAAATAAAACCAGTCATTTAGCCACTTTTTTTGAGAGGGAATACACCTTATATTAAAACCCTAATTCCAAGGAGGAAAATTTTCTTAACACACAAATGTGGTTTTGAACTCCAGAAGCAAAACAGATAGCATTAATGATTTATATTGAAAAGTAAGTGTGCATTTAACACAAATTCATGCCACATTTTTCTATGCAAAAAAGGGTCATGACTTTCTCGATGACCCAATAGGATATGGTTTGGAAAAACAGTTATATCTTGGCCCACAGCTAACTTTTGGCAGGTGAATCTAAAAGCTTCTAATAAAAGCGTTTGGATATGTTCTCAAAATTTGTTTTCATCTAAAAAATGTATTTTGTGGCAGATGCAGAAATCACATTAAGTTAAAAGGAATCCTTGTGAAAAGATTGTGTTTCCTCAGTTTTTTTTACATTACTTCTCAAAAAAATCCTATTTAAAATTTTCCAAAACATTATAGTAATCTATAAGATGGGGTAGGGGGATGAAGCAGATAGCAATGTCTTGCTTTTCACTAGCATAAAAAAAATAAGAAAAATGAAATTATTTCATAAAATGTATTGGTTTTCTAGGGCTGATACATCAAATTGCCACAAGTTTTGTGGCTTAAAACAACATACATTTATTCATTCACAATTCTGGCAGCTGGACGTCAAAAATCGAGATGTTGGCAACGTTGGTTCTGGTTCCCTTCTGGAGCCTCTGAGGGAGAATCTGTTCTTTACTTTGCTACTAATTTCTGAGGGCTATGACAATCTGTATTGTTCCTTGGCTTGTAGATGTTACCACTCCAATCTCTTCCTCCATCTTCCAAAGGCATTTTTCTATGTGTATATGCCTTTCTTTCTCTAATCAGGACAGCCATTATTGGATATAAGGTATACCCTAAAAATCTTATGATTGTTACTTAATTTAACTGTACTTACAAAGACAATTATTCCAAATAAGGTTATATTTCCAAGCACCGAGTGAGAATATCTTTTAGGAGACATGTTTAACATGCTATGTATGAGTACATAGAGCACTTTAAAAGGAATTAGAGCATTGAGGTGCCCAAATGAAACTAGAACCATAGAAACAGAGATCTAAGAGCTGGAAATGATCTCTGGAGAAAATGTACGTTTCATCCTGCCATTCAAATTATAGAAAATTATTACTCCTGAAGAGAAAAAAGCAATGAATGTTAGGGAAATCTAAATATTTTAATGGAAATAATAAAAGAGAGCCAGAATATGAGTCACTGGCCTCTCACAGATTTTTTTTAATACTACTTCATTCAGTTGATGAAGAGGAACCTAAAGGTGACTTTACAAAGTAAGTAAAGAGAGAAGAAGAGAAGAAATGTGAAACCATGACAAAACAAATAAAATGAGCTCTATGTTACAAATTCCTTGTCTGACCAAGTGAACATCTCAATCTCAGTGAAGTTATAAATACTACCTTATGGTTATTTCCTTCATCCAACTACCACTTTGTTAATTTTCTTCAAAATTTTACTTTTGGTTGTGTGTGCTTGCTGGAGACAGAAAGAGAGACAGAGACAGAGAAAAAGGGAGAAAACACTCTTTGGAAGATGGACATGTGATAGTCCCTTCTCCTCCATTCTCCTCTGGTGATTTAAGGCACACCTGCATATGTACCTGGTGTGTTTTGCAAGCTGTAGGGTTGGGACTTAAACTGTGCAATCAGCCATTTGGGTACCAGCCACCTTAACTATCATGCCACCAGCTGGCTCGCCTTCACTAATTCTATCACTGACCATTTAGTCCTAAGAAGAGTGTTAAATATTTTTGATTTGTAATTAACTAAATTGAGTCAATTAGTGGGTGCCTTGAGACCCTGCCTAAGTTAGGTTGGTGTATGCATAATTTATTTGTCCAAGGATTTTTTTTTTTTTTTTTGAGAGGTTTTCACTATAGGGCGTGTGCGCTCGCCAGACAGAGAGAGACATACCATTCTCCTCTCGGGATCTTGGGCATGCACGCACACGCGCCCGGCGTGAGTTTTAAGCCACTGGGTCCGAGACGCAAACTGCTGTCGACTACGTGGGAGTTCAGTGACATAGCCATTACACTAACTGCTGGCTCTTCCAAGGATTTGTTTCGAAAGCATGTCTTCTCAATTTCAAAGTTTAACAACACTGATTCATTAACTGAACATTTAGAAACATACTTGTACCCTTTCAAGAAGTGATAGAGGACATGTACATTGGACCTCAGACAGTATTTCTAAGAGTCTATTAATACTTAACTACTACTTTTGAGCAGAGAAAATTTGGAGCCTTGTAGGACCTATGATCTCTGTTGCAACTACTGGATAATACTGTTGTAACTGGAAAGAAGTCAAAGACAATACATGAACTAATGGGTGTGGCTTCATTTCAATAAAACTTTATTAACAAAAATAGGTGGTAGACCTGATCTAGTCAATAAATTATAATCTATTGAGTCTAGCTTTTTTGAGCCAACATCTTTAAAATTGAACTTATTCTGTATGTTATCGAACTGTGTTTTATGGGAAAAATTTTAAATTTTAATCCATTGCACCTCCATCCCCTAGCAAACCATGTGAAACCACTTTCTCTTCTTTACTGTAATTGGGCAATCTCTGACTACCATTGAACCCATTATTTCTACTCCTACAACAATCACCTTAATTCAGAGGCATCTCACACTAAGCTATTCCTCCAAGATCTTATTTAATCTTTGTTTTTAGTATTTTCCTTCTTTGATAGCTCTTAAAAGCCATAGAAGGGACCAGCGGTTAGCGTAATGGCTATGTTGCTGGAATCCCATGTAGCCGACCATGGTTCGTGTCCCGGACCCAGTGGCTTAAAACTCACACTGGGCGCGTGTGCGTGTGTGCCCAAGATCCCAAGAGGAGAATGGAGGAGAAGGGATTGTGGCGTGGCCATTCCCCCTGGGGGTGATTTCTTGGGACCAGCAGTTAGCGTAATGGCTATGTCGCTGGACTCCCACGTAGTCAACTGTGGTTTACATCCCGGACCCGGTGGCTTGAAACACACCAGGCGTGTGTGCGTGCATGCCCAAGATCCCGAGAGGATAATGGAGGAGAAGGGATTGCGGCGTGGCCGTCCCCCCTGGGGGGTGATTGCTCACTTTCTGTCTCTCTGACTCTGTCTGTCTGGCAGGCGCACACGCCCTATAGCAATAAACCTCTTCAAAAAAAAAATAATAATAAAAGCCATAAAACAGAGTCATTATTTTAACAAGTATCTCAAAAACATTCAATAAAGGAGGATTTCAGGGGATAATATATGTTAAAACTATGAAGTGCTGGAGAAATATGAATAACACAGTCTTAGTACAGTAGGAAAAAAAAATAAAATAAAATAAAAAACACCACCAGAATAACGTTCAGACAACTTAGATGGTTATTTAAGACTCTCAGAAGTCTGGCAGCAGGTGAATCCAAGTCATTTGAAGAAACATGGATTGGGCAGAATATGAAAAATGTTGAAGGGTGTGTTCTTGAAATACATGATTTGTGAGACCAGCAGTTGGCGTAATGGCTATGTCGCTGGACTCCCATGTAGTCGATCACGGTTCGAGTCCCAGACCCAGTGGCTTAAACTCATGCCGGGCACGTGTGCATGTGTACCCAAGATCCTGAGAGGAAGAGAAGGGATTGCAGCATAGCCATCCCCCCTGGGGGGTGATTTCTCACTTTCTGTCTCTCTGTCTCTCTCTTTCTGGTGAACGCACATGCCCTATAGCAAAAACCTCTCCAAAAAAAGAAAAAAAAATAGAAATACATGATTTGCTTCCAAATCTCAGCTCCAATAATGCTAGCTGTGTGCCTTCTATGAATTACTTAACTTTTCATCATTCCAAAATGGAGACGGTAACCATTCCAACCTCCTAGGATTGTTATGAAGATTAAACGACCTTTTTTTAGATGAGTACTAGCCCATAATAAGTGCCAATATATTTTCTTTATTATTATGTTATTATTCTTATCATCATCATCATTAAATCAAAGTCACATGTCATTGTCATTGCTATTGTTAAGTATTTAGTGAATTCTTTTTATGAACCAAGCACAGTTCTAGGGGCTGGAAATGGGAAAAGACAAACCAAGTCTCTGTCATCATTATGCCCTGTTAGTCACTGACTTACAGTGAGTATTCTCTGAGCACCTCTAATGTGCCAGGTACTTCCAGGCATTGTGACAGCTGTTTATTAAGACTGAAAAAATTCTTGCTCCCATAAACTTGTATTTAATCATTTAGGTGTGGTTTTCTCATCTAAGCTATATGTTTCTTGGGGCTAGTATCTTAATCATCCTTATCCTAAGAGCCTACAAAGGGATTATGCAGAGAATTATTTCATAAACATTAAATTAGTGAGTGTATGAATAAATGAAAGAATGAAATAAATACTTACATTGGCTAGGCACAAAAAGATTAGTAACCACTAATATTGAATGAAGTTGGAATTAGCCATCCTGGTCAGAAACATATTGTATAGTGTTCCAAGAAATTCTCGTTGATGATCCTAACGTTCATCCTGTTCTCAGATTGGTACGCTCAGGTCCAAAGGCAATGTGCAGAAGAGAGGGGATAAAAGTCTCACAAAAAATAAGATTCCAAAGGAGTATATTGAACTGAACATTAGAAATCTCTGTAAAATTTGCAAAGATTTTATGGTTAAATTACTTAACTCAAGTTTTGCCTCCTACTTGGAGCGAGGATAAAATCATAAAGAATGTAAAAGATTTAGAATTCTAAAAACAACCTAGAGATGATATCTAAAAACCCTTTTGAAGTCTTGGCTAAAATAATTAAATACTGTTTTTTTGTTTGTTTCACTTGGAACAAGAATGATGCAAAGAAGAAAAAAATAGTAATTAAATAGAGAGATCACTGGGGCCAACAGGTGGTGTAGTGGTTAAGGCCAACATGGCCCATATGGCCAATCACAGGTTGAGTCTCAGACCTGGAGGCTTGAAAATCACACCCAAAATCGCTAGAGGAGAATGGAGGAGAAGGGATTGCGGCATGGCCATCCACACTGAGGAGGTGATTTCTCACTTTTCCTCCCTCTGTTTCTCTCCTGCAAGCACACATGCCCTATGACAAAAACATAATATAAATAAAAAGAGAGAGATAACATTTAATAATGCTTTGTGGTGTGTAGAAAACAGAAACCAACAACAAACACCCTTTCAAAAGCTTCCAGTGTAATTTGGCGTGAAATTAGAAAGTTTGTGCAGGTAGAAGGCCGTGGTGAGGTACTGGAGAAAGTAGAAGGAAGAAGAGAAATTTGGGATTTTTCTTGTGTATGGCTTGAAGAAACTTGAACACTTCAGATGCTTTATTAAAGCCTGGAGTATATTACTTAATCCGGACGATGTTTCTTTAAACAGTTTCAGAAATCCAGTCTGACCCATTTTCCTCAGCCATGCTTATGGGAAACCTTATCAGCAAGGAAATGGTTTTATAAGAAAATTATTTTAAGACCTTTTGGCTGCCCCCTCATGCAAATCATCAGACAGCATGCAAATGGAGAACAATAATACAATCAGCATTGCAGAATGCAACATTTCTCTCTCTCCTCTTGAATAGAAAAGGAGGAACTAAAAGCGCCCCAAATCCTAGAAACCTTACCAGTAAAGTAAGAATTATGTAAAGTCTTTGCTAAGTCTCAGGGAAGACGTTAACCATATTAGCCTCTGTGGAGAGAGTGCTTGGGATAGCATTTGCATTCTATATTATTGGCCTGAATTTTTGGAGGGGAAAAAAAAATACCTGGTTATTTTTTCTTAGCTAAATAAGTTCTGGTTGTGTAGGAAAGTGGAACATGGGCGGCTTCAGCTATAGCCTCATGACTATACCTCTTGCTGTGGTTTGAAAGATGCTTTAAGTTTCAAACATAGATTCTGTGTGTCATAGAAAATCCTTTACATGTGGTCAGACTGAAAATACAAGCCACACTGTCTGGTAAAACAGTACGGCTAATGTGTTCCTGTGGTAAGGTGGTTCACGGCAATCAAAGCTTTGGGTTTACTGGGCTCAATTCTTTTTAGATTTTTTTATTTATTTGGAAAGAGAGAAAGAGAGGAAGAGAGGGAGGGAAAGAGGGAACCCTCCAACATGCTCTTCTTGCCGCAACCCATCCCAGTCTCAACAGCCTGGATCTTTGGCATGTACTTACCTGCCCAGCATGCTCACAGAGGTTTTAGGATGTGAAATCAGGACCTTTGCCATGTGGTCCACTTGTGCCACTGTTATACCCACACCAGGTAGCTTGATTCTATGTTAACCAGAAGACCAAGCATGTATTGTGTTTGCTGGTCAGAAGGAAAAAAAAGAAAGAAAGAAAAGAATTGCCTTAAAGGAAATCTATCTTACCCAGACATAAAATTTACATGAAATATGGTTATAACAAGATTATTTACATTCTATAGTCATTAGGGATAAAGAGAATACTTGCAAATCTATCTTCCTAAACAACCAATTGAAAATCCTTTCTGATAAAATCTCACCACACTGTGATTTCGAGTTCTGTCAGATACCATAGAAAAATGGTGCCAGGTTAGCGTATCTATCCACCCAGCGACTGAGGTGTATTCTTTGGAATTTAGATACTGATGCTTTCTTTCAACCATGTGTATCTGTTATATATTTCTCATCCATTGTTCTGTGGGTGTTATGTGATTTTGTATTTTGAGGTGATAGAATAAAGACTAAAGAGTCAGCTTGTTTGGGGATATAATTTTTTAAATGATTCTGTAGAGAGGGTATTGCTATTTGGAAATGTATTTGGTGCTGATAGTTTTAAAGACACATACAAAACAAGAAAAGGATAGGTTTCATGATCACTACTTAAACACGATCCACAGATGTAACTGACTCCCAATAATCTTATTTTCAAGTCACTGTGCCACTGATGTTCATGTATATCAGTTTTTTAAAGTTTTCCTTTTTTTGATGTGTATTATGGTTCATATATAAAAATAAAGACATTTGTCTAGGAAGATTAATATAATTAAGCTGTGGTGTTGTATGTGAGAAACATGTAATTGTCTGGCTCCTTCAGAATGGAAGGATAATAACTCCTTTTCCTTTTCTAATACAAAAGGGGAAAAAGATATTATGATTTTTGGTGGATGTTGATTGCAAACTCTCCCTGTGAGATAGTATCATACCCTACGTAAAAGACTTCAGATTCTACTTCTACCTGGAAAAGAAGCTCATACTGAGTATGTGAAGACCAAAATGGTTATGTTATCAAGTAACTGTGGACAAGGCAGGAAGTGACTTTGCAAGAAAGTGCAGGTTTAGAAAAGGTTAGTCATTAGCAAAGGCAGCCTGAATCATCACACGTGTTACAGGCAGGACAGCGTGGAGGTTTCCTGCAATGATCTTTGGACAGAGTACTATGGTCAGAAAAGATAATAAAGAGGCTAGAACATGCACCATCTGGTCTAACAGAAGGGAAGATGGAAAACATCAACAGGGAGTTAGAATTGTTATGGAAAGCCAGACGGTGAGGCATTGATTAAGATTATTTTGTTGATTAGGTGATATTCTGTGATTTATGCCATGGACAAGAGAAACCAAATAATATTTTTGTGCATGTGAAACCAGGGTATGCAACAGAGCTACGATTTCTTCTAGCCCTGGGAGCTTCACAAAAATCTCTCTGTCATGCTAAAGAGGCCAAATTAAAATGCAGGACTCCCGGAGAACATGAAATCTCAACACATTTTGCAGAAGAAGCACAGTGTCCAACTGGTTCTCCAGTGTTGGCAGACAGCCAGGTAGTAGTGAGGTAGGATGTCGCCAAAGGGCTTCTTTGTTTCAGAGACCTCAAAGTTGCTGACTAGGGAGGCAGTCAGAAAGACACATAAAAGGAAACCAGGCCAGTCAGGCTAAGAGGAAAGATCGGGTGGATCCCACAGGACAATTTCTTATACAGATTGGAAGGCAGCCTTTGAGAAGGTAGGACAAATGCTGCCCTCCGAAATTGGCAAGGTTTCCTAGGACTTGGTGACATATTTTCTAAAATAAATTCTTTGTATGTAGTTTTCACAGTGTTATCTTGCCTTTTTCACTCTCTGCCCCACTAGAAATCTTTTCTTCACCATTGGTGACAGTTGGAATGCCCCGAATGAAACAATGCATCTTACTGATTAGTGGTGTCACATCCCTGTAGAATGTTTTTGTGCTTACCAAGCATTTTCACATGACTCACTTCTCTGACATTAGAATTAACCTTTGCTACTTGCTTAGCATGTGCCAGGAACTGGGGAAAGGTATATAGGTATGTATGTATACATGTATTCTTTAGTTTGATCTGAGACACCTCTATGAAGAAGAGAGTAAGCCCAATCATGGTGGCACAAGTGGAGGAGAACAGTTTCTCAGTGTTGGAGCTACTCATTTCTAGCCACAGGCCTGGAAGATCATGATTTGGATCCTAGGGTAGGGAGATCAAGGAACGACAAGATCCTGTCAAGGGTGCAAATCTCTTTCTCTTGCTGAAGAAATAGATATACTCAAAAAAGAGTTTAAGAATTATTTATTTAATTTTATTTATTTATTATTATAATTTTAATTTGCTATAGGGCACGAGAGAGAAAGAGTAAGAAACCGAGAAAGCAAGTCACCAGGTTCAGGATTTGAACCATGGTCAGCCATGAGGGAGTCCAGAGTCTTCACCACCATGCCACCTGTTGGCCCTGAAAGAGATACACTTTTAAAAAGAGAATTATTATTGTGCTTAATTGAAAGGTGTATGTATATCCTGTGTGTGTGTGTATTTCTTTTTTGTTGTAATATATTAGTTAACACTTTACATATATTTTCATGTGACAAATCTCTTATAAAGAGACAGTGGGTTGCCATGCAGGGGAGGAGCTAGATTTGGAGCCCAAGGTTTTGAGTTCAAGTCCTTCCCTGTAATGTATGTGTAGAGAGAGAGAGAGAGAGAGAGAGAGAGAGAGAGAGAGAGAGAGAAACCAAGCTTTTCCTTAAGCCATCTTTCAATATGTGGTGGAATCCAAATTTAAATAGTCTGACTCCTAAGTCTTCACTCTTAGTCACAGCTTCAAGCTGACTCAATAATCTATTTCAGCTGTATTCTCTCAATTTTAAAGATGGATAAACAAAAGTTCAGAGAGAGTGGTGCTTTCTATTAATCACTGGACTTGAACTCAAAACCTTGGGCTCCAAATCTAGCACCTTCCCTGCATGGCAACCCACTGCTAAAAAGTTGCCCAACAACAACAAAAAAAATCATATATTCTGAGAGGGAATGCTGTAGATGTGTCTCATTGCTCTCTTTGATATCTCATTTTTTTTATGAGAAATAAGTTTCTTGGTGGTTCAAGCCTGTCATATCTCTCTTTACAAGAGATTTATCACATGAAAATATTTGTAAGGTGTTAACTAGTCATTAGTAAGTACTTGAAACACCCATTTTCCTCCCTGATGACAGCAAACGTCAACTGCTCCTTAGACTCCGTACTACATGTTTTAAATTGAAAGCTGGAGGACGGGCAACTGTCCCATTGTTTTGACTGGAAATTCAGTCTGGCCAAGAATCATGAAGGATGCTCCTATGAAGTCTGAGGTTAAGCATCAAGCTTAGCAAGAGGGTGTGCGTTGCTATATCCATTTGCTTCTCCATTTCATCCCAAACAGTTACAAAAGGACAGCATGGAGTACCAAAAGTGTTACCTTCTACAATTCATAAAGTTGCACTGAATAGAATTATCACCTTGAAATTACAGGGTAAAACTCCCTATACAAAAACAGATTAAAGACAAATTAGACTGTGGGCCAGGTCACTCTGATTGTTAATTAGTGATAATGGAAATACAATTAGCATAATGAGTTCCAATTACTGTATATGGAGAAATATGAGCATACTGCTTTCATAAATCTTAGTTCCAGGAAAAATAAAATGCATCTGGTTTAACAAAGCATGTCCTTCTCTTCTGCAGAACGCTTCCTAGTAAATATCTTTTTGTGAAACTAAATCCTTCCTCTGATGGGTTGTGATTTGGGGGAAAAAAAAGGCGATAGAATGGATTTGCCCCGTCTGATAGCTGAGCAGTTTTGTATTAGCTGAGTTTATGTTTTAAGCTTCCTAGAAAATCTAACCATCTGTTTCTCCCATTGCAGGTTAAAAACATTGAGGGGAATCATAGACCATCGCATCAAATGTGCTTATTGTCTTTGAAATGTCGCTGAGCCCCCCTTGCTGCCTTTGATAAGCTGTGAAAGTGGAAAGCCAATTATAGTCACATATTTACACAAATCTGAACAGTTTTTGAAACTCTGTAAGAATGAGTGGATGAGAAACAACAGCTTTATACATAGCTGTAGCAGGATGTCTGCGGGTGTGTTGGTGAAGTTATTTTTAACAGTGTTACACTACAAGGTCTAGATAGTTATATTTACCTTAGTCTTATTCTGCTTCCATTTTTCATTGCAAGCACTGAGCTCTTGTAACTTTCTCAAAAGGTCCATCAGCTGATGGCACAATCTGCCAGTCCTGATGTCTTCTGTCTTTGACTCTCCCTTGCTATGTTTCATGCTATGAATGCCCGACTGTTGACAGATTACATTCCAAGGCTGGTTAAAACCCAGGCCATTTGGCCAATGAATGGTAATGAATGTGGACTGCTCAGCCCACACAGGTGACATTACACCTTGCACCAGGGGAATGTGCCATCTTCCTTGTTGTACCCTGTAAATCTGATAGATGCTATTAACCTTTTCAGCAAATCCCCATGGATCACTGCAATGGTGAATCTCTGTGGTAATTGCTAAGACAAAAATGCCCCAGCATGCCTATATTCTCTGTAAGGATCTATGAAATAGGCAAGTTGGCTACTCAAGTGTCTTTTCCCAACTGCTCTCTTGATTTACTTTCAGCTGTCAGTCTGCACCCAGGCCACGGTGCTTCCAAATCTTTCAAACAAGCATGACTAGCAGATCTTGCAAAGTACTTAGGGCAATTCAACTCTCTACTTTTTTCTGAACAGGAAAAGAACAGTATATATCTAGACCAGAGTACTTGGGAAAATAGCAGAGTTCATCGAGGAAAAACCTTCATGTCCTTACCTTCATGATTCACAGCACACTTTCTATCTGGGCTTTGATGGTGGTTGTCGTATTTTTAACCTAGTCAAGTCCCCTCAGTCTGTCTGGAAGCATTTGTAAACTGGATTATTCAATAAAAGAAATGCTTGTCAGTCATCATTCTCCTTCAACAGTGTGAGAAGCTTTCTCTAAAAATGGCTTTCACACTATCTCTCTCCCTGAAATACACATGCATGTATGTGTGCACATGCACATGCACAGAGGAACAGAATAAAAATGATCATGGACTCTCTGTCATCCCATATTTATTATAGGATGCATGGTAGAGCTTAAAAAGATGAGCGTCTCTCCCTAGTATTTTTATTATTGAAGTATATATTATATCTATACTTCTTTATAGATTGAAAGGAAAGGCAATGCATTGAGAGACACAGGGGGTATCCTGGAGAAAAGACTAATGTCCTGGGTATGGGAAAATGTTACATTGACAGGCATAATATGTACTTGATAAATGCTGACTATTATGGGTACTTGATACATAACTCCTGGTAGGATCTTGGGCACCTCACTGAAACTCTCTGGGCCTTATCTTACTTATGAGCTTGTTGCTATTCGATGAAAAGTATGAAGGATTTTAGCCCAGATGTTCTCGAAGGCTTCATTCAGCTCTAACATTTTATGATTGGAGGGCCCTCCCAAATGAGAAGATGAGACATAGTGAAATGTTAAAGACTTATAACTCTATCTAAATAGTCACTTCCTTTAATCCACCAGTATCATTTAGAATTAGATTTAGCTGAGCCTAACAAAAGACAGTCTCCATACCAGATAGAGATTCCTCTCTCTATCCAGGTTGGACAATTCTCAAAAGGCTTCCAGTTTCAAAGTCCTTTCTTGTTTAAGATGGCAGTAGCTACTCTAACCGTCACATATGCACATATGCGTTGTGCCAGAAGGAGCAATAAATAGGAGTTAGAGACAGGAGAGTGAACCTCCCACAGAGTTAGCCTTTCAGGAGCTTCTCAGGAATCCCCACTCAGTGACTTCTACTGAAATCTCATTGACATCAGTAGCTGTGAGAGAGGTTGGGAAATGGAGCGATTTAGCCAGACACACTGTGGCTCCAACTGAACCCAGGTTCTATTAGTAAGGAAGAAGAAGTATTCTGGATGACATTTAGTAGTACCTAGTTCTTTTCTTTCATTTTACATATTTTTCATATGATGCTCCTTGTGTATACATGTAACCGACACCAAGTGTCATTTCCTTCCTAGAAGGTTTACTTCTCTTTCTTTTGTCCCTCTCCTTTCTCCCATTTAAATGTTCATTTAAACTTGTAAAAACAGTCTCTTTAAATGGCATTCAAGGAAAAAGAAGAACATTTTTGGTGTATGCATCTGTGTGTTCTACACAAAGTTAACAAGGGAGTCATTATTTAACTGAAAATCAGTAAATTCAAAAGTCTAGTCATTCTTCTAAAATCATCTATAGTTATGAAAATAATATGACACAATTAAATAATTGTATCATAACTAATTTTGTTGAATTAAGAAAAAGAAGAGGCCTTACGTTGCTTATTTTGCTGCCGATGTTCATTCGTTAAAAAAAAAAAAAGAACACTGTTTATGAGTTTTTCTGTGTGTGTTTTGCACAAAAAGATTCTTACTGTACAATAAAAAATGGAAAGTCACCTATGGACTTCCTTCTTTCAGTGGTCAGTCTCTTACTAAAAGGCTAACTATTATTTTTTTTTTTTTGAGAGGTTTTCACTATAGGGTGCATGTGCTTGCTAGAAAGACAGAGAAAGACAGAGAGATAGAAAGTGAGAAATCACCCCTCGGGGGCATGGCCACGCCACAATTCCTTCTCCTCCATTCTCCTCTTGGGATCTTGGGCATGCATGCACACACGCCCAGCGTGAGTTTAAGCCACCAGGTCAGGATTCGAACCACGGGCAGCTACATGGGAGTTCAGTGACATAGCCATTACACTAACTGCTGGTCCCTAGAAGACTAATTTTTGTTCCCCCCAATGCAGCCAGTGTTTTATTTTCCTCAGAAGTGCTATGCTAAAGTGTAAGCAGGCCACCTAGATAGCAGTTGCCTATATATTGATTCTAAATTAATTTTACTTCTTGGTAGTTGACTTTTCAAGGGTTCTTGCTGATTTTTTTTTCCCTTGCATTGTTGGATATATGGAAAAATACAGAGAAGAGTAAATGTGAATGGTCTCACCCAGTTGAATTATTTTACTACAAAAGTCTTTTTATCATGTTATGAAAACTAAATTTTGAGTTAAGTATTTTGGCTGAGCCCACACACGACATCCGTTAAGAATTTGGGTTACAAACAACCGAATCTAAGACTAGCTAACTCAACCCAGTGAATTTATTGGAAGGATATCAGGTGGCTCACAGAATTGAAAGCAGGAATGGAGAATCAGGCCTTCAATACCTAGAAAGCTGCAGCTATGCTAGCGGGAGTACCAGGAGCCGGGCAGGGGACTAGCCGCTGTTGATAGTGTCAAGAAACTGACAGACAACCCGGACATGAGGGAAATCGCCAACTTCAATAAAGTCAAGCAGAAGAAAACAGAAACGCAGAACAGGGGTTAACCAGAGAGACCCTTGAACAAGAGAAGTGAAATGAAATTTCCAAAGCCTGGAGGATTCCCCACCCAGTCATGATGTGGAGAAAGAGCCACCAGCAAGATGGACAGGAGCAACAAGAGGCACTGTGAACCCCCAGGACTTCCCGCTGCTGTCATCGGCCTGTGGGTCTTTGAGGTAACCCTCCTCACCCCCACCCTTACCATCAGACTGACAAATTCTCCGGTGCCTAACAGGGTATTATCTAAAATTATTTGTATGATTAATGAAAACAAAACACATCTCACAGCAAAAAAAAAAAAAAAAAAAAAAAAAAAAAAAAAAAAAAAAGACAGGTAAGAGATAATAGCAGCAGGAACCGTATGGCAGTCTCATCTGCCACCACCACTCAATGAATGAACTCCAGCTGGTTTTTATGTTTGCTTTCTTCCATTCAAAGATAATGTCTAGGGACAGAGAATCCAATTGGCCTAGCTATAGGTCATGCCTACTTCTTGTTCAAAGCCCTGGCAGTGCATATTAACAGCAACCTTCCTGCTACATAAATGGAGATTAGGTAATTCTCTCCGAGGTTACTGCTTGTGTCTAAGGTAGATTGACTGGATGTTGTGATTTTCTTAAAAAAGCAAATATAACAACTACCATACCCATGCTTCTTAGACTTTAATGTGCATATGGATTTTTTTGGGCTTCTTACTAAATGTTACATTCTGACTCAGTAAAGTCAACATTCTTGGTCAGCACCCAGGTGATGCTGCTGTCTGCCCCATGGACCACCCTTTGACTAGTCAAGTTCTGTAACAATGAACACCAGGAAGACAATCAGCTTCACTTTTCTTAATCTATTTATAGTATCCTTTTACTTTAGTTGAGATATAATTACATGTATTAAAGTGTCAAAAGTTTAACTGATATGTGTATACACACATGTAACCAACACGAAGCATCATTCCTTCCTTAAAAGTTCATTTCTGTCTCTTTTGTCCCCCTCTCCTCCCAAAGACAGTCTCTATTCTGATGAGTATTCCTATTGGTGGGTTTTGCTTGTTTTTAATCGTCATATAAATGGAACCATATAGTATGTACTCTTTAGTGTCTAGTTTATTTTGCTCAACATAATATTAAGAGATACAGTTCTGTATTTATATCTGTGATTCATTCCTTCATATTGTTGAGTAATATTCTATTCTACTAATATGCCACAATGTTTATTATTCCTCTTTGATGGACATTTGGTTTGTGTCTAATGTTTTTGCCATTATGAATAAAGTTGCTATGAGCATTCTCAGGAAAATCTTTTTATGAACACATGCTTTTTGTTTCTTCCAGGTAAGTACCCAGAAATGAAATAGTTGAATTATAAAGCATGTGTGTTCAACTTTGTAGAAGATTGAAAAATTGTTCTCCACAATGATCATACTATTTCACACTCCCACCAGCACCGTGGGAGGGAAATATAGTTGTTCTGCATTTGATGTTGATGGTCTTTTTAATTTTAGCCATTCTAGTGTAGTGATAATTCATCGTGGTTTTAATTTGCATTTCCTTGATGACAATCCATGCTGAGCATCTCTGCACAAACATATTTTATTTTAATCTTTTACTTAATCTCATTTCCACCTTTAAAATACAGTGTATCTTTGAATCTAGGAAACATTCTGTTTATAATCTGATCACATGATAAAATTCCTGCTTGATTCTTACTTGCTCTTTCAGAGTATGCTTACCCTCCACAATCACTCCTAACTGAGAATTTTAAGTACTAGGTATCTGAACATGGGCTGATAGACATGGTAACAATATTTTCTCATTAAAAATAATGCACGGTTCTTTCTCTGATGGTATTTAAATTTGCCATCCCAGGCTCTTGTACTCAAATATATTGAGAGTGTCCCATGTGTGTTCTCTGACACTTGGGTGTAATTGTGGTGAACTTTGAATTCCCATCTTAAGGTCAGTTATTAACTATTGATGGATTCTTCTTTTCCCCACTTAATGCTAAAGTATTCATACTAACCAAGACAGATGGGAGCAGCTAAGGAGTTTTTCAATGCCATTGCTGTGTAAGCTGTCTTTTGCTTCCCTCGTGTGAGAAACTCAAAGCACTTTTGTAGAGAAGATCATTTATTCAAGGTAAAAGAAAAAAAAAGGAAAGAAAGTGCCTACATCCATTTTCAAAACCCCCATTTTCAAAGTCCTATGTATTCTTTTTGGGGACAAAGTTTTCTCATCATTAATGATGAGAAAATGGCATCTTTGACAACAACCTTGGCCGACCCACTTTGTAACCAAATGGGATTTGGGTATAAGAAAGATGCCCAGGTCTTCAACATCCTGGACAAGTCACCCTGACAAATAACAGCACTGTTTTTGGATTTCCCAGAAGGCGGAAGAGTGCCCTCTGAGATTTATAAACACATCCATAATAAATGGGAAGCTGAAGTTTAAACTGTTATGGAGCCTCCTGTGCTGTGCCGCCGAGGTCTCCTGTGATTTAGAGAGGTGACATTTACTGTGTGCAGACCTATTATTCAGAGTGACTGTTTGTGTATAGACAATATTTTAAAATGGCTTGCTGTAGATGAAAAATTCTTATTAAGTCAGAAAAACAGTTTAAGTAGGTAACACTCTCTCAGTTTAGTCTGCTATAAGTCTTACTGTCTTGCCACATGGAAAGTGCTTGGGGTGGGAGGTAGTGACACCTCACAGGCGCTGGCTAAAATACTATCTCTACAGCAAAGAGTAAGCAGGGCTTCTTTAGCTGGGACCAAGAGGCTAATTGTACATCTGATGTTCAACTAGGAAGCATTTCCTCAGGTTTTATCCCTTCGATGCAGTTTTCCCTTAGAGCTGGAGTAACACCAGGGCCAACCAATAGTGTATGGTAGGAAGCTCACTGGAGTCCAGAAACTGGAGAAGTAGTTCTTCAGTTAATAAGGAGTGTGTTCTCGTAGATGTTCACTAACCGCCATGAGCCTTGCTTTCTAAAATCTGCAAAATTTAAACATTGGATTAGGTGATTTCTAAAATCCTTGTACAATGGAACTCTTTTGTGTAGCCTGCTTTCAGGGAAGAGTATCTGTCAGTCCCTGATACAAAGTAGAGAGTACTTTGGAGTCCACCAAGGACATTCTATAGATCCTCATTTATGTCCCATGGCAATCCTAAGAGGCAAAGCACTTGTGCAATTTCTTTGAATAAAACAAAACAAAACAAAACAAAACTAATTGTCAGAGAGATTGGGTGCCCTGCCCAAGATCACAGGGTTGGAAGGAACCTCAACTCCACATTTCACCTCATAGTATAAGACTCAGTGTCATCACCTTTCTTACACCCTTGCTTGCTGTAGGAGCTCTGGAAATGGTTCCATACAGTTCACTGGAAGAGGATAATTACAGCAATAGAGATATGGACAGAGGGAATGAAGAAGACGGGTGTGGACACTGTTCTCAGCAGGCCCTGCAGTCTTCCAGGAGAGACATACGTTGTCTGCCTAACCGAATCCCACCCACTTTTAAAGTCTAAACTCAATTTTTTTCGTCCCTCTGGAAGCCTGCTCTGCTTCACCTTCATACTTGCTCCAGGAGTCCTCCCTTTCAGAGAGTTGATTGAATTCCATTTCAAGATGGGTACAGTACCTGTGCTCTTTCCTCCTCCCATTCACTTTAGCATGTTTTTGGCTTATTTCTTCTAATTTGTTAGTACAGTCCACGTGAGGAAGTCTTGTGAATTCTATTGGTAATCACACATGTACTCAGTTAACAACATGATCAATCCATTGGCCAACCAAGGCACCAACACCACCTTGGATGAGGTAGTTCCTAGTTATGCTGCTCTTCCTCTTACAATATTAAGCTGATTAGAAGCTGTGACATCACTATCTTTTTTACCCTGCAAACCTGCAACATGCTGTATGTGCATGCACATGTGCGTGTGTGAGTTTTTTAGATATGACCTCATGTGTCACCATCCTCCAGTCTTAGCCTCCCAGCTAGCTGGGACTACAGGTGTGAGCCGTTATTTCCATGCCCAACTTTTTTTGGGCGAACCAGGAGTTAAACCTGGGCCTGTCATATGACCTCATTCTGCCTAACCGCAGTTTTCAACCCATACTACCTTGGTGAGACTCTCACTCTCTTCATCGTCCTCAGTTTTCATTATAATACTTTTTACTCTAAGAACTTGAAAATTTCTTTATTTGTTTCTCAATCTCCCAACTAGAATGTAAATTCGATGAGGGCAGAGTATTGCATGACTTGTTCATTACTGTATCTTCAAACAGAAATGTACCTTGTAGGTGCTTGATAAATATACATGGAGTAAATTAATGAATGAATGTCCGACTTTGTGACCATAACATGTTTACCTCCAAGTCATACCTCTATCTGTATTCTGTAAGTTTTGCATATCAGAAAAGCACTTCATATTCTATACATTTTAACACCAAGAAGCTAGAGTACTTGCCTATTATAGTGCGTGTGTGTGTGTTTAATCACTGAAGAAAGAGTAACCTTTGGGTTACCATTAGACATACCTATGATCATTAGTATGGTAAGAAATACAAATGATATTGTTTGCTTTTCTCCCTTCATAATCTACTCATGAAGTGTGTACTAAAGAGTTATTTCTTTTTTTTCTTTTTTTTTTGAAGAGGTTTTTGCTACAGGGCACGTGTGCTCGCCAGACAGAGAGAGACAGAGAGATAGAAAGTGAGAAATCAACCCCCAGGGGGGATGGCCATGCTGCAATCCCTTATCCTCCATTCTCCTCTTAGGATCCTGGGCACGCACACACATGTGCCCCGCGTGAGTTTAAGCCACTGGGTCCGGGACTCGAACCGCGGTCGACTACGTGGGAGTCCAGCGACATAGTCATTATGCTAACCGCTGGTCCCCTAAAGAGTTATTTCTTGAAAAATGATAAGATTTTCTGTTAGTTATAACATTGAACACAGTTACATAAGATTCACAACTAAATTTAATGTTAGATCATTAATACAAGCATATCACAGAGCCTGGGCAATAGAAGCAAACATGCCAGGCCTGAACTACTGAGTAGTTCTGCAACTTTGGACAAGAGATTAGGTTTCTCCAAACCTCAGTGTATTCATATGCAAAATGGGTATACCAATAACATCTACATCTTGGGTTGTTGTGAAGATTAACTGAAATAATCCTCTTATTTACTGGCACAGAAAGAAAGTAAATGTTAGACTTTACTATTACTACACAGACTTAGAAAAGTATAGCACACAATTTAAATGCAAATAGTAATTATACTATAGTGCTCTGCATTTTTATTTTATTCTCCTAGGATGCCTGATTGCTCATGCTAATTTAGCAGTAACGACATTCAAAACATATGTTTGTTCTTCTAAGAATTCACAATAGACAGACAAGATTATTTGTTGGCTTTGGTCCGTTTGGATCATTATAATAAGGTGCCCCATATGTAGAAAGTACCATGAATTTCTACAGCTGATTAAAAAGATAATTTTCTGAAGAGTCATGGTAAATCTCTTTTCCACAGACACCTTTTAATAAAAAACATAAATTACAAACCTACTCTTATGCAAACAATATTGGCACAACAAGAATATGATTAAGATGCAGACACAGTAGGTCAAAAAGACTATAAAAGGATTAATGCTTGATGTTTGATGTGTTCTAAAACCATTGGTCAAAGTTTAGGTAGCATTTTAATTTTTGGTGTCCCCATACTTGAAACTCATTTAAATCTGACCAAATGCAAACAGAATTTTTTGTTTTGAAAGTAGGGGTTCAATAGAAACCACTAGAGCATAGTAAATCAGTCTACTGCCACTATTTTATAAAAAGTATTTAAAATAAAGGAAGAGCAGTTCTGCCTGTTTTGAATTTATAGGAAAATGCAACAGCCATTACCACCCCCTCCAATTTTTTACTTAATGTTTCTTAAATATGGAAAACCTTTAGTGATGCTTTGATTTCTCTCTCTGGCTATTCTGTGCTACTCCTCATTTCTCGAATCACTACAGCCTTTTCTAAGCAGCAGTGTTCTTTGCAGAGTTGAAAAAACATGAGAAGATTTCATTTAATCAAACTTCTTGACTGTTTGGATATTTTAAACTAGTTGTAAACTCAAGTGCAATGACTAAATTGGCAGCAACATGGTGCCGTCTCATCTCAACTTGTTGGTATGAAACAACATTCACAGGATTTGTGTTTCCTGATGCTTCACCAGGCCATCAGAGCAAATGGAGTCATCTTGAATAGAGTCCTGTGAAACAATGACATACACTCTACCCTGGCTCTAGCTATTTTTACGACGCACATGTTTTGCAATGTGCTCTGTCTCCAAATTTTAGGAAACTTGAAAAGGGTTTTTCATGTCTGCTCCCACGTAAATAAGGTAAGTTATTATTCACTTGTGCTTTCCTTGTGTTCCATTCTACCTACCACCAGATACTGATATTGCTTCTATCTTTTTCTCTCTCAGGGACCAAAATCTGGGTCTATAGAATTAGATAGTAAACATATTTATATCTATCCCATTTAGAATTGGTCCTCCCTTTTGATGATCAAAACTTAACTGGGTGGCTCACTTTGCCTAAATTGTCTTGCAGCAAATTCCTCAGTTCTTTTATACTCTTAAACTTTAGATTGTCCATTGTCCAGAAATAGTCATTACTGATTTTCCATGCAAGATTATGATAGGATTAGTGCTTTACTGGATTATACAATTTTCTTTATCAAGTTTCATTAATATCTCATACAACTTATTAATAAATAAAATTTAATATCTAGTAAACATATTGTATTGGTCAGCTAATGCCATAATGGTGTTGTGTAACAAATGATCCTGAAACGCAGTAGTTTAAAGAGATAAGCACTTATTCTCATGCACACATTTGCTGTTGGGTCAGTGGTGGGTGTTGAGTTAGTTTGCTTGCTGATCAAATGCTCAAATGAGCAGGCTCCAAATTATGAACTGGGTTCAAATATCTCCATGTGTTTGCCAGGCACATGTGCGTGCATGCCCAAAATCCCGAGAAGAAAATGGAGGAGAAGGGATTGCGGCGTGGCCATCCCTCCTGTGTCTCTCTGTCTCTCTCTGTCTCTCTCTGTCTCTCTGGTGAGCACACATGCCATGTAGCAAAAACCTCTCAAAAAAAATGATAAATGCTAAGGGGCTGTGGTGAAAAGTGAACTCTCTTACACTGTTGGTGGGAGTGTAAATTAGTACAACCAGTACATCTGTGAACAGATGAATAGATCGAGAAAGTGTGGCACATATAGACTGTGGAATATTACTCAGCAATAAAAACATAACAAGACCCAGGCATTTGATAGAAAGTGGACAAATATGAAAGATTTACTGCTGAGTAAAGCAAGCCAGACTATTAAAAAGAGACATTTTGTGTCCACACTTAATATATACCGAATGTCCATACTGTATGGCGGAAAAGGAAAGATCGAAGGATATAGAAGCATAGAGAATGTTGCAGATACTGGAGACAGTATGGGAGGAGGGTGGGAGATGGAGGAGGGTGAGAGAAAGGGAATCAAGGAGAAAAACAGAGAGACAAGACATTTAAGGGACACAGAAATGGAGGATTGTCTGTTAATGATAACATGTATGATAATATCTTTAACTGGACTGATGTGTAGTGTATATATGCTGGAAAAATTCATTTTGCAAACCATGGTGATATAAAGTGATTGAATGTGTAAAATAAGAATCTTTAAAAGTTTATTTAAAAAAAAATATCTCCATGTGTTTGCTGTCCTTCTTGGATCAGTCATCTAGTTAAGAAGTACATTATCTTCTCATGGTGATGACAGCAGCTCAAGAGAGATGTGAATGAGGTGAATATTTTAAGACTCTGCCTGTGTTATGTTTGTTAAAATCCCATAGATAAAACATGTGGTAAAAACTCAAGTCAATGAGTCTCCTGAAAGAGGAACTGTGCAGTCATATAGCAGAGAATATGGATGCAGGAGTGAAGAAGAATCACAATGAAATGTAGTATAAGTCTGATTGACCCAAGTTATAACATTTATTTAATCATAAATTCTTTATTTTTAAAATTTATATGCAAAGAGATAAGGAATACAGTAGAGAAAGAATGTGGTTTATTTAAATTTAAATCAGCAACTATTCACTGAGTTTCAAATCCATATAATGCAGTGAGCAAAAAGATAAAGGCATGTATTGTACATAGAGTAATTGAAAGCTGAGAGGTCAGTGGAGGAGATTGGGCAGGACCCATTCTCAGTACTGAATGGATAAAGACCTGATATCACTACCCAGTGTGTCTAGAGACATGCACTAGCTCAAGGTAATCTTTGTTGCTTTAAAAAATATTATTATCCGGGAACCAGCAGTTAGCGTAATGGCTATGTCACTGGACTCCCACGTAGTCGACCGCGGTTCGCGTCCCAGACCTGGTGGCTTAAAACTCACGCCGGGTGCATGCGCGTGCACGCCCAAGATCCCGAGAGGAGAATGGAGGAGAAGGGATTGTGGCGTGACCATCCCCCCTGTGGGGGTGATTTCTCGCTTTCTGTCTCTATGTCTCTCTGTCTGGCGAGCGCACGAGCCCTATAGAGAAAACCTCTCCAAAAAAAAAAAAAATATATATATATTATTATCCAAAAGCAATACTTATTTACCATAGAAAAAACAAAGTATACGTATGGATAATGGAGAAAATAAAGTATAACTATACTTAGGGATCAGCAAGTGGCGTGGTGGTTAAGGCGCTGGACACTCCCATATGGCTGACCATGGTCGAGTCCTGGACCTAGTGACTTGCTTTTTCACTTTCCTTCTCTCTCTTTGTGTCTCTCCCTGGTCAAGTTAAAATAAATGAGTGAATAAATAAAATTAAATGAATAATTCTTTTTTTAAAAAGGATAACTATACTTTCACTAGCTGTAATTTTCTCTGATGAAATAAATAGAAAGATGAATAGCGATCATGTAGAAAGTAGGTAGGTAGCAGATTGACTAATTGTTCATAGATGACTGTTTCACAGTCTTTTGCTTAATATATCATGGACATATTCAATGTCGGTAAATATTCATTTCTCTACATATCATTAATGCTGCCTAATAATCTGTTTTATTAATATAGCAAACATTATTTGACCGATCTACTGATAAATAGTGAAATCTCATATTTTTGCCATTATAGACAAAATTGTTTTTCTATGTTATATATCTCTTAACACTCGAGGTATCATATAACTGAAGAAATGTAAAAGGATTATCAATAATGTTATTTAAAGAGGAGGGCTAATTTTTCAAGATATTATAAAACTGAAATCCAAGGGCTGTAGCTAAGTTTCCATTTGGGAGAAATAATCTAAAGGGAATGGGGATCTGATGATGTGCCAAGCAAGAGAAATAAAGGGATTTTCCTGTTAGATGCCCAAGGCACAGCTCTAGGGGAGGGGTGAGGACTATGAAATACAAAATTGAAAAGACAAAAGAAAAATGCATGAGTCAGTGAAAAAGACTTTCTAGTATTGGTTGTCAAGATGCCTGAAGTGGGGAAAGCTGGGAAGCAAACCTCCAGGATAAAGAATTCTGCACAAAGCAACATGAGTGCGCACACCCCATCTTGCCTTCTACAAGCTTACCCCAGTTCACTCATTTAGACAAGCAATCCTAGAAAATCTTTTAAGAGCTATGAGAACATACCTCTTCGTAAGGTGGCATGTGGAGTCTGGATGTGGCTGAGGGAATATTCTAAAACAAATACGGACAACCACAGTGAATCTTCTCTTTATACCCATGCTCTGTACCGAAGATTATTTGATTTAAATGCAAGGACTAGAGAAGTAGAATCTCAGGGAAGTGTTTAAAATTAGAGCACCCTTTTAAACTGAGAGACTGTGTTCATTCGCATGGGATCAAAGATTAAGAAGCTCTTTCCTAAAATTTGGCTTTAAAACCTGGACTTTAAATTTGCAGGACTCTTGACAAAAGATACTAGCATAATTAATTCTCTTTGTATAGCAGTTTTATTGATCTTCATATCAACCCAATGAGGTATAGAAGGCAGGTGGTAAAACACCAGTATGATGGATCAGGCTATTGAGAATCACAGATGAGAAGTACTCAAGGTCACAGAATACAGAGTGTTGAGAGGCCACAGTTGTTATTTCCTGATTACTGGTTCAGGGGCCTTTCCTCTCTACCTATAGATGAAACAACCTCAAAAGTGTGGCTCAGAAACTTGACATTCTAGGTCATTCCAATTTCTGCTTAATGTTCAAATTGTATAGTTTTATTACTTATTGTTGAAAATCTTTTTTAAAAAATTGTCAGTTTCTAAAATGTCCATTTTCTTGTTTTTGATGTCAAGTCTAATGAATGTGCTGTAATCTTTAATGATCAAACTGGTGGACATATAATCAGATCTCATCTTCCCAAATGTGGCTGTAAATGGTGTTGGAAACTGAGTTGGAAAAAAATGCATTGAGACTCCAGCTGAGACTCGGAGCTCCATTAGAGAAGGTTCTGGGTTTGTTTCTCATTTACTTTTCTGTCCTGGGTGCCTGCTAGCTATCTGGCATGAAGCAAGCACTCAATGACTATTGGTTGAATATATACATGCTGTCTACATTACCTTCAAAGTGTGTTTTCTTGTTATTGAGCTCTTTCTCCAGAACTATAGAGAAAACACTGAACTTTATAGTACAATAAAGAAAAAAAAATAAAGAGGATGGAAAGGAGGGAGGCAAGAAGCATGAAAGAAGGAATAAAGAAATAAGGAAAAGATAGGAGAGAAGGAAAAACAGGGGGAAAAATTAACAAGAAATCCTGGATTTTCAAGTATTGGCTTTACTTAGAAGAAACTCTAATTTGTTTAGTTGTTAGCCATTCAGGTTTAAAATGACATTAATCAACTTTTTTTTTGTCTCTGTTCTATATCTGTCTCCTTCCCATTTTCTGAGACCAGGACAAGAGATTTTCATTTTGCACCTCCCGGTTCTTCGGCAACCCCCAGGCCTTGCGTTAGGGGCACTGGTCATGAGACACCAGCGCAGCAGAATCTAGGTGAAGGGAGACTCCCCTCCCGCTCCTCTGGCTCCAAAGATAACCAGCCTCAGTGCAGTGAGCACTGGGCAAACGGATGGCTGTGGACAGACTCCCAGGATGAGTTCTCTCTTTGTGTGCTCTTGCTGACCGTCTAAGTGGCTTCTAACTAGTTTGGCGTGTCGCTAGTTAAAATTCATTCTTTTAAAGCCGAGTATCCACTGAGCTCCTCTCCTCTGAACTTTCGTCATTCATTATTAACAAAGAAAGCCAAAGTGCATGAAACAAGTTCAGCCCTATCTGTTTCTGGCATGAAAGTGATGTCTTGGCATATTAGTGGGACACGGCTCTATCTTACATAAAATGATGCCCGGGCCCACAACAAAGGCCCCGTCTCTCAGCGCCTAATAGGATCACCTACTTCAAATGTGAAACTTCCTTCTTTGAAATATTTGTTGAGATTTCATAAACCTATGAAGATTCTCAAACTCAAACAAAACCTTCTAGGCTTCGGTGCAAGCTCCGACTCTAAAGAGCTTTCTGTTCTATAAACCGGTTATTGGATCTGGGTCCCAAGCCTGGGCAGATGAGGGAAGTGTGGGGGGTGTCAGGAGAGGAAGAGTTCACTTTCCACTTTCTCTTTTTGATGCAGAAATGAAAGTTATCTGGCTTTGACTGCAGAAAATGAATCATATTAAGCATTTTAAAAGCACTATTCTTTTTGTAAGACCTAATTTCAGACCGATTAACACTATAATATGAAACAGAAGCACATCATTTCATTAGGAGACAAACTAAGGCCTCTCAGCGACCATATGTTGTCTCTTCCTTTGCGGAAAAAAAAAAAAGAAAGAAAGAAAGAAAATCTTTTGAAACATCAGATCGTAAATTGAGCTACAAGAGGGAATGTAATTTTGGCACCATCACCCACCCCAGGTGAGCAGATTGTATTGAATAGCCACACGATCATAGTGGGTTTTGTTTTGGGCAATGCTCATACCCATTCCATTCAGTAACAGAAAACCTGGCCGATACCCTAGAAAGCAGACAGAAAAATATCCTTTTGTGAAAATAGAAATCAAAAGAATCTTTCAGAATGTTCCTCCTAAGAATGTCTATCGTGACACAAAGAGCAAAGCGAGACTTTGTACAGCTGATTTCACAGATTACTTATTTATTAAATAGATGAAACAAAATTATAGCTGTCCCTTTTCAATATTTAAATTTTTTTAATGATAATGCCTTTAAAATGCACAGAACATGAATGCAGGAGCTGGTGTGATAGGAGAGAGCCTTATTGCACATAATTAACAGACACATAATGTCTGGTAACTAGTAATTTCCTTCTAGCTGAGTAAGGAAATAATTTAATCATGTTGATCAAATGAATCCCAGGAGCCCAGTGTAACATTATGCCTTAAAAAAAAAAAAAAGATAAGAAAAAGAAAAAAAAAAAACCTGTATTAACTGATAAAAGACTACTTGGTTAAAAAAATAATAGCATGGTTTTTCAACCTTGTTTAGGTATCCTTAATAGTATTTAAAACGCAGGCCTGATTTTAGTAATTGGCTTAATCTGACATTTTGGGAGCATTATTTTGCAACACTGACTGAGGCTACAAATGTTGGCATGATCCACTTTTGTAGAAACAACTAAACCCTAAGTGTTACAAGATGTATATTTCCTTTGTCAATGGAAAATGTTTCTCCCCACCCCTACTTAGAGCTGTGGGCAGGGGTTCGGCAGGGGCGGGTAATAACGAGAGGAGGTAGTTAGACCACACATCTATAATCTTTTTAGGACTCTCTGTCCTAGCATAGCATCCTATATTCAACAACTAAATATAAGCCCCCATTGCTCATCTGTAAATTCTAATTTAATATTCAAACTAGGCCAGGAGGAAGCTTCATTCCAAACAAATTTCTCTTCAATAGAGTGGAACCTAGTAGTGACAGTTAAGTGTTTCCTTTTGGAATCATTTTTGGTCCTTCCTATTGTTCTTCGCACTTACTTAGAACAGGCAGCAAGCCACCTTCATGGTATCTGAAGTCAGCTCTCTGTAATGAGGTGATATAATTTAACACTTACCGTAATACATTTTATCCATCTATTGTTTGCTAAATAATTCCTGCAATAACACTTTTATTCTTTCCATAATTCTTCAGGGCAATGCTGGAGGAATAATATTTTTACTGCAGTGATTGATGTTAGGTCTGGGTGCTGGCTAGTCCCGTGAACAGAGGTTATTGATAAGCATCAGGAAGATTGGAGGGCGTGGAGGGGGCAGGCAAAGCATTCTGAGGCCCCTGCTGCCTGGAAAGAACATCAGAGATCAGAGGGTTAATACCATTTTATGAGGTTGTAAAAATCTACCCCTAGATTCTTGTGTTAGCAATATTCTTTGTGTAAGATGTATGTTATTAAAACAAGTAGCAGCATCTGAATTAAAGTGACAGGATGATGGATGACTACTGAAGGGGAATCGGAGCCGTTTGCAGCATTTTGGGCTAGATGTGGGAATTCTGCCTCAGAGGCAAGGAGCTTGGCAGACACATTGATTCTGAGCTGACGCATGTTCATAAATATGCCCCCAGAGAGGTGTGGCCTAGCAGAATTTACAAAATTATGTTCATGAATTATTTAACATTTATTTATGGATGCTATATTTAAACAGTATTTGCCAAGGCGAATGGACCATAGCTTGCAGAGTGATCTTTAGATAATGCAAATTCTGCACAAGGCAGGGGTGGCGGGTGGCTTGCCCAGTGATGCTAAGCCTATCAAAACTGTATTAGAGGAGATGAGACCACTGATGATGGAGCTGCCCCTCGAAGACTCCAGGTGTTCCCTGGTATAGCTAAGGTTCAGAGCAAGGAGAAAGATAAGAGAGAATTTTTCCTCTGTAGGAAATCATTTACTTCATAAGACAAGATTGTGTTTAAGTTGATTCAAATTTTAACTTAATCATGTGTTTGTCCATTAACAGCCACCCTTTAAGAATTGCAGAATGCAACACTACTGGTTTAAGATTGGAAAGGAGAAAACAGAAGACTCAGAGATTGCTATAACAAAGACCCTTCTCTAAACATTGCGGTTCATATTCAAACATATGAAGGCTAAGTTATGATTTATAAAATTACTGATTTAGTGTCATAATATTTGGTGTGGGGGATATGGCAAAAATCTTAGTGCTCATCCAATATTGTGTTTATTCCAACTGTTGGCCATTTTCTTTGCATATGAATAGAAGTGGAGAATGTCACTTCCATAGCTGAGGCATGCAAGTCCTGTCTATTGTGTCTCTTCTGTCACCACAAATGAGGACACACATAATAGGAGGTTTGGCTACAAGACGTTGGAGCCTCCAGGAGCCCCCAGGAAGCCCACTTCTATGACTGATTGAAGTTGAGCCCCCACCAACCTGCAATGGGATGAGCAATGTGACTGAAAAATTATGCTTAGGTCAAACTGGTCAATTTGAGGACTGCTTGTTGCTGCAGCATAGCAAAGGCCGTCTTGACTAATGCAGGATGACTGGGTTGCTCAAGCCTCCTTGCTATGGTGACATACAATTCTTGTGCGAGAATGTCAGTCAGCACACTACTCCCTTTGAGAAGATCTTGTCATGAAAAAGAAGTCAACTGATTGGAATGGTACATTTGGTGACAAAGTTGATTTATTTTCTGACACAAGCTCCTTAACCAACCATACATGACAAGGAACAGTTCATGGACATGTGAGAAACATTGTAGTAGACAATGACATATTTTATTGTTTTACATGGATGACTGGCACATTTTAATGCTTCTTTCACCTCTTAATAGACCTAAACCTTTCCATTAAGGATGGAGGACAACAGACAGGGAGAGAAAAGTACAACCTGAAATGAACAAGGTTATTTTTTTAGGACATGGCTTTTAAGATTTTTAATTTTCTGCTTAATTGAAACCCATACCCTACCACAAAAGAAATACCTAGTTTTTTTTCATTTTGATTCTTCTTATAAGAATATGAGTACTTTTTTCCTCTAGCAAAATCACTGCAAATGTAATAATAAACTATAATGGCACGATCAGGGTATTTCAGGTTTCTCAAAGCTAGTAATACCAAGAAAAACTAAACCAAAAAATTATTAATAGTTATGGAAAAGATTCAGCCAAGATCAAGAAAGGAAAAGCAAGAGGACTGAATTTTACTTTCTTCAAAGGAGAAAGAAAAAATAGAATAAAATATGTAAGGGTATATGTATTGGCAAAAGTTTGCATAAGTTCAAATTCATGAACCAATCAATACAAAGGATAGAAATTAAACTGATAATTCACTGTTTTGTGCTTTACCAACCATTCGAGTGATAAAAATGTTTCCCTTTTGGGAACCAGCAGTTAGCGTAATGGCTATGTCGCTGGACTGCCACGTAGTCAACCGCGGTTCGCGTCCTGGACCCGGTGGCTTAAACTCATGCCGGGTGCGTGTGTGTGTGTGCCCAAGATCCCGAGAGGAGAATGGAGGAGAAGGGATTGTGGCGTGGCCATGCCCCCTGGAGGGATGATTTCTCGCTTTCTATCTCTCTGTCTCTCTCTGTCTGTCTGGCAAGCGCACGCGCCCTATAGCAAAAACCTCTCCAAAAAAAGAAAAAAAAAAAAAAAAAAAACTCACGCCGGGCATGTGTGCATGCCCAAGATCCCGAGAGGAGAATGGAGGAGAGGGGATTGCGGCGTGACCATCACCCCTGGAGGGTGATTTCTCGCTTTCTGTCTCTATGTCTCTCTCTCTCTGTCTGGCGAGCACACGCACCCTATAACAAAAACCTCTCTAAAATAAAAAAAAAAAAAGTTTCCCTTTTTAGTTGATGAGATTGATGTTATAAAAATAGAGCTGCAACTGGTATCTTCTTTTCTCATCCTTAAAACAAGTATGAAAACAAACTTTGTATTCAGCAAGTTGACACTACATGGTAGATATGTGAATACTGAAGGTGATGTCTCTCTTTTTTTTTTTTTTTTTTTTTGGAGAGGTTTTTGCTATAGGTTGCGTGCGCTCGCCAGAAAGACAGACAGAGATAGAGAGACAGAAAGCGAGAAATCACCCCCTAGTGTGGGATGGCCATGCCACAATCCCTTCTTCTCCATTCTCCTCTCGGGATCTTGGGCACACACGCACATGTGCCCAGCGTGAGTTTAAGCCACCGGGTCTGGGTGTCAAACCCCGGTCAACTACATGGGAGTCCAGCAACATAGCCATTACGCTAACTGCTGGTCCTGGTGATGCCTCATTTTTAACTGTTGTCTGATTATAAAATCTCTAGTAAAGTTATATGAGCAAGTATGTACATGTGTACATAAATGCACACACACACACACTCACACACACATGCACATCCCTTTGTTGCAATACTTAGGATAGTCACTAATACATACTGCAAATTTAGTAAATTATTAGTGAGTAAACAAATGAGTGAATACATCTTTGAATTTATTTGCATTAACCAGGGGAAACTTAGACATGCTAACAAAACTAATAATGAAGAATTAACTATGGGGACCAGCAGTTAGCGTAATGGCTATGTTGCTGGACTCCCACGTAGTCGACCACGGTTCGCATCCCGGACCCGGTGGCTTAAAACTCACTCCGGGCGTTTGTGCGTGCGTGCCCAAGATCCCGAGAGGAGAATGGAGGAGAAGGGATTGTGGCGTGGGCATGCCCCCTGGGGGGGTGATTTCTCGCTTTCTGTCTCTCTGTCTCTCTCTGTCTGGTGAGTGCACGTGCCCTATAGCAAACCCCCCCCCCCCCCAAAAAAAAAAAGAGTTAACTGTGGCACTTTTCAAGAATGGTACTGGGGCATCTTCAGATGAAAATTCTATACCTTAATCAGAGTATTAAATAAAATGGTGAATAGAAGCTCTAAGCACTTTATGACTTTTCCATGCATGTTGGATATTAATGAACTCTTTTATTAAAGTCGTCAGGATTGTTAGAGGGTGTGGAAGAAGTGTTGGAAAACTAGGGATAAACAAGTATACAGACATACAAGAAACACATTATGCCTTTCTTAGTTATAGTCCTCTAAGAAGCAGAGCCTGGAACAGGGATCAAGGTGCTGATCTGGCTCAGCCATGGTGGTGCAGGTGGGAGTGCAATAATGCTGTGTAATAATGGAGCCATACACAGGACTCTGGTTTTGGATCCTGGGTCATTCTGAACTCGCATGCCTGTGATTCTCGTTGCCTATAAGGCTGGAGGCAGGGGGTGAGATAAGCGGGGCATGATAACAATGTGGTAAGAGCCTGTCAATCTCAATCTCTCTCTTATGAAATAGACTTCTTTTTTTTTTAAAGTGCTGATCATTTATTTGAAAGGCAGAAGCCCATGGTGAAGGAGGGAAAAAAAAAGACCCAAAGCAAAGTTAGATGCAATGTATAAATACAGTTGCTGTGAACAATTGATCCGGTTTCTGCTGCAGGTGACCTGCCATGGGACAGAGCAGGCTGTTCACAAGTGTGTCCGCTGGTCACCCAAAAAGCAATGCACTTCAGAATAGCCCATGGAAGGAAGAAATGAAAGGGAACTTTCCTGCCTTGCTCTTTCCCATCCTCTGTTGTCCATCAGTCCAAGTTTACTCCATGGAGAGCTAACTTACCATGCTCTGGGTTGCATCTTTTATCTCCATGGTAGCTGCACAGCCAACCAGTCCTCAAGTTTCTCAATATGGCGTTTCACCCAAACCTAGAAGTAAAGGGAAATCCAAGCACTAAGGGCTTGGCATGAGGCCAAGAGGCCATGCTGTCCTGGGTCTTCTACTCAGCTCACAGCCAGATGGGGGAGCCAGGCAGTTATCCAGAGCACAGCTGGCCAAGAGACAAGTAGCATCTTTTCAGAGAAACAGTAAAGTCTGAGAAACGCGCAAGAAGCGTATTCAGCACAATTTTCCAAGGTTTAAATGTATTTATAGTCAACAGTCTCAAGGTGAGAATTTACTCTGATGATATTTTTCTCAATGACCTCCAATTTTTCTCTTTTTATTCCTTTACCTTGTTTTAATTCTCTCCACCCCCAGATTCAGGGTTTACTCACTCACCCATATTTACTAGTACATCTGCTTTTTGAGTAATGTGATGATCAAAGCTAAGCAAGTCTGTACCCAGTGACTGCTGATGATTGGAGGAATACTCTTCCCTGACATCAAAAACAAATGTCATTTTTTTTTTTTCAAAAACCCTCCATCCTCTTGAATTGGATGCCCCATTCCTTTGTGGTATTCACATATTCCTGATATTTTTGTTCAAATATTTGTCACTACCTGATATGACCATAATTTGTTATATTTATTTATTGACCCTAAGTTGTTACCTCCTTGAGGACTCAAACTATAAAATCTAGCATAATAAGCTTGAATTTTCATGTCTGGAAAAGCTGAGTTCTTAGGACTCATTTGCTTCATATTTTCACAGTTTTTATCTCATGCACCTTTTCAAATTTTATTTCCTCTTTCATAACATTGTGATAGTTACATCTTATTTGGTTTTCATGAAAGTTAACAAAGATAGTATAAATGATAGTACTTCACAAGGTGACTGGCACATAGTAAGTGCTAAGTTTATTTTCTGCCTTTTTTCAGTTTTTGTATCCCTTTCTATCCTAGTATCAATGCAATATGTTGCTTATGTAACAAATCATTTCTAATTCACGTTATTACCAGTGAATGCGCATAGTACTTATATGTGAGGCACAATTCTTAGTACTTTACAAGAGCTTACTTGTCAATTGTTAGGTAAATACAAGTTTTATTTTAAAAGCACTTACGGGGACCAGCAGTTAGCGTAATGGCTATGGCGCTGGACTCCCACGTAGTCGACCGCGGTTCGAGTCCCGGACCCGGCGGCTTAAACTCACGCCGGGCGCGTGTGCGTGCGTGCCCAAGATCCCGAGAATGGAGGAGAAGGGATTGCGGCGTGGCCATCC
Source organism: Tupaia tana (assembly GCA_026018925.1). Taxonomy (NCBI): domain Eukaryota; kingdom Metazoa; phylum Chordata; class Mammalia; order Scandentia; family Tupaiidae; genus Tupaia; species Tupaia tana. Next base: position 168,234,277 of record JAKSZU010000003.1, on the reverse strand, counting down.
CCCCTGGGGGGTGATTTCCTGCTTTCTATCTCTCTGTCTCTCTCTGTCTGTCTGGCGAGCGCACGCGCCCTATAGCAAAAACCTCTCCAAAAAAAGAAAAAAAGAAAAAAAAAAAAAGCACTTATGTAGCATTTATATAGCATGCCACAGCTCTAAATTCTTAATACATATTATTTTAATCTACATGACAAAGGTTAGTACTGTCATTATCATCCTCCATTTCTGGATACAAAAGCCTAAGCACAGAAAAGTTAAGTATCTTGCCCAACATTACTCAGATAGTAAGGTCTTAGATTTAAACATAGCCAGTTTGTTTCCAGAATTGTGTTCTGTGTAGAGTGGCACAGTGCATTAATTAATAGCTCATACCTTAATTTTAATTCAACATAATATTGGATCATCAGAAAAGTCATGACGTATTTTTTTTGCACAGAAAATTATGGCATGAATTTCCCAACAACCCAATACTTCTATAGAAATTTTCCACTCTCTTTAAAAGTGAACATGTTGGGGCAAGCAGGTGGCATAGTGGTTAAGGTGTTGGACTTCCACTAGGCCAACCGAGGTTTGAATCCCTGACCCAGCAGCTTGAAGCTCATGCTGGGTGAGTGTGCATACATGCCCAAAATCCCAAGAGGAGAATGGAGGAGAAGAGATTGCAGTGTGGCCATTCCCTCTGGGAGGATGATTTCTTGCTTTTTTTCTCTCTGTCTCTCTGGCAAGCATATGTGCCCTATAGCAAAAAAATCTTTCTTAAAAAAAAAAAAAAAATGGTGAACATGTTATTTCTTTGCACGTACTTTCTCACTGACGGTTTATTCATATTGAGCGATTGGTTTAATTGCTCAGTTTTAAGCTATTGCAACCTATCTCTGGTGGTGGATGGTAGGAGTCAATTAGACAAGAATAGTATTAGTCACTGCCCAAGACTGATACTACACTCGCACAAAGAAAAAGACACACAGAGTTGACAATTGTTCTTACAACTATTTTTATTATTATATCATATTGATGTTCATATTTTTTTTTTTTTTTTTTTTGGAGAGGTTTTTGCTATAGGGCACGTGCGCTCGCCAGACAGACAGAGAGAAACAGAGAGACAAGAAAGCGAGAAATCACCACCCAGGGGGGATGGCCACGCCGCAATCCCTTCTCCTCCATTCTCCTCTCGGGATCTTGGGCACACACGCACACATGCCCGGCGTGAATTTTAAGCCACTGGGTCCGGGATGCGAACCGCGGTCGACTACGTGGGAGTCCAGCGACATAGCCATTACGCTAACTGCTGGTCCCGATGTTCACATTTTTATACTACAGGATATTTCATCCCCAAAATGCTTGCTTTTATATATAATCCTGTGGCTACCTTACAAACCCTACCCTATAGGTCTCTGTATGTGTATGTGTGGGAAAGGGGCTAATAAAGTACAATTCTCTCAACCCATGAAAAATATATAGGTATAACAATAGAAAAGTAAGAGAACATTTTCTCAATAAAGTACAATGATAGCACCATTGGTTCCTACCTTGCAAATAAATTGAGATTGGGTCCAGAACCAGTTCACCATGATTTCATGAATCACCGAAGAATATTCTTACAATATTGAGTACCTCCCAATATCCAGAGCACAGAAGTGAGCACATATTAAAAATCTGAAGAATTGAATTTTTAGTTAAGACCTTAGTAGAATCTGATAAATTTCCTATATCATCTCCTTCTTTCTTTTCTTTCCCTGAGGCAAGAGCATGAGACCCTAACATAAACCTAACCTTGTCATCATCTTAAAGGATATACTGTTCTTCCACTTAAGCCGTATTTCATGCACTTTTTAGCTTTGAGCAAAAATGGTTCTCATTCCAGAGAAATATTATTTGAGGGGAATCAGTGTCCATCAGAGAAGATGTTTAGCTCAGGTAAGGTCAGGAGAATTAGAAGACCAGTATTTTTTTTTTAAGTTAACAGGGTTTCCTTTTGAGTTAAGGCAAATATTAATCATGTCTGATCTCTTACAAAGAAAAAGGAAATAATCCCTTATGGCATGAGTTGCATTTTTTTTCTCCTGGGGTCTATCCACTAAGTTTTGGCAGTTAAACATTTGAAAGAAATTCTAGCATGGTTGATATTAGTTATGAGAGCTCACATTTCTCCCCCCTAAACCAAATTCTATTAAAAACAAAACAAAACAAAAAACACACAGTTGTCTATTAATAAAGATTCTGCTCTCATACTTCTCACAAAGGTCTAATTATCCTTGAGTGACAAGTTTTAGGTACATTCCTGTGTGATGAACTTTCATTCTTTTTCATCTTTCTTCCTTGGGGGCTTCAGCTTTTCTCTCTCAGTAAGCTATTCCTTTGCAAAACTCTGGGGGCAGATAGGTAGTGAGGAGACAGACAAAACTTTCCCAGGCTATGTGCAGAAATGGCACAGCGTCATTTCTACCAGATTCTATGATTAAATCTGTCACGTTGCAGAAAAGCATGGAAGATGTGACCATCTTTGCAAAGTATTTTTAAGTGATGTTAGACCTTAACAGTAGCCTATCAATTGTTTCTTGGGGAAAAAAAAAAAAAACCCAGCTAGGCAGAACACAAATTGTTTTTTATCTGGTTCAGAAGCTCAGGGGGAAAATGTTTCAAATTATTTTGAAGTTCATCTGGAGCCCAGAAAAGAAGCCCTGGTTAATTTTGCAAATAATTTGAAAGGATGCCATCTTGGTACACCCATAATTTACAGCACTGAATATGGTGTCTTTTGGAGTTAGAACTGTAGACTATCCTGGTCAGTGTCTCCCGGCTGCCTCTTTCTCCTTTTGTAGTGGTGTGTTCAGTTTCTCTTTATCCTAATTGTTCCCTGGCAGAGGTAAAAAAAAAAAAAAAAAAAAAAAAAAAAAAAAAATCACATTTTGCTTCATAATAAGATATAGGCTAGAAAGAAGTCAATTCTCTCTCTCCCTCTGCTTTGCTCCCCAAATGAAAAACACAAGACAAATCTTTCTAGGGATGATAACAAATATAATAAAACTAGGGCTTGAGCCCACTGAGTGTGGGTTCTGACTCCCAAGTCTGTGCTATTCCAGCGCAACAAAAGTTCTATGTATTCATCAAAATGGGAAAGAAAGCAAAAATGCCCACCTTTTGCTCCTTGTGCATGGACTTGTCTATATTCCCTTCATATAAGAGTAATTTTAAAAATTACGAGAGTAATTTTTAAGTCATTTCTTGGTTCCTGATTTGTTGAAAAAGAACAGTCTCCACTCACTGTCCTGCTGTAATTATTGATATTATTCTCAAAGGTGTCCTTGCTTGGCTTGTAACTTAAATGGTTACACTACTTATGAGTCCCTCTTGTTGATAATAATAGTCTCAAGAGAACAAAGTACAATATATGATTGGATACATATAATAAATTCTTATAATCTTAAAAAAAAAGTTATCCACTTAGAAAATGAAAGCACTTCAAGTTCTTTCAGTAGGGAGACAAGTTTCTTAAGATGATCAAGAGACCAAGTTTTCCACGTAAGACTCTTGTCTAAAAAGGAGTAGGAGGCTAAAACCACAGGGAAAGCAAAGGAGATTATTTGGGGCCCAAATTTGCGAAAAGGAAAGAGAAGTTCTGCACTAGTAGATAATATTCGTTGACTCCATGCAATGTTTACCATGTGGAGAATCACAGGGAACAAGGAGAAATCTGGATAGAGGGTTTGAACTGGAGAAACTAGTGACAGGTTCACATATCAGATTTGTGGGGCCTGGGACAAGAGTACAAATCGAAGACCACTTTATAAGGGGACCTCGAAAATATCATGGAAATTGGAATTAAAATATAAGTTCAATGCCTCAAATTTTGAAATCCATGCATATTTCTAATACTATGCATTTTTGAAGAGCTCTCTATGACTAAAATCTTTAAAAGATCTAAATCAAATGAACCATTTCTTAAATAAAACATTTTATTTCAGATATTGAAAGATACTCCTTTATAATAGAGCAAGTTAGAAAAATATAAAGCTAAAAACTTTATATCATTGAAAGTTGGTGAAAGATAAGGACTAATACATTCGATTATTACTGCACATGTCTAGAGAGTCTATTGATGGGCCAATGATATTGGATGAATCGTAATAGTGAGACATAAATAGTTCATAAATTATTATACATTTTCTATAAAATATAGTTCTTAACTTCCTTTCAGCAAAATCACTAATTATGTTACTGTAGTCAATATTTTTACATAATTTATTTACCACTGACAGAAATGCCAAATTTGACAAGCTTTTGTGACTCATTGTAGTTATTTTATTTTAATAATTTCAGTTATAGAAATTTTGGTTTACTCAGGCAGTAGCAACTTGAATTGCAAATAAAATTCTTAAACCAGCACTGAGTTCTGGAAATCAAGGAAGAATTTTTGTATATCATGTTTAAATATTTTATAGCTTGTAATAAATTGTTATTAAAATTATTATAACTTATTTTATCTTCTTCATATAAAATGTTAACATTTATATTACAATTTTAACCACTTTAGTTTATAGATTTATGTAGAAATAGAATTGGTATCGGGACCAGCAGATGGCGTAGAGATTGCATTGCTGGACTCCCACATGACCCACTGTGGTTCCAGTTCTGGACCTGATAACTTCAAAATCATGCTGGATGCATGTGCCTGCATGCCCAAGATCCCAGGAGAAAGTCAAGGAGAAGGGATTGTGGCATGGCCATCCCCCATGGGGGATGATTTCTTACCCTATAGCAAAAATCTCTCGTAAAAGAAAAGAAATAGAATGGGTACATGAGTATTAAATTTAATTATTATCGGGACCAGCAGATGGTGTCATGGTTATGTTGCTGGACTTTTACATGACCAACTGCAGTTTCAGTCCCAGATCTGGTGGCTTGAAAAATCACACCAGGCACACATGTATGTATATACAAGATCCTGGTAAGAGAAGTGATTGTGGTGTGGCCATCCCCTGGAAGGAGTGATTTTTCACTTTTCCTCTCACTGCCTCTGTTTCTCTCTCTCTTTGTGCACATGTGCCCTAAGGCAAAAACCTCTAAATTTCTTTTTATTACTGTGACTTGTAACCACATAATACATAAATTTAAGGAAATTGTGAATTGTCTAAATCTAAATAAAATTTCCTCAGCCATCATGTGCAACTGTTGCAAATATTGCACTATTTTTTTGAAACCCTAAAATGGAGGAATTAGAAATTAGAAAATGAAGAGATCCAAGAAAATGGCTACTTGAAAACGATGCTTTGTTATTCAAGAATCTATTGCAATCATATTATCTTAGGGGAAGATTTGATGAGTTAATTTGTTTCTCTCACTAAAGCCATTAGTTGCTTACATTCCCCTGGCATTTGTGTGTCTATTTCCACAGTCAGCAAGAGAACTACTCACAAAACTTCTCAGGATTTAAATGCAGTCGTCTCTCTTTTCACAGATGCAATGAAATAAATGTGAAAATGCATTTCACTCAGGGGCCTGAATAGTGTTACTTGTAACAGGGGGTGTGTAGTGTCATGCTGGCTGAACCAGTGCTGGACGTCAGATCCTGAGTAACAGAACACCCACGTGTTTTCTTTTTTTTTTTTTTTGAGAGGTTTTTTTTTTTTGCTATAGGGTGCTTGCGCTCGCCATACAGAGACATAGAGACAGAAAGCGAGAAATCACCCCCCAGGGGGGATAGTCACGCCGCAATCCCTTCTCCTCCATTCTCCTCTCGTGGTCTCGGGCACGCACGCACACGCGCCCGGCATGAGTTTTAAGCCACTGGGTCCGGGACGCGAACCGCGGTCGACTACGTGGGAGTCCAGCGACATAGCCATTACGCTAACTGCTGGTTCCCCAAGAACACCCACGTGTTTTCAAATGTACTGCATATGTGTGATTTGTGCTGTGTGTAACCTCTAAAGTCCAGACACACTTTCCAGATTCCAGGCATACTGACTAGGAAGGGTTAGTCCTCCTCATATGTCCATACTCTGCTGTCTCCACAGCCTTATTGTTATTCCCCAAGCCTTTCTCATTTCCATTAGTTCTCATCTTCTCCACAATACACTGCCTTTTTCTTTCTAGCTATTTTTCTTTTCCTCCCTCTTTCTTTTCCCTTCCTTCCCCTCTCAGGCCTGCTTCCTTTCTTCCTTCCTCTTCTCCTTCCTCCTTTTTTCTTTCTTTGCAATTTCTCTTTTTAAAGGAAATTTTCTGGAGAAGTACATAACACATTATTTTTGATTTTTTCTGAAGTTTTTATCATAGTGCAAGTGTGTTTGTTGAAGAGAGTCAGAGAGTGGAAAAGTGAGAAATCTCCCCCCAGCGGGGGGATGGCCATGCTTTAATTCCTTCTTCATTCTCCTCCTGGGCTTTGGGCAAGAAAGCACACTCATCTGGTGTGATTTTCAAGTCATCAGATCTCTAATTCAAACCATGGTCAGCCATATGGGAGTCTAGCACTTTAACCACTATGCCCACCTGCTGGGCCCTACTATGAGGTACATGAAAACACAAAAGGGGGATATTAAAAAGTGAAAGTGTTACCTCCTTTTATGCTTCTTTGATAAACATTGTCTCTGTAGAAAATCACTGCTGAAACCTTAAGTTGATATTTTTGAGTCATTTTCTGCATATCTTAAAAATATATAATTTTTTAGACAAATGCAAATAATCAGACACATATTGTTTTACAACTTGTTTTTTATTCAATTAGTAATAAAGGCTCTTTTCATAGTCACTGTATAACCATTCAATTTGTACACAGTATTTCATATTGTGAATGTACCATTTATTTAACTATTTCTTTTTTTTTTAGAGGTTTTTTGCTAGAGGGCGTGTGCGCTTGCCAGAAAGACAGAGACAAAGAGACAGAAACCGGGATCATCACGTCACAATCCCTTCTCCCCCATTCTCCTCTCGGGATCTTGGGCATGCATGCACACACGCCCGGTGTGACTTTAAGCCGCCAGGTCTGGGACTCAAACCGCGGTCGACCTCATGGGAGTACAACGACATAGCCATTATGCTCACTGCTGGTTCCTATTTAACTATTTCTAATTATTGCAAAGACATGTTCTCCATTTTTAAAAAATATTTTTATATATACTGCAATAAACATACTCGCACTTTATTCCTTACGTGCTACATATAGTTTATAAAGATAGATGCTTAGACTTGGTACTTGTGAGTAAGGGAATATTTAAAAATTTAATAAATCTATAACAATCTCCTCCCAGAACTTTTTACACATCTAACACCAGTGTATGAGAGATTCATTTTCCTTCCATACTTTCATAATAGTAGTTGTTACATAATTCCTTTGATTTTTATATGTATTATTCATACAGATCAAAAGAAAATTTAAAACTGCCTTCCCAATGTATATTGGTCTGATTCCCTAATATGATTTAGCATCTTTTCCCATTTATTATTTATTTAAATTTTTAATAAATGCCAATTCATACCTCTCATTCTTTCTATTTATTCTATGAAGTTATTTGTCTTTCTACTAATTTGAAAGAACTCCTTAAATATTTGGGATGAACCCTGTTTATATAAGAATAAATAACCTTATTCCTGTTTTATCTTTCTATATTTTTATTTATGCTACATATCTATCTATGTCACAGGTAATTTTTCACTTTATATTTTAATCTTTGTTTATGACATCTGTTTGTTCATAGATATTTTAAATATGTACTGGTCAGGGTTGTCCATTTTATTTTTTATGGCTGATGATCTTGATGTTTCTTGGGGAATGTATAACCTACCACAATAACATACAACAGTCTATTTTTCTGTCATGTTCATTATTTGGTACTATGTTCATCAGAGATTTAATCAATCAGTATATATCACAGAGGTAGAATATTACCATAACCTAGAAAATTACATCTTTATTTTTACTAAATCCTCTCTCTCCTGATTTAAAATGACTTCTTTCTGATATAGTAGATTGTTATATTTATAAGGGTCTCTTTCTGAGCTTCCTATTTCTCCCAATATCTATTTAACTGGTCAACATTGTTTTAATTATTGAAATATTAGAACAACATTCTAAAATGTTTTTCTTCCAATTTTTCTTTTTATTTCCAAATTTGAAACTCCTACCCATATATTCTTTCAAATGTACTTTAGTTATTTTCTCATGATACATAGTATATTAAAGGTTGAAATTGCGTTGATTTTATTTAGGTAATATTCATATCCTATAATATTTATATCAGCCCATTTCCATACATAGGTATATGAGATGTTCCTATAGAGTCAGGTCAGGAATTATGCAATTCAGAAAAGCTAAAGCTTATAATTTTCCTCATGTTGTTCTCACATATTTCTTGTGAAATAGACTTCCATGTGTATGTCGGCTTTCATTTCTATTGTGTATTGGATCCTAGATTTTGTTGAGTCTTAATAGCTTTGTTACTATTATGAATTGAGTCTTAGTCTTTTATTAAATTCTCTACAAAGCTATTTTTTTGTATATTTGTGTTTTATCCAGCCACCTTCTGAACTATTTTATGAGCTATAATAATTTTTCAGTTGATACTTTTTAGTGCTTTTGTTATTGCTGTTGTTGTTTTAGATTTTTACCATAGGGTGTGTGTGCTTGCCAGAGAGAGAAAGAGACAAAGACAGTGAGAAGGAAAGTGAGAAATCACCCCCAGGGGGATGGTCACATCACCCCTCTGGGAGGATGGTCACACCACAGTCCTTTCTTTCCCATTCTCTTAGAATCTTGGGCACACACATACGTGTGCCCAGTCTGATTTTCAAGCCACCGTGTCCAGGACTCAAACAGCTTTTGGCCACGTGGGAATCCAGCGATGTAACCACTATGCCATCTACTGACCCCTCTTTTTAATTTTTTAAAAAATACATTTCCTATGATACCATGACAAAATTTTCAAGCACATTACAAAGGTGATTTTATAGTTAATATTTGTATCCCCACAATCTACAGTCTGCCATTAACATTGTGCTATATTTACTTTATCATATATTTACTGATTTCTCTTTCCACTTAGTAATATAATTGAGATTTTGAATCATTCCTAAGTAACTTATAGACATTAGTACATTTCTCCTATATATGTCAGTATTTATAGCATTAACTAGAATTCTATATTTATCTGCATTTGTCTTTTGGAATTAAATTTGTCTACAATGAAATGCATAAATCTTACGTTAATCTTCCTTGAGTTTTGACAAATGCATGAACTATGAACCTGAGACCATCACTCAGAAAGTTCTCTTATTCCCCTTTCTAAGCAATCTGTGCTCTTACCTTTCCAGAAACAACCACTATGTTACATTTTTCCCCCATTCATCATTTTTTTCTGTTCTAGAAGTCTATATAAATGGCATTATAGACAATATACTTTTTATGTAAAAAAAATCATTTACTGTGTTTAGTACTAGAATTTGTGCACTTTTTATGTTTCATTGGCTATTCATATGCCTTCTTTTACAAAGCATCATGTTCAAATATTTGGCTTTCAAAATATTAGATTAGGGGACGAGCAGATGGTGTAATGGTTACGTAACTGGGCTCCCACTTCGTTTACTGTGATTCAGGTCCTAGACCTGGTGGTTTAAAATTTATGCCAGGCCTGTATGCATGCATGCCCAAGATCCCAAGAGGAGAATGTTGAAGAAGGGTTTGCAGAGTGACCATATCCCCTCTCTTTCTGTCTCTCTGACTCTTCGGTGAGTGCATGCACCCTATAGCAAAAAAAAATCTCTCTCTCAAAAACAAAAAAAAAAAAAAAAAAAAAAGAAAGAAAGAAAGAAAGAAAGAAAGAAAGAAAGAAAGAAAGAAAGAAATTACATTAGAGGGTTTTTTTTTTTCTTATTATTGGGTTATAATAGTTCATATGGGGACCAGCAGTTAGCATAATGGCTATGTCGCTGGACTCCCATGTAGTCAACCGCAGTTCACGTCCCAGACCCAGTGGCTTAAAACTCACGATGGGCACGTGTGCGTGCGTGCCCAAGATCCCAAGAGGAGAATGGAAAAGTAGGGATTGTGGCATGACCATCCCCTCTGGGGGGTGATTTCTCACTTTCTATCTCTCTCTCTCTCTGTCTGGCGAGCGCACGCACCCTATAAAACCTCTCAAAAAAAAAAAAAAAAAACCACAAAAGAGTTCATATGTATCAAAGATTCTAGTTATTTTTCAGATACGATTTGCAAATATTTTCCTAGTCTGTGGTTGCATATTTATATTATTTATAGTATCTTTTGATAAATACCTTAAACACACATTAAATATTATTAAGTACTTTTCCATGTTTATTGAACTGATCATATAATTTTTCTTCTTTATTATCTAAAAATGATGAATTATATAATTTATTTTCAAATGCTTTTAAATTTTTAAGGTAGGTGATTATGGCTGTTTGTCCTCTGAGTTACATATGAGTTTTATATGTTATAATGTAAATATATCTGATGTATCTATATATATGTTATATATGAGTTATGTGTGTGTGTGTGTGTGTGTGTGTATCAGAGGACAAACTGCATATATATATATATGTGTGTGTGTGTGTGTGTGTGTGTGTACATATATAATTTATAATATAAAATTCTTCTATATATTATTGATTTTATTTTTCTCTTATATGCACATTAACCCCATTTAGTATGGTGTAGAGTAAAAACAAAATAGCAACTGAATTTATATAAAATGTTTCTTCTGTTTCACATTGTTTCAGTATTTCACACAATTAAATAGAAAATGTACTGTTGTTTCTGATTGTTTTATTAAACTAAGGAAGTTTTTTTATATCATAAATCACTATAAACCTTTTAAAACCAAGGATAGTTGTTAAACAAAGCTTATTCCACATTATTAAAACAATCATATAATTTTTCTAAGACCTATTAATATAGATTATTAGATGTATACATTTCTTAAGTATTGAGCCATCCTTATGTTAATGAATATTTCTTATTGTGATATATTATTCTTTATAATAGATGACTGATTATGTCCATCTTTATACTATTTGAATTCTTTGGCACATATAATTATTGTATATGCTCTTTTTCTTTTGCTTCTTATATCAGGTCTTATTAGCCTTGCAAAAGGCAATTCAACAATGCTCTAAAAGAGTATTAAAAACATAATAATTATCTGCTTAAAGTTTTTATGAAGTTACTCTTAAAATCATTTGAATCTGAACACTATTCTTTTCAGGCAAATGTCTATGATAAAGTAATTGATCTATTCATAATTCTACTTCAAATAAATTTTAAATTTATATTTTTACATGAATATGTATTTTATCTAGACTTTTTATCATATTAAATTGTACATAATACCTTATCATTTAAATTTTTTTCCTTTTATCTATATCTGTAGTCTTTTTATTCATAGTACAATTTATATTTTCTATATTTCTTTTTCTAAAAAAATAAAAAAATTATTCAGTTCATTCAAAAAACATCGACAAAATAAATTTCAGTTGCAATAATACAATTTTCAAAAGATTATGAACATTTTGTGCACTATCCAGACCTTTCTTTCAGGCAAAGTGCTCGTTTGATGACTAATAAATTAATAAATAGTAAACTATTTCAGACAGTACAAGAAAGATTTTGATTTGTTTTTCTCCTGTACACAAAAGTTTATCATTTATAATTTTTTATTTCTCTTTTGATTTGGCGCACACCCACTATCCAGCACTCACCTTTTACCAACTACTTTCCCTTTTACTGTTATTAGCATTCACACCAATCCTCTCCACCATCATATCTTCAGATCTCTCAACCTCTGCAATAAATTACAGACACTCAGTACAAATGGAATAAGGATATACCATGTTTACCTTTTAAAGTCTGACTCACTTCTCTCAACATTACAGCTTCTTTACTCACCCATGTTGAGTCAAATGATAGGATTTCAATGTTTCTTATAGTTGTGTAATATTCCATAATATGTATACATGCCACAGTTTTTCAATCTAATCATTAGTTTTTGGACACATTGGTTGGTTGGTTCCATGTTTTGGTAATTATAAATGATGGTGCTATAAACACGAATGTGCAGATATCTTTCTGATTGAGTGTTTTCTTATCCTCTAGGTAGATACCAAAAAGTGGGATTGCTCGGCCATATGAAAGTTTCATTTATAGGTTTTTGAGAAATTTCTATATTGTTTTCCAGAGAGACTGGGCTAATTTACATCCCCACCGACAGTGTAAGAGAGTTCCTGGTACCAACAGATGGTGTAATGGTTACATCAGTGGACTCCTACAGAGTCGAATGCAGTTCAATCCTGGATTTTGTGGCTTAAAACTCATGCCAGGAGCAAGGGATACTGAGGGAGGGTCACCTCTGACCCCCACCCCACTTCCAGACCCCCAGGCCCCAGACTCCACCTTCTAGACTTTCCGTGCCTGCCAGCAGGCAAGAGGCTCCCCTGCAAGCCTCTGGCCAGCAAGGGATACTGAGGGAGGGTCACCTCTGACCCCCACCCCACTTCCAGACCCCCAGGCCCCAGACTCCACCTTCTAGACTTTCCGTGCCTGCCAGCAGGCAAGAGGCTCCCCTGCAAGCCTCTGGCCAGCAAGGGATACTGAGGGAGGGTCACTTCTGACCCCCACCCCACTTCCAGACCCCCAGGCCCCAGACTCCACCTTCTAGGTAGGTAGCCAGGATCTCCTTGAGGTGGTTTTTTTTTTTTTTTTTTTGAACCCCCTGCATTCTCTTGTTAACACCTAGCTCTCCTTCTCCCCCCAGACTTTCCGTGCCTGCTAGCAGGCAAGAGGCTCCCCTGCAAGCCTCTGGCGAAATCGCGCACCGCGCTAATGCGCGGCACGCGACTTTTTCTTTATTTTTCTGTGTTGTCTTTCCTTTCGTTGCATATTGTCCTCTCCTCCTTATTTTTTACCTTTCCAGACAGACTAGACAGGTCTAGAATCATATATCTGAAATTTCCTAGGAAGGTAAGTGTCTCTGGGATCCTCCCTAGTACTGACCCCCTTTGAAAAAGGAGATACTGCTTGTTAGACACTTCTGTAGAGTTCCCCTCCTGAAAACACATTGGTAAAAACAACAGAAGAGAGACTTCAACAAACAGCTATTCCCATCAAAAAGGAAAGACTCTTACTTCTCGTGGGACAAAAGTTCTCCCAAGAGGTCTTTAAAAGGGAAGTAATCTTCCAATGGCTAAAAGTAGAAAAAGAGCCTCAGGTCTGAATAAACAAGGAAATATGTCTCCAACAAAGGAAAATGCCCCTCCATGTCTCGTAAATATGGAGGACGTTACCAAAATGACAGACACAGAATTTCGAACATTCATGGTGACCAAATTCTGTGAATTGGAAAAAAAAAGAGACAATGAACTACAGGAAATTAGGAAGTCCTTCCAGGATATGAAAGAAGAAATGGATACTCTGAGAAAGAATCAGGTGGAACTATTAGAGATAAAGTCTATAATACAAGAAATCAAAAACTCTCTGGAAAGTATTAAGAGCCGATTAGACCATGCTGAAGATCGAATCTCTGATGTAGAAGATAAAACCTCTGATCTAGAAAAAAACTACAAAAAGATCAAGAAAATAACTAAAAAACATGAGGATAATATACGAGAAATACTAGACTCTATTAGACGCCCAAACATCAGAATAATCGGCATCCCAGAAGGTGAAGAAACTAATAGCGGAATGGAAAATCTATTCCATGACATCTTGGAAGAAAATTTCCCAAGCCTAGAGAGGCACCGAACCATCCGGGCCCAAGAAATACAAAGGACCCCAAATAGAATCAACCCCAGAAGATCTTCCCCAAGGCACATCTTAGCCAGGCTGTCTAACGTCACAGAAAAAGACATGATACTAAAACTGGCAAGAGAGAAACGAGAAGTAACTTACAAAGGCCATCCCATAAGACTAACACCAGACCTCTCATCAGAAACAATGCAAGCAAGAAAAGAATGGGAAGACATACTGAAAGTGTTAAGAGAGAAACAATTTCAGCCAAGACTATTATACCCTGCAAGATTATCCTTCATTTGGGAAAAAAAGATTAAAATCTTCTCAGACAAACAAAACCTGAAAGAATTTGCCAACACCAGACCAGCTCTTCAAGAAATCCTGAAGAAAGTACTGTTCCAGGAAAACTAAAGACGCAACAGCCAGAAACAAAGAAATAACAGGCAACTAAGACAATGGCTAACTTAAATGTTGGTACAGATCCTGTAACATCGATAATAACATTGAATGTTAATGGGTTAAATTCTCCAATCAAGAGACACAGACTGGCTGAATGGATAAAAAAACAGAAACCCTCTATCTGTTGCCTACAAGAAACCCACCTCATGGAAAAAGACATACATAGACTGAAAGTGAAGGGTTGGAAAAAGGTTTTCCATGCAGTTGGGAACCAAAAAAGAGCTGGAGTTGCGATACTAATTTCTGACAAAATAGGCTTTAAAACAAAAAGTGTCCGAAGAGACAAAGAAGGGCACTATATCATAGTAAAAGGCTCTATAGATTGAGAAGATATAACGCTTATTAATATCTATGCTCCTAACACAGGAGCACCCAAATATGTGAAGGAAAGATTGTTAGATCTGAAAGGGGAGATAGACTGCAACACACTAATTGTTGGAGATCTCAACACCGCATTATCCCCTCTGGACAGATCATCTAGGCAAAAAATAGGTAGAGAGATCAAGGATCTAAATGATACCATAAATCAATTGGACTTAACAGACATCTATAGAACTTTCCACCCAAAAATCACAAGATATAGTTTTTTCTCACCCCGACATGGAACTTTCTCGAAGATTGACCACATCATAGGACACAAAGCAAGCCTCTGCAGATTCAGAGGCATAGAAACTATTTCCAGCATCTTCTCTGACCATGATGGAATTAAACTCGAGTTTAATTTCAAGAGAAATCCTCAAAAATACCCAAAAACATGGAAACTAAATAACCTACTCCTGAATGACTCCACTATTACCGAAGAAATAAAGTCCGAAATCAAAAGATTCATGGAAGCCAATGACAATGAAGATACAAGTTTCCATAATCTTTGGGACACTGCCAAAGCAGTCATAAGAGGGAAGTTCATAGCAATTAGTGCACATAAGAGGAAGACAGAGAAAAGGCTAATGGATCACCTAACATCAAGCCTTAGAGAATTGGAAAAGCAACAGCAAAAAAATCCAAAAAATTACAGGAGAAAGGAAATAATAAAGATCCGAGCAGAAATAAATGAAATAGAAAATAAACGTACTATACAGAAAGTAAGTGAAAGCAAAAGCTGGTTCTTTGAAAGGATAAACAAAATTGATACCCCACTAGCGAGACTTATTAAGAAGAAGAGAGAAAGGAACCAGGTGAATCAAATCTGCAATGAGGCTGGTAACATAACAACAGACATAGTAGAAATTCAAAACATCATTAGAGGATACTTTGAACATCTATACGCTAAGAAACAAGATAATCTGGATGAGATGGACAAATTCCTGGACAAATATTATCTACCAAGAATGAGCCAGGAAGAAATAGAAAGTCTGAATAGGCCCATAACAAGCCAGGAGATTGAATCAGTAATAAGTAACCTCCCAACAAAGAAAAGCCCTGGCCCCAATAGATTCACCTCTGAATTCTACAAAACTTTCAAAGAAGAGTTAACTCCCATTCTGCTCAAATTATTTCTAAAGATCCAAAAGGGTGAATCTCTCCCTAATTCATTCTATGAAGCCTCTGTCACCCTCATCCTCAAAACAGATAAGGACAGGACAAGGAAGGAAAACTATAGACCAATATCTCTGATGAACATAGACTCAAAGATTCTCAACAAGATATTAGCAAATCATATTCAACAACTTATACAGAAGATCATACACCATGATCAGGTAGGCTTTATTCCAGGAATGCAAAGTTGGTTCAACATACGCAAAACCATAAATGTAATACACCATATTAATAGGAAGAAAGACAAAAACCATATGGTCATATCGATTGACGCAGAAAAAGCATTTGATAAGATACAACATCCCTTCATGATCAAGACTCTTAGCAAAATTGGCATAGAAGGGCCATTTCTCAATACAATAAAAGCCATCTATGAAAAACCCATAGCAAACATCATCCTGAATGGAGAAAAGCTGAAAGCTTTCCCACTAAACACAGGAACAAGTCAAGGATGCCCACTTTCTCCTCTCCTTTTCAATATAGTACTGGAAGTCCTCGCCAACGCAATCAGAAAAGAGGAAAAAATAAAGGGCATTCTAATAGGAAAAGAAGAGGTGAAACTCTCTCTATTTGCAGATGACATGATTGTATACATAGAAGACCCAATGGTCTCCATGGAAAAACTACTGGAAGTAATACATGAATTCAGTAAAGTTGCAGGATATAAAATCAATATACAGAAATCGATAGCTTTTCTATATACGAATAACAGGCAGACTGAGATAGAACTGAAAAAACTTATTCCGTTTACCATAGCCACTAAAAGTATAAGATATTTAGGAATAAATCTAACCAAAGAAGTTAAAGACCTCCACAAGGAAAACTATGAGAAGGTAAAAAAAGAAATTGAAAATGACACAAAAAAAGGAAGGACATCCCATGTTCATGGATTGGAAGAGTTAATATAATCAAAATGGCAATTCTACCCAAATTAATCTACCTATTTAATGCAATGTCAATCAAAGTACCAGACACATTCTTCACAGATCTAGAAAAAACAATCTTAAAATTTGTCTGGAATCATAAAAGACCCCGTATTGCCAAAGCACTTCTACACAAGAAGAATGGAGTGGGTGGCATCTCAATCCCCGATCCAAAAATATATTACAAAGCTGTGGTAATAAAGACAGCATGGTATTGGCACAGAAACAGACATGTGGACCAATGGAACAGAATAGAGTCCCCAGAAATAAGTGCCCAAACATACAGTCAACTGATCTTTGACAAGGGGTACCAGTCAATCCAGTGGGAAAATGAAAGCCTCTTCAGCAAGTGGTGCTGGAGAAACTGGACTTCCACTTGCAGAAAGATGAATCTGAACCCCTACCTCTCTCCTTTGACAAGAATCAAGTCAAGGTGGATCAAGGATCTAAATCTAAGACCTCAAACTATAAAGCTGCTCCTGGAGAATGCTGGGGAAACTCTGGGAGACATTGGTGTAGGGAAAGACTTCCTAAAGAAGACACTCAAAGCAGAGTCCATTGTCCACAAAATAGACAAGTGGGATTACATCAGACTAAGAAGTTTCTGCATGGCCAAAGACACAGTAGTTAGTGTGAATCGACAACCCTCAGAATGGGAAAATATTTTTGTAAATGTTGCATCAGATAAGGGACTGATAACCAGAATACACAAGGAACTAAAAAAGGTGTTTGGAAAAAAGATGATCAACCCTATTAAAAGATGGGAGAAGGAGATGAAGAAAACACTCTCTAAAGATGACATACGAATGGCCAAAAGGCATATGAAAAAATGTTCAACCTCCCTCATCGTAAGGGAAATGCAGATAAAAACAACAATGAGGTACCACCTAACCCCAGTCAGATTGTCTAATATTAAAAAAACAAAAAATGATAAGTGTTGGCGGGGGTGTGGTGAAAGGGGAACTCTTTTACACTGCTGGTGGGAATGTAGATTGGTCCAACCACTGTGGAGAATAATTTGGAGATTCCTCAAAAATCTACAGATAGATCTGCCATATGATCCAGAGATCCCACTCCTCGGTATCTACCCAAAGGACAGAAGAATTCTTCATTGGAAAAGCGCTTGCACATCGATGTTTATTGCGGCACTATTCACAATCGCTAAGTCATGGAACCAACCCAGATGCCCCTGTATGGAGGAATGGATTGAAAAACTGTGGCACATATACTCTATGGAATACTACTCAGCCATAAAAACCAACAGAGCCCTGGCTTTTGACAGAAAGTGGAAGAATATGGAAGATGTACTGCTGAGTGAGGCAAGCCAGGCTATGAAGGAGAGACATTGTATGTCCCCACTTAACATATACCGTTTGTCTGCATTCTATGTCTGAAACTGATTGACTAACAGTTGAACAAACACAAGAGATGGGTGTGAATGTCAGATGAGGTGTATGTGGAGGAGTGGGGCCCAACGAAAGACATTTGGAGAAGGGATACAGAGGTAGAGCATTGACAGGATGGGGAGGTGTGGTGTTATCTGTTGAAGATATTTCGATCAACGGGTCTGGGAAGAAATGTTCACATATCGAAATGGTCTCATTGTAAGCCAAACAATATGATTGAAAGTATATACAAAAATAAATAAATTAATAATAATAAAAAAAAAACTCATGCCAGGTGCATGTGCATGTGTGCCTCAAATCCTGAGAGGAGAATGGAGGAGAAGGGATTGCAGCATTGCTATTCCCCACACGGGGGGTGATTTCTCACTTTCTGTTTCTCTGTTTCTCTCTGTCTCTCTGGATGGCTCACACATCCTAAAGCAAAAATCTGTCTCTTAAAAAAAAAGAAGAGAGAGAGAATTCTTTCACCACAGCCTCACCAACACTTACTGTTCTTTATTATTATTATTTTTTAATCCTAGCCATTCTAACTGGGGTTAAATGATAGCTCATTTGCTTTTCCCTTATGATGAGAGACTATGAACATTTTTTCATATGGCTGTTGGCTATTTATAAGTCTTTCTTGGAGAGTTGTCTGTTCGATTCATTTGCCCATTTTTAATTGGATTATTTCTATTTCTTTTCTTTTTTTGGAAAGAGTTTTGCTATAGGGTGCTTGTACTTGCCAGAAAGACAGAGAGACAGAGAGGCAGAAAGTGAGACATCACCCCCTAGGGAGGATGGCTATGCTGCAATCCCTTCTTCTCCATTCTCCTCTCAGGATCATGGGCACGCATACACACATGCCCAATGTGAGTTTTAAGCCACTGGATTCGGTACTCCAACCATGTTTCATCCACCATCTGTTGGTCCTGGATTATGTCTATTTAAGTGAATGAGAACTTTGAGTTCCTTATATATTCTAGATATCAGTCCTTTATCTGTGGGATAATTTGTAAGTATTTTCTCCAATTCTGAGGATTGCCTTTTTACTTTAATTATAGTTTCTTCTACTGTGAGAAAGCTTTTTAGCAATGTAATACCACCTGTTTATTTTAGGGTCTATTGCCTGTGCTTTAGGGGTCTTATTTAAGAAAACTTTCCTATGCCAATGTCTTCAAAAGTTTCCCCTACATTTTCTACCAATAGATTTGTGGTTTGAGGCTTTATGTTTAAGTCTTTAATCCATTTTGAAGTTAATTCTAGCTAAGGATGAGTGATATGAGTCCAGTTTCATTTTTCTTTAGGGGGAAATCCAATGTTCACAACACCATTTGCCAGAGACTTTCTTTTCTCTACTGCATTGCCTTATACTCATTATCAAGGATCAGTTGACTGTTTGATTTGAGGTATTTCTGGATTCTGGATTCTATTCCACTGGTTTGTGTGTCTCTTTGTGCCAGTATTGTACTGTTTTAATTATCCCTGTTTTAAATTATAAAGTCAGGTAGTGAGATGCCTCCTAGTTTATTATTTCAATACTGTATTGCCTTGGAAATACAAGGTCTTTTATGATTCCAGGCAAAGATTATAACTGCTTTTTCTATTTCTGTGAATAATGTCTCAGGTAATTGGATTTGGATTGCATTAAATATGTAGATTTATTTGGGTTGTACTAACATCATTATTATATTAATTATTCCAATCCAAGAGCATGAGATGTCTTTCTAATTTTTTTTTATCAGATTCTATTTCTTTTTTCAGTTTTTCTTATTTTCTTTATAAAGTTCTTTTACTTTGGTGAGACTTATTCCTAAGTATCTTATTTGTTTTATAGTTACTGCAAATGGAATTGCATTCTTCAATTCTGTTTCAGTTTTATACATTATTGTTGTATAAAAAGTTACAGATTTTTGTAGAGTGACTTTGTAACCTGTCACTATTCTGAATTTATTTATCATTTCTAAAAGTTTTTTTGTAGATTCCTTAGTATTATTTATGTATATAATCATATCATCTACAAGTTGGGACAGTTTAGCTTCTTCTTTTCCTATCTGAATGCCCTTTATTTTACTCTCTTATCTTATTGCTTTGGCTAGAACTTCCAGTACTATGTTAAAGAAGAGTAGAGAGAGTGGGCAACCTTGTCTTGTTCCAGTTTTTAATTGGAAAGCTTTTAGTTTTTCCCCATTTGACATGATGCTCACGGTAGGTCTATTATATATGGCTTTTATTATGTTGAGAAATGTCCCTTCTACCCCAATTTTTCTGAGACTCTTCATTATGAAGGAATGTTGTATTTTATCCCATTCTTTTTCTGCATCTATTAATCAGGAATATTGGTCTATAGTTTTCTTTTTTTGTTATTTGTTTGTTTGGTTTTGATATCAAAGTAATTGAGTCTTCATAAAATGAGATTGGGAGGATTCCTTTCTTTTGAATCTTTAGAACTAGTTTAAGAAAAATTGGAGTTATTTATTTATTTTTTTTAAGTTCTGTAGAATTCAGAAGTGAAGCCATCTGGACCTGGGCTTTTCTCTCTTGAGAGACTACCACTGTTTCAGTATCTTCACTTGTTATTATTCTATTCAGGCTTTTTATTTTATCCTGATTCAATCTAGGTAACATACTCATCCAGAACTATGTCCATGTTATCTAGATTTTCTAGTTTGTTGGAATATAGTTATTCATAGTATTCTCTCATAATTTTTTGTATTTCAAATATTTCAGATGTAATATTGTCATCTTCATTGCTTATCTGTATCTATCTTGTTACTTTCATAACCTTTGGGACCCAGCAAAAGCAGTCATAAGAATCAAGTTCATAGCCTTTAGTGTACACACACACACACACACACACACACACAGAAAGGTGGCAAATAAATAACTCAACATCACATCTTAAGGAATTGGAAAAACAACACACACACACACACACACACACACACACACACACACATAAACCCTAACAATAAAAGAAGAAAAGAAAGAGTAAAGATTAGAGCTGAAATCAATGAAATTTTAATGTAAATTAAATATTGTTACTTATCTGCTTAAAATCCATTTTAGATGCTGTATAGAGGGTAAAATGAAAAGCAGGGACATTGTTTAATAGGCTATTACAGTGGATTAGAAGAGGCGTAATGTTAGTTTATGTTAGGCTTATGGTGGGCCAGATCTATGAGGAAGACATGATAGAAGTATGACTTTGAAAGCTCTGGTTTGAACCAGTAGGTGAACAGTAAACTCTGTGCTGAGGTGGGAAAGACTGAAGACAGAAACAGAAAGCAGGATATGAATGCATACACTATGGAGAAAGCAGAGAGGAGGAAATCAAGATATGACCTTTGGAAAATGGTAGGAATATGAAAGAGGGTAGTTAGATGTATGAAACTGAAACGCAAAGGAATATTCAGGGCTGGAGATCTAAGATGAGAGTCAACAGCATATGAAGTTATGGAACTGGATTAATTTACTTAGACATTGTTTAAATGAAGAAATGGAGGCAAGACTGATCCTAAAGCACTGAGCTCTTAGAAGAGTGTAAAGAAAGAAGAGGAATCAGAAAAGGAGCTTAAATTAGAGGAACTTGATAATATAATAGGAATTGGGAGAAAATAGAAATAGACAAGACAAAGGAACATATGTTTCCAGAAAGAAGAAGCAATCAAATGTGTTGAAAGCCTTTAGAATAGAATAGGATACGAACTGAAAGTGACCACCATCTTTTTTTAATTAGAATGATTTATTTCATTTTATTTATTATTATTTTAAATTTTGCTATGGGGCCTGTGTGCTCATCAGAGAGAGGGAGAGAGAGAGAAAAGGAAAGTAAGAAAGCAAGCTGCCAGGCCCAAGACTCAAACTGTGGTTGACCATGTGGGAGTCCAGTGCCTTAACTACCATGCCACCTGATGACCTCAGGTGACCACCATCTTTGGCCAGATAGATAAAATTGATAATCTTGACAGGAAGAAATTCAACTTTGTTCAGTGAATAGAAAGTAAAGAAACAGAAATAGCAAGTTTGTTGATTTGTTTCAGTGAAAACTGTCCACTGAAATTAGGTTTTCTTTTTAAGTGACAAAAAGAAAGTTCACATCATCTAATCAATTCCAGTTAGAAGATTAAAGTGACTACATATAGCTGCCATGATGCTTAGTTTATATGCTCTATCATTTTCTTCCTGAACATTCCCAGGTTGATGGAGTAGATTGTGTTTAAAACAAACAAATGAACAAATGACCACTTTGAATTGGTGCAAAGAATATTCTCCTACCTCTCTGGTTCTTTCAAAACTGCATTGTTTCTATTGTGTAACATTGCACTGCTCATTAATTATCCTGTTTGGGAAATAATTCCTCACTGCTGAAACTTTCCCACCAGAAATCTTGGACATGGTACAGGTCTTTACTTTGGTTCCATTAAGATTTTATTTTAATACATCTAACCTTCTGTCTAACAAAGGTGATTTTTTTTCTTGCTCTACTTTCATTTCTAGAGTACTGCCAAAGATGAGGTTTCTCATGCACAGTCTTATTACTGGTAGCAATTGTATCATATCAAATGACTTTTCTGGAGGCCAGCAGCAAGATTTTTTTTAAAAAATGAAAAAAAAAATTTTTCACTTAGAATTAGAAAGTCCCCAAAAGTTTGATCTCATGTTCTCTGTCTCTTTTCACCAATGATTTTACAAAAATAGGACAGAAATACTTGATGACTTTATGGTCTTCTCCTTTCTTTATGAAATAGACATGTTGAAAATAATATCTTCTATATACTATCTCAGTGATCCTAAATGTGTGGCTGATTCTCATAGAGTTCATGTTGTAATTAATCTTTTTAGACATATCAATTCATGTTCCAGTCCAATGTCTTAATTCTGTTGACTAGGTCTTAAAATGATAGGGGAGGAATAGTACTGTGTGTAAATATATATTGTTTTTAGAGAGGCTTTTGCTATAGGGCACATGTGCTCACCGAAAAGACAGAGAGAGACAGAGAGACAGAAAGTGAGAAATCACCCACCGGGGAGATGGCCATGCCACAATCCCTTCTCCTCCATTCTCCTCTCGGGATCTTGAGCACACATGCACTTGTGCCCGGCATAAGTTTAAGCCAGGTTTGGGACCCGAACCATGGTTGACTACATGGGAGTCCAGCAACATAACCATTTTGCCACCTGCTGGTCCCTGTATTTATATTTTTAATACCTAAATGTCCTTTAGAAACCTTTTAGGAAAGAAGACTGTTGCTAGATAAAATGGACAAGCCATACTGGTGAAGCAACTTTTGGTAGGTTTCTTGAAAAAAGACACCATTGAATACTTTGGCCACATCACAGTTTTGTGAATGGCAATCATCATTAAGGCCTGAGCTGGATCAGCTATCACACAGGGTTTTCTCTACAGGAACACGAAGACTTGGTCATGTACATAAAGAGGGGCATTCAATGGGATTACAGAGACAAACAGTTCTGGTAAGTGAGTGTTCTCAGAAACTAAAGGGAAACTGTTACTTGCCAAAGCTATATACTGCTTTGCTATAAATTAAAATAATCATAAATTTTTCTTAGATTTCAATAACTCTTATATCTACAAAAAAATATCTGGCTGTCCAGTAACCTGAGTTTTTGGTAATTAAAGCAAAATTTTAAGAATTTTAAGTATGTATCTGACTTGAACCTGGAAATAATTATAAAACCAGAAGCCTGCCAATATAGCATTGCCAGGGAATTTAGCACAATGAGTGTCAGATTTCCTATCAAGATTTGTGTTCCTTCCTATCTTGGTAGATAAAAGTGGCTGCCTGTGTATCAATGAGTAGGCAAATGAATATCAATGAATCAAAGGAACACCTTCCAAAATGTGCTCCTGGAATGTGAAACTTGAAGACCATTGTACCATAACAAATCTTCTCTGGTAGGTATGTGTTAAGTAAACCACAAGGAATTGTGTCTGAAATCTTGTGACATAACTAAAGTGGTCAGAAATGTAACTCAGTGAAAACATTTTCTACTAATTCAGGGTCAACCCTAATACATTACTAGGGTTTATGTCACCCTTTCTCTAGGAAATAATAAAGGAGTAGTTGAATCATCATCCCAGAGGAAGTCCAAGGGGAACTTTGAATTGCTTATAATGATTGGCCTGAATAAATTAACTGTGTCCTCAGGGAATGGAGTTCAGCCTGCGCCAAAAAGATAGAGAACTTTAAGCTTATAACTGAAGACTATTTCAGGAATTAAAGAGAGGATGTCAGTACATACCAAGATCTGCTAGAAGAGAAAGGCATAGTCTATGATTATTCAAGGGATGGTTATCTAAGCTCTTTGTTTATCTTCTAATTGTTTTTGTTTGTTTGTTTTGTAAGGTAACATTTTATTAAAGATCTACTCTATACCAGGCCTTTAGCTATTGTCTGATATGTGTCTAACCTGCTGGAATAGGTGCTACTGACGTTCTTCTGTTTAACATATGAGAACACTGGGACTAAGAAATATTAAGGAAAGAAAAAAAAGATTCAAAATGACCCAGTTAGCAAGCTGGGTTTAGAACTTGGGCAGTATGTTGGAACCAGGTGATGTCACAGTGTACATGACTGGACCCACATGGGAAAGGTCTTGACTTCACATAATGGGACCTCCCTGAGCACCTCAAACATACACATACATTCCTCTGATCCTTGTCAGTTGAAACTGGGGATAGATGGCAGCAAGAAATGCTGTTGGGGATCTCTCTATCTCAAAATAAATAAACAAACTTGAATAAAAACAAACCTAGGCAGCGTGATTCTAACTCATATACTTCCAACCATTATTCTATGCTATCACCTCTAACCTCAAGATTGTTCTGTGATACACACAGAAAAGAGACAAAGCTTAAATCAATGACAATGAAGAAATTATCTCAACTGAAGACTAGCTATGCATTTTCAATGAGGTATATATTTCCTTCCCTCCACTATCACAGAAAAGGGAATTAGATTTTTCGGGGGGTGGGGGGGGAATTTGGAAAATGTCTTGTTGATAATTAAGGCAGTCTACTGCATACTATGTTAAGATTGTTCCTTGTATCTATAATAGAAATTGCCATAGCATTTATAAAAGCTTAGATCAATTGGTACTCAATAGTTATTATCCCTTTTACTGTAAATTTGACAATTAGAAAAAAGCACTGGAGATGAAGGCTTCTCACATAATCTTTATGCATGAGTAATTCCTGGCATAGACTCGAAGAAAGATAAAGGAGGATAATAGAATAGAAGAATATGAGAAACTTGAAAACCCCAGTACGTAAAATCTGATGAGAGGGCGAAATGGCAGAACATTTTATTCACACTTAAGCTTCTGGGGAAAAATAATCAGTGGGGATCAACATGTCTAAGGTTATCCAACTGTCTTTCTTGCTGAGTGATTTGGTATTTGAGGTTTTATTGTTTATCAAAACCCTAAGACTGTTAGAATATTCTCAATCAGCTCTGCTTCATTCTTTGGGATTTGGGAGGCAATTTTACATTGTAGGATAAGTTACTAATAGACATTTCTTTTTTATTAAAGAGTCATTTATGAAGAATTTAGTTTTGATTAAGTAGAGGGTATTAAACAATTTTTCAATAAGAACTGCTATGGTTGACACTAAAACTCTGTTGAATGACACACAAATCCTTTACTCATTTATTTTTTTCATTTTAGTGTTTTTAAAGCTGATAATACCTTGCTCAATCTTTGGTTTGTTGTCAAAAATATGTTATTCTGGCCAACGATGGTAATAATGTTCATTTTACCAAAGGCCATGATACATTCTAGTCCCCCTTTTTCTGTGTGTGGACATATATATTTAAGATTGGGTTATTTGCCTAACAGAATTAGAGAAGGTTTAATAGCATAGGAAGAGTTTCATAATGCCTTCAGAGTATATAAGGTGTTCCCATAATTACCTAGAGCATCTAAATGACTCAGTATCTCAACTTCCAAGTCACCTAGAAATTTTGATCTCAGTCTTTCAAGTTCTACTTTCTTGTTTCTTGATATTTGAAATAATAACATATTATTTTCTTTATCTAATTTGTCCTAGGAGTAAGATGGTCTTCATCTTTAATATCCAAACTGGAATAGCAGTTCAAGTGACAGAGGCCACTATTAATAATTACTACAAAGGTAAAATGGGCTAATCTGGGCAAGTGTGGAGTGATTGCCCACACATGAAGGCATTCATGACTATGAATATATCTTTGAAAGTTCAGTAAATAGATCCAACCCATGATGTGGTGGTTAAGGTGGCTGGATCCTACATGGATGACTCTGCTGTTCAAGTCCTAGACATTGCAGCTTGAGAAACATGCCAGGTCTGTGTGTGTGTGTCCAAAGTTCTAAGAGGAAACCGGAGTGAAAAGTGCTGTCTCACTCCTCACGCCTTCCCACCTACCTTTCTCTGGTGAGCACATACACTCTATAGCAAAATCAAAATCAAGGTAAATAAATAAAAACAAAAAACAAGAAAAGGAAAGTGAAGTAAATACCCATGGTATTTTATTTCAAGTGTGCTCTTAGATAGCCAGGTTATAACTTCTGAGTGTATTTAGTTTAACATGTGTTGAAGCTCAAAAGCCTATTATTTCTTTATAACAGTTCTTTTCTCCAGTTCAAGACTCCATCATTTCTTCCCTGGATCACTGCCTTCCTGTATGAATGGACAGGTCTACAAAACACTGCTATCTTGGGGCCAGCAGATGATGCGGTGGTTAAAAGCGCTGGATTCCTGTATGGGCGACTACAGTTCGAGTCCTGAACCTGGTGGCTTGTTTCCTCACATTCCCTCTCTTTCTTTCTCTCTCTCTCCCTCTATCGTCAAATTAAAATTTAAAAATGTATAAATAAGTAAAGTTAAATAAAATAATTCTTTAAAAAAACAAAAACAAAACAAAACGAAAAACACTGCTATGTGTAAGCAAGATTACTAGTTACCTACCCTTCCAGTGATTACTACAAATTCCTCCCAGTTAATACCTTCAAGAAAACCATAAACAAGCCCTCTTCTGGGTTCCTGCCCTATCTTTCATTCCTATAATTTAAAACCTACCCTCCTCTGAAGTATTTTTTGACCACCTGCTAAGATATTGTAATACTATCTTTTTTTCTTTTCTGATTTCATGCAACAATTTCTTTGATGTTCATTAGAAGCACATTTATTATTGCATTATATTTGAGCAATATGTTCATGCCTTAATATCTCAATTAGACTGTAAGTTCTTTGAAGATAAGGAACAAATCTTGTAATTATCTTTTTCTTTCTTCTTTCCTCTTCCACAACTAACACAGAATCTTGCTATGGCAGGATCTATTACTGTGTATTCCTAGTCCCTACTCAATACTGATCTAGAATATGCACCTATCCACTCATAGCAAGGGGTATGTAGGCCATACACATAGGGGGCACAACTGATTGCTCAAGGCTGAATTTTGCTAAGATGGAACTAGAACCAAGCTGGACCAAACAGATTCTGATTTCTAATAATAGGGACTCAGGGAAGACTATTGGTCTTTGTAAATTGCTTGTACGGAGTCAATGTTAAAACAGATGGGATACTCATTTTGGGTCATGTGGTAAAGAAGTCATTATGGCAAGACAGCCTAAAGAATAAAGATAGTCTTCTAAAAGAAATAGAAGTGAGGAACCATGTGCTAGGGATATGGGAAGAATAGACTTATGTCCTGCCCTTCTGGTTTAAGAAACTTCCACAGGTCTCAATTTTATTATTTTGTTAGCACTTAAGAGTTCAAAATGATATTTTATTCTAATTTAGTCATGTGTGTATCTTCCATCTTTTTCTAGATGGTACATTATGGTGGCAATGACTGGCATGTACACCTGGAACAATGTGTGTAATATAGTCATATTTGTTTAGTGAATAAACCCATGAATAGATATTGAAACTAATTCCTTTCTCCTCACAGTAGAGGGACTAAGGGGCTATAGGGCAGGTGATACTGTCAGAAGAAAACTTGGATATTGGGTACAGGGTGAATGAGAATCATGCAAAGATTTAGGCCAAAAGGAAATTGGGGAAGTAACAGAGAAGAGACCCCAAAGAAGACATTGAGAGGAAAGCGAAGGATAAGTTTTCCACTTGGCCATTTTCCTGTCTGCTGCTCTTGTATGCAAACCCCCAGTCAGAATAAGTACCTCCAAACAGCCAGCTGCCAAGATAGCCTGAGAAAAGGGTGGAAAACAGAGGCTGGAGATAACAAAAGACTTAGGGCCTTTTGCAGCAAGTGCAAACTTTCACACCTGTCAGCTATAAATCAAGAGGTTTATGGGGCTACAATATTTACACTCTAATTAAAAAATCATAAAGCAAGCACCCTTTCAGGTTGCAGAAAACAAAACTCAAAAACTTCTACAGCGGCAGCTGTTAATCAGTTACTTTTAACGATCTGCTGCCCAGAGTGGGTGCTTACTCAGCCACAAACAGCAAACAAGACAATGGGTGAAAGTGGGATTTACATCAGAGTACAGCCTTCAGAGGTGACCATGACTTGGCCAGAAATCTTTCAATTTATGACATAGTTTTCACGGAGCTTGGGAAAATATTTCTGATGAACTAAATTGGCAACTTAGGTTTGTTTAGTACCCTGTTCCCATGTGGAATTAAAGTCCATTTGCCATAATGTGAATATGGAGATAAACTAGACATCTTGAGTAGCAGCAGACATAGAATTCAATACAGGGAATAAATTACCTATCAAAATGTCAGGCCCACCACAGCACCTGGAATTGTAGATCCATGAACTGGAAACATTGAAATTCACTTCAGTCCTTGTGCTATCTCTTGCCCTCCTGTGGCTCCTTTCTCCACCCTGAGGTCAGGTTCACATGTTGCTATTTGCTCCACTGAATAACAGATGCTGATTCTTCATGTTCCTACCTATCTCTGCATCCTCACCTCCCTCTCACTTCTTGTTTCCCTCAGACAACTCCAGGAGCCTTCTTTTAGCTTCTGGAAAGGACTGTGCTCTCTCCCCATCAGGGACTCTGCTCAAGTTCTTTCTTCTCACCCTCCACCTGTAGAATGCCTCCTTATTTTTCAGTTCATCACCTTAGAACAGTCTACTCCAAGCTGGAGAAACCACCCTGTGTTTTATTCTCAAAATTCCCTACTGTAGTTTGAATATGTCTCCTTAAAATTCTTACATTAAGCCATTGTCATGGAAGCAAGAGGGTGAAAATTTGATCCAATGATAATATTGAAAGGTGGAGCTTTGGGGAACAGATTAGGATTAAAATAATCAGAATGGGGCTCCATGATTTATCCTTATTGAGATGATAGAAAGAGGGCATGAGGGAGGCCCACCTGGAGCACAGATCATGCTCTCCTGTGCTCTGCCATGTGTGATGCAGCCGGAAAAACCCCACTGGAGAGGGCTCTTGGATATTGGACCTCCAATTTATAAGCTGAATAAATCTCTATTTTTATAAATCATCTAGTGTCCAGTTATTTTCTGCTATTAACCACACAATGAACTGGAACACACCCTATTGTTATCCTCCACAAGACTTTCAATGGTAGATTATTAGCTATGTATTATTATTGATTTATGATTATGATTTCCTTGTTTGTCTCCTTCAATATGTCGGTTACCTTGTGAGGACAAGTGCCAAGGCATGGCTCTTTCACAAACCATCGAGTGCACAGTACCTAGCATAGGTCTGCCGCACAGAAGTTTAATTTATACTTGTTGAATAAATGAACACCAATAAATCATGCTTCCCAACTTGGCTCTCCAAGGGGACACCCAAGATTGGTTCTTATCTTTACTCTCTGTCACTACCTAATCCAGTTTACACAATGTATAAGTTTTTTCCTTCCCTCTCTAACCCCGAAGGGGACACTAATGGTGGGAATTTTAACAGCTGTAGATAAAAGGATGAAGGCCACATTTTGGCAGGTATTTATTTACATCACCCACATTTTGGCAGGTATTTATTTACATCACTTGGAAAATACTTCTGGGCATGGTAGAGAAAATCCTGGACCTGCTTTCAGTAGACCTGGTTTTGAACATTCTTCTTGTATGCACTAGAGTAAAACATTTTACCTTTATGAGCTTCAAGTTTGTCACTAACGCAGTATGGAGAAAACAAGCTACTGTATGTGTAAGTCCTTCGCAAGCAATCAAAAGGGCAGGTTTATTTCATGATTTTTTTCCCCACTATTTGTAAAACTATCCCATATTAAAGGGTGGCCTGGGGTGCCATGTCTCCAGTCTAAGGTCACTAAATTCATCCTCGTTCCCACCCTCCTTTGTCACTGGGATAGAATCCTCTCTATTTGTACTCTGTAGGAGGAGGTCCCTGTGTTCCCATGCTTTGCCTTTGGCCCTGACCATCTGATCACTTGTAGAAGGATTCATATCTGAGACCTCTGGGAAATGTCACTGAAAGTGTTAACCCTGTTGTGTTCCTTGATACTTATTTCTTCAGTCAAATTCATTTTATTAGCAAAATACACAGGCCCAGTGGCAGGTGATGGACTTGTCTTTTTAAAGATAATTAGAGCCACATTAATTTGCCAATTGAATTCAAAGGCGACCACAAAAGGAAACTGGCTTTTATCGGCATATGCTCCCAGCTCAGATCCTGCTGGTGTTTTGCTGCTTTGGCACTTGTGAATAAATAAATCCTGGGGAATCTGGGTTGCATTAGGCTTCCTGCTAAACACGGGAAAGAAACAGCTGATGTCTGAATTTGCTTATTTCTGCTGATTCAGTTAGAGGACAATGCATTCAGCTAATGAAGGAAACATTCAGGTATGTGAATGAAAGCTTGGAAACAAAGTGTAGGTTGTAATCAGTGCATCCCATGTTAGACCAGGATCATTATTAGTGAGTACTTCTCAAAGAGATTAGAAAAGAATTCCAAAATTTACCAGAGCTTTCTGAATTCTTATTCATATTGACATAATACAACAAAAATACAGTTTCCTGCCACTCCTCAAGCCTGGGATTTATAAGCAATGTTCAAGTGACCTTGTTTTTGTGTGCAGTGGAAATCAAGCAGATTCTGCTATCTCAACTGTATTAATGTGGAACCTTGCATGACAGAGAAGTTGTGATTTATCAAAGCTTACACAGTGAGTCACTGCTGTAATCACAAGGCAAATGTTCAGGTTCTCATCTCCTTGATAGTGAATGTTTTGTTCTCTAGGCTAGATTCTCTCCTGTAAACTCTTGTCATGTCC
Organism: Tupaia tana; assembly: GCA_026018925.1. NCBI lineage: Eukaryota > Metazoa > Chordata > Mammalia > Scandentia > Tupaiidae > Tupaia > Tupaia tana. The sequence continues at coordinate 168,203,007 of JAKSZU010000003.1, read as the reverse complement.
CTGACTTTCCCTGCTAGACTACCTCCATGAAACACACACACACACACACACACACACAAATAAAAAATACACACACACACACCCCTTATTACAGCTGAAAATTATCTCTAGGAATTCAATGCTCCCACCTATTCATCCTATACTCTTATCTTCCACCTATCTACCCTCTTAGTCATTATTCTCTCATCTAGAATTGTCAGATTTAACAAATTTAAATATAGGAAAACCAGTGAAATTTGAATTTCAGATAAACACATAATTTTTTAGTAAATCCCATACAAGATATAGGACATAGGTTTACTAAAACATTATTCATTGTTTATGTGATAATCAAATTTCACTGTGTGCCCTACATTTTATTTGGTAAACTTGATCCCATCACAAATATCTACACTTTTTCTGTGGGTCTCCTAATTCCATGTTTCTCCCATTTATTTTCCACTTCGATCCCTACTATTTCAGATTGTAGGGAGAGATCTCACAACCTATTTTCTCAATGTTTCCAAATCTGTTCAGAGTCAGAGATGACTACAATGGCCCCCAAGGAGCATTCATTCCTGGAATCTAACCCGGCTCCACCACATGCTAGCTGTGCAACTTTAGGCAAGTGTCATTATTTCTCTAAAGGTCAGTTTCCTCGTCTGTAAAATGAAAGTTTCATTATTTTTTATTTCATAGCCCTGTTGAAAGGACTGAATGACAATGCATGGTCCCTAGTACATAATATTAACTCATTAAGGGGCATTAAGTGTCAGCTAGTGTTGTTAGGGTGCTGCTTTTGTGTTTACTATCATTTTATAAACAAGGCCCAGAGAGTAGAAATGGGTGGTTCATGTTTACTTAGTGACAGTGCTGTTCAGTTTTTTTTTGTTTTGTTTTTTTTGAGAGAGGATTTTGCTATAGGGGGCGTGTGCTCGCCAGAAAGACAGAGAGAGACAGAGAGATAGAAAGCGAGAAATCACCCCCCAGGGTGGATGACCATGCCACAATCTCTTCTCCTCCATTCTCCTCTCAGGATCTTGGGCACACACGCACACACGCCTGGCATGAGTTTATGACACCAGGTCCAGGACTCGAACAGTGGTCAGCTACATGGGAGTCCAGCGACATAGCCATTATGCTAACTGCTGGTCCCAGTGCTGTTCAGTTTTGAAGAGAGAGTTTCTGAGATATTGCTTTGAATGTCAAACTCAATGTTTAAGTTCAATATTTTAGACCTCTAGCTCTTAAGGCCAACTTGGTGGACACCATTAGTCACTTACCCAAAATCACTCCCATTGCGTTATTTCTTCTTGCTGGAATAACCTGTTTTAGGAGGTCCCTCTGCCTGGCCACATATAAGGGCTAAGAAATGGTCTCCTTCCTAGTCCAAGCAATGAATTACTATGTGATTGTTTTACACATGGATGTGTGACCTGTTTGCCATCAATGGAAACTGAGGTATGGTGGAGGGCTCTGGAAAAGACATTTTTGTTAATGGAAGTATATATATATATATGAGGAAGTGTATGCTTTTATGCTTTTAATGTGGAATTTTGAAACATAACTTTTGAGACAGCCAGCCCGGGACCAGAAAAGCAGAGCTCTTCAATGCCCTAAAGATGATGGAGTGGAAAGAAGGAAAACATTGGTGTCCTTGGGGGACTGTTGAGTTTTGAATTTACTCTGTAACTGTACTGACCTTAGATTTCTCATTGTGTAAGATAATAACTTCTTTATTTAAGCATTCTTGCCTATTACTTGTGGCCAGGAACACGCTAAGTGGTATGAAACTCCAAACTACATGAGAAAGAAATGGATAAACTGGTGATCATTTTCCTTTGGATCCCTGCAGAAATTACATGCCCACTCAACTTATTTTCAGATAGAATTCCAGGGAGGAGTTCTTCTACTTCAAACACTTGATTTCCTAAACTGTTTGTGAGTCACTTGTGAAAGTGCTTCTTCTGAGTGCATCACTTTGTCTCTATTAAAAGCCCTCTCCACAAGATTTCAGAAAAGACATTTTTCCCATAGGAAACTGCAAAGAAAACTTGCTTGCCCATACAGGCTGTTTTCATAGACACATGAAAATCTAGGTTCTTTGGACATATCCATGAGCTTTTTGTGCTGTTTCCAAATTTAGCTCTTTCTAATGTATTTCTTCTATGTCACACACACACACACACACACACACACACACGTGTATTTCTTTTTTTTAAAAGATTATTTTTTATTTTAACTTTATTTATTATTATTATCATTATTATTTTCCAGTTTGATCAGAGAGAGACAGAGAGAGAGAGAGGAAGTGAGAAAGCAAGCCACCAGGTCCAAGACTTGAACCATGGTTGGCCATGTGGGAGTCCAGCACCTTTAACCACCATGCCACTTGCCAGCCCTGCACGTGTGTATTTATTTCTAACGAGCAAGTGTTTGTTGAGTTTGTGCTCAGCTTTCTGTTAGTTCTTGAAGGTAACAAACATATACGGAAATACTGATCCCAAGGTAATTATCCTTTCTCTCAGAAGTCATATTAATAAAATAATAATAATAATATAAGATTATCATTTTAGAGTTTAAAAATTTTTTAAATACAGTATTTTATATTGGGCAGTACTTAAAATTCTAAATTTGATAAAGTTATAGAATAAGTGAAATATCAATATAAAACCAATATATTTTGTGCCAATATTTAAGGAATATATCAGTAGTTTACAGATCTCGAAATACAACACAATCTCTTAGGAAAGGCTTCTAAAAATTCAGATTCAGGGTCTACTCTTTCCTAAGAACTAGATGGAGTACTTCTTAAGTAGGGAGCAGAAATGTGTTTGCTTGTGCTTTAAAAAGTGTACACTTGATTCTGATCAGATGGTCTATAGACAACATATTGAGGAAAATTTAACCTATAATAATTGAAGTTATTAGCCAGGAAGTGGTAAGTGTTGGCTTAAAGCAGTCATCCTCAAAGTGTAGTCCCTGAATCAGTAATATAAGAATTTACTGGGAACTTATTAAATTCTTGGATCCAACTCAGACCTAATAAATCAGAAACTCTGAGAGTGAGGTGAGAAATTGTCTTCTGGGAACCAGCAGTTAGCATAATGGCTATGTCGCTGGACTCCCACATCTGCGTCCTGGACCCGGTGGCTTAAAACTCACGCTGGGCACGTGTGTGTGCATGCCCAAGATCCTGAGAGGAGAATGGAGGAGAAGGGATTGCGGTGTGGCCATTCCCCCTGGGGGGGTGATTTCTCGCTTTCTGTCTCTCTGGCGAGCGCACGCGCCCTACAGTGAAAACCTCTCCAAAAAAAAAAAAGAAAAAAGAAATTGTCTTCTAGCAAGCCGTCTGGGTTACTTTGCTGCATGCTCAAAGATTGTGAACTGTGTAGGGAATGTGCCTGATGCTGGAGTCACATAGAAGGCTAGGTTTGGGATCTCACCTGATGTACTTTCAAGAGTGTAATCCTGGCAGCTTGGGAAGCTGCGGGAGGATGTAGCATAGTAAAATGGTCAAAATATCTCTTATCTCTAATTAAAGAAAGAAAAAACCTTAAGAAACTTAAGAACCACTGACTAAATATCTGGGAAGTATCCTTAGAGGAAGAAGAACTTGAGGTGTACTAGGTATAATTTGAACAGAATGAAGAGTGAGGAGGTCATTCCTTGTCAGCTATACCCTAAGCCAAGACAGGAAGCATGTCATAAAAGTGGTGTCTAAAGAATTAGAGGAGCCTGGCCTCATGCTAGGGAGTTAAAAACCAAGGTTGCCTTACCACGGTTGTGTACTGACTCAGCACAGTATGATTAGAGTGTAGATTAGAAGACTTTTCCAGGCTCTTGTAATGAGTTGCTTCTTGGCTATGACCAGATTTGGCACAAATCAGTTGTTTCTCTGCCAAACCAAACATTATAGCAAGCTTCTCTGGGGTGCCTACAAGGTCTCCAGACAGCCCTTCTTCTGATATACCCCTTTCTATAGCTACGGTTGATAAAATTGGACACCAGGGGAATGAAGGCAGCTCAATGAAATAATCTTGCTTTTTCCTTTTGTAACTCTGAAAGAAAAGGATTCCTCCCAGTGAAATTTCAAAAGGGTTTTCAATATCAGGACCATTTGATTGGAGAGCTTGAATAGAGGTTATTATTTTCATCGCCTCTCTCAAAACATTCATGGATTGTCTGGGTTAATTCAGAGTGTCATCTTCCATAGAAATCTTTATGGTCTCCACTGACTTTATGAGTATCAGGCAGTTTCTCTAGTTGACCTCCTCCTTGGAGTTAGAGAACTTGGAATCAGATCTTTGGCAGGCAGAAGAAATGGCACACTCCATAGGTTTTGTAGCAAGAGTTGGGTGATTTTGAGAGAGGATTTCAGAGCTTTACCCTTGGCTGGGGTTTTGGCTTTGTTTAGAGAACCTGGGCCTCTTGAGGGGACAGGCTTCTGGGATGGTCACACATCTCTTGGCAGTATCACTGGTACAACTTAAAGAGACCTGTTACTGATCTTCAGGGATTATCGAGGCCTGAGAATGGTTTGTAGGAGAAAGAGTCTCTTCTGAACTCTTCCACTCTTCATGAGTGATCTTTGACACTGAGAAGATGTCTTACTTGTGTTCTGGCTTCCTCAAGGCCTGGAAATGGTGTCTGAAATCACTCACTTCCCACAAGTGCTAGCTGAATCCGAGGTCACTTCTTGTTTGTCCTTAGACCTCCCCAAGGGCCTGGAAACAGCCCATCATAGAGAGAAGTTTTAAAAAATTTCCTCTACAAATCAGTGGTCTATAAGCCTGAAAAGACCTTGTGCTGAACGTTAAGCCTCAATAATGTTTGTAAAGATGATTTAGAAGTAGATACCATGCAAATACACCCCTCAAAGAACAGAACGTCTAGGCCCAAGGTTCTCTGTGCTATAAAACTAATAAAGGACTGAATAGGACTCCTGGAATGCACTGTCTCTACAGAAATTCACCCCTTGACTCTTGACCTGAAGAAGAGCACTCTCTAGACCTGAGGAGATTTTCTTGGACTTTGTTTCTCACCAAGGATAAGCAGGGCATCTCGCAGGCAGTAGCACCACAGAAATGCACCCCATAATAGCAGTGCTGTCTTCAGAGGTCTTCAGTTTCTGAAAACCTTCAGAGATGGAATGCTTAATTTTAGGCCTCACCAGTGATTGAGAAAGGTACCTCCCCAAAAGCATCTCACTTTGCACTTGAGGAGATCCTGTGGGACTTTAGACTTTATCAAGGACAGGGCAAGCTACAGTGGGAACTGTAACTCCATAGAGACGCTCCTCCCAGTAGTGAACCCACTTGATCTGATGATACTGTCGCTCATTAGATCTCATGAACAGTTGGGAATGTCACCTGGGAGATGATGGCAGTGCTTTCTGGACCTTAGAAGACTCGTTGCTCGGGTCTCACCAGGGGCTGAGGCCACCCTGTTTGTTGATGATCCTCTTTTGAAACCTGCACTGGCAGCAGTACTCAGCTTTGCTTTATGTCACACTATTGGATACTTACAGTTCAGTCAAGGATATAAAAGAGGCTGAAGAGCCTATGTTTGTCCAGCCATGAAATAGGCCAGTTAAGCTGAGGCCTAGAGAGAGGCACTCTCTCTTCCCTGTGTAGCACCCAGAGGACAACAAGGAAAGGTCGCAGAATAACTGCTGTTGCTGCTTCCTTCACCACTTATTTCTGAAATCAGCTCTAGTACAGATGTAGCCTTAGACTCTGTGAAATCTCCCCAGCATTGCTCTTGTTGGACAATGCTACTACAGCTTGAATACCATTTCCCTCAATGCATTGTCCTAAAATTAATGTGTATGTACAACAGGTCTTGAACTTAGAATGCAAATTATGTTGCTAACACATTGCATGTATGTGTTTGTGCATGTGTTAATATATTTACCTATAAATAGACTGTGTAGCATTTATAAAAGTAAACCTGCTGGGTTGTTGGAAAAGTCATAATGTATTTTTCTATGATTTTCTATGCAAAAATGCATGTGAGTCTTCTGACAATGCAATATATTACCAATAGAGGAGTTTAATATAGTACTCTTAAAGGATTATTGTATTGAACTATAAAAAAAAAAAAAAGAAAAAAAAAAAAAAACCCTGGGGCAGGCTTTTACTATGTTGGCACAATTAACATTTTGGGCCTGATTACTGCTTGTTGTGGAACTTGTCTACTATAGAAACTTAGCAGCATTCCTGGTCTCTATCAACAAGAAGCTGTTAACCTCATTTCATCACTGCAGTCTTTGCTATTTTTTGTTTTTTAATTCATAATAGAGTGAGTTCATGAGAGAGAGAAACACCCTCCACAGGGCTCAGTTATATGGTAACCACCGTCCTCCAATTCTCTAGCCTGTTAGGACCTTGAGTTCAAGCACATACTGTTTTCAGGTCAGCCAAGCTGAGGACTTGAACTGTGATCAGCATGTGGCTTCCAGCCAGAAGTCTAGTACAAAACCTACTGTACCACAGAGGATGGTCCACTCCCAGTTTTGACAACCAAAAATATGCCTAGACCCTTTTCATATATTCCTTGAAAAAGAAAATTACCTCAAAATTACCTCAGTTAAGAACCACTGTCTTTGGACAAAAGTATATTTGCTACCCCCCTTTTTAAAGTAAAAACCTGAAGATTAAAGAGATTAAGTATTTGTTTAAATTCAGACAGCTATCAAAGACAACTCAGGATTGAAATTCTGTCTATAGAGCCAGAACTCCCAACCACTCTAGATGTCATAGAATGATAATGTCTTTTTAATATCTATAGGTCCACCAAGTCATTCAAGAAACATCTTGCAATCTTTGGCTGCTAATGAGTGGGTAGTATATTTTTCATTTCCAATTGCCAAGACATGGAAAGACTTACCATTGAGCAGACAAGTCTATACTTCCTTTGGAGAGGTTAGGAATTGTGAAACTCTCTTTATGCTACTTCTACCTGGAGTGGAAGGGAAGCTTAATTTTGTCACATACACCCAGGGAACATTTTTAATAGCCCAAGTAAGAGGAGGATGGCTTTGCTGTCTCTTTTTTGTTTAATAGGGGTTACAAACTAGGTTTTTCATCCCTGTTTAATGCTTGATGACTTATTTCTTAAGTCCTCACATTTTTTTTATGCTACAAATATTGTGAAGATCAAGGAACTAGCATTTGCCAAGTGCCTAAAGATCTTGAACACATTATTCTTCTACCGAGCTTTTCATGCTTTTTCCAGCAAGAAAAAATATAAAACTGAAACTCAGTAATCAGACCAACATGTAAAAACAGTATGTAAAAAAGGCCAAGATTTTCAGCTTTACAAGGGTGCTCTCAAATACTATGTCAGCCATGTTGAGTCCTACATTAGCAGGAAAGTCCCCTCAAGGTAGTGAGTCCAAAACTTTAAGTCATCCTTTTTTTTTTTTTTTCTTTTTCTTTTTTCCTTATTCAGGTCATCTTGAACCTTACTAAGAGCATTACTGACTCTAAGATTTTAAGTTTCTCAAAACAAAATATTTTGCTTAGCTTCATTTCACTGGGTAAGTGTATCAATAGTCGTGCATTTTGTCTCCTAAAATATTAAATATATTTAATTCTCATAATCCCGGCTTAGTAAATGGTTCAAACCCATTTTCACACTGGCCTACCATTTCCAATACCTTACTCATTATAAGCTCATTAATTAAATGTGTGTATTACTTCATCAACTGTGTCTTTACTATGTCATTATCATTGATAAGCTCACAAGTAAATGTTTTTTTTTTTAAAAAAAGAACAAAAACAAACCTATGAATAACAGAGCCATGCAATACCCTGCATTTACTTTTGAAATTTCTAGCTAGCCCACATATAAAGTGACAACCTCAAATGCAAGCCTAAACAATTTTGTTAAAATCTCTCCAACCAACCAAACCCTGACCCATGACTTTTGTTTGAAGCATATTTATGACTCTTTAATAAATGTTATGTTAACTTGTTAGGGTTAAGAATTTGATTTAAATTTTCTGGAGGTATTTTTTAACCAGTTTGATGAATGTGTGGGTGATTAATGGAGAGGAATGGTGGCGGGGGGGGGGGGGGGGAGAAAACAGAGACCAAGCTTGTTTTGGCCTTGACAGCCCCATTTCTCAACCTTCCAGCCATTCTTCTCTTGACTCCATAATGTCGTTTGAGGCCTCTCTACTACATCTCTTCAATCTGCAGTTACCTGTGTTTCAAAAGAATCATCGACACACACATGATCAACGCAGTAGGTGAAGCACCATTCTTTGACAACCAGGGTCCTGATGCCTCATGGTTAGCTTCTCACTGTTGAAGTGGGCTCTGTACTCTAACCCAATGCAGCCAGGACTGCTCTTCCCATAAGTGATTTGAAAACCATGAGAAACTTCAGTACTGCCCTTTCTTTGAAATGCTTCAAGGAGAACTATCTGGTGAGGAGGACTCTATGTTGTCTTTTATGAATAAACACACATAAGAGCTCAGGCCCAGGTCTGACAGGATGTCAGCAAAGGTCTGTGGTGGGAAGGATTTATAATAATCTAGGTGGAAAATACATGGAGCTATTGGTTTGAATTTTTGCCCTGTATATTCTTCCTTACTCCCATACCAAGCAGATAGCTAGCTATTTCTACCCTGCTGCCTGGGATGTATTTGTGATGCCATTTGAGAGAAGATGCTTTAGGGAAGCTCTCTTGCTGTATTTGGTTTTCTACAAGATTAAACTCCTTGTGGTTATTATGTAGTAGAAGGGTAGAACTAAAGAAGAGAAAATTGGAGAAGATCTTTTCCCCATCTTGATCCAGGATAAGAAGCAGACACTGTGAAAACTGGGACCTTTGCTCCATTCCCATTTGTGCCACCTATAGGTGATAGGGCCTCTGGACTTCCTTTCTTAGGAGGAAATAAAATGCAATGAAGGAAAGTACTGTGACAAACAGCATGAACTCTGATATCAATCTGTCTTGGTTCAAATCCCAACCATCTGTTGTGAAACCAGTGGGCTTTGTTCTACTTAATTTTCTATGCTTTGTTTAACTTACGTTTAAAATAGCAAAAACAAACAAACAAACAAAACTGTTAAAGTATGTGTAAGGGTTACATGAGTTAATTTATGGAAGATCCTTAGAATAATGTGCGGCATGTGGAGCACTCCATAAATATCAGCTATCATTTATGTTCAGACATAGCTTCATTTTCTTTCTCTTTTTCTCTCCTTCTTTCTCTTTCCTTTTCTTTCTTTCTCCTTTTTCTTTCTTTCTTTCTTTCTTTCTTTCTTTCTTTCTTTCTTTCTCTTTCTTTCTTTTTCTCTCTCTCTTCCTCTTCTTTTCTCTTTCTTTCTTTCTTTCTTTCTTTCTTTCTTTCTTTCTTTCATTTTTCGAGAGGTTTTTGCCTTAGGGCACATGCACTCATCAGAGAAAGACAGAAACAAGAGAGATAGAGATAATGAGAGGAAAAGTGAGAAATCACCCCCACCCCCCCCCACCCCAAGGAGAATGGCCATACTGCAGTCCTTTTCCAGTCTCCTCCCAGGATCTTGGGCATGCACACACACACCTAATGTGAGTTTCAAGCCACCAGACCTGGGACTTGAACTGCCCTTAGTCATGTGGGAGTTAAGTGATATAGCCACTATACCATCTGCTGGCCCCAACTTCATTTTCAAGTTCAGCATAAAATCAAAAGAAACATTTGCTTTCAAAGGTCCTAATGCACTTATGCAGGAAAGACATTGTGGCTACCACGTTGAACCAAAGACAAGACAATCCTATTCCCTTTTTCTGAGCACCAAATTAACTCCCAGATTCTTCAAAAGCAAAGTCTTTCCACCTCACATAAGTTTGAAATTTTCGTAAGTCCTGCATAATAGAATGCAAATCAGATATACAGTAATTTAAAGGAAAGAAAAAAAAACATGACAAGTCTGCACATTTTCTTTTTCACGCAAAACAAATTCAAGGTATTGATGAAAACATTTATGGTATAGCTAACCTAATTACAGAGAAATCTGTAATGACATTCAGGGAATTAATGAATAAAAAAAGAAATAAGTCCTCAAAAAAGCAAAGATAAAATGAAATTGGAAAGATGTTTAAATGTGAAGACATGGTAGAGCCAATGATTTGGTGATTAATAAGCTTTACAAAGTTTTTGACTTTCACTTTATAAAAAAATTCAGTCCAAAAAAAGACTCAGTCATAACATTTTGGAATTTTTCCTCTATTACCTAGTTCTATACAATGAGCAATGGTTATAATACATATAAGAGTTGAAACCTGGGGTGACAACTGTCTATCAAATAATTGGTGGGTGCATATTGAAACCTGCTAGTATGTAAAATTGCCAAATCTAGATTTAGTCCTGATGATCACTGTTGTTATCAATATGTGCGAACATACCTTTTTTTACTAGTTGTTTTGTGTTCTCTTACTTGTATTTGTCTCTCTTTAGTTTTTCAGGTGTAATAGTCCTTTAGCATTTCCTGAAGGGCCAGTATCATTTTGGTGAATTCTTTCAGCATTTGTTTATCTTGGAATGATTTTTGTTTCTCCTTCTTATTTGAAGGATAATCATGCTGGGTATAGTAATCTTGGCTGAAATTGCTTTTCTTTTGGAGTTTTAAATATGTCTTCTCATTCTTTTCTTGCCTACATTGTTTCAACTGAGAGTTCTCATGTTAGTCTTAAGAAGTAGTATCTGTCACAGTAAATTGATGTTTCTTGCCATTTTTAGAGTTTTCTCTGTCTTTTATTTTTAACACTCTGGATATTATATGCCTTGGAGAGGTTCTTCTTATCTTATATCTATTTGGTGTTCTTTGTATTTTCTGGATTTGGATGTCTGCATGTCTCTCTAAATTTGCAAAGTTTTCAGTTAATATATTATGAAAGATATTTTCTATACTTTGCTCACCTCTTCACCTTCCAAAATACCTATTATGCAGATATTTGGCTGTTTAATGGTGTCTAGGATTTCCCATATATTGTCCTCATTTTTCATGGTTATTCTTTCTTTTCAGTTGCTTGGACTAAATCAGAGGGTTTTTTTTTTTTTGTTTTTCTTTTTTCTCTCTTCAAGGTCAGAGATTCTTTCTTCTGCTTGGTCTGATCTGCTGTTGATACTTTTTTTTCCCCCCTATGGTATAAAATCAGTTAAATTTGTTTTCCTCTTTTAAAGGAACTTTGTTTTTTTATTTTTATTTTTTTCTCTTTTTAATTTAATTTTATTATTTTTAATTAATTAATTAATTTTACATTTTTCCACAAACATTTACTTTACATATCAAAAAAAATTTTGCTCATACTCCATAGTTCTTGACAGTTAATAAACAACTTTCAAATTTTCAAAATACTGAATTTTAAAGATAATGTTCAAAATATGTCTTCAAATTTTGTATACTTTTGTTTATGACTCTATAGCAGAACAGTATACTTTTAAATATTTTTGAGAAAATATTTACATGTCAACTACTCAAATTGTTGAAAAGCAAATGCCCAGCACACTAGCAACACATAATCCTTCTCAATTCAGCCCTGCCTATCAAGTATTCTGTGATATACCATCTGCTAGCAAAGATCAGTCTCTTTTTCTTTCTTCAAAGTCGTTCTCAAGATAATCCTCTGGTGTGGTTGCTCTTTTGCAATCTCTACTGATTACAATGCTGGGCTGGAAAAGTCCAGGTTATTTTATGTTATAAATTCTTTCATATATCTTCTCTAATCCTCTCTGCCAGGCAGAACTATATATGGTGCCAGACCATCTTTCTAAGAGCCTCTGTTGTCTTTTTGAGATCCACCTTAGTTTTCCATATTTTGTTTCCTGCAACATAGTCTTTTTATTTATTTTTTTTTTTCCAAGAGGCTTTTGCAATAGGGTACGTGAGCTTGCCAGAAAGACAAAGGGAGACAGAACGACAGAAAATGAGAAATCAACTTCTAGGGCGGATGGCCATACCACAATCCCTTCTCCTCCATTCTCCTCTTGAGATCTTGGGCATGTATGCACACGGTGTGAGTTTAAGCCACCAGGTCCAGGACTTGAACCACAGTCGACTCCATGGGAGTCCAGCGACGCAGCCAATATGCCATCTGCTGGTACCCCTGCAATGTATTCTTATCTCCAAAAGTTTTGTTTGATTCTTTTTCAGGGTGTCTATCTCCGTATGGAGTTCCTCCATCATGTCATGAAAGGATTTACCCATCTCCTCAACTTGTTCTCTGTTTTCTCTTGCATGTTGTTCATTATTGTTTGAACAAATATTCTGAGTTTTTTTCCACACGTTTCTCTGATCTCTTGTATTTTATCCATATTGGCAAGAAATTACAGTCCTTTGAAGGGAAGGTATTTCCTGATTTTCTCCTATTTCTTCAGGCTCTGTTTTGATTTTTAGTCATCTGGTGGTATACTCACTTCTTCCTACTTCTTTGGAGTGCTCCTGTACTTCTTATGGTATACATAAACTCTGTCCCAATTTCTCTCTTCTATTGTGGGTGGGACTATGGAATCCACAGTAGAAGTTTAGGGTTTATGTATTCAGAGAGGAGCTCATCTCCTTTTACTGCTAAGAGAGGTATACAGAAAGAATTTCTCCAGACTCCTATTTTCAAATGTTTAGTTCTCATATATCGAAACCTAAGTGCTCCCAATGTGGATGAAGATTGCACTGACAGGGAGAATGTAAGGTGGTAGAGCACTTCACACAGTGCAAGAGTACATGATGTGAGCTGGAAGGCCCCTCCTCCCCCACAGCAGGCTGGGTGGGTGTCCTTCCTCAGGAGCTCACTCTGAGCTTCTTGGGTGTTGGTCCTGAAAGGGTGAAGGGCAGGACAGCATCAGCCCATGTGGATCAGCAACTACTACCTTCTATCTATGGGTCCCTGTTGCCCCTTTCTCTGGGACTGTAGAAACCAGCCATTGGTTTTGAAGGTTAGAAGATTCCCAGCAGTGAGTTGTCAGAAGACAGCCTTCTCAAGAGTTGGAGAAATGTCTCATTTAGGGCTGTACCACTCAGGATTCATAGCAGAAATAACAGTCACTTCCCAGAAAAGGTGTGTTGATTATTGCTGAGGCAAAAAGAGGAAAGTTGTAGATATAAGGAGTGCTCTTATAGTGGAGGAGGAAGAGGTCCTCCAGAACTAATACAAAGATCAGCTGGACCCAGCCATTTGTATGAAGGTTAGGGTGATTAAATCTCACGTAGCTGACATGGTTCAAGTCTTAGACCACATGGCTTGAAACATGCCCAGCACATGGATGTGAGAAGGAACTGTGTTGTGACTGTTCCCCATATGGGGTATTATCTTATTTTCTAAAGGGTAGACAATTGAGGGCAAAATTCTTCCCTCCCTGCATTCCTTCCTTTGTCACCCATTTTAATCCAGCTGTATGAGTATCTTCCTCCCTCTATCTTTCTTCTCTTTTCTACTAACTTCATTTTGAAACTAAATTACACTTATCTCCTCACTGGTATTCCTACCTGCACGGTACCATGATGGACCTAGACCTATGCCAGGAATTAAATGTCGTATTGAATGAGGCCTAAACCTCACATGGCCATTGGCCCCTCTTTCCCAGACTGGCTACTTGATAATAATTTGTTAACTACTCAATAGACATGTAGACAATATGACTAAATTGAGAGATTACTAATATTTGTTACCTGGAAAATTTAGATAGTCTGTAACCCACTGGTTAGTGGAGAATTAAAAACTCATTGGTTTGCTTCCAATGATGAAATTGGTTCTGTATATATTACCTGAACTTTCCTTTCTCCTGCTTCTGAGGTGGTCCCATTTCCTGATGATACATATTCAAACAAGCCCATGTGTACTTTTACTTCAGAAGTAGGTTTTGCCCTTGAAGAGAAAGTCAAGAAGTCTATACAAATTTCATATCTGAAGTTATAAAAGCAAAATATATAGCCTCAATGGCTTCGAGTTAAATATTGGAAGGAGTGGCTGTCATATGTAGTTTCTCATTTATTAACTATAATAAAATCAAATGTAGCAGTTAGTAAATATCCAGGTAAATTGTAATTTGCTATTTTTATCTCTATAATAGCACTTCGTGCACCTGGTATAGTGTGGGCTCTAGTATTTGGGATTGTAGATATTGATGTTTTCACTTACAAACAAGGAAATGAAAGAGGGAACATTTCTAGAACTGCCAATATATGATTCTATTTCTCATCTTAAAGATAACTCAAAGAAAAATTATCTCATTATCTCATGAAATCTCTCAACAAAAGTATTCTCAAAATTACCTCCAAATATTGGGTTGTTGGAAAAGTTAGGATGTATTTTTCTATGTATTTCTATGCAAAAATGCGTCATGACTTTTCTGATGTCTCAATAGTTTTTCTTGGTGTTGTCCACTTTAGAGTATCCTAATATTGAGTTCAGTTGAGTTGGTCAGGCTCACCAAGTTGATCTTTAATACTACACTTAGAATTACTGTAAAATATAACAGAGATTGGTGTGAATTTTGATACCACTATGTGCTTTATGACCTTGGGCAGATTACCTATCCTCTTCACGCTTCTAACACAATGGGCATGTTGTGTAATTCATAAGGGTGTTATGAGGTCATAAGTTGCCTAGTGCAAGCCTGACAGAGTAAGCATTAGATTAATATCCATTATTAGTAACTATAGCATTCTCGTGATTATTAAATTAAGGAATGGCACTAGATATTCCTCCAGGTCCCTTTCAGCTTTAAAGTGCTATGAATTTATGTTCTAGACTAAACCAACTTAAGATTTGAGAAAATTTAAATAAGACCATCTGTTGAGAGGAATTAGCCAATTTCAAGTGGACTTAGAAAAATTCTTTATTATTAACCTTTAGAGGTACATCAAGCAAGCTTTCAATTATTGTTCAAAATCAATATCAAAGATTATCATTGAATGCCACATCACAAATAGCTGTCCCATTAAAATAAAATATAATCCATTTATTAAAAATTGCCCTTAAGTAAATAGCCATGATTTTTAAAATTAATTCTATTTCCAACGTCATGCTTTTACCATTAGGGTTTTAGTTTGACTTAATGACATTGGTATGAACTTGTATATACTTTATTAATGTATCTCTCCCCTTTTCACATTTATTAAGAGAGAGAAGAAAAAAGAGAAAGGGAGAAAGAGAAAGGAACAGAAGGAGGCATCGTCACAGTGTCTTGTCATACCACAATCCTTGTGCTTCTACTTTCCAGCCAACCAGGATCACAGGTATGCTGCCTTGCTCAGTGTATTCAGGTTGGTCTAGGATTCAAATCTGGGCCTCCCATGTGGACCCACCATTAAACAGAGGCACTCTATTGTGTGTGCCATTGCAGCCAGGTCTGCTAACGTCTCTCCTACTATTCATAAGAACTCAGCTGAGAAAATTAACTTAGAACATTCCAGTGAGACATAAAATATGAAAGAAAATACACACTCATGTGCGTGAGACATAAAATATGAACGAAAATACACTCTCATGTGCATGGGTGTGCATGTATTTTGGATATATGCATACACACAAATTTTGGAAGCTGCAATCTCCCCCAAGAAAGGCTTCTGATTTCCTTTGAACCACAATCAGAATAACCTCAGTTCAGCTCTCCTGATGTCCAGGTGCAATGCTGCTGAGCTTCTTACAACTTGCTTTAGGACTCTTACAAAAGTCTAGGTTGGCAACTTGGCCGTTGGAGTTTCTCAAAGCCACAGCAGTTCTTTCTCGCTTTTAATGAAATTCCTTTCTATTTCTCCAGGTATGACTCCCCTTGGACCAGCAGGGCATATTTTCTCCTTGAGTTAGGACAGCTTATGACAAATAATGATGGGGAATCAATAGACAGGAGGGAAATATTGGGTGAGAGGCTGAATGAATCTCTGAGATAAATTATTGACCATAGGCATGGCCAGTTCTCCTTTCACTTATATGTTCGTATTCCATCTCACTAACAACCTGAAAGAAAATCAAATATTTTGTTTGGGGGCTTCACTAATATCAGCAACTTTTACTATCTTAATGGCATTTTTATTGATCTCAGCTTTAATGGGAGCTGTATATATTTGATGTTGGTCATTTAAAGTAGAAGTGAGTAATAGACTTCCCCACTGAGGATCATAAAGCAGCTCCTTGTCTGGCAAGCACGGGAAGCAAATAGAAGACAGCATTTAATCTACTGTTCTACTGCAGTTATCAGGGACTGAGATGAAAAAAATTAAAATGTAAAGGTTGGAGCTTCCCCACCCCCATGCTTCCTACCCTCTCTCCTTTCCTCCTCTCCCCCCACACCCCCCAGCCTCCCCCTGCTAACTTCTGGGCACACTGGTCATCAGCAGACTCACAACAAAAGGCCATTGGCGCAATGACCTTGGCTGTGGCATCACGCACTGGAGGAAAGAAATGAAGCCATTAGACTGAGGCAGGAGAACAGGTTATAAATCAAGCCATTTCCAATAAGCTGCCGTAATGGCCATCCATCATTGCCAGCCCGGCACACAACAGACCATGGAGACACTGGAGCTGCTAAAGCTGAGACATAAACAATAATAATCCGGGCTTGATGTTTCAGCCCTTCAGGAAATTTAGGGACATTTGCTTTTCTTTTGTTTGTCAGAGGTGATATTTAAAGCATAAGATGTAATAAATAGAGGAGAGGTGACACGTTGGTACAGTTTACAAGCACTGCATTCTGGGTGTGATTAAAGAGAGAATAAAAAGTTGAATTCCAAAAATAGCCCCTGCTTCTGAAATAAAAAAGCAGACTCCCAATCAAAGAAAGAAACCAAACATCACTATTTTTTGTGGAATGACAGCTAGATGTTTTTGAAATAGGTTGATAGGTTTCATTGCTTTGAGCATTATAGCAGTTTATGTTATTGAAGTAAGACATAACAAACACTAGATTGTGGTTTTGCTTGTGTAAGAAAGGAAGAAAACTGGACAAGTGTTTGAAATTGGCATTTGTAACCAGGTTACAAGTGGTTAACGGGACTTACATAAGTAGAGACTGTGCCTTTTAATAATATTGTATTGTTCACTTTCTCTGGACAATCCTCTATGGCATGTGACCTTATGGTAAATATTTCAGAACAATGTTATTAACATTTTAAGTGCACTTGAAATTGTTTACTGTGGCTTTTGGGGGGGAAATGCCAAGCAAAGAACTCGCTGTTCTAGTATATCGTATTTTTTTTTCCCCTGAAAGTCTTAAAAATGATTTCCTCAGGTTATTAGGATTTTATTTCAAAGCCGTGCCCATCAAAGATCACTCTCCAGCATGTCTTTCCAGATTTCTCATTTCTATTCCACAATGCTTGCCTATCTCTATCTTGATTTGATTATGCAAAATATCCAGTCCATCTTTTTTACATTATATGATATTCTCCACTATAACTAATAATGCCAGTTTTCAAAAATATATTTCAGATCATTAAAAGCAGCTAACAGAGTTGGATGGTCTTAAAATTCCCAAGATGACCCTAGTGTATTATGATGCTACTCAGTAATGTAGTTGAGCAAACTTGTACCAAAAGCCAAGAGCATAACTGAGAGACATGTTGCAACAATACCGAAATGTTCCCAAGAGCAATTCTTGGAAATGTAGGAAGAGACTGCAACTTTCTGTTCATGTTGGTCATTGCACTTTATTTATTTATTTATTTATTTATTTATTTATTTAGAGAGATTTTTTGCTATAGGGCACATGCACTTGCCTGGAGAGACAGAGACAGAAAGTAAGAAATCACCCCCCCATGGGACGGCCATGCTGCAATCCCTTCTCCTCCATTCTCCTCTCAGGATTTTGGGTGTGCACGCACACGTGCTCAGCATGAATTTTAAGCCACCGAGTCCAGGACTTGAACCATGGTTAGCCACATGGAAGTCCAGCAACATAACCATTATGCCATCTACTAGTCCCTGTCATTGCATTTTTAAAGATCCAAACGTATGCAACTCAGAGGGTGTTTGTGCTGTAGCTATAATGGAATACTAAAGGAAGTTAAATGAAGTCCAATCAAACAGTAATTGAGGTAAAAAATACATGATGTATGGAAATTGCAATACTTCTCAACAGAAAGAAATTTGTTATAGCCAGCTAAAGTAATTCAATCCCATTTACTTTCTTTTTCACCCTAAAGTTAATATCCATAAAAAAGGAAAATGTACACTAGATTCTTATATTTTGGTGAACCACCTCAAAATAGAATGTTTTCATTATATTTTAAAAACAGAGTAGGGTATGGTGGGACCAGCAGTTAGTGTAATGGCTTTATCGCTGAACTCCCATGTAGTCGACCCCGGTTTGAATCCCAGACCCGGTGGCTTCAACTCACGCCAAGCGCATATGCGTGTGTGTCCAAGATCCTGAGAAGAGAATGGAGGAGAAGGGATTGTGGTGTGGTCATCCCCCCTGGGGGGTGATTCTCACTTTTTGTCTCTGTCTCTCTTTTTCTTTCTGGTGAGCGCACACACCCTATAGCAAAAACCTCTCCAAAAAAAGAAAAAAACAAAGTAGGGTATGGTGATGTGCTCTCTAACAGATCAATGAGGGAAATAACCATTTTCTTCCTGTTTGAAAAATAGGACATCCAATTGCCTGTTTGGGAACTCATTAGAATAGTTGAAAAAGCTGAAGATATTTAATCAGACATATTTACAGAAATGACATATTTTGATTCTAGGTAAGGCTGGAACATTTATTCAGAATGAGTACACCTTTTCTGACAATTTTAAAGAAAAGATTTTTAAATGCCTTCTGGTTTATTTGTCATAAATGCAGGATCTATACAACTACTAAAGAGAGGAACTGAAGATAGATTTTTCTCCCCCACTTTTTGGTGACATTTTCTCAAATTTGCCCCCACAGCTAAATGAGGAAGTCTAACTGGGTTTGTCCTAGATTTCTCAAGAAAGTTGGCATAAATTTTTAACGATTTGTCTAAATATTCCTATAATTAAGCATCTGAAGATGTTTTAATATGAATGTAATAGATTTGTTTTCTCATGAGCTGCTATTTAAATAGTCATTTATAATAAATATTTATGTGTTTATAAATAAAATATTAATTGCCCAAAATGACATTTTAATGTGGTGCTAACCATCAATGAAATGCTGCATAGTCTGAGGTTGTCTCACAAAATGTTTTGGAAGTATTGACTCTGTATCCACCTGCCATGGTGGCCTAAGGGACAGCAAAGCAAGGAGGTGTTTCCACAGCTGCTCTGGGACAGAACAAAACCCCTCCAGATGTTGGATTTGTTTTAAATGCCCATGAACAATTCAATAATCTCCCTCTTCTTCCTTCTGAATGAACTCTTCCAAAAATGAGAACACCGAGATTGCCACTAACGCTTTACGCCATGAAGACTCCATCTTTTTCTGTCAGGCACTTGTCTCAAAGACCCTAGTCTCTGTCTCTGGCCCTGGCTGAGAGACCTTTCAGAAAGGAAAGGACAGAGTCCTGATTGTTATCCATGCTGTTCAGTTTGTGTAACTTGTTCTGTGCCAAGGACTAATTGGATTATGAAATGGTAGATAAGGAGACAGTAAGAAGAGGCTGTAAACAGCTTCTACTGAGTTTTGTTCTGAATAAGATTCAAAAATAGCCTGTGAAATTTTCTCTTTAGATTAAGTGTGTATTACTCACCTGCCCAGGAGCAAACAGACTGTCTATGGGCTTCAATATCTCCATCTGTGAACTATGAAAATAAATGTATGCTATTTACATATATTTTAGGGACACTAATGAGAGCAACAGTTTATTTTTATTTATTCATTAATTGATTCGATTTATAAACTTCCACCATCTGCTACAAAGAGTCAATTAACTAATTGTTATATCCCAGTTTGCAAGTATAGTATTTTATAGAAATGCTAAAATGGTGGAGGCAGCAGGGTGTGTGAACAAGGTTGGGTTTTTGTTTTGTTTTTGTTTTTCTGGAAGAGTACATTACACTTTAGCCTATATATATTTTCAAGCAAGTTTAAATATTTTGACTCTTCTGTGCTATGAAAAGGGAAGTGCAACCAGCAAACAATGACAGTCTTTGGTTGTTGGCTTAATTTGGTGTAGACCATCTAGCACCTTGAATGAGTTTTCTAGCAGCTTTCAGCCTCAGTTTCCACACTTATGAAATAAAAAGGCTGGATTAGATCCTGATACTGATAAGAATGTTAAATTGATAATGCTCTGATTTTCTTAGGGTTTATTTAAGTTTACTTTATTCAAGATAGAGAGCATGCGCATGCATGAGAGAGGGAGAGAAGCATCATCTTGCAATCCCTTTTCTCCAGCACTCTAGCTCCTCAGGGTCTTGGGCATGTGTATAGACACCTGGCATGTTTTCACACGGACCTGGGATCCAAACCCATTATCAACTATGTGGCTTCCAGCACTAGAGTTCAGCTCACTCCCAAGTGTGCCACTGGGCTTGGCTTATTTAGGTTTTTACTATTTTAAGAAATTCTTGTGGTTACATTTAGCATTTCTTTAAAATGCCATCTAAAAGTAGATACTGAAGGTAAATGTTGGGAAGCCCAATTTGACAAGCAAATACAGTAAGGCCCAGATTAATAATATTCATATACATACTAGTAGTGAACATACACTAGTCATTGGCAGGCCAAATGTTTAAATACATGTTTTTATTTTTTCTTTTTGACTTTCAAGTAACTTATTTCTTTTATAATTATAGACATGTCTGAATGCATGTTTTTAAACATGTAGATGGTCTCCAAAAACTATGTTAGCTCAAAATGTCTGAATTTCTGTTATTTCTAATAGACTTTGACCACCAGTGCTCTGAATGCCTTATCTGTTTCTGTTGATTATTGTGATTATTGAAAGTTTTCTCTTTTCCACTCTCAGCATGGCTGCCTTCATTGTCAGGGATTCAGTTGATAATATTCATCTCTGGGAAAGACAATGTAGAAAGGTAGAAATGGTACTGTGTTAATTAAACGTCAGTGATGTTATAGTGGAGAATCCTGGCATTTGACTCCGTGAAAATCTTTCTTGCTGCTGCTAAATCTTATTATTTACAATTCATTACTTATGAGTTGAGTCCCAGTATTCAACTTGCATCCTGCCAATTGCATTGTATCAACTTTCATAAAAGAAGTCAGTAAACATACAGATACCTGTTACACAGTCCCCTAGAAACCAATCCTCTGTGTAGTGCTCTATGAAATTCTGTTTTGATTAGGTTGTTACATCTGGGACAGAACTGCAAATAGTGTTTAGTGGGAAAAAAATGTGGGCCTGTATAATGCTAAGATTAAACTCTGTCCAATAATATAAGCATGTCAGCCGGGACGATTCCTGTATTTATAGCGGAAAGGCCACTGAGTAAGGATTCATCACACAGGTTCAAGGGAGGTAGTGTCAATTACTTTGGGACCTTTCGTGATAATACTGGATGGACCACTGAGAAAGCAACATATTTAATCTATTTCCTGCTTAAATGGACAAAGAACTAGTAAACACAATAGGACATAATTCCATTTGGACAGATGGTAGACAGGAGGAAGATGGGCAAAAATGAGCTCATACTGCAGATCCTCTGTGCTACTAATTTTTATGAGTCTATGATGTAAGCATCTAATGAATAGGATGACTTCTCTGAGTATTTCATGCTCTGTGCATATGTAACTCTTTCACGTGGTAAGTTGTATGGCTTAAACTGCCAGGCCAAGGGAGAAGGGAAGAAGTGAGAAAGTGAGGCCAGGTGACGACACAGTGGTAAACAGAGGACTCGTATGGGGAAGGTCCTGGATTCATACCCCAGGACTTCCTTGAGTACACTGGGCTCACATACACATCCCTGTGAGGCCAGTCTGCTGAAACTGGGGTGGACTGCAGCATGAATACCCAGCTGAGATTTCACTCCCTCTCTCTTTTAGAAGAAATACATAAATAAATTATAAAAAGGAAATGTGGGAGTAAAAGTAATGTGTTTGAGCAGGGGTGGGTTTTGAGTGGACCATACTCTGATGTCTTATGCATTTGTTATGCTGTAGCAGAATTAATTAGTTCCTTTATCAAGAACTGAGTGGTTATGTGGGTATGAGAGAAAGTGAATGAGTAGCAGTGGATAAAACAATCACACACTAAAAGGAGATTCACTAAATTTGGTTCCCACACATCATGTATGAAGCTCTTTATGACAGTTTAGATTATCCCTCAGATTTACAGATCTAATAAGCATAATTGACAGATCCTGCATATGACCACAGGTGGGAACAGCTGGTGGGTACTTGCCAAGAGCAACACATTTAACCAGCTGCCAGTGGAGCTTGCCAAAGCAGGGTCACCATGGAGCAGCTGGTCTTCGGGGTATGAAGCTAAAAATCTGTCACTAGTACTTCCCAATTGTCACCTGCTAGCTAATCTTGCAGTAGGTCCTTACTTAATAGGAGGAGGGTGATAGGAAAGTTCACGCATCATTTCCAAGCATCAACATGTCCAGGAAATGTCTGTGGCCAACAAGAGGGCTATTACTCCAACCATGGCAATGCACCTGTTGAGGCACCATAACCATGATCAGCATCAAGCTGGTTTTCTTAGCCATAGCTCCTTTTGAAAGGATGTACCATTCAAGTACTAGGGAAACTCTAAAGGTGATGATCTTCTCAAATGAGAGAAATCTGGAGACCTCTCAAGTGATGATTTGCCTTTGAGGACCATAATTATAGCTTTTTGACATGAGCTGAATTTTCTAGGCTTAAATGATTAGCTTACACATCAGTGTAATGTGGCATAAGCATGAGATCTATACATGCTATAGGAAAACAGAAATTACATTGCATAGTGCATTCATTATACAATTCACATCTCGTATTTACCTTACCAACTCTTGCTCTCAACATCCTCTCCTATAGTCCCATGTTATAGTTATCCCAATTGATAATTGAAATAGAACAGATTTCTGTACTCTAATAAGAATTCTATTAATATGATAGTACATAACATGAAGCGCACTGTAGATGCCTCTCTTGTTTCTTTTTGACTGAGCTAGAGTTGCTCTTTATTTCATGGATCTTCAGTAAACCATTCTGATCTGACCTCTTTGATAGCCAATTATGTGAAAAAATACAATACTAGAGCAGAGAGCTGACTCTCTGAACCAATCATATGTAAAATATAACCTTGGTTTTCTTTGTCTTAGTGTGAATATTATTCAGATGCTATGAAACCATTGTATCAGAAGTTTACACAATAATAATATAGTAATATTAATAGACTGTTTTATCCATCATGAAGATGTACATCTCTATCTTTGTGCATATTCTACACCCTTTACCTGGATTATGTTGGGTCGCCAGAAAAGTCGTGATGTATTTTTTCTATGTTTTCCTATGCAAAAATGTGTCATTATTTTTCTAACCATCCAATAGAATGTGTTTTCCTTACCTAAGACCAAACACACTGGAAAAAGTTCATTTCCTGCTTCCTCCATACATTAATCAAGAGGGTGACAAGATTCCTCCAGCAGGGCAAAAGATAGTAATTGTCCCTCATATTACATACCTTCTTTCCTCCTTTCTACAATAAAATCCCTTGAACTTTAACTGGCTATGATGGGCCAGTTAGCAACTACATTTCTCAGGCTTTGTAAAAACTTGATGTGATTAAGTTCAACACTAGGATGTGAATGGGAGTGATGTGAATAATTTCTAAGTTGTGTCATTTGAAGAGGAAGTTGCTTACACTGTATGTCTCTTTCTTCTTCCTTATAGCCCTGGTGCTGGTGAGTGCTAGCAAATGGAAAACAAATAATGGAGGAATCTGAAACCCTCCTGACCTCAAGGAGTAGAGCTCTCTACTGGCTCCAGACTGCCTACCTACTCTGTTCACAGAAACAAACATTGTGCTACCTTGCTTGAGTCACTTTACTTTTTAGTCTCTCTATTACAACAGCTCAGCTTTACACCCTAATCAATATATACCTTCCTCTTTCTGGTCTCCATGTCCTTGATTCTGCCATTCGCTCCTCCCAGAATGTCCTTAACTATCCATAGACCACAACTTCCATTAGTAGGCACAGGTCTTGTGGTTCCCTTCTGATTCCCTTGTAGACTTTTCTATGTGCATGTGCAGTTTTTTTTTACATATTTGTACTCTTATTAAGCTCCTATCACAGTGGATTGTGGAGAGCTTGCTGTATGTTACATCTTTTGGGCTAGCTTATGCATTTGTGCAAGATAGACTTCCTTTTATACCAAGGCATGGGCTATCAGTAAATATTTCGCCAATCCTTTTTTAAAATTTTTTCAAAGAATTATTTATTTAAATTTTACTTATCATTATTATTTTTTTTTAATTTGCTATAGAACACATGAGAAAGAGAGAGAGAGAACACGAGAAACAAGCACAAGGTCTGGGACTTGAACTCTGATCAGCCATGTGGGAATCCAGTGCTCCAACCACTACACCACCTGCTGGCCCCACCAATCCTCTTTAATATCTGTTTTCAGAATGGTAATTAGCCTAGATGCCATAAAGATCACTGCTTAGTGCTACCTAGCACTTCTGTGATACCATCACCTCTATATGGACAAGTTTTCTTCCACATTCATAATCTCCTTCAGGTGGAGAGGGGCATCTCACTAATGATTCACTCTGAATTCATACTAAGACTTTCATGGACTGTAGTGGGCTGGTGGGATGACTTGCAATAAGGTGTAGGCTTGTCTTGACATGACAGAGTCAACTTTGGTACAGTGAATATCCTCTAGAGATTCTTGAACTTTTTCAGACTCTGATGAAAAAAAAGACATTTCTCTGTTGCTAACTCAAGTCTTGCTTAGCTAACTATAGCTATCGTGTGTCATGTTACAGTTTTTGTCACAGAAGATGTCTCAGGTTGGCAACCTCTACAAGCCTGGGTCAAGGATACTTCCCTCTGGTTCTACTGCTAAAAGTGTGGATAATGTAGCAGTAGAGATCATGGAACTGATAGCATTTCAAGTACATGCTTGCCTCATCTGGCATGGATTTAACTTCCAATTTAACTTCCAACTACTCCTGGTTATAGAGTGAAGTTTATTTTCTCAGATGAGTGGTCTCTGCAAAGCAGTGACTAGAGGCCTTAATTTTTTTAAAGAATTATTTTATTTAACTTTATTTATTTACTTATTTTTTTAAATTTGATCAGAGAAGGACAGAGTGAGAAAGACAGAGAGAGAGAGAGAGAGAGAGAGAGAGAAAGCCACCGGGTTTGGGACTTGACCCTTGGTCGGCCATGTGGGAGTCCAGCTCTCTTAACCACCATGCCACCTGCCAGCCCCATAGAGGCCTTAATTTTTGTCTATTCAAATTTCATTGACTATTTGTCAGTATAAGAGAATTTCATTGATTTCTGATAGAATCTGCTTCTGAGGGAAAAAATACAGATCTGAGTTGCTCTTGCCAAATCCTTTAGTGAAATAATAGCCCATGGAAATATTGACAATCTCAAGGATATAAGATTGGGTTGAGGGAAGTTTTGGACCTTCAAACATTAGAGTAACACAGTCATAGCTGCAGGCTAGGTAACAAAAATTGTTAATCGCTGCACAGAAGCAGACACAATGGACTACAAGTATACCTGAATCATACTTTAGTCATACTAAGCAATTTCCATTCCAGGTATATGGATTCCTTGCCTGCACTTGGGGACTTCACAGCTATAAAAGTCCTCAATATCCCCCATCAGTGTTTCAAGCTCATCTTTTTGTTTGACCTACTTTGTTGGAGACTCCCAGAACCATGAATGAGATAAAATCTTGAGCAGTCATATAAATTAGAAGGTCACAAAACAGGATGGATGATTCAGATTAGAGGTACTTCTTGATTCTGTTTATTAAAACAAAGGAAAACAGCAGGGAATTTCAAAACTTAAACAACAAATTTTCATTGCCCAAAACACATCTAGAAGACAAACTTCTATTTGTCTTCATTTCTGATCAGTATAAGTTATATTTAGCCTGACAGTTCAGCTTCATGGAAAAAGGAGGGTCAGTGAATTTGATCCAGGAGCCTGGAATTCATCAGTGATGAGAAGTCATTCTGAATAACAAGTGCACTGGGGCCAAGAGACAGCTTCCTGTTCTTCTTCTACAGGAAAATGGAGAAGCCACAGCAAGAGAGCAGAGAGTCTAAAGAACTCTTGGAAAATGTTTTCTCATGCCAAAGAGTCTTGGCTTTAGACTCTGACAATCAGCTTTTCCTATTTGGCAAGATAAGGAGAATCCCCAGAAATCAAGCCCATGGTGATCTGGAGTGGCTAACTCTTCCCAGCCACCAGACAGCATTCATAATGCTTTTAATGTATTATTTCATGAAATCCTCTCCAATCTACAAAGTGGCTATTATTATCAACCCCCTTTTATAGATAAGAGAACTAAAGGACAGGAAGCTAAAACAAAACAAAACACTCTGCCCAGGAGTTCATAGATCATTTAGGAGAGGGATAGATATAATGCAAGAAGTTTGATCTTATAGCATCAATTTTTAACATCTGTACTGTGGCTGTCCAGGTTCATTTTCCCTTTCTGATCTCAATATTGAGTCATACCGGAATAGTAGAGACATGCTAAGAAGGAGGCCAGATCCCAACATGTGCTTCAAAGATGACACTCACTGTTACCATTCCTAGGAGCTTGTTCATCAAGTTCTGGGAGTTGGAACGGAAGGACATGAAGGCATATATGAACTATAGGCCTGTCTGTGAATTACTTCCTATAGTAGCTGACTTCTTGGTTTACTTACTTCCTCTTAAAACAACTTTTGTCTCATTTTTTAGAGTAATATAAATTAAATTAAATATATATGTGTGCGTGTGTATACATATATACATATATATGTATATATGTGTGCATATATATATATATATATATATATATATATATATACACACACACGTATATATATAAAAGCATTATGAA
The DNA here is from genome assembly GCA_026018925.1 of Tupaia tana. Classification (NCBI taxonomy): domain Eukaryota; kingdom Metazoa; phylum Chordata; class Mammalia; order Scandentia; family Tupaiidae; genus Tupaia; species Tupaia tana. Next base: position 168,176,104 of record JAKSZU010000003.1, on the reverse strand, counting down.
TTTGGGCCAAAAAAATAAAAGGTACATTTTCTGAATCTCAATTTTCTTGTCTGTAAAATGAGGCTACTAGAAAGATTTTCCATATTGAGTTGTTGAGGAGGTAAATGTTGTAGAACATGAAAGGCACTTAACTCAATGCCAAACATAGAGTAAACACTGGATAAGTGATAGCTGTTATCAGTGTTATAATCATCATCCTATTCATCTCACTGTTGGGTAATTGCTTGTCTTCTACTCTAGATGTACATTTCTTGAGGATACTGTCTGTGTAATTGGATTTTATATCCCTAGCACCTGGCACAGTGCCTACCACATAACAGGTGCTCAATAAACACTTATTGGATGAATTATAACTCAATTATCTGCCATCTGGTTTGTCCGAAGTCACATATATTAGCAGGATCTAGCCTACTGTTCCATTATACTGTCATCCCATCTTTCTTTGTATTTAGGGAAAGGGGAGTTTGTCTTGCTTCTCCCCATAGAATCAGTTCACATAGGACCTGCAACTCCTGCAACTCTGTCTTACTGCCTCCCAGTGGTCCCCACTAGATTGCATTGGTTTCAGAGAATTTGATTGCTGGGAATCCCTGGAAATGCAATACTATTGCTTTCTTCAAAATGTTGCCATTGGCTCCCTGGTAGTCTCAAACCTGGTGTAATATGCAGAAACCATAATACCCTTACCTGCCCTTTTCCAATGAGGAGCACATCTCATGCTGTAAGTCTTCTCAGTATCATTAATATAGGCTATTATAGGATATAAATGTTCAATAAAGGGTTGGGATAATGAAGGAAGTTTATTTCAAGGCACACAGAATAACAAAAATCACTATTCCTGAAGAGAATCCTTTTCCCAGAACTAGCTATTTCTCTGAGGAACCAGCTATCTGACACATTGCCGTGTCACTGAGAATGCTCACATTTTTCCAAGTCCTCATACTTTTTCACCACCAAAGAGCCCCACCTCTTTCTCATATGCTTTCCAGAAAAAAAATTCTCTAATTCTTCTTCATTTGTTATGACAGTCCTTCATAACTCCAAGAACCATAAAAGGTTTTCTTAAATAAAATAGTCATCTATATTCAAGGTTCCACCTTTAGAAATTAATTAAAAGAAACTTTGAATTATTATTTTGTCTTTAAAGATATTGATTATCTAAGAATAAATTTGGAGGTGACCTCTCTCAAAGAAAGGGGAAGTAGAAAATGCATTTTACAGATTTTTTTGCTTCTTTTGTCACCTTTACTTCTTTTCTGTTTTTCTGAAGGAGTGTTAAGCAGGATGAAGAGTAAGGAATTGAGGAACACAGCTCAGAACAGAGCCAGGAATCCAAGTACAGACTATGGAGGTCATTTTGTGCAAGAATCCATTGCTCATTCCATTTTGTTGTTGTTTTTAGCAATGTAATATCTCACTTTAGAAAACGGTGTTACAGGGTATGGAGCAGGAGTGGGGGGCATAAAAGGAGAGTATTAAGTATGTATGCATATGTAGGTGCAATAGTAGTGTGAGAACACTCATCTATGTAAGCTTGATGAAAACTTGATAGTGGAAAGTTTGGTTGATATTTGACATTTTATTAAATACTAGATATATTTTCAGATATTTCTATTGTTACTATTCTGGCATGAGTATGGAATCTATAAACCCATTTTCATTCAGATTCTCATCATGATTTCTAACTGTAGAACCTACAGGACACAGGGTAGAGGTACAGGAATAAAATTGCCTCCTCTTCTTCAACTGGCCTACTCCTCCATGCTTGTGGGTGGATTCTGTAACTTTCCTTCCAGGAAGACCCATGTAGCTACTATTATTGAGATCAATAGAGAATAATCTCCTTTTGTCTTTGGACTTTCCTCACCTAGCCAGCCATCCCCTGACTATTCTGCTCTTCGTAGATCCATTTACTTCTCTTTTCCCAGGATCTTATTGTTCATTTCTTAGGCTTCAGTTATTTTGTTTTGTTTGGATTGTAGAGGAGGGGACTATTTGGATGTAGCAGCTGAAACATTCACAATACAATTAGACATCCCACTCTGACAAATGAGTTTATACTGAAGAGTCTCTTATGTAGTGCACAAAGTCCTCTGAGGAGTGATCAAATCTCCGCTTCTGGTACCCGAATTTCAGTGTGTGATATACCTTGAAGTGAGGCAGTGTAAAGCAAGGATAATTTAAATCTCAGACTTCCACATTGGGAAAGCGAGACCACCTACTCTCCTTCTGTACCCTGTGACAGACCCACTTCAGGTCTAGCACCTAATTTATGCTAAGTCATATCACTGAGTGAGAAGCCAAGGAATCAAGAGATGACTTGGAGGAAAACCATCAATTATTCTTGCTGTTACCATTCCTAGGCTTTTGTTTAAAGACAACAATGTGATCCCAACTAAAAGAAGGAATTCAGGTGGAAGGGATTTTATTTTTTGGCTACTGTATAACTTATCATAGTACCGAAAGAATAACTGGATGAATTTCCTCATCTGAAAAGTGACCAAAATTACTCAAGACTCTCCAAGCCTGAGGATGAGATAAGGAAGATGGAGAGAGAAGCACAGCTTGAGCTGAATTTTAAGAGATGGTTCCTACTACTGAAGCAAAGGCTCTGGAGTGTAGCTCTCTCTATGGTAGATTAAGTACAGTGCAAACTCAGTAATCTCAACATCCTTTATTTGAACTGTCCCATTATTCAAATGACTCCCTAAAGTCAATTTCCTTTACCTTTTATGCCTTGGAATACTGAAATTGAAATTTTCTCTCATTGTTTCATTTCTTTTTTTATCTTCAAAGTGTATTAGTCAAATTCACACATGCCTGAGCACTTTTGTGGCCTGATTTGTTTGGATAATTGAGTTCCCACTGTAGTTTTGAATTTAATACTTGATGATAACCCTACTCAGAGGCTTCCCACCAGCTGGAAAATTGAAGGAAAATGGGACACAACCAACACGTAGGACCAGTTCTGTGCTGGGGATGTTGGTCTTCACCCTTGCAGTCTCTGCATGATTGCAGTCAATAAATGCTTTCTCCATGTATTGAACCTACTGCCTGTAAGCAAGTGCATGTGAGGAACTGCGATGTAAAGGTGAGGAACTACAGCATAGAAATAAGGAAATAAAATGTAGGAATTATGAGCTTAACTCCAGCTGCTAACTATTACTTTGAGCAAGTTACCTTAACTCTCCAGGTTTCAAATTCTCTATATATAAAAAGAGAAGTAATAATAACTTCATCCACATTATCAAGGTTTACTAAATAAATGCAAAGCCTATACTTAACATAAAACTGATTACCTACAAAGTGCTTACTAAGCATTGGCTAGTGTTACTGAATTCAAAAAAAGATTTGAAAGTATAAGATCATGGCAATGATACCTCAAAGGGTTTTCAAGCTACTTGGAAAGTTGCTATATAACACAGCAAACAAACACACACACACACACACACACACACACACACACACACGGGTTGGGGTCCCACCAACCTGATCACATCAGGTACAGCTGTATGCACCTGTAAGTTTGGCTAATTGGGAGGCTAGGAAAGGAGGGTAACAACACAGCGTAACCCTGTCAGAATGTCTAACTCTGTCTCTCTCTCTTTCTCTTTCTCTCTCCTCAGAAAGAAAAAAAAATGGAAGGAAACATTGTCTACATTATAATCTTGGGAAGGGTTAAACAAATTGTTTTATATGCAATATGCTTAGACCAGTAGCTGGAATGTAGTGAGTTTTAGAATTCGTACACAGATGGTTTTAGTGGTGTGGAGAGGACATATGTGTGGGTACGAGAATAGGACTTGGGTGATAAGAAGCAGAGCATGGTCTGTAAGCGTTGCTCCTTCTTGGATAAGAAGAAAAAAGACCATTTTAAAATGGGAATGACATGAGATATTTTGAGCAGAAACTTTTCCTTTCAAAAAAGTCAGTTCTCCAAAAATGCCATTTCCTCTCTGAGCACTCTGACAAATGTTTTGTTTGTCTACTCTCACTTCATTTGTAAGTAAATTGAGGAGTTTAGTGACATCTTCACATTTGTAAATTGGCAATTGTAGACTACTCTCCTCTTTGTGAAAATACTTTCCATTTGTGTGCTTAAATCCAGAGGAGAGTAGGGGAGAAGGGATTGCAACACAGTCATCCTCTCTGGGGGCTGAAGGGATGGGGTGGGGGTTGATTTCTTGCTTTCTATCTCTCTGTCTCTCCAGTGAGCACATACACCCTACAGCAAAAATCTCTAAAATAATAAGATTAAATTACAATTAAAAAATGTAAAGCCCTGAGGACTTTCTCTTGGTCTCCTGGTTCTCTTACCAGGTCTCTAATTACTCCTTCTGTCTCATCCACTATTTTCCAGTGAAACAAACTGCATATGCCCACTAAGCCCCTCAACCTACACTTTTCTTTCATCCATTATGATTAAGCGTCTCCATGAGAAACTTCAGTATTAAGACACCAAGAATAGAGCTCATACAAATGAGGAAAGTTGAAGACAGAGGTTCCCGATCCAGTGAACAGAGGTGGCAGACACTTTCGAACACTGCCTTACTGATAAGACCTTTAAAGGATCAGTATAACTTTGATTTTTGAATCAACCTATTCTTTCCCTAATTTCTGTGTATCACAATCTTTGGGGTGATGATCCCAGACTTTTCCTACAGACTTAGCATGTGACTCGATTTCTTAAGGCAGTTATGATTTTAAGAAATTCTGTTTCAGGGTCACTTGTCAGACCTCAGGAACCACTGGAGTTTCAGACAGTAAGAGCCCTTCTTAAGATTCCCTTTGGGGACCAGCAGTTAGTGTAATGGCTATGTCGCTGGACTACTATGTAGTCGACCGTGGTTCGTGTCCTGGACCAGGTGGCTTAAAACTCACGCCAGGCGTGTGTGCGTGTGTACCCAAGATCCCAAGAGGAGAACGGAGGAGAAGGGATTGCGGTGTGGCCATTCCCCCTGGGGGTTGATTTCTCGCTTTCTGTCTCTCTGTCTCTCTCTGTCTGGCGAGCGCATGTGCCCTATAGCAAAAACCTCTCAAAAAAAAAAAAAAAAAAAAAAAAAGATTCTCTTTGATTTTCATTTAGCTCACTCAGGTCTTTGGTGGCTCCAGAAACACACCCTCCTGGCATGTGGGAGTTAGAGAGCAGGGATAGTGTGGAGATTGTCTGCTATGTAAATTGATGAGAGTGTAGGTGAATCTCCCATAGACAAATAGTCAGACAGAATGATGTTAAACTGAGAGGTAACGAGGGAGGAGGAATGATCATTTGTAAAGAGAAAAGTGTTGAAGGGCCCTTTTGGCTGGCAAACATAAATACCCTGAAGAATAGAAACTGTGGGTGGATATGGGGCCTACTTAATGTGAATCCTACATCAGGCATTTGTAGGTGATATAAAACTCTGATGTGCTGTAAAATTTATATCGCTCCCCAAAATGATCTACTGGTAGAACATATAAATTTTGCAGAAACTGTTAAAGCTGTCATAAAACCTCATTGCTACAGATACAGTAGGTGTTTCAGAAATACACACCAAAGCAGAGATTCGTAATCATTTCAGTGTGGTTCATAAAAAGAAGCACATTGTGCTTCAACATTCAAGAAACTGCAAAGATTCCTTTCCTCTATGGGCCTGTTTTATCTTAGTTTGCATGCTTAAAGAAGAGACAAGCAGAGACAAATAAACAGGCTAAATATTTAAACGCCTGCATTTCCTTATATGCTCTGGTTGTTAGAAAGGTGGGAGCAAATGATTATTTTTTTTTACCAAGTTCACATAGAGTTGTTGGCTCTGTTTAATAATAGTGGATCTTGTTCACGCTGAACAAACTGGTCCCTGTGGGGGGGAAAGGCAGCAATAAATCAATACCCCAGATGTAATCTTGGTGTCTAGAATGCAGAGAGAGATTTTGGTGCATAATGGCACTGGTTTGTCTATTGTCATTCAGACATGAGCTGCATCAGAAAAGAGCTTGTGGGAACCTGATAAGAGGTGGTCAAAAGTAGGCTATAAATCACAGAGAGGCAGTCTTCTGCTGATTTCATACACACACACACACTTTCTGGGGTGGGGGGGAGTGATAGATATGCAATTTACTGCTTATCACATCTGCTAGAAGTTTCATAATACAAAAGCCTGACCTTCAGTGAATAAACACCCTGGTTGACTACCTGCTTCTGTGGAGAAAATATGGCACTCCAGTCACCCAGCTGGGAAAGCCCTTCAGTGACCTATTTAACAAGCCCTCTTTGATTGTGTGCCACGCAGTAGTGCATTTCACTCACGAGCATCTATTTGAACAAGGACTGGATGGTATTTATTGAAAGGAACTGGATACTTTACTCTAAGGGAAGTAATGGACTGAAGGAATCATATGGATTCCACACTTGTTCAACACTTGTTAACTTTCTGCAGATCACTGGGCCACAACATCTTTTCACCAATGGGGGAAGGCGGAGTAGGAGTAAGGAGAAATAAGAGGGATAAGGAGCCAAGGAAGTGTGCAGCCTAGGGAAGGGAAAGCAACTTTCCCAGGCAAACAAGTAACCAGCCAGAGAAGGACTAAAATTAATACAAACTTCCAGGCCCTTAACCAAAAAGTTGGAATATTTCTGTCTCATCTTTCTTCCATAGAAAAGTTCGAAAACAATGACCATTTTTTTTTGTTGTTGTTTGCAGCACTTCAAACTAATTCACACATGATCCTTCTTTGAATATAGGATGGTTTATCTGTAATTAAAAGTGCATACAAACGAATATATTCATAATTCTAAGATGTGTAAGGTAAGTCAGTCTCCAGAAAAGTCTTCAAATTCTCTTTTCAGTCCCTATTAACACTTAGATCCACTCCACATATTTAACTCAGGGAAGAATGTATTAAGGAATATAATCAACATCGAAGAATATACCCTTCCCTTAGCTAAATATGTGCAATGGATCTAAGTGTTAAAATAAGTGGCTTCATGCTTAAAAATTCAGATATGAGCAGCATCAGAAGAGACCTCGTAGAAATCTGATAAGAGGTGGTCAAAAATTGTTTACTATACTAGCTAAAGAGATACCAGAGAATATGCCTTTTAAAGCTTTGTTTGTAATATTAAACTGAGTATATACAATATCTTAATTGTCTTATACGTGTGCAAATGGAAAATCCATTTACTTATTCTTTCAACAAATATTTATTATGTAGCTATTGTGTATCTGACACTTTCCTAGGTATGGGGTTTAGCCGTGAATTAAACTGTGACAATCCTTAACCTTATAGAGCTGGTAATTTAGTGGGGGAATAGAGACAATAAGAGCTAAATAACCAAAGTGTGTAGTATGACAAGAGAATAAATGCGATGAAGAAAATAAGCAGAGAATGTGTCTAGAAATGGCTGAAGTGATGAGAGGACCCAGGAGTATAAATGTTATTTAAATTTTTGATTCTCATTAGCTAGTAGTGTTAAATTCCTCCCACACAAACCTTTTAGCTTTGATAGAAACGAAACTATATCAAGGGGATGAAGAAAGAACCAAATATTTAAGGGACTCAAAAGGGAAAGAAATATGTATATGGTCATGTCTTTGACTGGACCATTATGCAGTGTATTAATGATGGGAAAATTTGTTTGGTGTGCTGTAACGATATATGGTGATTAAATGTAAAAAATAAATAAATTAAAAAAAAAAGAAACTGGAAGTGATCCATTTGTGGCTCATCTTCTTCCTGTACCCTTTTCTACTATTCCATACCAGAAGAGCCATGGAATGCTGAATACGCCAAGAAAACTAAGGCTATGCTATTGAATGATCAGGTGAGTTTTTTTTTCACTAATCATCATAGGCTCTCGTAAAAACGAAATTGATCAACCAGCAGTTGGCATAATGGCTGTGTTGCTGGACTCCAGTGTAGTTGACCTCAGTTCAAGTCCTGGACCTGGTGGCTTAAACTCACACCAAGCGCATGTGCGTGTGTGCCCAAGATCCCGAGAGGAGAATGGAGGAGAAGGGATTGTGGCATGGCCTTCCTCCCCTGGGGGATGATTTCTCTTTTTCCGTCTCTCTTTCTGGTGAGCACGTGTGCCCTATAGGAAAAAACTCTCCAAAAAAAAAATTGATAACTGGGCATACATAAAAATATTAATACTATCACATGCATATCAATTACTTAAAGTCTCAAAGGACATAAATGCTCCAATTACTTTCCGGTCAGTAGTTTTTGTTGTGCTTCCTTAGCTTCTCAGAAAAAGTAGAGAGATCTAGGTTCTCTTCTTGATTTAATCAGTTCAGGTTTTGCGCTGTCTTCCTTTATGTGAGGCAACACTGACTAGTACCTCTTGGTACAGAATATTTTGAAAGAATATGAAAGTCTATTTGGCAATTCTATATAATCACATAAACTTTTACTCAGCTCTCTAGAAAGAATTTTAGTGGGTGTGATGTTTTGGATGGCATAGCACAAAGCAGCTCCCAGTGGCCTAAGGACTTTCAAGAGCTGCCATAAAAGTCCAGAAGTGGATGGCCATCAGGTCAGGTACCTACTGCCTCCATTGCTCTTCTTTTCTCTCAGCTCTGCCTTGTTCCTGGTACTGGCTTTATCTTGTGGTGTCATGATGACAGTTACTACCATTGACTAACATAGGAAAAGGGAGAGAAAGACAGATAGATGGATTTCTTGAATTTCTCGTAAAAGCCCAGGATTTTTCTCAAAAGCGGCTGAATGACTGACGGATATGTCTTACTTGTCCCAGTGCCTTGATCCAGGTCATCTCTAAGTCAATTGTAAGTAAAACATTGGATAATTGCCTTAGATTCAATAGAGGCCCTCTCCTGACAGTCTTGGCTTAACCATGTTGGTAGGTACCTCAGGGCTAAATGCTAAGATATGTCCACAGTGGATGCTCAATTGTTTATTTAACTCATTCATTTATCCAATGCATATGAAGTTTCTGTACTGTTCCAGTTCTCAGAAATAGGGACTTGTCAGTGAAAAGCAAAAAGTTCCATTTCTCATGAAGCATTCATCTTGCTAAGGGAAATAATATATAAGCAAGTAAGTAAATCAGGTGATAATAAGTACATTATTAAATCTAGTGATCCTAAGAGTATAACTCAATTCACAAGACTGGTAATTGATAGCAAATTCCCTAGTATTTTTTTAAAACAGACATGCCACAGTCATTCTATAAGATTCCTTCAACATATACAGAACATGCTACAGAACTGTGTACAAATTGCCACACTTCTGTGTTCATGATCCTGTTTGTATCTGACTGACCCTCAGCTATAGTGTGGGCTTAGAGTCCTTACCTCTTGTGTCTTTTTTTTTTTTTTTCATGATAACCTGTAGCTTTTTAAGCTCCCCTTGCCTTGTCAGTGTCATAAAACTAGAAAGAATGCCAGGGACATGATTCAATCCCAAGTCCTCTTGAGCAAATCTAATATGAATGCTATCTGTGTTTGGAAATGTTTCTCAGGATGTTACATGTGTCTCTCCTAGACAGTAGAAACCATGTTGCATATGTCTTCTTTTCTTCTCCACACTCTAGGACCTAACGCTATCCTGATAGTAAAGTAAAATCTGCTAATTGATAAAAAAAATATACTGAATGATAAATGATGGACTGCAGAGGGCTTCTCACTCATGTGAAAACAATACAATGGCGAGCTTGGAATAATATTTTTTCAAAAAGAGAGGCAAAGAACTATTTTAAACTAGGTGACAGCAAAGATATTCAAATAATAAATGAATTTACTCTGGTGGTTATGCAGATAGATATTAATGTGGCATGGAAGCATTTCCATCAGTTACACGGGCATGCGTTGGCCCTAACCATGACATCGTTGGAGCATTAGGCCTTTAAAAATAATGATTAGGGAACAACATGGATCATCATTTTAAAATAACTCTTCTTCATGGTTTAAAGTACAACTGTTACCAACAATCATAACAATTCAAGTTTATGGTCATAGAGTGAGTGCACCGAGCAGTTGCTGGACTGCCTGACTCTCACATGGGACAGAGCAACTATCAATCTGCCTCTGCCACTCAAGTAATGCACACCCTCTGCAAATGCCTCTCAGAATTTATGCCACCCATGAACAGTCATTAATTTGGATGACCAGCACCCTGCTCAACCAAAATTAAAAAACAAAATATTTAATATACTTCAGTATGATTTAGCACACACAAACATACTGATTATAAATCAGGAGAAATTCCCCAACAAGAAAGACATAAATCTTCCAGATCCCTTTTAGAAATCAAAACAATTCATGCTATTGCTCCAACTGTCATGGGATCAGGGAATTGTGGTGCTGTGGGAACCTGGAAAAGTGTGTTCACCCATTCTTCTCTTTTGCAAGGTTTCCTTCCAACAAGTACAGGAAAGAAGTGTTACAGAACTCCAGAGAAGAAGCTTTTGAGATTTTCACAACTTATTTTCTTTTAATTATAAAATGTAATTCACTATTACATATGTATTATCATATGTACAGTTTCTTTTCTAGAATTTTACATGAAATTAGCTTTAGGGACTGTAAGTGGCACAGTTGATGAAACAAATAGAACCTGAAATATAGAATGACTGAAGTCAATAGATTATTTCTCCCTCCCCTAACAGTCAAGTCAGGTGTTCCTTGGTGATTTTCCTTCATCTGAATAATCACCTGGTGGTTAAACAAGCAGTCTGACTGAGGTTCTGTCATCTTCAAAGCAAGTTTTCCAAAGCCCCCATGGTCTTTTTCTTCTGATCACCCAGAAGAGCTTGGTGTAGCATTTATGCGAGATTTTCACGGGCCATGCCTGGGTTCCACCACTTCCAACCACATGCCATTGTATAGGACTTTGTGCTATGGTAAACTTAGCTGCAGACAAGGCTGCAGGACATGGCTGTGACTGTGTCCTCAGAAAAGAAGCCTTTACACAGGTGGCAAGACCTATCTCAGTGATGAATGTCCTTTGCTCTACGGAAACTTTTCCCAGAGCTATTCTGGTCTTGTTTCTCAGTACCTCCTTCTTCTCCCAGTGCTAACCTGTGTATTTACTTAGCACAAATTACTATTTCACAAAGTTAAAGTTTAGAAGAAGAGAGAAAAGGGCAAAGTAGGAAGAGACTCTCCCACAGTTCTTTTAAGGTGGTTGCCTCAATGTTTGAAGTGTCTGAACTTTATTGATACTTAAAATGAACTACTTACTTTAATGGAATTAAAACAGAGAAAATGCAGCTTCAAGACGCTCACCCATCATTTACAGGAATATTATTAAACCGGCCTTCAGTCTTATTTCCTTATTCATTCCAATACCCTTCTCTCAACAGCCTCTTTTCCAACTCAGTAACTATCTCTATAGATAACCTCTGAAAACTCCTACCCACTCCAACCTGAAATAAGCTGGTACATTTATTCCCTGAGGCAGTATTCACCATCAGCCTCACCAAGACACACACATGATATTTCTAGAAATTCTTCTTAGCAGTATTTTGAATGTTTACAAAGTCTGCTTATAAAAGTTCTCATGAATCCTCTGCTCATCTCACTATGTCTTTTCTCAATATGACAGAGGTCAAATTTAGGTCCTCTGTTGCAGAATGAGTGAGGAGGTATGATAGAATTCCAGAGTAAAGCAATTTGTGCCAGAGTCTCACTTAGTACCCAAGAGACCATAGACCGAACCAGGAACTTGAACCACCCTTAGAGGGACCTCAGCCAGAGTGAAGATTCAGCCAGAGAGAATCGCAAGCTAAAAGGGCTGGTACCAGATCACCACAGGACTATATCTGAATGTTGCTTCCAACTCCCCTGAGGCCGTTGTGGGTGGAGCACATTAACTCACTGGAAAACCTCCATAATTTATGTCACCCTTGTTAGGGAGAAAATTTCCTCCCTCTAAGGCTTTAAAATCATTAAAGAAATATGAAATAGTATACAATGCTTTTTTTTTTTTTTTGAGTATTTCATTTTACCCCATCAAGAGTGAAGAGAAAACATTTTCTGTAAGTTTTTCTACCCTATTTCTCACTTAATATCTGCCTTCTCTTTATGCCTGCTGAATTTCTCTCTTCCCTCTCTAGTGTATGGAGGCTATAATTGGTACAGAGTGTGAAAGGAAAGAGAAGAAAAACCCTTAAAATGGTTTATTTCCAACTCTCTCCCTCAACTCCCTGCACTCTAAGACGGGCTACTGGGAGAGATTTTAAACTGGCCAGCTCCCTCCCATCTCCTCATTGTTCTTCAGATTTGTGCAGATGGCAGTAACATGATGGATCCCATGATGGTAGATTTTGTCCCATAAAACTAATGTCAGCAAGATCTCCAACTGTCAGTAAATATGTTATCGAGGGATTGCTAACTGCTGGAAATTTATCTTAAATAGTACACGCTTCCCCCTCCTTTATACAATGGTTGCTTCCCAGTCTTTCTAACTTAAGAAATTCATGTAGTAAGACAGATATTCATGCTGGGGTCAGCATATTCTTAAGGTTACCAAATTTAGGAACCCTATTCAATCATCATAACTTGATTACCACATTCTTAATACTGCTAAGAGTCAGCATAGTGTTACAGTAGAAGTCACATAAATTTTTGCATCAAAGACTTCTGAATTTAAATCCAGATTCTGTTACTTAATACCAGCAGAACTTTGAATACTCTCCTATGAACCTCAGTTTCCACATTTGTAAAATAGGTATAATCATTCTTACATTCTAAGGCGTGGTGATCAAATGACAAAATGTGCACACTGTTGTCAACATTTTAGGGATACTCAGACTTTTTCCTAGTTCAATGGACTTCTCTAGGGGAGTGCCCTTATGTCTGACCTTTGTATAATGAATAAGTGAATGAGTAAATGGGGATTAATGAATTAATCTATCTATTTAGTGTTCAAAATTTTCCCAAACTCAGAACTCACCAATGAAAATGTTAATACTCCCAAGTGAGACAGACAATATCAGCAAAGTGAAGCAAATTTTGAGTTAAAACCAGAACAATCACAAGATGTACAACCCATTTCCCAATCAATGCTTCAAAGTCACATGTTAAATAACACCTGTTTGTGCAAACTATAGTGCAGAACTCCCCAGTGAAGGTGGAAATGCACTTATGGTATCTCATTTTACAATGACCTTGTAGATCTCCTTGTATAAGGGTACGGAGAAATACACCTGGAGAGATTAATGAAAAAGCACAGTCCACAGCATCCCTATACCTCTAAAGTAAATGAGCTACAGTCATCAGAAATTACTTTTACAACAGCATTAGTTGAAATATGTAAATCAGGGTGAGAGAGACGAAAAGACTGGCAGAATTTCTCACCTTCTGGATATCCGTTTCTTATGCTGTGATTTGAGGGTGGAATATTTTAAATCATTTACTGAATAATAATATTTTGACACATATGATTTGTTCCTTTACTTAAGCATTTTGAGGACATTTTCAACATTCTGACCTGTGTTCCTTCTACTCAGGACCAGATGCCCTTCCTGTAGTTGGAGTCTTTGACATTTATAATGAAATTGAACAGTGTAATAGGATTCACTTAACAAAAATATTGCTGCAATACAAACATGAACGGGACCTTCCAGTAAACAAGGGACACCTGTTTTAACATTGTCTTGATTCTATTTGCTGACAGAAATGGAAACAGCAAAGACCCAACAGCTACTCTTTACATAAATGAAACCACACCATTTTTCTACAGCAGAGACATCGTCATAAAATGAAGGCAAAATTAAAACAACATTTCACCTTTTACTCTTTGGTAAAATTCTCTCCATACTTATGGAAGACAACATTTTAATATTCTGCCAAAACCTCCAATGCAGTCCAGTCGCATTCTCCTAATTACACCCTCTCCAAGTCTTCCAGCATTCTTGAAGTCTCTGGAGCTACGCACTATTTCCAAGTAGCTGATGTGCTGTTATTTTATAACACTCTGCCAGAGTCGCTTTCCCTCAAACAAGAATCCTACTAGCTTTACTGTTTGGCAGCCTGTAGCATGTAAAAAAAAAAAAAAAATCCATAAACCAGATGGCGGAAATACAGAGTAATCTGTTTGGGAAACCCAGGTTATAAATATGTGCATGTTGGGAAAAGGGCAAAAAGTTGAGGTAAAGCAGCTGATGCAGCTTTCAGGCCGGGCTCCAATCATGACCATTTTTAGACTAGTGCACTGAGAGATGTCTATATGTTTATTTTCTATTGTATTTTCACTCTCCTGCACAGGAAAAATCCATCAGAGTTAACCCTGGATATTTTCCCACACTGAAAACCAAATTGAATCCTGACTTGGAAGGCTTAGCCAATGTTTTATCCACATGAAAGAATATTCTCCCATTGGGTCGAAGAGGTGGTGAGGTGTTGGGAATATGGCACACCAGACAGTGACTCAATCTCCTCCTTCTTTGACCCTTCCCAATCTATACAAGAATTTTTCCTGATGCTGACATTTACATTAAGGTTAAAGCAAAAAACAAAGTTAACATTGAAAAAAACAAATGGTCTTAAAACCGCGGCTTGCGTGTGCTTTAGGGGATGGAAAGTGGGTTTGTAGTTAATGTGAAAGATGCAGATAAGGGAGGAAAAACAAAACTTTTACCTATGCGTGTGTGTGTGTGTGTGTGTGTGTGTGTGTGTGTGTGGTGTAGGGAAGGTGACTTGCATAAGACTATTACATTCATATGGATAACAAGACCTTTTTATGCTCCAGGTATTGAATCACATCTGTCTTTCCTTCTATCGTGTTTAAGAATTGCAACCTACCTGGGACCAGCAGTCAGTGTAATGGCTATGTCACTGGACTCCCACGTAGTTGACCGTGGTTTGCGTCCCGGACCTGGTGGCTTAAAACTCACGCTGGGTGCGTGTGCGTGTGTGCCCGAGATCCCGAGAGGAGAATGGAGGAGAAGGGATTGTGGCGTGGCCATCCCCCCTGGGGGGTGATTTCTCGCTTTCTGTCTCTCTGTCTCTCTCTGTCTGTCTGGTGAGCACATGAGCCCTATAGCATAAACCTCTCAAAAAAAAAAAAAAAAAAAGAAAAAAAAAAAGAAAGAAAAGAATTGCAACCTACCCACTATTCATTGGCTCAGGCCATCAGAAGTTTATCTTCAGTAATTTTCCTGCTGTGTCTATGTGGTGTGCTTTTTTTTTTCTTTTTTGGAGAGGTTTTCAGCTTTTGTCTTTTCCCTTCTTCTTGGGGTTAATCACAAATTCTAAAGAGAAACAAGTCCAGGGTTATGGCTGTGGCCAATATGAACCTTCTTGTTGGACCTTCCCAAAGCAAACTAACGATCTCCACCTTCTTGCAAGACAGGATGTCTAGGGAGCTACATGGTTTTCTGGAATCTTCTCTGGACATAAGCTACGCCCTCCAAGAGCCTGTCCAGAAAATTCTTCCTACTTTGACATTCTCAATTTTCAAGTGATTTTATAGTTTAAGCTGATGTTCTTGCATTCTTTCCATGTATATATTACTTACACATGTTCGATTATTATTTAAGGTTCACTGTGATTGAGAGATGTTCAGTCTTACATAAAGTTTCAGTAGAAATTAATTATTTATGTTAGCAAATAATAAATGTTTATTCACATTAACTGGAAAAAAATGAGATATTGTTGTAATTTTAAAGTGTTTACAAAAACTGCTTCAAATATCAAAAAAATAATAAAGTCAACCAGCAGCCTTAAGTCCTCCTAAGACTCTCCAGAATTCTTTTAGGGGCTTAAACAGGTACTGAAGACTCATAGCCACTAAGTGCTGGATTATCCTGCCTCTCGAATTATCTCGGCAAGGTGAGCCCTACTATGGGCTGAGCTGTTTCAACTCTTATGTTGAAACCCTAATGCTCAATATAATTACATAAGTAGTCTTCAAACATTTCATGGAAACATGTTTTTTTTTTTAAAAAAAAAACAACTATGTCTGGATTTCAGCTGTTTTTAAATACCAAAATAAACTTAGGTTTTAATTTCATTTCTCCATTAACTTTTTGAAGTCCTCTTGTGTTGGGATATAGGGCCTTTAAAAGATAATTAAGGTTAAATAAGTTTATAGGGCTAAATATTTCTTGATCCAATAGGATTAGTTTCCTTAGAAAAAGAGACCAGAGGGTTGGGTCTCTCTCACTATCTCTTCCTCCTCCCAACAAGTATCACAGAGGTAAGGCCCCGCGAAGGTTCAGCAAGAAAGTGACTGTGTGCAAGCCAAAAAGAGAGCCCTTCCAGAAAATGACCCTGCCACTCATTGATCATGGACTTCTTTCCTTCATAACTATGAGAAACTACCAATAAATATCTGTTGTTTAAACTGCCTGGTCTATGGTATTTTGTCAGGACAGTCTGAGCAGACTAATAATGCAGGCCTCTTCAAAACATTTCTACTGCTGGTTCGACAAGGCTACTCGGATCTACATTTCCTTCACTAGAGGAGCAGAACCAGAAAATGATGCTCTGATCTGTTTTCACAAAGAGTAGAGGAGAGTAGATCTAAGGGTCCAAGAGAAGTAGCACAGATGACCTGGAACATGAAAGACATTTAAAATGCTCTGATTTGAGGTCACATAGAAAAGTACAGAAAGCCAGATATTCTAGAGTAGGGAAAAGTATGTAACTTATCAAACTCAGCAAATTTTTCATTTTAAAGCCAATTGCAAGTATTTTTTTTGTCCAAGAACTGTTTCTTGTTTACAGAATGAAGTCTTTTCTATCTTGCAGTTCATTTATAGCCATGGATTTGGGGTCTGTAGGAGGATTTCTCAAGATAGAGTTGTTCTACTTTGCATGAAAATCTTTCCATACTGGTTTGAAAGAAGACAGAAGCCCTTCAGGCCTTTAACCTTGTAAGAACAGAAATATTTATTTGTAAAAGATTTGACATTTTTATTTTCTGTGTTACATATCCTTCTTTACCTCTTTGACCACCAGGTTTCATGCCTGGATTCTTCAGTCTTTTCCCTATAGTCCTTTCTGTTTTAGCTTGAAGGATTTTCCTCAGTGAAAAACCTTTTATATTATTTAATATGCATAACTTTATCTTTCTGCAGGTGAATAAATTACAAATCTGTATTTTCACTTCTAGCTCTAATATAAACTCAAAATCCATAATGCCAAAGGCCTTCTATATTATATCAGCCATTTTATACAACACACATTCAAAATGGAATTCTTGTTTCCTCCAAAATCATTCCATTCACAGATGCTATTAGATGTCTCATCTCTCCATCCCCTCACCTCCCAAGCTAGATAGAATCGTCAAAGATACCTTCAACTCATCTCTCTTGTTGACTTGCTCCAGCCAGTCCCATGCCCTACAGTCTACAGTCCATCACCAAATCTTTCCATTCCTATTTCCAATATGTATCTAAAACCTTGACACTCCATACTCTCCCACTGTCACCATCACTGCCTTGGTCCAGGTTTTCTTAAACTATTGCCTGGACTTTCACCACCTCCTGGAAATCTCCCAGCATCAAGGCACCTACAGCTGGGCTGGTTCTTCCTAATTCAGACTCACACTTTGAGTTCCCACTGGCTTTTAACACAAGCTTTATCCTGACAGTAGGATAAAATCTAATTCTTAGTCTTCCATATCACAAGATTTCAGTATTTGATGTTTCGACTACACTTTTTATGAAAGTCTTGTTCCCAGGATTTGGACTTATTTATTTCTACCTTATTGTTTTCCTTCATCTCCTTTGTATATGTACACAAATGTGAAAGTGAGACAGAGAGAGAGAGAAACATACTCCATAGGGTCTGGTCACACCATGATCACCTTCCTCCAGTCCTCCATCCCATCAGACCTTGGGATTCTAACCATGGTTGCCATGTGGGATCCGGCTTCTCCTGAGTAGCGCACTACTACTGTGTCAATGATCCAGCCTTATGGTTTCCTTTTATGTCCTTTATGCATTTAGTTTTCTTTATATATTATGCAATTTAAAATTCCAGTTTTTGTATTATGTGTGTGTGTCTGTATGTGTATATATATATATATATATATATATGTATATACACAGAGAGAGAGAGATGCATATATATAAAATTTTATTTATTGATCAGCCCTTGCCTTTTCTATTCACCTTCAGTCTTAGTTTTATTGTATATATGCTAACCATCATAACCATATACAAGTGAGACCAGTCTTGGTTATAGATTTTTCTACATAGGCCTTGACATTGGATAAATTCTCTCCAATTCCACACCATTTTATTTTATTCACTTATTTCTTGACTACTCTTTATACTTTATTCTAGTTATCTTGTCAAATTACACATACATACACATTACAGTCAATTATAAGAATTTTTATATTATATCAAATCTAAACACGAATTTGGAAAAAGTTGTTAAGACAAAGACAGAGAGACAAAAAGTGAGAAATCACTCCCCAGGGGGGGGATAGCCATGCCGCAATCCCTTCTCCCCCATTCTCCTCTCGGGATTTTGGGCATGCACGCACACGCACCCGGCGTGAGTTTAAGTCACCAGGTCCGGGACTCAAACCACGGTCTACTACATGAGAGTCCAGCGATATAGCTATTATGTTAACTGCTGGTCCCAATTCTTTAAATATTTTTAAGTGTATGGTCAATATACAGAAATACATTTGTGTTTTGTACTTTTATACTTAAGAAAGCTTGATATATTTATCTATTAATTCTAATAGTTTTTATATAGTATTTTGGGGATTTCAGATTACACTACAGCTAATAGTAGTTTTCTTTCTTTACAATATTATATTTTTTGTCTTTTCCTTGTCTTATTATGCTGTGTAAGATTATAACTATAAATCAGCACAGGTGGTGATAGTAGGTATCTTCAAAAAAATTTCTGATTAAAAAAATGCTTTTAATTTTTCACCACTGAAAAATTTTGTTTGCTATTTTTGTTTGTTTGTTTTCTTAACTACTCTTCTTTGGGATACAGAAATTCCCTTTGACTCTTAGTTTGTCAAGACTTTTGTTTAAAATCATGGTTGAGTGTTCAATTTTATCATACAATCTTCCTGTACTCCCTATTGAATTGGTTCTTGATGTACTAAATTTTAAGCTTATGTTTTTAGCATAAACTGACCTAAATCAACTTGCTTATTTTCTTGGGTTGTGTTTGCTAATACATTTATTTAGGGCTCTTGCATCTATATCCATGAGTAAAATTGGCCAGTAGTTTTCTTATTTGAAGCATATTACAGTAGCTTCATGAAAGTGATTGGAGTATTTTCCTGGTTTCTGTTTTAGGCAAAAATTGGGAATAGCGGATGGCATAATGGTCATGTCACTGGACTCCCATCTGACTGACTGTGGTTTGAGTCCCGGACCCGGTGGCTTCAAACTTACACCAGATTCATGTGTGTGCATGCCTAAAATTCTAAGAGAGAATGGAGGAGAAGGGATTGTGGCATGGCCATCCCTCCCCGGGGTGGGGGGTGTAGTCTTGCTTTCTGTCTCTCTGTTTCTCTCTGGTGAATACATGCCTCCTATAGCCAATATATATATATATATATATATATATATATATATATATATATATATATTGTAAATTGCAAATAGTCATAATTATACACTTTTTAACAACCATGTAGAGCTACTATTTCCTTTATGAGAAAAGTTTTAGATATTGAATCAGTTCCTATTAAGAATATGGGGTCATTTAAGTTATTTTTCCTGGGATATCTTTATTAATTGGTATTTTTCTTCAAGGTTATTTTACTACATTAAAAATTTTACTGGCATAAGTGGTTCCTAATATCTTTTTTGGTATCTTCTGAAATCTTTGCTACATCTTCCTTGCCCAAGATTCCAAGAGGAGAATGGAGGAGAAAGGATTGCGGTGTGGCCATACCCCCTGGAGGTGATTTCTTACTTTCTGTCTCTCTGTCTCTCTCTGTCTTTCTGGTGAGCAAACACGCCCTATAGCAAAAAAAGCCTCTCAAAAAAAGGAAAACATTTTCCTGAGATTGATCAATTTTCTTTTAATAACTTACTTTCCTTAACTCTTGCTACGATACTTTTCTACTTTATTTTTGCCTTTATATTTTCTTCACTTTTATATTTACTTTTAGGCTTTTAGTAGTTTTTTTGCTTGTTTTTAGTTTTGCTATGGGACATGTGCACTTGCTGGAGAGAGACAAAGAGAAAGAGAGAGAGAATGAAATTGAGAAATCACCCCTTGGGGCAGATGGCCACTATTCTACTCTCTTCTCAGGATTTTGGGAATGCACACACATACACCCAGTGTGTTTTTCAAGCTGCCAGGTCTGGGACTTGACCTGCACAGTGAGGCATGTGGGATACAGCTACCCTAACCTGCTGGCTCCTTGTGCAGTTTCTAGCTTTTTAAGTTGGATGTTTAGTCCCTATATTCCCCAGGCTTTCTTCTTTTCTGACACATGCATTTACAGTTATATATTTCCCTTTAAATATTGTTTTAGTTGAATTTTATTGGTTTTAATAAGTAGTATTTTATTATTACTCAATTATGGATATTTTTGATTCTTATTATAATTTTTCTCTTAGTCATAAATTATGTACATTTTTTAAAAAATTTATATGTAGAGTTATTCCAAAGTGATATTTTTATTTGTGATAAGTGAATTATATTGTCTGCAGAGAATCTTTTGATGATACTTTGTTCTTTAAAAATTATTTAGATTTGCTTTAAAGGCAATAAAGAGGTTGATTTTCATAAATGTCACAGTATACCTAGAATTTTCTAGTCAGGGTACTTGAGAGGAGGGAGAATATTTTTATTTATGTCTATTAGATTAAACTTGTTAGTTATGGTTTTAAAATAGTTGGCATATTTATTAATTTTTATCCCATTGACATATGAGGTACTTCAAAGAGTTTATGGGAAAATGAATAAAGAAAGTTTATTTTGGTGCAAAATATTTTTGAAACCCATGCATAGTTTTTTCATAATATACATTTGCCATAAACTTTTAAAAGACCTCCCTCAATATGTACTGAAAGTTACACTATATAAACCTCTTACCAGGTAATTATATTAGAATTCTTTTTGTTTATTAATTTTTAAAATATATTTTAAAGTTTTGTTATTAGGTGTATGTAAGTTGATAATTGTTTTACCTTCTTATTGACTCAGACATAATAACTAAGATTTATTTTGTTTAGGGACCAGCAGTTAGCATAATGGCAATGTCACTGGACTCCCATGTAGTCGACCGTGGTTCGCATCCCGGACCCGGTGGCTTAAAACTCACACTGGGCGCATGTGCGTGCGTGCCCAAGATCCCGAGAGGAGAATGGAGGAGAAGGGATTGCGGCGTGGCCATCCTCCCTGGGGGGTGAATTCTCACTTTCTGTCTCTCTGTCTGGCGAGCGCACGTGCCTTATAGCTAAAACCTCTCAAAAAAAAAAAAAAAAAAAAAAAAAAAAAAAGATTTATTTTGTTTATTATTTCCCTAGTATAAGTTTTCTCTTATTTTCTCTTTTATCTTTTTTGTGTCCTTATAGATTAGCTATGTCTCAGTTTCATGTGTATGTGTAATATATATATATATGTGTGTGTGTGTGTGTGTGTGTGTATATATATATATATGTGAATATATATGTGTATATTCTATGGGTAGAGCTACCTCTGTCTCATTCTCTCCATTTCTCTTTATCTCTCTCTGTCTCTCTGTGTCTTCCTGTCACTTTTAATTTTTAAAAAAAAAATTTAAAGGTAAGGTATTCTCTGTGTTCTCAAGCCCCTCCTTTATTGTGCTAATTGATGCTTTTCCCTATTCCATTTAGGAAAGGCACAACCCCAGGCCCATCCTGAGATGGGTACCAAACTTGAGCTGTGAAATATTCCTTTCCTTGACTAAAAATCAAGATTTTCTGCTAAGCCTTCTATCTCTAGATTCACTTCTAATGGGTAGGGCGGTTTTCATTTTTTGCTTTATAAAATTAAAATCTAAAGGTTTTTTATTATTTTATTTTCCTTTTTTTAAAAATTTTTCTTCCTTTTTTCTCTTCTCTGATTCTTTTCCTTTTTCTTGTCTTTATTCATTGGCTGCTCAGCCTCTAAGCACTAATTGTCTAGACAGGTACAAGTGACTAGGATCCAAACATCTGAATGAGATTAGGGTTAGAATTTTCCTCTTTTCCCACTGAATCTGAAGCACAAAGATGAAAACAGAATGGAAGAGAGATTGCAGATCACCTACTCTTACATGCCTCTGAACGCTCAGATTGAACTTCAAGAATTAGGAAAGAATGCACTATCCATCAGATGACAAGAAATCACTGCAGGATCACAAGAAATTTGGGAAAGCAAGAAAATACCTCTCCTCCAAGGGAAAAAAGTAACTCCTCTTCATCCTCAGACAGTACAATGAAACTCACAGAAATGTCAGATAAAGAATTTAGAATATTTGGGACCAGCAGTTGGCATAATGGCTATGTTGTTGGACTCCCATGTAGTCGACAATGGTTTGAATCCTAGATCCAATGTCTTAAATTCATGCTGGGCACGTGTGCGTGCATACCCAAGATCCTGAGAGGAGAATGGAGGAGAAGGGATTGGGGCATGGCCATCACCTTTGTGGGGGAGGGGGGTGTGATTTCTCACTTTCTATCTCTCTGTTTCTCTCTGTCTTTCTGACTAGCGCAAGTGCCTTATAGCAAAAGCCTCCCCATAAAAAGAATTTAGAATACTCATAGTGACAAAGCTAACAGAAATGGAAGAGAGACAATGAACTACAGAAAAAGCAGGAGAAAGGAGCTGATGAGTTTCAGGAGATGTGGAAATTCTTGCAAGATCTCAAAGAGGAAATACACACTATAAAAAAATAATCAAATGGGCCTATTAGAGATGAAAGCTATAATACAGGAAGTCAAACTCTCTTGAAAGTATTAAAAGCAGACTGCATCATACAGAAAATCAAATTTCAGATGTAGAAGATAGAATTGCTGGCCTAGAAAAATCTACCATGAAGACAGAATGTACCTCCCAAAATGAGAATAATATATGAGAAATACTAGATACCATCAAACATCCAAACATCCAGGCAATTGGTATCCCAGAAGGCGAAGAGATTCATAAGAACACTGATCATCTATTTCAAGAAATCCTGGAAGAAAACTTTCCAAACCTAGGAAGGCATTCAAAGATCCAGTCCCAAGAAATACAAAGGACCCCAGATAGAATCAACCCAAGAAGATCTTCTCCATGATACCTTATAGCCAGATTGACCAAAACCACAGACAGACAAGATACTAAGTTTTGCAAGAGAGTTGGGACCAGCAGTTGGTGTAATTGCTATGTTGCTGGACTCCCACGTAGTCAACTGTGGTTCGAATCCCAGACCCTATGGCTTAAACTCACGCTGGGCACATGTGCGTGCATACCCAAGATCCCGAGATTAGAATGGAGGAGAAGGGATTGCGGCATGGCCATTCCCCTGGGGGGGGGGGGGGTTATTTTTTGCTTTCTATCTCTCTGTTTCTCTCTCTTTCTGGCGAGCGCATGTGCCCTATAGCAAAAACCTATGAAAGAAAGAAAGAAAGAAAGAAAGAAAGAAAGAAAGAAAGAAAGAAAGAAAGAAAAAAAGAAAAGAAAAGAAAAGAAAAGAAAAGAAAAGAAAAGAAAAGAAAAGAAAAGAAAAGAAAAGAAAAGAAAAGATTGGCGAGAGAGAAACATCAAGTTACCTACAAAGGATATCCCATCAGGCTAACAGCAGACCTCTCATCAGAAACAATGCAAATGAGGAAAGAATGGGAAAATATACTCAAAGTGTAAAGGGAAAAGCAATTTAAGAATACCGCAAAATGATCCTTCACATGGGAAGAAAAGACAAGAACATTGTCAGATAAACAAAACCTGAAAGAATTTATCAACACCAGACCAGATCCCCAAGAAGTTCTCAAGGGAATGCTATACCAGGAAAATTAAATACAGACACACAAAAGAGTTCAAAAACTAAGAAGATGGTCAACTTAATGGGACAAGTCTGAAGTTAAATGTTTTATCCCAGAATTTAATTGGGAAGATGAAAACACAATAGAAGACAGATCAAGTATGTGAGACCGAACTGATAAAATAGAATTTTATGGCTTTTGACTAAAACATTGCTGATTTTCCGGTTTTAAAGATATTTGTCCTGTCTTGAGCTGCTTATAGGTTCATGTAACTACTATTTGAACAGAATTTCTAATCTGTTTCCTGGCTTTAAACAAAATTTCTTAACATTTCTTTGATTTATGAAAGCTAAAACTTTTTTTCTTGAAATTAAAAAATACCTATTTAATAACCATAGTAAGCTATATAGCATCAGCTAGGTGCTACTTTATAGTATATTCATTCTACTCAGAGTTTCACGCCTAAAGTCAAACATGTATTCACTGATATGTACATACTAGCTGAATTTGGTATTGAAAGTAGTTCGATTATTTTTTAAATTTTGTGAATCAATAAAATGTGGGGCAAAAAAGGAATGGAAAACAACTGTAGACACCTGAAATAGTGTGGGAGGAGGGCGGGAAATGGCAGAGGGTGAGAAATAAGGGGAAAATGTATGTATACTTATATGTATATATGAAACTAGAAATGGAAAATTATTGATTATAACATGCATGATTAAGCCACTGTGCGGTATATTCTGGATGGGAAATCACATTTTGTATGCTGTGAAGATGCTCAGGGAATCAAATTAATTAATTAAAAATAAAAAATATATAAAAACGAATTTACATATTGAAATATACTTAAAACAATTTCAAGATGCTCCTGATCTGTGTACTGTTTACCTGGAGTAATCATATTTGGCCTCTTGAAATGAATTGAGTCTCTAGAGCTTACATGTGAAACAAAACAAACAAAAAGAGGGCTATCTGCAATGTAATTTATACTTATTTTTTAAATGAGTTACGTTTGCATTATAAATCTGTTCCATTCATAAGTACATAAGTGAACCAAAGGTTTGTGTCCTTTCCTTCACTGATTTGCTAAAAAATAATAAAAGATAATGACTATTATTAAAAAAAATGCTTTGAAGCATGTAGTCATTTAAGAATATTTCCTTTAGGAAAAATTTAACTTACTCTTTCACCAGAAGCTTAAGAAATTAATGTTATTCCCATACTCTTATCGATATTAACAGTAACCTCCTGTTGTATAATTTCAAAATATATTTTAATGTTTTAATGATATTTTTTAGAGATGTTAATTTTTTATATTTCTCAATAATGAAATATAATAATCTCTTTATTTTTGGTTTGTCCTTTTGTTGTTATGCTAAGGATAATCTTCCTTTCTCCAAGATTATAGAAATACTCATATATTGTTTTCTGGCATTTTTGTAATTCCACTTGTGAAATTAAATATATATATACATATATATTTAAGTTTATTTCCTTCATGTGTCTATATGAGCAAGAGTGAGAAAGCGATAGTAAGAGAGAAAAAGAGAGACAGGCACTTTCAACAGGGTCTTCACACTGTGACACGCCCCGCCTTCCTTCCTCCCCCCACCCCGCCCTTGGCCCCAGAGTAAACCCAGCAAGTTCAGGTAAACCCAGAATGTGAACCCAGAGCCCTCCCATATGGCCTCCAGCATGGTGCAGCAGATCCCTTACTTCCTGTACATTGCAGCTGGGCTATTCTTTCATATACTATATTCTTCACCTGTTTTTAGACCTTTTAGACAGTATTGTTGATTGCCTAGTCTTTCTATGTTTAGTGCCACATCCTTAAACATCATTGCTTTATAATATGCTTTATTATCTAATGTTCAAGTGAATGTCATTTTGCCATATTTATTGGATATTTTTGTCCAAGTATTTTCTTCAGATAAACTTCAAATACTTTTGCAATGTCTTTCTCTCCAAATGTTCTTTTTGGGATTAGATTAGACTTAATACCAATTCTAGAAATTAATTTGGGAATTTAATCTCTCAAATTTTATGACATGGCTCTAATTCTTGTTAATGGAAAAGTGTAAATGTGACCCAGCTGATACTGTGCATATGGGGAGTAGATAAACAGCACAGTTGTTTCTGTAACAGATATCAAAGTCTCTTAGTGTTTTCCTTGTCGATTTTGTCCTGAATTTCAAGGAAACAAGGCAAGGAAAGGGGGGTTTCTTTCAGTAACTTAGAAGCCTTCTTCCCCATGTAAAACATTTCACAGCTTGTCTCATTACAGCATTTGTAAAAACACAGTCTGAAAGCACTGGTGCATAAATGAATTATTTAAGTTTTGCAGCAAATCGTCCTGATCTTGCTTGCTGCTTCTTAATGCACTTTAAGTGAGCTCAGGGAGGCGAATCAGAGTAGGCACGGGGTGGAATGTAAACCAAGTTTTATTAGCCACAGAAAGCCACACTATAACATTTATTAAGTATCGGAGACAGTGTGTTTAAATAAGTTTGATTCACCGAATAATCATCGACATTGCAACCATCTTCCCAAGATAGGAACACTCCCTTGTCAAAAACATTTATTTTCTTGTCACTTCTGTTAATATAATGGGCTCTTGGGGTTTGGTGAGAGTTTCTTAGCAAATCGTGATTTTCAACAAATTACTATGTGTCTCACAGTGAATACAGCTTTAATAGCTGGGGGGGAGGAGAGGAAAGCTACACACATCATTGTCTGACAGTATATCATCTTATTATCAGTGCCACATTTAGGGGTTTGAGCTGCCCTAGGAAAATGAGGAGTCAGATACCCTCCCAATCTTCCCTAGTCCTTCCTCCAATGAGTAATGTCAATAAACTTGATGTTTCCCCAAGTCAGCCCACCCTGAGCTTTAGGGGTGAATCAGTCCTTACCACCAAATAATTTATACAACAGTTGCCATTACTTTCTTTCCTATCTTTGTCTGTTCCCTGATGCCAAATGAAGCAGACAGAAGTTTCTGAGCCTAAGAGCACCTCTTTGATCTTACGTCGATAAGGTGAGTTTGGGATAGGTGTTTCCAGAACATGATATTTTATATATCTGAATTATAAATCCTTTTTAAATCTCTGGATAAGGTCATCGTTTTAACTCCAGACAAACAAACAAGCAAACAAACAAACAAAATACACTAAAAAAAAACCTTAAGTATTTAATGAACAGACACTTGCTGATGAAGATTTAATGCAACTGAGAACTCAACTTAGATATTTTTATATTTGTAAAATATGCTCCTTTGTGTGCTTGCCCTACTCTCTATCCAGAGGCCGCAAATAGTAACTTGTAAATTTGTGTTTGTGTGTGTATAAGTGTGTGTTTGAACCTTGACTCTATGATGGAAAGGAGGAAAGAAGGGAAGGATGGAGTAGGGAAGGAGGAAAGAAGGAAGGAGAAATGCCCATTTATCCATATTGTATTTATTGGAAACAGTCCTTCTGACAGGGATACCACTTACTGCTTTCTCTTCACTGTACACAGACTGGTGGCAATATTCAGAGATTCTGGGGATGATCTCAGTACAGGGCGTAGGAGCTGTGGAATTTTACTGTCTACATATCCTTTTGGCCATAGTTGAACAGATACTTTCTTCTGTAGTAAGTCTACCAAGGTTGCAGTTGCCAATGAGGTTTGTTGTTCCTCTGGATTTCTGCCTGGGTCTTTCAGATCCTTAACTGGGACATGAGTTGATCTCAAGATACTGGTTTCTAGGCATTGAGATTCATTCATTCCATAACTCACTCACTTAACAATAATTCGACCTATACTTTTAGTTGCTACTTTGTGCTAGGAATTCAGGATCTGGATCCATTCTCTATGTTCAAATTGTTCCTTATTTACTACAGAATTCCGAGTAAGAAAGAGGAAATTTGTAATACAAGTGATACCCAACAGGACTTGAGTAAATATAAGTGGTCCTAGATGAAACATTGACCTGTTGACTCAGTCTTGGCAGAGGCAAAGATATGAGGGTGGGTGAGGCTGGGTGAGGCTTTTGAGATATGTGAAATACAAACTGAGACTTGAATGTTCAATAATAGAGTGAAGCAGGAGTCAGTGCATATGAAGAGTCAGAGGCCAGAGAGAATTTGTAATATTCAGAGGCACTTAAATTGTTAACATGGTAGGGACTCTGAGGGATAAAGCACAGGCTAGAGATGTAAGTAGGCTCTTTATAGACAGCCCTAAATCTACTAGAATTTTGACTTGGTTTTGTTTTTTGTTTGTTTTTGTTTTTGACAGAGGGCCCATGTGCCAACGGCCCATGGGCCAAGAAAGAGAGAGACAGACACAGTAAAAAACTACCCCCACCCCCACCCCCACCCCCGCATGGGGATAGTCTTACTGCAATCCCTTCTTCATTTCTTCCTCCTTTGGGGATTTTTGGGCACACATGCATATACACCTGGTGTGTTTTTCAGGCCACCACATCCCACACTCAAACTGTACAGTTGGCTCTGTGGGCTCGAGCTGCCTTAACCACCACACCATTAGCTGGCCCTTGACTTAAATTTTGAAGCCAATGAGTTGCATTAAGAGATTTTTAAATGGGAGAGTTACATGACCAGATTCGTATGTAGAAAACTCATGTTATTCTTTTCACAACCATTAATTCATTAAAAGAGAGAGAGAGAGAAATCACTGTTAGTTGTATAGAGAATAATTTAGAGGAGGACAGGACCAGAGTCTGGAAGAACAATTGAGTGGGTAATTAGGCTGAGAGCTGATGGTCTGATCAAGAACATTTCACTGCAAAGAGAAAGAAGGAGGTTTGTGTGTGTGTTTGTATTTATGTGTGTGTGAGTTTTACAATTTTTCTGACAAGACATGATTTATTGACTTTAGCAGAAGAGTACAAAATAAGATTAGAGTTTCCAGCTGAAGTAACAAGATATATTCTAAAAAAGAGAGGAATAGGGGAAAGAACAGCTGAAGTAACAAGATATATTCTAAAAAAGAGAGGAATAGGGGAATGAACAAGATATATTCCAAAAAAGAGATGAGTAGGGGAAAGAACTCACTGATCTCAGTCAGTTCATAGGGGAAAATGGTAATAATGTTAGCAGCCCATCTTCAAGAGACCATTTGGAGTGTTTCCAAAAAAGATGAAGTCAAGTCGAGGGGCTAGCAGATGGCATAATGGTTACATCACTGAACTCCCATGTAGTTGACCATACTTTGAGTACTGTACCCGGCAACTTAAAACTCACATCAAGTGCATGTGCATGTGTGCCCATAGATCCCAAGAGAAGAATGGAGGAGAAGGGATTGTGGCATGGCCATTGCCAGAGGAAATTTTCTTGCTTTCTCTCTGTCTATCCAGTGAACACAAGCACCCTATAGCAAAAATCTTTTTCTAAAAAAAAAAAGTTGTAATCAAAATTTAAATAAAAACAGCATCAGAGAGGCTGGCAGGTGGCATTGTGAGTAGGGCACTGGACTCCCACATGGTCAAGTTGACTGTAGTTTGAGTCCTGGATCTGGCAGTTTGCTTTCTCTCACTCTCTTTCTCTGTTTCTCTCTGGCCAAGTAAAAAAAAATAATAATAATAATTAAAAATGGCATCAGAAAAATGGCTTTATGCTATTCTGCATTATATCAAATGCTGAGATATTAAGAAACACCCAGGCTTAGAAATACTTTTTTAAAGTATTTTTTCAATGTTTGGCTTTGTAAATAAAGAGTAAATGCTGGATTTAAGTGAAGACAAATATTACACGATATTTAAAAGAATATTTTATCCCTAAAAACACGGTGCATCTTTGCAGTAAGTAATTTATTTAAATAAGAGGTACTATCCTACTAGAACACCATCACAAAGAGAATCTTTGTTATAGGGAATCTGAGACATCTGACATCAGTGAGAACAGAAAAAGTTGGATATAGTCGATACAGTTAATGTAGAAATTCAGAAAGTGATTGGGTAAAAAGAAAGCTGATTAAGTTCACATCCATTTCCTGGGTGTTTTCATTGGAAGTGGGAATGAATTAAAGGACTCTGAAAGAGTTAAAACAGAAGAAAATACCCAATTTTTAATTATTTTTCGTGGCAAATAATTATTGACTAAAAAGCACAATTAGGAATTCCTTCTCTGGGCAACACATAAGTACATATGTGTGTTGTGTGTATGTGTGTGTGCATGTGCGTGTATCGGAGTTTCTCTATATACATCTTTTCTGTTCCTGGTTGGCCCTGTCTTGGTCTGACTGTATCTGTAACATAGGTCTCATTAGTATCATTTCATTTTATTCATAATGTTTTTTTTTTTTTTTTTTTTTTTTGGAGAGGTTTTTTTTTTGCTATAGGGCGCGTGCGCTCGCCAGACAGACAGAGAGAGACATAGAGACAGAAAGCGAGAAATCACCCCCCAGGGGGGATGGTCACGCCGCAATCCCTTCTCCTCCATTATCCTCTCGGGATCTTGGGCACGCACGCACACGCGCCCGGCGTGAGTTGTAAGCCACCGGGTCCGAGACGCGAACCGCAGTCGACTACGTGGGAGTCCAGCGACATAGCCATTACGCTAACTGCTGGTTCCCTCATTTTATTCATAATGTTGAAGAGTGTGCTCAGTTTTCCTGTAGCTGACTTAGTAAAAGTTTTAGGGGCTTTTCTCTACCTCTAAGTTGATATGGGAGCACTAGGTATGGGTCGGAGGTTGTTGGGGTGAGTCTAGGAACTGAAAATAAAATACAAGGAGAGAGAGACAAGGATTCACACAATGACTGTGTATGGAGAAGCAAATGTCTGCTTAAAGAGAGAGTTGGAGAGAGTGGCTCTTCTCTAGCAGGGCAGGAGACCAGGGAGTCTGCATCCCGTTAGCTAGACATTCTAAGGGTTGGTCTGGAGTGGGACCTAGGGATCAGTACCTTCTTTATATATAAGTACCTTCTGTTTTAATATAATTATTTGTTAAATTGACAGAGAAAATTGTATGTATTCACTGTGTTTGACATGTTTTGAAGTATACACACATTGCTGAATGACTAAATCTAGCTAATTGACACATATATTCTGTACCATTAAATTACTTGCTAATTTTAGAAGGGAAAAGTACACAGAAAGACTTTACAAAACATGTACTTCTCCCACTATAACAAACATTTTCCAAAGAATTACAGATTAATTCTTTAGCAGCATGATTTACATTGGTGTCAAGGCCTTCTACATAATTGTGGTGGTGTTGTTGTTTGAACTGGGTTTCACAGTCACTTGAGAGACTGCTTCAGTCTCTAACTAGCCACTCTAACTACCACATCCAGCCTTTAGATCAGACCAGGAATCGAACTTTGGCTTCCCATGTAGGTCCCAGCCTACAAAGCAGAGCATCTTAGCAGCATATGCCATCAGCATACGGCTGGGCAACTTCATCATCTTTAACCTCACTTTTGTTGACTAGAGCCTGTATGCGGACTGGGTGAGTCTGTTCTTCACAATTCATTTGAAGTACTGACTGCTAGAGTCCCTTTGAGGCAGTGAGATTTCAAGGCATGTTGAAAAAGACTGGTTTTACACAAAAAAATTAAATAGATTGCCTTGAATATCAGGCAGAAGCTTTTGGCAAATATTGATTGTTATTGAATGCTTTAGTGACTGTACTTCATGGATTTTTTACCAGTAACACCAAACTCTACCTTGGAAAAACTTACACTGTTTCACATGATTTGCAATTAGGCTGGCTCCATTGCCTGGTGGTTAAGGTAGCTAGATCTCACGTGGCTAACTGCATGGCTGGAATCCCAACCTTGGCAACTTGAAAAACACACTGGGCACTTGAGAACGCATGCCTGTACTCCAACAGTGAAAGCAAGAAACTGGAGCCAGAAATGAGGAGGAGACAAAAGACCCTCTGCCAGGAATCTTCAGCGATATGGGCAGGGCGACGTTAGAGGTCCCATGAGGTCTAGATGAAGACATAGCAAATTGTAGCAAGAAAGATTAGACTTCATTATTTATCAAGGGTTTCTTGGGAGAAAAGAGAGTCTTAAAAGTTTATAGTTCTCGGATTCTGATTCTCTGAGACTTAATTTTGGCTGTCCTTTTCTTCAGATGTGGTATGCTTAGGCTTAATTTATTATTTATCATCTAATAAGCACTTAATATTAATTGATTATAATGATGTAGATGATGGTGGTGGCAGCTGTGATGAAAATGGAGCTAAAACATCTAATTACAGAAGAGCATTGCTGTTGTTACAGATAAGGAACACTTGCACAGTAAAGATTCCTCTTTGGCTTATAAAAGCTTCCTCTCAGGAGATAAACATGCACAAAAGAGGTACAAGTTGTCACCTGGGTCTCTTATCTCCAACCTGCCCATCTGTACTGAAGAAAGATGATCACCTTAATTAACAAGTCACACATATTTTAAGTAGCTACTTTCTAGTATTCAGGTCTAGATTAAAGGCTGAAAGATTATATTTACTCCACAAAGAAACTGCATTCTAAGTTTTGTGCCTCTGATGTTCAAACTGGACATTCCATAGAAACATCATATGTGATTTTTTTTTTTTGCACTTGATTTGTAGTTGTTTTGATGTTTACTGAGAATAACAAATACTTCCTTTCTTCAAGTTTGATCAATTATAGAAGAGGGATGGAGGAAGCAAAAGCTAGTGAATTCCTAAGTGTCCCAACACCCTTCAAGTTCTTAATCCAGTCCTGGTGGCTTTGGGCTAATTCTGCCTTGCAATATTATGAAACTAGGCATCAAGTACTGCACCATCAGTGTCATGTGACAAAACCTAAAATTGTGACTATAAATATTCACAGATTTAGCTTCAACATATGAAGCCAGAGAGAAACAAAGTCT
Organism: Tupaia tana; assembly: GCA_026018925.1. Classification (NCBI taxonomy): domain Eukaryota; kingdom Metazoa; phylum Chordata; class Mammalia; order Scandentia; family Tupaiidae; genus Tupaia; species Tupaia tana. The sequence continues at coordinate 168,143,405 of JAKSZU010000003.1, read as the reverse complement.
ATGACTAATTCCTTCATGTATTTGGCTTAGAATTTCAGGATTTCAGAGTACCAAATGTAGGCTATTGCCAGGTTGTGACATGGATAGGGGGATATGGCTGTGTGTAACCTGGAGGTTATAAGAATTGTGTGGTCAAAGTGAAAGATTTTTTTCTTAAATCTTAGTGCTATTCTGCCGTGTGGGAGCCAAGTTTTAGCTAGCCAGTCAGTCACATGCTTTTAAAAACCAGACTACATCTAATTTGCCCCCCTTCAAGAGTGAACCTGTTTTGAACAAATCTGATTTTACTTTGAATTTTTATGTGCCTCCAAACTTTTTATTGTAATTTAGAAGGAAAGTTCTAGCATGGGAGACATGGGGAGAGGTTGAAATACATTGGCAGTTAGCTTGGGGTCTGTTGCAAAATAATGGTCTCTCATCAAAGTAGCTGGCTGGTTCTACTCTTGCAAAGTCAAAAGAGAATAGCACATGGATTTACTTTCTGTTAACTGGGTTTCCTCAAAAGAAGGTTTTGTTTAGTTGAGCTTTTGAAAGCAAATCACATCCACAGTGATTCCAATTCCTAAAGACAAAATTCAAACCAAGAAAATTTTATGAGAATGAATGTTCGCACACAATGTTTCTGTCAGAAGTAGGGAAGGCTGTGCAAGGAATAAGAGGCTAGAAGGGTTTCAGGAAAAGATGAAAGGTGGATTTAGTTTCTACCGATAGCTACTGAGTCACTGTTTCACTATGTGATTATAACTGCCAGGCTGGTTGCCAAACCTTCAGAGAAAGCCAGTCATCAGGCCAGAAGATATAGACTTGATTTGAAAGTCATAAGCTCAGAAATGAGAAACTAAATGTACTGGTTAAAAACTTGGACTCTAAAGTCAGATTTTGGGTTTATGGCCTGAATATTCTATTTACTAGTTCTGTGGCAATGGGAAATTTGATTAAACATTCTAAGCCTCAAGTTGTTTCCGTTTCCTTACCTGTAAAATTAAAATAAGATTTTTCAATTCTATTTATGAGTTGTTTTCTATTATAAAGTAGAGCTATTTGTTCACTTTTATCAATTTGTGGATTGCTGTTTTATTCCAACAGTTAGGATCTATTACTATAAATATTTATTTTAATGCACAAGTTGTACCACATTAGTCCAGTGAGAAATCCTTCAAGATAAGATTCATATTCTTTTTACATTTTCCTATCATTTTTAAGAAAATGCAATAGCTTACTAAAAAGTTATTTCAGTCCATCATATTTTTCACCACCTAAGCCCTAGAATCAGCCACTTTTTTCAGGAAGCTCTGATTCCTTCGGTAGAGAATGGTAAATAGAAACCAATAGCTGGGTGATAAACATGCTTTTTTCTTAATTTTTAAAGAGATTTTTGCTTAGGGTGTGTTCACTCACCAGAGAGAGAGACAGAGACAGAGACAGTGAGAGGGAAAATGAGAAATCACCCCCAAGGGGGTTGGCCACGCCACAATCCCTTGTCCTTTAATTCTCTTCCCAGAATCTTAGGCATCCACACACATGTGCCTAGCGTGATTTTCAAGCCACCAAGTTCAGGCCTCAAACTGCAATTAGCCATGTGGCAGTCCGACAAAGGAACTGCTAAGCCATCTTCTGGCACCAAGCATGCTTATTTCTACTGGGATGTCTAATGATGTTTTTAAACTCTCTTAGTGGACAGTGTTATATACAAGAATATATATATTTCATATTAATCTCTTCTATTCGAATCTAAAATAACAGAGTTTATTCATATTTTTATATTTGTATTTCCCATTTCTAACACTGAAAACTCTGGCTCTTAGTATCCTTAATATAATCATTTATATATAATTTTGATTAGACCAAGAGTGTCCTTGTTTGAGTAGCTCTTTATGCACACTCTGGCCTCCATCATGCTGCCTTCCTATGTCTCTTAAACATGTCAAAATAGGATTTCCATGAAGAAAGGAAAGACAGAAGGAACAGTAGGAAGAAATAGAAAGAAAGAAGAAAAAAATATTTTTTAAGTAGGATTCAATATGCCCTCACAAATGACTGAGCTGGGAGGAGGAGTAGATAGTAATGACTTCGTTCTTAATATAAAATGGACAGGTTTTTACCCCTCCCCCCCCATAGGGTGTGTGTATTCACCAGAGACAGAGACAGTGAGAGAGATAGTGAGAAACTACCCCGAGGGAAGGTGTACATGCCACAATACCTTCTCTTCTACTTTCTCAGGATTTGGGGAATGCACACACAGGCCGGCATAACTGTCAAGCTGCTCTGTCTAGGACTTAAACCATAGCTGGTCATGTAGGAGTCCAGTGTCTTAAACACTATGTCACCCTCTATCCCTAGTATTTACCTTTTAATCAAGTTTCAAAAAAGATAAAATACATATAAAGAAATATATATATATGAAAATAAATAAACAATATATATAAAAGTAAGAAGAAATGGAAAAGAAGCATACACAGAAACAGAGAGAAAAGTAAAGAGAGAGAGAAGGTGGCAAAGATAGAAGATGCTACTCAAGGACAACACTTTAACATTGGCCTTACTAGAAGTATGTGCTGAAAATTAAAATAACTGAAGGAAAATTAGAATAGAACTTTAGAGAAGGGTTGAGTTAGTCTTCTGAAAAGAAGACATTTACATTAAAAGATTATCATAGTCTTTCAGACCACTCTTACATTATTCAATCTATTCCCTGTTATCCGTGCTTCATTAAAGATACATAGTTGGAAATTATGCTCCTCTTTATTAAAGTTTCTGATTTTATTTATAATTCTTGTATATTGATTTTAATGAACGACTGAATTTTTGAGATTCAAATGTGCTCTGAAATATAAGATGGCCTTTGCATTCAGTTTGCATCATGCTAAAGAATATACAAGGAGTTTTGTGAATCATGGATTTCACTCAGTAATGTATACTAGTTACCTATTTGCCACTAAAATGAATTGAAGTGCCATGAGCTAGATCCTCTTAAAAACTTACAAGAACCACTACTCTATTTTAAAATATCAAATAACATGAAAGAGCCAATATCATCTCAATGCATTCTAATATAACAATAAACTATATCAAATTGACTTCTTCAGAATTGGTTATTGAATCAAAAAGACAAGTATACAACATTTTTAAATGACATCAAAATGAATCTCGCCTTTTAGAGTAAGAATTAGAATTGAAGGAGGAGAGCACATCCTACGGGTTGGTCTCAAAAGATTATGGAAAACATAGGGACCAGCAGTTAGTGTAATGGCTATGTCGCTGGACTCCCATGTAGTCGACTGTGGTTCGAGTCCCGGACCAGGTGGCTTAAAACACGCCGGGAACATGTGCGTGTGTGCCCAAGATCCTGAGAGGAGAATGGAAGAGAAGGGATTGTGGCGTGGCCATCCCCCCTTGGGGGTGATTTTTTGCTTTCTGTCTCTCTGTCTGTCTCTGTCTGTTTGGCAAGCACATGCGCCCTATAGTGAGAACCTCTCCAAAAAATAAAAAATAAATAAAAAGTTCATGGAAAACATAGAGTACAAAAACCTTAGAAAATACTGTATCTTTTATGCAAAAAAAAAAAAAAAAAAAAAATTGAAAATCTAGATAAAGTGAACACATTCATGGAAAAATATAACTTACTTTAAAAAAAAAAGATGTGGGAACCAGCAGTTAGCGTAATGGCTATGTCGCTGGACTCCCACATAGTCGACCGCGGTTTGCGTCCGGGATCCGGTGGCTTAGAACTCACGCCGGGCGTGTGTGCATGCATGCCCAAGATCCCGAGAGGAGAATGAAGGAGAAGGGATTGCGGTGTGGCCATCCCCCCTGGGGGGTGATTTCTCGCTTTCTGTCTCTAGTCTCTCTCTGTCTGTCTGGTGAGTGCACGCGCCCTATAGCGAAAACCTCTCCAAAAAAAAAAAAAAAAAAAGATGTGGAAATCCTATTAGTCCCATAAGTATCACATAAGTTGAATTATTACTTAAAACTTTACCTTTAAGGAAACTCCAGATCCAAATGGCTTCACTCAGGATGTCTACTTACCATGGCAAAATGGTTCTAGTTTTATGGAAACTTTTAATAGAAAAAATGATACCTTCCCCACACTTTTTATAAAGTAACAATACTCTTGATATCAAAATCCAGAAAGGACACTTAAAATAGATATGAGAGGTTTTCCTCATTATAAACAAAATTTTACCAAATTGATTCCATCAATATCTTAAAGGAAAATCATCATGACCAAGTTGGATTTTTTTTTCTAGGAATGCAAGCTTTTTCATATTAAAAAAGTAAAACAATTTAACATAACCAATTAAAGCTGAAAGATTATGTGCTCATAGAGGTTGACAAAGCAATTGATAAAATTTATATTAAAAATAAAAAAGCTTAGCATAGTAGGGAAAAAAGTAATCCTAATTTTTGATTACCTAAAAAACTGCAGAAATTTAAGAGTAAAATGTCTAAAGCTATCCCTTTTTAATTGGAAAAGGATCCTGGAAGGAGAATAGAGGAGAAGAGATTCCACCATGACCATTCCCCCAGAGGTGATTTCTTACTTTCCTTCTCACTGTCACTCTCTCTCTTTTTCCGGTGAGCACACATGCCTTAAGACAAATAACTCTTAAAAAAAGAAAAAAGAATTAAAAGAAAATGAAATAAGCCTGGCTTAAGAAGTGTGATGTGGGGACCAGCAGGTGGCGTGGTGGTTAAGGTGCTGGACACTCCCATATGGCTGACCACGGTTCAAGTCCTGGACCTGGTAGCTTGCTTTCTCACTTTCTATCTCTCTCTCTCTCTCTCTTTCTCTCTCTCTGTCTCTCTCTCTGGTCAAATTAAAATAAATGAATGAATGAATGAATAAAATAAATCTTAAAAAAAAAAAGTGTGATGTGTTTAGATTGATATCTACGAGAAAGAGGTCAAAACAGGTTGAGACATATACCAGATTTATGGATCAGAAGATTCAACGGAATAGTGATATCATTTCTTCTCAAATTGCTCTATAGGTTTAATGCAATTGATTATATAATGATCAGAATAACAAATTCAGAAGTTCTCAATAACATCAGGGCAAACTAATTATATTACACAGGAATTTTTACTTATGTCATGAAGTCATAAAATCAAGATACTGTTTAACTCAAGGAACAAAGTGATTATGATAGGTGTAGAGGTTAGCAATGATCTAGTTTTGACCCAACTGTTTTCAAGGATATTTGCTTTTCAATAATTTATTAAGGTAAATATTTATGTTCTATGTATATTTTTCTCTATTTCACAATTTAAAAAATACTATTGTTGGGAAAGTCATGACACATTTTTTCATAGAAAGACACATCATGACTTTCCTGATGACCTTATATTTATAAAGAGCATTCATTCTAAATGATCATTTGAAAACATTGTCATTATTTCAACTATTTAATTAGAACAGCTAGACAGTAAACAGTATACAGGTTATTTCATCAGCCCCTTGACATCCTTTCTTTATCTCCCTTGGACAAAATTCCACTAACCTATTGACTGATGGTTTTTAGGTACATAGACAATAATTAAACCTGGACTTGCACAGAAAATGCTTCTAAAAATAAATGGTTGTATATCCTTGCTATTCATCTTTGGACTATGTCAACATGTAAGATCCATGGTTTTGTGGATGGTTTCAGAAGCATTGAGATTAAACATTAAGTAAGTATCGAGGGTGAACATTTTATTTCCATCTAGCTTCTTGCCTTATTTTACCTTTCATACTTATTTTCTGCTAGCACACAATGTTATGATGTTATGCTTTACTTATTGCTTTTTATAAAAATGTAAACTCTATAAAGCCAGAAGCTTTTAATTTATGTGTTACTTTATCCAGAGCACTTAGAATAATTCCTGATACCTACTAGACAGTCAATAAATACAGTTGAGTCCTAACCTTGGTGGCAGAGACAGTAGGAACACAGTCACATGATGCTGGAAACCATATAGAGAAACTCTGGGTTTGTAACCTGTCTCTGTCTGAGCATCCCAGTTGTATCCATGGGAGTGCCTGTGATCTAGGCTGGCTGAGGTTTGCAGTTGATTATGAGTTGGAGGTACCTGTTTCTATCTCTCTTTCTCTTCCATAAAATAATTAATACACTTTTTCAAAAAATAAAGATGAAATCAAGAAACACAAAAAAAGATCTCGTGAGACCCTAGAATAGCCATTATGCTTTATCTCATTATAGACAATCTTTTGAAAGCTGATCTCCATATTTCCGAAAAGTCATTTCTTTTTGAAATTTAAAAAGTGACCTGTACACGAGACCAGCAGATGGCATACTGGTTATGTCACTGGACTTACATGGCTGACTGCAGTTTGAGTCCTGGACCGGAGGCTTGAAACTCATGCTGGGCTTGTGTGCATGCATGCCCCAAATCCCGAGAAAAGAATGGAGAAAAAGGGATTGTGGCATGGCCATCTACCTGTGGGGGTGGGTTATTTCTCACTTTCTGTCTCTCTGTCTCTCTCTGTCATTCTGAAAAGCACACACACACCTTATAGCAAAAATCTCTCAAAAAAAAAAAAAAAAAAAAAAAAGAAAGAAAAAGAAAAAAAAAAGTGACCTGTGCATGTCAAAATCTGTCCTTACTAGAACTTATCCTTACATATCTTGGACTTCATGTTTATATTGAAGGGGAAAAAACTGTTCATAACCATTTTAGTCTTATTCGATTTTCTTCCCGTCTTTTGGTTTATACTGGGAAGAACGAGAATCTTAAATGATTTAATATCTACTGATTTTTTCTATTAAAAGCTTAAGACTTAGCTTCTAATGTCTTGAGGAAAATCAACTCTCAAGAGTAGCCATTATTAGAAAATGCATATATGCAAATAAACTTTTAGCTAAAATGAAGCACACTTTTGTAAAACTTTGTTCACATAATAATTCTATTTAGACCTCAATAAATATCGAGATTCCAGCCTCTCCACATACACTGATAAGATAAGTAAATGCTATTCTAAGGAAGAACAATCAGTATTTGAATAAAATATCTTAGATAAAATAAATCATTTGCAAATTATAATTTATTAATTTATTAATTTATTTATTGAGAGAGAGAAAAAAGTATTCCAGACAGGATTATACCACACTGCAATCCTTTCCTCAACCTCCCAAATAAACAGAATTTTAGACACAAGCTTAGTAAGTTCAGATCAGCCTGGGATCTGGACCCATGCTTCCCATGTGACTCCAGTATTATGCAGTGCTGCCTTGTTGCCTACACTGGAATGGTAGGGTCCCGTCCTAAGTTATTGACACATTGTATTTTGTTGATAAAACAAGTTATGAATGCTGAGTTTATTGCTTTTTCTATCCCTGTGCCCTTACCTAAAAGCTTTCTTCCTGTTTGTTGCAGTTATTGTTATATATAGTTTCTCCACATATTTCCTTTTCTCTTAAAATGCCTTCCAATAACTTCTTGGAAAATTGTGGTCATTAGAATGAACGCAAGAGGTCTTAAAAAAAGTTTACAGAAAACTAGTATTATGAAAAAGCTATGTATGATTTCAACATTCTTTGCACCAAAATAAACTCAGTCTTCAGTTCTATTTTTCTGAAACTATTTTGAAGTCCCCTCACAGGTCTTGCTTTTTCTTATGATAAAGAGTATGTGCACATGCAAGAGACAGAGAAAGGGAGAAGTAGCCTTAACAGAGTTTCATCATGCCACTAGCTCTTTTCTCCAGCCTCCCAATTCCTCAGAATCCTGGGTGTCTCTGCATGTGCCCACTGTGTGGCCATCCCAGGCGTTCGAACTCACAATCAGCTGTATTGCTTCTACTCTTTCAAGGCACTTGTGCTATCACTGTGCTACAGTGACTAGGCCACACTGAGCTCTTTCTTAATAAGTCTAGATGTGGAATTGTACAGTACATCTTTGGAAAAGAATAAGTTTTATTATTAATCACTCAAGAACATACACCTGTCATGTACAAATAGCCAGTAAGCACATAAAAAGATTCCCAACATAATTAATCACCAACAAAATGTGAATCAAAAACCTAAAAAGATATCATTTCACACCCACTAGAAAGACTACATTTTAAAATTTTTTTAGAGAGAGATTTTTGCTGTAGAGCACATGTACTCACCAGAAAGACAGAGACAGCGAGAAATCACCCCCCAACCCATGGCCCCAATGCCCACACTGCAATTCCTTCTCCTCCATTCTCCTCTCAGGATTTTAGGCATGCACACACATGTACCCATTGTGTGTTTCAAGCCTCCTGGTCCAGAACTCACGTGGGAAATTCAACCACTTAAACATTAGGCCATCTGCTGGTCCCAAGGATGACTACAACTAAGAACTCAGATAATAAATGACATTGAGGAGGTGGAAAAACCAGAACTCTCATACACTACTAGTAGGAACATAAAATGGTATCACCATTTGGAAAATAATATGACAGCTCTATAGGCCTGACAAATGTATAAGGTTGTATTCACCACCATGGTGATATAGACCAGTTCTATCACCTCCCAAATTTACTTCAACTTCACCTTGATAATCAACATCTTCAACACCAAACTCCTGATAAGTGCTACTCTGTAATTTTATAATAGTATTGCCTTTCTCAAAATGCAATATAAATCAAATTAAACAACATGTAGCATTTGGGTCTTACTTCTTTCATTCAGCAATGTGAATTTGAGATTCATCCACAACATTGTGTGAATCAGTGTTTTGATCCCTTTTGCTGAGTAATTAGCATTCCACTGATACCATAGTGTCTTTATCCATTCACTAAGTGAAAGATATCTGAGTTTTATCTAATTTTTGTTAATTACAACTAAACATTCACATCTGGTTTTTGTGAATATAAGTTATTTTTTCTCCAGGTAAACAATCATGAGTGACAATTCTGGGTGTTAGGATAAATGTATGTTTAACCTTACAAGAAATGGCCAAATATTTTCCATAATGCCTGTATATTTTATGCTTCCACCAGTGATGTCTGAAATTTCCCATGACTTCATGAGCACCTAGAATTGCATGCTTTTCCTTTTTGTCATTCTAATTGTGTTAGGTATCATCTCATAGTGGTTTTAACTTTCATTTTGCTAATTGTTAAAAACCTTTGGGGACCAGCAGTTAGTGTAATGGCTATGTTGCTGAACTCCCATGTAGTCGACCGCGGTTCATGTCCAGACCCAGTGGCTTAAAACTCACGCTGGGCGCGTGTGCGTGCGTGCCCATGATTCTGAGAGGAGAGTGGAGGAGAAGGGATTGTGGCGTGGCCATCCCCCCTAGGGGGTGATTTCTCGCTTTCTATCTCTCTGTCTCTCTGTCTGGCAAGCGCATGTGCCCTATAGCAAAAACCTGCCCCCCCCCCCAAAAAAAAAGAACCTTTTATATGCTTAATTGCCATTTGTATTTCTTCTTCAATTTAATTTTTCTTAGGTCTTTGATTTATTTTTTAGAGGTCTTTGTTTTTCAAATGTTAAAATTTTAGAGTACTATTTGGTCTTAACTTGCCATAGGGTGTATGTACTCACTGCAGAGAGACAGAAAGAGAAGGGGAAAACGGGAAAATGCTCTCCATGGGAATGACCCCACTGCAATCTGTTCCTTCTTTTGGGATTTTGAGCACATAGCACATATACCTGATGTGTTTTTCAAGCTGCTGGGTCTGGGACTCCAACACTCAGTCAGCTTTGTGGGACCCAGCTGCTTTAACTGCACCACCTCTGGCTGGTCTTTTTAATATATTCTATGTACATGTCTACTGTCAGAGATATGATTTGTATGGACATATACATTAATTTCAATTGGGTAAGTATCTAAAAAAGGAGTGACTATATTATATGGTAGGTGTTCATTTAATTTTTTAAATAATTATTTATTTATTTAATTCCATTTGTTGTTATTATTATTATTATTTTCTCACTTGACCAGAGGTGTGTGGGGGAGAGAGGAGAGAGAGAGAGAGAGAGAGAGAGAGAGAGAGAGAGGAAGGAAAAGTGAGAAAGTAAGTTCAGGTCTGGGACTTGAACCACAGTTGGCTATGTGGGAGTCCAACGCCTCAACCGCCATGCTACCTACTGGCCCTTGTATACTTTTTTAAGAACCTGTCATACATGATCAAATAAAGTTTATTTCAGGAATTCAAGGTTGGTTTAATATTCAAATGTCAATTACTATAATTTACCAGATTAAAACAAACAACTGAAAAAATCTAATAATAATTCAAAAGATGTAGGAAGAACATTTGGTAATATCATCATCTTTCATGATTAATAAAAAAACTCTCAAAAAAATAGGAATAGAAGAGAACATTTACAACTTGATAAAGGCATCTGAAAAAATCTACAGCTAGCATCATATGTGATGGTGGAAGACTGAATGAACGTTTTTCCTCTAAGATTAGAAACAAGACAAGGATATCAACTCTTCCCATTCATAGTCAGTGCTGTATTGGAGGTTCTGGACAATTCAAAAAGGTAAGGAAATGAAAGACATCCAAACAGAAAGGAAGAAGTAAAACTATATTTGCATATATACATGCAGAAAATGTGATGAAACCTATGAAAAGAATAACAACAAATAAATAACTAACTATGTTGCACAATTTAAGATTGACACATAAAAAATCTTTGTATTTTTATACAATGTCAACATACAATCAGAAATAGAAATTTTAAATAATACTACTTATAATATAATAAAAATATGAAATACTTAAGCATAAATATGACAAAATATGTGAAAGATGTGAACATCAAAACTATAAAACATTGTTAGATAAATGACATAAGACCTAATTATGTATATGGAAATTCATCATGTTCATAGTTAGGAAGATTCAGTGTTATGATGTCACTTCTTTCCAAATTGATATACTTTGTAATCCCAATCTAAATATCAGCAGTTTTTTCCTTTTGATTTATTGTAATTTACGATTTGCATGTAATCATTATGCATCTTTTGTAGAGTACAGAATGATCTTTAAAAGCATGTATATGATGTGTAATAAACAAATTGAGGATATAAACATATTTACACTTTCAACATTATATTGTGAACATTCAAAATTTGTGCCAGTTGTTATTCTGCAAATATGTTCTGAGTAGTCTATGATAATTTTTTATGTGAGGTTCAGTTCTAAAGAAAAACATATTGATTAAAATTAAGACAACAAACACTCTCATAAATGAACAAATATAGTCTTAACATAGCCTTCGAAAGAAGAATTGGTAATTTCCATGTAGTAGACTGTGGGAGATAAGAGTTTATAATCTGAAAAAATCTGTAGGTATCAATTATTAGTCCAGTTAGAGATAGTTAAAATGGTACATGACGATAGTTCATCAGGAAGAGATAGAAAAAGAACACTTTCACTCACACACTGTGAGTTCTTGTAAGACCATAGTCCTGTACTGTGCATAAAACAAATAAGTCTTTGTAAAAGCAAAGATAAAACAAAATTGGAAAGAGAGGTGTAAAAGGGAAGACACAGTAAAGGCAGTGATTTGGTGATCTATAGACTTTACAAAGTTGATTTTAGCCTTTTTTAAAATTTATTCCAAAGACTCAGTTGTTACATTTTGGACTTTTTCTCTATTATCTAGTTTTACATAATGCGTAATGGTTATAATAAATATATAAATTGAAACCTGTGGAGACAATTTTCTGTCAAATAAGGTGGATTTGTATTTAAACCTGCTTGTGTGCAAAACTGTTAAATCTACATTTAGTCCTGACATTTAATATTATTATCAATATGTGTGGACTTATCCTTTTTTGTAGTTATTTTGTTCTCTTCTCTTTGTCTCTCTTTAAAGAGAATATAGTAGTCCCTTAAGTTTTTCCTGAAGAGCTGGTTTAATTTTGGTGAATTCTTTCAGCATTGGTTTATCTGGAAATGATTTTGTATCTCCTTCCCGTTTAAAGGATAATCTTGCTGGATATAGTACTCTTGACTGAAATTGCTTTTCTTTCAGAGTTTTAAATATGTTTTCCCATTCTTTCCTTGCCTGCATTGTTTCAGCTGAGTGAATTGATATGCATGTTAGTTTAGTGGGGTAACCTCTGTCAATGACTTTGCATTTCTCTCTTGTCATTTTTAGACTGTTCTCTTTTCTTTGATTTTTACCAATTTGATTATGATATACCTTGGAGAAGATTTTCTTATATCTATTTGGTGTCCTCTGTATCTCCTCACTTGGATGTCCACCTGCCTCTCTAAATTTGGAAAGTTTTCAGCTAATATATTATGAAAGATGCTTTCTATGCCTACCTATCTCTTCACCTTCTGGAATACCTATTATATGGAATATTTGGCTGTTTAAGGGTGTCTAGGATTTCCTATATATTGTCGTCATTTTTAATGATCATTCTTCTATTTTTTTCAGTTTCTAGTATTAAATCAGAGGCTTTGTCTTGAAGGTCAGAGATTCTTCTGTTTGGTCTAATCTGCTATAGATACTTAAAAGGGAGTTTTGATGTCCTGCAATGTATTCTTTATCTCCAGAAGTTCTGTTTGACTTGTTTTCATTGTGTCTATCTCCTTATAAAGTTCCTCCATCATGTCATGGAAGGATTTTCTCATCTCTTGCAATTGGTTCTCTGTTTTTTCTTGCATATTGTTGGGTATTGTTACAATGAATATTCTGATTTTTTTTCTGACATTTCTGCAATGTCTTGTTGTTTCATCCATTGTTGGTGAATTATGATTCTTTGGGGGTGGTATTCCCTGATTTTTTCTTATTTTGGGGGTTCTTCTTTAATTTTTAGTGATTGGGTGGCATACTCACTTCTTCATAGTTCCCTTGAACTGTGTTTCTGTAGCTGTGTGCTCCTGCACTTCTTTATGATATGTTTAAGATCTGTGCCAATTTCTCTCCTCTAGTGTGAGTGGGAGTGTGGAATCCACAGTAAGAGTTCAGGGTTTAGGAATTCAGAAGGGAGTTTCTCTCCATTTACTGCTAAGGAGTTATGGAGAAAGTCTCCTATTCTCAGGTGTTTGGGTCTTGCACACCCAAACCTAAATGCTCCCAATGTGGATGGAGGTTGCACTGACAGGTAGAATGTAAGGTGGTAGCCACATCACACAGTGCACGAGTGTGCCCTGTAGGCTAGAGAGCCCCTCCACCCGCACAGCAGACTGAGCAGGAGTTCCTGCTGATGAGCTCAAGCTGAGTAGCTTGACTTAGCTCTTTGGTCCTGGGTGGATGAGGCAGAACGACATTGGCCCATGTGAGGCAGTCACTCTATCTCCTATCTCTGGGATTGCAGGGGCTCCCTGTTACTCTTCTTTCTCAAGCATAGCAGGAGAATATCAGCATTTTTAAAAAGCGGACAAGTGGATTCTGAAATTCATGTGGAAATAAAAGGGGCATAGACAAGCTGAGGAAACTTTGAGAAAAAAATAAATAGTATGGCTTGACAGACTCATTATAAAATTACACGATGATGAGTTTATTACCGTAAAGAAAAATAAATAGAGGGACCAGATGGTGACACAATAGTAAAACATGAAACTGTGGAACAATACACATAGCATGGTATCCAGTTCAATTACTGGCCACACAGTTGCTCGTGGTCTAGGATGGGCTGAAAGCTGGAGGTAGGTCACAGCATTAAGCTGCTATTGGAGAGGGTCTCTCTCTCTCTCTTTTTCACTCTCCCTAATCCTCTCTTTCTCTCCCTCCCCCTCTCTCTCTCTCTCTCTCTCTCTCTCTCTCTCTCTCTCTCATAGAATAAATAAATAAGGGGGCCAGCAGATGGTGTGGTGGCTAAGAGCACTGGACTCCCACATGGCTGACTGTGGTTTGAGTCCCGGACCTGTTGGCTTGCTGCTTTCTCACTTTCTCTCTCTCTCTCTCTCTATGTGTGTGTCCTTCTCTAGTCAAATTAAAATAAATAAACAAGCAAATAAGCAATCAAATAAATAGATAAAAAAAACAGGAGTAAAGAAAGCATTTTAAATAAAGAATAAATAAATAAACTTCTAAAAGAAGATAAACAGAAAAATGCAAGTATAGAGCTCAGAAACAGTCACACATGTATCAAAAGGGTACCAAGTACAGAAATAGTAGTTTTTTTTCTCATTTTAAGAATTATTAATTTACTTTAATTTATTATTATTATCATTCTTCTCTAATTTTCTATAAGGCACATGCATTTACCAGAGAGAGACAGAGAAAGAGAGAGAGAAAGTCAGCTTCCAGGACTCGAACCACAGTTCGCCATGTGAAAGACCAGTACCTTAACCACCTGCCACCTATGGCCCCAGGAGTAATCTTTTCAACAACTTACTATAGAACAATTGGATTTACATTTGCTAGAAAAAATAACTTTGATCCTTAGCTATCACTGTAAATGAAATTTAACTCAAAATGAGTTATAGATACACAGTTATAAATTTAAAACTACATAGAATTTGGGAAAAAATAAGAAATACAAACTTTGAGTTAGACAAAAGTTTTGACATATGACATAAACATTAAAACCTATAAAAAAGTAAATTAATAAGTTGAACTTCATCAGTTTAAATATGAGCACTTTTCCAAAACACTTAAGATATGAAGACCCAAGCCAAAGACTCAGTAAAACTTGAGTAAAAGTAGTGATGATGGTAACTTTTTCTTATTCCCAATCTTTAAAGGAAAGCCTTTAGTCTTTCATCTGTGGACAAAAGCATTTAGTCTTTCATGTTTGATATAGTTTTGTAACAGAGATCATTTATCAGGTTGAGAAAGTTCTATTTTATATTTATTTTGCTGAGTATTTTTTATCAGGAATGAATGTTGGATTTTATCAAAGGATTTATTTTGTCACTGAAATAATTGTATTTTTTTAGTCTGTTAATACTGTGAATTATATTGTTTGATTTTTGAATGTGCAATCTTGCATTCCCAGGATAAATCACACTTGGTAATGCTTGATTATACTTTGGTGTATTATTATGTTTGGTTTGCTACAATTTTGTTTAGAATATTTATATCTATATTTACATGTAATATCTGTTTTATTTTCTTTTAATGTATTTTACAAGTGTGATATCAGGGTAATGCTACCTTCATACGAGGAACTGAAAAGCATTTCCTTCTATTCAATTTTCTGGGGGAATTTATGAAGAATTGATATCATATCATTCCTAAATAATTGGTAGAATTCATCAGTGAAGGCATCTGGAATTGGAAATATCTTTGTGAAAATTTTTTTTAACAAATGTCATTTCTTTAATGATATAGGCTAGTAAAGCAAAAGTTTTATTCTTAGAAAAACTTGGTTATTGGCTTTAAAAGATTTTTAAAATTTTATCTTTGACAATATTATCTAATTTATTTGCATAAAGTTGTTCAAAACATTTTCTAATTAGCCATTTAATGCCTATAAATTTGTACTGATTTCAATTTATTATTTTAGATATTGTTAATTTGTAACTTCTCTTTTTTCTAAACAAACTGGCTAGTGGTTTATCAATTTCATTAATGTTCTCCAAGAGCCAGCTTTTGGTCTCATCGATTTTTGCTGTTTTGCTGTTCTCTATTTTGTTGACTTCTTCTCTGACCTTTATTATTTCCTGTTCCTGTTTTCTCTTACTTTTAGTTGAATTTGATCTTAACTATTTTTGTAAGGTAGAAGCTAAGGTTATTGATTTTAGATCTTTCTTTGATTTAGTTTAGACATTTATTAGGTTGTATTTTCCTGTTTCTTCCCATTCCTGGTCATTTTTGATTGGCTATCAGCCATTGTAGGTGTTACTTTGTTGGCTGTAGGGTATTTTTGAACATTTATAAACATTCTTGAGCTTTGTTCTGAGATACAGTTGAGTTACTTAGAAATAGTTGATCTTTTCAGCATTTGCATTTAAGATTTATTAAACAGTACTCTTTGCAGAGCTAATTATTCTACTTAACTGAGAGAACACCTTTTTTAGCACTTTTCCAAATGACCTGTAAGTTTTCTTCAGTATGACTGGTAAGAGGAGGTACAAATCCTGGCCCTATGTGATCTTCAGGTATTGGTTCATTTTTTGTTTGTTTGGTAAGTGTGCTTCTCTCATGTGATACTGAGTGGGAAGGCATCCTCACAAGGCCCACCACACCATGATCCTGCCTTCCATTCAGTTAGGATTACTGGCATGCCAACTGGCATACTCAGCATGCTTAGGTTGACCTGGGATTTGAACTTCAGACCTTCCCATAAGACTTACCATGCAGCAGCACCCTACTGCCTGTGCCACCATGACTGAGCTAGGTACTGAATTTTTAATCCTTTTCAGGTGTTCTTCTCAGTCTTGGGGAGCTTCCTTACACCCAAGTCCTGAACATTATTCAGTAGAATAACTGAGAGGGTTTCTTTTCAGCTTTTCAGAGTTCTTTTCTTTGCAGCTCTTCTCTTGAGTATTGTTGTGAACCCTAGCTGGTCTTGGATTCTAAGCTTCATACCTTTAACTCAGGGAGTCCACCACACTCTGCATCAGTTTCTCTTTCTTGCATTGCAGTCTGGAAACTGTCAAGGCAGGAAGCTGAACAACTGTAGGGCTCATCTCATATATTCCACATCACTCAGGAATTACTGAGAGCTCTTTGTCTGATATTGAGTGTCTTGATATTATTTTATATATTTTGCCTGTTTTTTCTTAATTGTCTAAGTAAATAGGTACATCCAGCATCTTTTACTTCATGATCAGAAACAAAAATCTTAAATTATGGATCTTCTCCATCTATATAAATTTTAGGGACTGATCTGCCCTAGGAAGTTAGCAGTCTATCCTTCCTTTGTATCAGTCCGATGTACTTTATTTGATTTTTCAGTATTTTTCCCCCAGTATTTCTATTACTCTATATTAGTTTTGTAACTAGTTCACCATTGCTAGAAGCAGAATTACTACTATGATGTGAATTTTTAATTTTTATAATATGTCTTATCATCTTTGGATTCTTGGTATATTCTACAAGATTACTAATTAATGTTTTTAGTCCAAGTTAGAGTAATTCAACTGAAATTCCTTTAGTGACAACTATGTGTAAGGCATTACATGAGGCAATGTGACTACAAAATAATGTGAGATTTGGTTCCTGAATAAATTTTAAGTGGTAATGTAAAAACATAATTAAGTGGGGTAGAGATATGTATTGAATAACCCTGCATATCTAATAATGTTATAGGCTTCTTAAATGCCTAACAAAACATGGGGTAAAATATTTGTAAAAGTATTATAGTTGCACTTTAGTTGTCAAGGCTAATTTTTGCTGTTTGTAGGTATTCAAGAACCAATAATTTATCAGATTATTACCTTAATTTGAATTTCCTATAGCAAAATTGATGACTTGCAAAAAAAGTTTTGAATATTTTTATAAAATATAACCTTCATTTTTCCTACTAGTTAATTTATATATATAACACAAATATGTTGATTCCCTGTGATGTTGTTCTAGGCCCACAGGTTGCAAAGGTAACTGAAACAAAATAAAATACACAAATGTAGAATAAGTTAGTACACAAACATATTCAGTAATTAATACTAAAAAATAACCTTTACATGAAAAATTAAATGGTATCCTCCTAATCTTATTTTAATTAGCTATATATAAATTAGCACTTATCAAAGTAATCATGTGTAAACTCACACAAACGTCTGCACACGTGCATATATTTTATGCACGTGTGTATATGTATATGTAGATATATGTATATATAGATCAAATTATGTTAGTTTAGAGTTTATCAGGAGACCAAGGGTACATAAATGGTAATAAAGAGAGGAGCTGGTTATTAGAGTTTTTGATGTTTTGTGAGATACTAAAGTAAATATTGAGGAAAGCTTAGGATTAAATCTGTTCTTTTTGTTAATTAATCTTTTTAAAAATACTTATTTAATTTTATTTATATTTGTTATTTTTTCTTAATTACTACAGGGCATATGTGCTCAACAGAGAAAGAGATGAGAGAGAGAGAGAGAAAATGAGAAAGCAAATCAGCAGGTCTGGGACTTGAACCACAGTTGGCCATGTGGGAGTCCAGTGCTCCAACCATCACACCATCTGCTGGCCCCTTAAGAAGCTTTGATCTCAACACTATTTCAATTTATTTTTTTCGATCAGGAGAAAGTAATATAAGTCAATTTGAAGTGACTCTCAAAAATAATCTATTGACATTCATTTCTAAATGTCTTTGAGAACTGAAGACTTTGTCCTTTGTACACAATTCATGACCCATCAGAGCAGACACTTCCCCGGCCCAAAGTCAGTCAACTGCATGTCAATTTTAACTTCCCCATCCTCCAGAAGTTGCATGTAGGACAGGTCATCAGACAGCACTGAAAACCAAATCCTCTGAAGTGCTGAGACTCCCGGTGGTACAAATCTCAGTCAGTATTGTCAGAATTTTAGATGATTTCTTTAAACATCTAATGGTGAGTAATTCAGAAGCTAAAAAAAGTTTTTGTGAAATTTTTAGTAGTTTTAGATAAATCAGACTGGAAAAGGTTAAGGAAATAATCAGGTCAAAACTGCCTGTCCAATGTTTTTCTGTAACATGGTAGTAGTTCATTATATTTCATCCATATTTTTCCCAATTTTCTCTGCACAGAGCACCCCTGGCAATTATAGCTTTAAAGTTGAAGAATATGGTGAATTGTCTTTCAAAACCATTTGAGTTAACAGATTTATGAGAAGACATTTATTTTTAAAAATTATTTTATAATTTCTTATCTATATCTTATTATTGTATGTCTTTGTGGGGCACAACATAGATTTTCAAAGCATGCAATCAAGTCAAGGATAATACTGTATTCACTGTTTTCAACAAAGAACACCAAATTTGATATATGTATATGTGTGTGTGGGGGTGTCAAATATATACATATATATTTCTTTTTTTAAATTCAATTATGGTATGTCTTTCCACAACCCATTTGCCCCGTCCACCTGCTTTACTGTGTATGTTAAACCAGACTAGCAAAGATAGATATTGAATGTCCTCTCTCAATATGTATCAAATGTCTGTACTCTATGGTAGAAATTGAGATATTTGAAGACATAGAAGAAGAGAGAACAATTGAAAATACCAGAGACTGCATAGGGATGGGAGAGAAAGGAAGGGAGCAGGAAGAGAACATTCTTCTTTTAAAAAGATTATTGAGTTATGGAACTTTATTTTCAAATTGTATATTCCACTCAAAGAATACAAAATTCTCAAGAGCCATGATTTTATGATTAAATATTACTTTCCTTTTATAATTATATTCCATCCTTCCAGTGTACTTTTGGGCTTTAAAAATTTGAACATAGTGCCCTTAATGGGTTTAGAGATTTCCCTAAGTACATACAGAAAAATGGCCATCTATCTCTTCATGTGTGTATAGAGACTATATAGCAATATGGCAATATGCCTATGTGTATGTGTATGCATATGAGTATATATATAGAGAGATCTTCGTTTACTATATCAATTGTAAGCCAGATAAAGTATGACAAGGAATTCATAATGTTCGGACACTCATTTAAACAAATTCTTCATTCCATAAACACTGCCTCAGCCTTGAAACATAAATAAGGAAAGATGAACTGCTCATAACATCTCTCCAGATGTTTTGTGTTTTGAGACTGCACATAACACAGCTGGGCCAGGAATCTTTGAATCCTGGGAAATAAGGAACCCTGTGGCTCAATCTGAACAGGAGAGAAGGTTCTTTGGCTTTGAGCTGGAAGTAAGTAGACTCCATGTTCTGCATATTTTACCCGTAGAGCAAAATTCCAAGTCATAGCTTCAGGGGGAAAAACTGCCACATCTATTACATCCTAAAATGTATTTTAAAAATCTCACAGAGAAAGTTTAGATATCTGATATTATCTTTCATTTTATCTTTTTAAATTTGCAACAGGGCATATGTGCTTGCCAGAAAGAGAAAGAGAGGGAAAAGTGAACAAGTACCTCCTGAGGGAATGGCCATGCTACAATCCCTTCTCCTCCATTCTCCTCTCAGGATTTTGGGCATGCACACACGCACATTCACCTTGTGTGTATTCCAAACCACTGGGTCCAAAATTTGAGCCACACTGTCAGTCATGTGACACCTAGCCACTTCATGCCATTGGCTGTCTGTCCCTGATATTACCTTGTTACCTCTTGGAATAAATACTGCTGGAAATATACCATATACACACACACACACATATATATATATATAAATATATATATATATGTATACACACACACACACACACACACACACTACTATCAGGATAATAATTTTTTTGTTTCTAAGACCTAAATATACTCACAGATATTAGTTGACCTCACTAAAATTAGACTTTGAGGTTAAAAAATCCAAATATATTAGTCATTCGTGAATTAGGACATACTGCAATTTTCTGATTAACTGCGGTTTTAACTTCTTGTAAGGATCTAAATTATTCTCTTGAGAAGGAATTTGTAATTTAAAGATCTTAGAATAGTGGCTAAAATCCCATGGAAACTCAGATAACCCAAATTGATCATGAAATTGCCCTTCATAATAAAATGATGAGGACCATATTCCTAGGAGTCCTGAGAAGGATATGGTATTCTAAAAGGTTCATTTGAAGAGTGAAAAATGGGGGAAAAAACTTGTTTGGCCATTTGGTAAAGGGTGGACTATAAGCATTCTTTTCCTAATTTGTTAAAATCTCTGGGGTGCCTGATAAAAATCTAAGTTCTCTGGCTTCATTGTAGATCTACTGGGTCAACATGGAACTTCTTATTCTGCCTGTTCAACATATTTCATAGATGATGACTACATATACAAACACAGGAGAACCACTGGAACAGGTTAACTAGATACGTCAGGTAAGATCTGAGAAAGACAAAAAGGGAAACTAGTGTGATGTCAATGTATTTTCAGTAAAGACAACTGTAATTATGAAGTGCTTCCTGGGAAAGAAATTTTTGTGGAAATCAGTGAAATAATTGAGTTCATCTTATTAATTCATACAAGGTCCAAACAATCAGCCTGTGTGGCTGAAAAATAATTGTTATCGAAATTATAGTAAAACATTTTTTGGTATGTTTTATGAAAAATAATGCTTTCATATAAATTTGCTATTTTGTTAGGAAGAATAGTCAAGTCCAGATATTTTAATTTTTCTTTGCTGGTTAAAGATATTGCTTTCTCCAGGCCATAATTGTGGTCATCATTTTACATTTGTCAGTGATGAAAACAGGAGGTGTAACTGGACTAAATATGTATCGGTGTCTGCAGTACTCACGGAGAGGAAATGGTCTCCAGAAGGCAACAGTAGGTACTGGAAGTGTTGAATGATTAGAGTCTGAACTTCTCAGTGACAGAGGGTGTGAACAGCGCTGGAATAAGAGTCGGCCAGGTTATCCAAGCTCTAAAGTGGTCCAGGCTTGGAACTAGCCTGGTAAAATGATGAGAACATGGAATGTCGTGGCACATGGCACCACACCCACAAACATGGAAGATAAATAGATATATTTATAGATTACATAAAAATATTAATAGATTATATTTTACTTTCAGTTTGTTGTTCCTAACAGATGCCCAGCACCTCTGTGCCTTATACTAACCAGCAACTAGCAACTATCTACAAGTTACTGAAAACATGAGCTCTACTGATTGTCTGTATGTGTATGTGTGCATGCACCAAATTCAGAGAACATTCTGGTTAGTTGAAAGTGCTGGTCTATTAATTGGGTGTCAGAACATAAACTTTTTTTTCTTTCTTTTTTTGGAGAGGTTTTTGCAATAGGGCACGAGCGCTAGCCAGACAGACAGAGAAAGACAGAGAGACAGAAAGCGAGAAATCACCCCCCAGGGGGGATGGCCACACCGCAATCCCTTCTCCTTCATTCTCCCCTCGTGATCTTGGGCACACACGCACACGCACCCGGCGTGAGTTTAAGCTGCCGAGTCTGGGACGCACACCGCGGTCGACTACGTGGGAGTCCAGCGACATAGCCATTCCGCTAACTGCTGGTCCCAGAACATAAACTTTTTTCTTCTTTGATCACTTTTTGCTGGCTAGTGTTTAGATTGTCTAACATGAGATGAAGGAGGTATTCTTTTACTAGAGTAAAAAAAAAGAGGGGATTGAAGCAGAATAAAAGATAATAGCAGAAGGAGCTTTTATCCCTGAATATAAAGAACACCAACATGGATTTGTGGTATCAAATTCTTTCTTGTTTTATTTTTTCAAAATAAAGTGTATTTTGCTTTTCCTTATTGTAAAAGACTATATTCTTCTTAAAGAAAAGCCTGAAAATATGGAAGGATAAAAGAAGATTACAACAGTAATAATAGTAATAACTACTATTAGACTAAACAACTTAAGTCCACTGTCTTGAAGGCAACCAATGCAAGCTTCGGCAAATACATTTTCAGAGTTAGTGTGCATAAGCACATATATTCACGTAGTAATTTTATTTATGCTTTACAAAAAAGACTGTAGTCTGGTAAAAATTACTAAGATTCAACCATTTTTCATGAACAAAAGTGACAATTTCATTTGACTTCATCTATTTTTCAATCAATTTTTTATTAAATATATGAACATCGATATATGATATGAACATCTTTCCACGGTAAATTGCTATGACCGTTGCATAGTTTTTCATTGTGTAAATGTACGGCAATTTATTCACCTGATGCTCTTTTATTGGACAGTGAGATTTTTATTTTGTCCTAGTGCTGAGTGTTTTTATAAATACTGTCTTAGCTAGATCTGTTTCACAGTCATACAACTAGAATTTTTGAGTGTAAAGACATGAGTCCCAAGTATCTTTTTCTCCTATTTTTCTACAAATGCTCTATGCTGTTGTTACTTTTTATGGTTACATCTACATACAAAAACAGGTTTTATTACTCAGTATTTATACTAGCTATGAATATAAAACGTAAACTTTTTAGAGAAAAGCTTGAAAAATAACTTTGTAGTCAAAGTTTTTTTTGTTTTGTTTTTTGTTTTTTGGTTTTTTTTTTTCCCCAGGTGAGTTGGCAAAACCTCAGACCCCTAATGCATTGACTTCATTATTTTTCCTTGGTTCAAAAATACTAACACTATTTTTTTTTTTTTTTTTTTTTTTTGAGAGAGAGGTTTTTGCTCTAGGGCCTGTGCGCTTGCCAGAAAGACAGAGACAGAGAGACAGAAAGTGAGAAATAGCCCCCTCTCCCCCAGGGGGGATGGCCACACCACAATCCCTTCTCCTCCATTCTCCTCTCAGGATCTTGGGCACACACATACACACACACACACGCCCAGCGT
The DNA here is from genome assembly GCA_026018925.1 of Tupaia tana. NCBI lineage: Eukaryota > Metazoa > Chordata > Mammalia > Scandentia > Tupaiidae > Tupaia > Tupaia tana. The sequence continues at coordinate 168,120,168 of JAKSZU010000003.1, read as the reverse complement.
GAGTTTAAGCCACCGGGTCCAGGACTTTAATCACAACCGACTACATGAGAGTCCAGCGACATAGCCATTATGCCATCTGCTGGTCCCTAACACTGATACTTAGAGGCTATCGAACACGTTGTGCACTAACCAGATGAAATCTTCTCTCATTCTTTAAGTGAACTCCCTCAAGTGAAAGCAGGTATTGAGTGAGAAGGATTTAAACAAATTCTAGGCTTCTTATTTTTCTACATAGGGCCTGTAGAAACTTTGTCTATAATTGCCTTTTCATTTTCCATCATCTATGTTTCAATTGCCCATCATAAACATCAACTAAATCTTGAAGAATCTTTCCTCACCTGTCCTTGACTGTTTAGTCAGGAAGCAAAGACAATAAAACTTGCAACAACAATTTTCATCATAATCCAAAGTCAGATTTCATGGTGAAGGACTATGGAATTACGAAGTGTTACTGGTTGTGTTGAAAATAACAGTGAAGACATTGCAGCCATACTTATTCAGTGGTTAAGAAGGTAGGGACAGCAATTGTGCAACTGATAAGGGTTTGAGGCAATACCTGAGAATAGTGTGTCTTCTTCCCAGAAGCTGGCAAGGTGAGATTGTATCTGATACTGCACTCCTAGTTGTGAGCCAGAATTAGAAATATCTGGGTAACTGGAGCCTATGCACCTATCTATCCACTCTCAAATAATTTCTCCCTAACTTGCCTTTCCCTTTCGTCAGCATAAATAAATCGGCTCTCAGGTGCCCTAAGACTTTATGCCTCCTTCTGTGCTGTGCAGTTACCTTCTGTGTCCTCGTCACCTGGACACGGTGGGAGCTATTAAGGTGAAGTCACAATGCTTTTCCCTTCTCTGTAGAACTGAGGCTCTGGCAACCTGGAGGCCCCAGTGAGAGGATGAAGCCATGATAACAATTATACATTTATACACACACACACACACACACACACACACAATCAAAGCCAATCATATTACTTCTCAATTTTTGTCATGTATTGAATCAATAGCAGTCCTTGTGTTTCCAAATCAGAGAACAAATCTGGGAATTCAGGGGCCTCAACAGAAAACAATAAAATTAATTGCATTTAAGTCAACCATTTTATGTCAGTAGACGTTATTTAAAATATAAAGTAGCATTGAGTAGGAAAAGAGGCAAAGAATTGTGACAAAAACACGAATGATTTGAGGGCAGAGAATTTAGAGGAGGGATAGAACGGGATAGGATGGGGGAAAAAAAAGGAAGGGAAACTGTTACCAGGAAACCAGTTCCCTTTCTCCATTTATTTGTGCTATATGAGATAAATGAGCCATTCACTTATAACTCCTAGATTGTATCATAGAGAAGCTCAGATTTGATCCAAGCTTTCCTGGTGACCAGCTCCTGAAATGCAGGTGCCTGGCTCAGCAGGACCACAGCCACTTTAAGAATCAGAGCTGGAGGTCCAAGTCCAGGGGTCTCTTTCAAAACACAGATGTGCCCCTCAGGTTCCCAGCTAAAGGTTCCACTAAGAGAAACATCACGCCAGCCATTCCAGCGGGTTTATGCTCATGGTGCTCCAGCCACATGGGTTCTAAACCATTTGTTCCAATACTCCAAATTATTTTCAGGTCCAGTCCTTCATACTAGCTGTTCCCTCTGGCTGTCGTGTCTCCATCCCCTCATAGAGTTAGCTTTCTTACTCAACACAAACATCATGTTCTCGGTGTGGTCTTCTTCAAGCCTTTATCTAATGTAAACTGCTTTTCCAAACCCTTACATCTCAATGGCTACACTCTGTTTTGTTTTCTTCATGGTACTCACCAGTATCAGAATCTTTGACATGTGTTTACAACCAGTCATCCCACTGGAATACAAGCCCTAGGAGAACGATGATTCTCTCTTAAGTCATAGTAGTATCAGTGCCAGTTCACGATAGACATCCAGTACTTATTTGCTGAATGGATAACTGTATACAGAATCTCGGGTCTATCCCCCCATAGTAGGCCCACCCTTTATATCATCAGTCCAATTTACTCTCAGTATCTTATCACTGAAGTGAATTTTATTTAAACAAGAAAAGACAGGCCATGTAAAGCAAGCAATCTTCTTGGGAATTCAAGAAACAGGAAATAGTGAAAAGGGGACACAGGTATAGGCTCTAGACACGTTTCCCCTAATAGGGATAATGAGAAAGAGGCTGTCACCAGAGTAAAGGCAAGTACCCTACCTGGGAAGTAGATAATGTTACTTATGTCCAGGCACAGAACGAGGTGTAATTGAGATGATAAAACAGTGTGCGGGGTGGAGACCCAGCAAGAATCAACATAGCAGAGACCTTGAAATCCAATAGAAGATCATTATTCCATCTCAGTTTTACATGCTTGCAGAAAAAAGTCTAGATAAAAGCAACTTTCACACAAACACATATGCACACACCTAAACTGTGTTTCTAAAGTCTGAGTAGAGCTTTGTTGAATTTTGAGTAGCTTAATGTCAAGACAGAAAAGCACAATTAGATCAATAACTGAACATGGAAGGTAGGGGGAACATCAAATGAGGGCACGAAGCTGACTGTGCTTAGCCAGGGTAACAAGGGCAGGAAGATTTGTGAGTATTCCCCAGTTCCCAAGATCGACATCCCTCTTACAACTTTCTCAGTTTTTTTTTTTTCCTCATTTCTAAGTATTAGAGTTATTAGAAAGAAAAAAAGCCATGGCAGGGTTATTTTGATCATCACACAAACAATTAACACCCTAATTCCAGACGAGTCTGTATTCCAGACTAGTTTACATTACTCAGAGAAAACTCCTCCAACATCGATAGATGCTCACACCAAAGGTCTGATTAATGAATGGAAAGCCGTGGCATTGGCTGAGAGAGAACGTTGTTCTGCAATTAGGACAGAAGTGATCTTTCACTTTTCTGGCTGCAGACTATTTACTTTGGCCGTATTTAGAATAACTTGATATATGACAAGAGGAATGAAACTCGGACAAAACTTCCAAAGCGTACACAAGTGTTGATGACAGTACAAAATCTCCCACTCTGGTCTGTATAAAAACAAATCACACATTTCAACAGTACAGTCAAAAAGCTGAGCTGAAATTTCCCTGAAAGTGCAATCTTTCCTCATGCTAGCCCCTCTTAAATCATTTTCTGTTGATATTTAATATTAGGAAAGGTTACATTTCATTAAATATTACAAGGTAATAGAAATAAAATGCACAATAAATGGAATGCACTTGAAACATCCCCAAACTACTGCCCCACTCCCAGTCTTTGGCCCATGAAAAAAACGGTCGTCCATGAAACCTAAAAAGTATATATTATTTTCATAGTTTTTAGCCCAAACACCTTTCAGGAACACATAGAATATTTGTTAAACATACTAGTACATTTTTTATTTTACCTTCTTTTATGTATTTTTATTTAGTTTGCTGTATGATGTGTGTACCTACCAGAGAGAGAGGGAAAGTGAGAAAGCACACCCAGGGAGGGGGCAGGGGCATGCAGCCATCCCTTCTCCTCCATTCTCCTCTTGGGAATTTGGGATTTGTGCCCAAAGTAAAATACTTCTATATTTTATTAAGAAATAAAGTGACTTCACTGCTGTTTGCTACCATTATCCATTATGCATGCAGTGCGTATATGACGCTCTCATTTTAATGTAAATATTTTTTACTGTGACATCTTGCTCTCATTTATACCAATCAAAACTCAGAAAAAAAAAGCTAGTTTTCAATTTATCTATGTCTAATTTTTTTTTTTTTTTTTTTTTTTTTTTTTTTTTTGGAGAGGTTTTCTCTATAGGGCGCGTGCGCTCGCCAAACAGACAGAGAGAGACATAGAGACAGAAAGCGAGAAATCACCCCCCAAGGGGGATGGCCACGCCGCAATCCCTTCTCCTCCATTCTCCTCTCGGGATCTTGGGCACGCACGCACACGCGCCCGGCGTGAGTTTTAAGCCACCGGGTCCGGGACGTGAACCGCGGTTGACTACGTGGGAGTCCAGTGACATAGCCATTATGCTAACTGCTGGTTCCCTCTATGTCTAATTTAAAGTAAAAATAATTACCTATTTGTGGATCATGTTATATCAGTTTTTTAAAAAAATCAAAAATGTAAAACCAAAATTGTAACTTTCAGCTGGAATTTTCTAGCCTATTTAACAAATTCCAGAAGGTCATTTAAATGACTCCTCGATTTGCGTTTATTCCATAATGTTTTCCCGGACTAAATGGAGAAGTCTTTTTAAATTCATAAGCCAAACAATTGTGTGATGGAATACTCACCTCAAATTTTAAATTTTAATTTTATTAGCTGGTTTTTTATATTACTTTTTTTTTTTTTTAGGTTTTTGCCATAAAGTATATGTGCTTACTGGAAAGAGACAGAGAAAGTGAGAGGGAAAGTGAGAAATCATGTCCCAGGGAGGGTGGTCACACCGCAATCCCTTCTCCTCCATTTTCCTTCTGGGATTTTTGGGCCACACATGCACATACGCCTGGCATCATTTTCTTTTCTTCGTCTTCTTCTTTTTTTTTTTAATAATTATTTCATTTAACTTTATTATTTTTTGTTTGTTTTAATTTGACCAAAGAGGGGCAGAGAGAGAGAGAGAGAGAAAAAAAAAATGAGAAAGCAAGACGTCATGTCTGAGACTCAAACCACAACTGGCCATGTGGGAGTCTGGCACCCTTAACCACCATACCACCTGCTGGCCTAACACCTGGAATAATTTTCAAGCCACCAGGTCCAGGACTCAAACCATGGTCACCCATGTGGGAGTCCAGCATCTTAACCACTATACCATCTGCTGGCCCCTATTAGCTGTCTTAATGTTTACCTTGTATATAAAAATAATCCATAATCACTGAGAATGTAAGTCTAGATCTAATATATCTCACCTTTTATGTCTATGTTCTATTTATACATATGAGGGGACTTTAAAAAGTTCATAGAAAAAAATTAAAGTATGAGTTTATTTTAATGCAAAAAATGAAAATGATGCACAGGTTTTCCTCAGTACACATTTTCCATTAACGTTTTGAAGACTCCTCATATGTATCATTTGAGCAGTCCCCATCCCTTTTGGTACCAGGGACCAGTTTTATGGAAGATAATTTTTTAACAGCCCAGAATTTGGGGGTGAAATGATAGTTTCGGGATGATTCCAATGCATTACATTTATTGTGTACTTTATTCCTATTATTATTACACTGTAATATACCATTAAATAACTATATAACTCATCATAATGCAGTCTTTGCAACTGCTTCCCAGTGCTAGCATCACTGCCTCAGCTCCACCTCAGATCAGGTATTAGATTCTCATAAAGTACCTGCAACTGAGATCCCTCACAAGTGTGGTTCACAATTGGATTCACGCTCCCATAAGGATAAAGTACTGCCACTTATCAGACAAGAGGCAGAGTTTGGGTGGTAATCTGAGTAACAGGAAATGGCTGTAAATACAGATGAAACCTCTCAGTTGCCTGCTGTTTACCTCCTGCTGTGTGGCCAGATTCCTAACAGGCAACAGGACTGGTGCTGGTCCATGGCTTATTGGTTGAGGATTTGAGCATTATCTGAGGGGAAAGACTGAATATTTACCTAACACCTACCTTATCCCAGGAGTTACACAGGAAGTTACATACTATTGCTCTCAATCCTCTATGAAGTTATTCTTTATCACAGATGATAAAAGTGAGGCTTAGAAATATTAAATAATTTGCCTAAAGCCAAGAATATTCAAAATGTCACAATCAGAATTTAAGTTTATAATTAAGAAAAAAAAGTCAATCATTTTTTTAGTGTTAGATTGTAAATAACCTAAGGTAATTTCCACAGATCTCCTTACAGTGTGAAAAGTAATCATAAACTTAACTATTTCTAATAAACGAGAATTTTTTTTTTTTTTTTTTTTTTTTTGGAGAGGTTTTTCGCTATAGGGCACGTGCGCTCGCCAGACAGACAGAGAGAGACATAGAGACAGAAAGCGAGAAATCACCCCCCAGGGGGGATGGTCACGCCGCAATCCCTTCTCCTCCATTCTCCTCTCGGGATCTTGGGCACGCACGCACACGCGCCCGGCGTGAGTTGTAAGCCACCGGGTCCGAGACGCGAACCGCGGTCGACTACGTGGGAGTCCAGCGACATAGCCATTACGCTAACTGCTGGTTCCCAACGAGAATGTTTTTGACATTATCACTTTTTTTTTTTATTTACTGACCTTAGCACTTTAACATGTACTATGAAGTTTGTAATCCCCTGGGGAGTGAAATCATGTAGAGGTGAAATTAATCCAATAAAATGTTTAATCAGATGAGTCCCTTGAGAAAGAGAAACTGTGCACAGAAAAGCTCCCTTAGTACTACAGGATCACCCTCCATGGAGGAGGCAAAGGGAGAATGCGGGGATCAGAGGGAGAGCCTCTCTGGTCAGTCCTCTCAAGAGAGACAAACCCCCTGTTCTAAGACTGGGACTGCCAGGTCGCCCCACCATGTGTGATTTTCATTCAGCAGCTTCCCTGGTGTTGGGAGAACAACTGCACGTGGTATTTAGGGATTCTCAGCTCTGGATACAGGCGGTCTACATCTGCGTCTCAGTTGGTCACTTGTTGTCTACATGACCTCAGTCAAGTCATTTAATAAGTGCCTCCATTTCCTCATTCAAGAAATAGACACATAGTACTGAAATGCAGTAATGTGTATGGAATAGGAAGATCAGAAAATGCCACACGAGAAATCCTAATAACTGATATTTGCTGTTATTTAAAAGCCTTTCCACTGCCACTAATACCAATGCATTTGCTTCTTTTCATGTGGTTAAGTTTTCTGAAGGAAAAAGAAAACAAAAACAGCAACAACAAAACCTTCTCTTTTCATTGCCATGCACCCAAAGAACATTATTCTTAGCCAAACTTATGACCTCTTTAAGAAAAGAGGTTGAGGGAACCAGCAGTTAGTGTAACGGCTGGACTCCCATGTAGTCGACCGCGGTTCGCGTCCCGGACCCGTTGGCTTAAAACTCACGCCGGGCGTGTGTGCGTGCGTGCCCAAGATCCTGAGAGGAGAATGGAGGAGAAGGGATTGCGGCGTGACCATCCCCCCTGGGGGGTGATTTCTCGCTTTCTGTCTCTAATGTCTCTCTCTGTCTGTTTGGCGAGAGCACGCGCCCTATAGCGAAAATCTCTCAAAAAAAAAAGAAAAGAGGTTGAATACACTAGTTCAATTTCTATTAGGACCTAGTCTTAGAAGCTGAATCAGTGTTTTTACCCTTTAATCCTGAAGTATGGTCAAACATTGCCATTAATATACAGCACCTTGACAAAGTAAAAACTTAGATCCTCTTGCCAAAAGCTAAGCAAGTTTCTACTAAATAAAAGAGCTGTGTTACAATAAAATCATTCTTATGGATCCTAAAAAGAAAAGAAAATAACCCCGCAAAAATCAACAACAGCAACGAAAAAGAAATTATAAAATTCGGCATTCATACGTCTGTGAGTATGTGTGTATATGTATTCATGTACACACACACATGCATAAGGGCATTAGGAAAATCTCTGACACTCCTAACCCTAAGTCTTTATGATCAGATTAAAACAGTACTCTTGTTGGTATTTGGTTGGTATTTGGGGTATTACGTAAGACACGTGGTAAGAAAAGAGTCAAGAATATGGTTTGAAAAATACCCAGGTGTTAATGTGCTAGTTCATTCAAGCGTGCCCTAGAGACCATGGCCCCTCCAGGGATGCAATACTGTTCTGGTCTAGTGGATACTCGTCATCAATGTGACCTTTATAGAGGTGGCCTGAATGAGTTATCACTATAGAGCTCTTGGAATGAAAAGCATCACATCAGTACTTATTGTGCTTTGCATTTTTTATGACTCCAATCTTTTGCATGAGATGAGCAGCTCCTAAGCTATTGGAAGAGCAGTTTAAAAATAGGAAGTAGATACAGTTGCAATTCATTGGTTTCTCAAAAGCTGTAATAGCTATGTGAATATTTTTATTGCAGAAATGTTAATTGAAACATTCACTAAATAACAGAAAAATGGCAAGACTATATATAACAAGGCTACTTAAGGAGCACTGAGGACTATTTTTAGAAAACTTAGAGGTATGTTTTTTATTTCCTTCCTGCAGGAAGACTAATAAAATAAAAGCCTCTCTCAGAATAGACTACTATTACTTATGCGTATTTCTTCACGTGTTTATAAACCAGCAATCACCACTGAAGCCTCCCCCTTAGAGCAGGGCATTCCAACATGGCTGCCGCTTTGTGCTTCCTCTTGCTTAACAAAATAGGCCAGCAGCCTACAACATAGAGCTGTTTTTATCAGCCATAAAAGATAATTTTGTTGTATTAACTCCATAAATTTGGTAGAGCCAGCAAGGTTTGTACAACATAATGGCTTAATTTTTCATTCTAATAATAACTGCCTGCCAGTTGAAAGAATAGGAGCAAAAAAACAAACATTTCTGTTCTATAACGTGATTCCTGACAGACATTCCACTTTGGAAGCCCTGGGCTAGGAAATCTTTTCCCCTCCCACTTCAATTCATCCCAAGGCACTAAAAGCAAGAATACAGGGAATGAATGAGTCTGGCAGTGAAGGAACTCATGCAAAAGTGACCCCACTGTTCCATGCTTAAATACACAGCTGAGCAAAGGCCTGATTTAGGATGAGGTGTGTTTTCAGATCTTTGCATGGTATTGTGGGATGGGTTTTTGTTTTGTTTTGTTTTTGTTTTTGTTTTTCTCGATTGCAATCTTCTGATTTGAAGGGCTCCCTGGAAAATTCTAATGTATTTCTTTCTTCTTTTTTGTTTTCTCTCCTACCCTTCTACCATTATATGCATAAAAAGTGAACAATTTGATTATTTACTTGTTTTTATAGATTTTTTGGTTGGCAACTTAAAAGTGTTTCTTTTTAAATGGCAGGACTAATCTTGATACATTTAAGTGAGAATAAGGTCATGCAAGTTTGTGCCAACAAACTACTCAGACTTTATGTAGTTATTGATTTATCTACCTAATGAGAGTGAATATCAGCAAATTGTTTTTCATTCTCTGTAAGGGCGATCACTTTCTGGAAAGAAAATGTATTGAATTCAAATGCAAATTTACTATTTTGGGAATGTAATGGATTTATTTTTATCAATAAATCAACACTTAATTTACTCTTGTCCTTTCTTTTTCTTTGCAAATAATTTTGATCCTTCAGTCACAAAAACACAGAACAGTTTTAACTCTCTTTTTTATTAAATTATTACTCAGTGATTTTTCTTTCCTTTTTTATGTTCTCTTCATATTTTCAAAGTTTTCAAAGAGGTATTTTTACTTCTAAAAATTGGAAATGGGAGGATCCCTATATACAAAAAAAATTAAATAATACTTTTTAAATGGTCTCCCAACTTAATGTTTTGTATATGAAAATTTACAAAAGAAAACATCGGTATAACTGATTGGTGAACCATGTGCAACCCCATTTAGGGAGAAAAAGGAGTATTCCAGTTATTTTGTTGCTGTTAACAGAAAATATCTGAACTGAGTGATTTATTAAAATAGAGGTTTATTCAGCTCACAGTTTGGAGGTCCAAGACCCACAGGCCATATGGTAGAGGTCTTGCAGAGTCTGGAGGCATTTCATCAGAGGGTGAGAGCACAGTGGAGTCACCTTCTCCATAAAAGTCTCCTTCTCTCTCCTTATAAATCCACCAGAACTCAATCATGGAATCCTGGCCCTAGTGACCTTAAACTTAATCTCTCCAAAACAACCACTTCTCAACACTATAATTGGATGAAGGTTTTACTTTCTTAATCTCATTACAGTGGCTCAACACATATTTTTGGTGGGGACATAGTCAAACTATAACAAGCAGGGGGGCAGGAAAAAGATAAAGGATCATGTTCAGATCAGCCATTTTAAACACCTGTATCATGAAGTCCACTGCACTAGCACTGCTGACTATTCAATTCCTGACCCGCTCTGAAAAGCCAGGAATGTCAGTTTTCACTTGTGATCCCAGCTAGATAATGGGAAGTGGAGGAAGAGGAGGAGGATGACAATATGGGGAGACTCTGTCTAAATGCCACAACAAAACATCTATCTCACAGTAGATGCTCTAGTTTTTGGATGATTGTGGCAAGTTATGAGCTTCTCTTCATTTAGTAGATATTAACCATTACCACCTGCAATGATAACTATAGGAAATATTGCTATGGTAAGGGTTCTGAACACAACTAATTTTTTAATCTTTTTTTTAAACATATTTCTCCAAGATCATTTCAAACTTATAAAAGAATTGTAAGAGAGTACAAAAAATGACCGAATATTTTCCTCCAGATTCCAAGCTAGCAGTTGAATGCTTTGCTTTATCACTCTCTCTGCAGATACAGTATTTACTTATGCTTTTTTTCTCAAACTACAGGGAAGTAACTGCATACAGGATGTCCTATACCCCATAATACTTTAGAGTTTATTTCCTAAAAACAAGTTTTCAAATTCAGGAAACTTAACTCTGATTTAATGCTATTATCTAATCTGCAATCCCTATTTCAATTTCTTCAATTGTTTCCATAATATCCTCTTTAAACCTTTTTTTTTTCCTTTTTTCAGTCCAGAAAGCAACCCAGGATGTCTATTTAATATCTTTTAATATGGAGCAGTCCATGAGTTTTTTAAATTTTTTATGCCTTTGACATTGTTCCGAAAATACTGGCTGATAGTTTTATAGAAAGTTTCATAATTTCACTTTTCTGCTATTTCCTTTTGAGGTTCAGACTATACATTTGGGCCAAAATACTACATAAGCAATACTTCTATCCTAGGTTACCATGTTAGGAGGGATATGATGTCTGGGTACCCTTTATCATGATGTGGACCTGGTCCCGCAGCGTAGTGGTTAAGGGAGTAAAATCCCACCTGTCAATCACTGTTTAAAATCTGGCCCAAGCAGCTTGAAAAATATGCCAGGCACCAGTGCATGAGTGCCCCAAATCCTGACAGGATGGGGAAATGGAGCAGAAGGGATGGTAGTATGACCACACCCCAATAGTGCTTTCACTCTCCGTTTTCCTCTCTGCTTCTCTGTAGTGAGGATATGCAACCTCTGGCGATTAAAAAATATATTAATGATACTAATTTTGTCTCCTTGGCTCAGGTATCACTGCAACGAATATCACTGCTTCAAAGAATTCAAGATTCGTCTTCAGTTTTTTTTATAAAGGCTAAGTACATAAAGTCAGAAAACTTCACTCAAAAGTCATTCACACTAGTTTTAGTTCCTTTTTTTTTTTTTTAAGAGAGATTTTTGCTATAGTGTGCGTGCACTCACCAAAGAGACAGAGAGCAACAGTGAGACAGAAAGCTAGAAATCAACCCCCCGGAATGGCCATGCCACAATCCCCTCTCTTCCGCTCACCTCTTGGGATTTTAGGCACACACGCACATGTGGGTCTGGGACTCAAACTGCAGTCAACTACATGGGCGTCCAGTGGCATAACCATTATGATATCTACTGGTCCCAGTTTTAGTTTTCTTAAGTGTAGATTTTTTTTTTAAATAGGTTGAATTCTTTTATTTCTCTTTGCATTAAGTTTTAGGGATTTTTTCTCCCTTATCTTTATTTCATCTTATTTTTTGAATAGGCAGAATATTTGTATGATTTGAAAAGTTAAATACAAAAATAACTGTATTCAGAGATAATTACTTCCTCCCCTAAAAGTTCAATCTTGAACTCCTGATAAAAAATCATTTTCATGGGGACCAGCAGATGGCATAATGGTTGCGTTGCCTCACAAAGTTGACTGAGGTTCATGTCCCGGACCTGGTGGCTTAAAATTCATGCCAGGCGTATTTGTATGCATGCATGCTCAAAAATCCCAAGAGTGGAGTAGAGGAGAGGGGATTGCAGTGTGACCATCTTCCCAGGGGGTGATCATTTTCTATCTTTCTCCCTGTCTCTCCAGCAAGCACCCATGCCATATAGCAAAAATCTCTCTTAAAAAAAAGAACTCATTTTCATGAATTTCTGCTGTTTTTCTTTGTTTAATTTTACAAAAATAAGCATGTTTTCTTATTTCTCTTTCCTTTCATAAAGGGTAGCATGCTATAGATAACTTTTTTGCATTTTTTCCCTCCCCTTAACAATATATACTGGAAAACAATATCTGTTTATAGAGACCAGCCTCATTCTTTTTAGTTAACTCCACTGTATGTACGCACCAAAGTTTATTCAATTGTTTTTGCTTAGGCAATATAGTAATTGAAAATAGTTTATAATTACAAATGATGCTTGTTAGAGGGGTATCTGTATGCTAAATTGTTAGATGTGGGATTTGTAGGCTAAATTCACTTGTAGTTTTCATTAGACATTATCAAATTCCCCTTCAAAAGGGCTATTGCATTTTGGATCACCACCAACAATAAATAAGAATGCCTGTTTTCCAACAGCTTTGCCAATGATATATTGTCAGCCTTTTGAAGGTTTGTCAATCTAACCAGTGAGAAGTAATATACAGTGTATTTTAATGCAAATTTAAATTTAATAGTATCCACTCTATTTAAATTTGTATTTCTCTTTTATAAATGAAGCTAAATATCTTTGTATAAATTTGAGGGCTATTTTGATGTCTTTTAAAAATAATCTGTGTAGGTGCTTTGCTCATTTTTAATATAATCTTTTCTTCAATCTTAAAATGTTCTTTGAATATTAAAATATTAATCATTTAACTAAAATATATCTTATAAATATTGTTTCTGAATTTGCCATTTGTCATTAGACAAATGTATGCAATGTTTCAATTATTTTTATGTAGTGAAACATGTTCTTGATTTTGAATCACAGTTCAAAAGCTTTATTTCAAACTTGGTTACAGAAGCTTTATTCTAGCATTTGTACAATTTTGTTCTTACATAAAATAACTGATCCATTTGTAGGTTGTTATTTTTGGATAGTTTCAAGAGTGAGAATATTTTTTGAAAATTCTTTTTCCCAAATGACTATCCATTTGTCCCGATACCATTTATCAAAAATTTCAGTTTTATTATTGATTTGCAATACTCCCTTATCACATACTAGGTTTCCATGTGAACCTGGGTTTATCTCTGGATTTTTTTCATTTTGTTGATTGTCTGTTTATTCAGACATCAATGCCACACTGTTTTAATTACAGCGGCTTTGTAATGTGTTTCAATGTCTAGAAGCTCACATCTATTCCCCAGCCCCCAAAGCTTTTAAATTTTAATGTTTTCTTTGCTATTTTTGCAAGATAAATTTTTCATAAGAAGTTTAGTATTAACTATTCTAGCTCTAAAAATAAAGCATGTTTGTTTGGAGATACATTATAAATTTGAAGAAAGTGACATTTTTGTTGATACCAAGACATTCTTCCCATTTTTTTTTCAAGTATACTTTTGGTCTTTCAGGTTATTTTATTATTTTCTTTATATGTTTGTTCATGTCATATTTTTTTAACATTTTGAAGTTTTATTTCAGTGTTTCATTGACTTTTATTTTTAATATAATAGATTTTTTTCTTCCATTATACATTCTAACTACATAGTTAATATTGGTGACAATAATTTTTGCATTTTAATTTATGGCTTTCTGTACTGTTGACTTTACTGTTTAAGCTAGTTTTATTATTGAATATTTAGGACTTTTCAGCCAGTAAACTATCATTTCATCTGCAAATAAAAACTATTTTACATCTTCTCTACCAATTTATATGCCTCTAATTGTTTTTTCTTGTCTAATTACAGTGGCTAACATTCCAGGATAATATTGAATGTAGTGCATAAAGTACATATATTGGCTTATTCAAAGCTTGATGGAAATTCTGCTTTCCTATTAAGTTATGTGCTGGTTTTATAGCTGAAGCATAGGTTCCCATCAGGTAGCCTATATTCTCAAAGCGTTATTAAAAATTGGTATTGAATTTTGTCAACGGCTTTTCAGCTTCTTTCTTTCTTTCTTCTTTCTTTCTTTCTTTCTTTCTTTCTTTCTTTCTTTCTTTTTTCTTTCTTTCTTTCTTTCTTCCTTTTTCTTTTTTTGTTTAGAGAGAGATTTTTGCTAGAGGGTGCATGTGCTCGATGTACATATAAAAAGAGACAGAGAGACAGAAAGTGAAAATTCACCACCCAGGGAGGATGTCCATGCCACAATCCCTTCTCCTCCATTCTCCTCTCAAGATTTTGGCCACAAATAAACATAAAACTCATGCCCAGCCTGAGTTTTAAGCTACTGTGTATGGGACTCCAACTGTAGTCGACTACATTGAAGTCCAGTGACATAACCGTTATGCCACCTGCTGGTCCCTGGCTTTTCAGTTTCTACAAAGAAAGATAATCAAGTAATTTTCCTACTCAGACTTACTAAAATTGTGACTTATATTATGAAATTTCCTATTCTCAAAATATTTTGGGACCAGCAGTTGGCATAATGGCTATGTCGCTGGATTCCCATGTAGTCGACCTTGGTTCAAGTCCCGGACGTGGTGGCTTAAATTCACGCCAGGCGCATGTGCATGCATGCCCAAGATCCCAAGAGGAGAATGGAGGAGAAGGGATTGCGGCATGGCCATCCCCCCTGGGGGGTGGGTGATTTCTCGCTTTCTGTCTCTGTTTCTCTCTGTCTTTCTGGCGACAACACATGCCCTATAGCAAAAACTTCTCAAAAATAATTAATTAATTTTTAAAAATAAAAATATTCATATTCTTGATACAAATAACACATGGTCATAATCTATTTTTAATATAATTTTCTATTGTTTAGGACCTTTGTATCAATATCTATATGTGAGATTGGTTTGTAATTGTCTATTTTTCCCCCACTCAACATCAGGTCTATAGGATCATTGTTATATTAACTTCATTAAAAAAAAAATCAGTGTTTAACTTTATTTTTATGCTTTGAGACATTTTATATAACACTGGAACTAGCTAATTGCTAAGAACAGAAAAAAAATCAGAGGATATTGGGGCCTAGTCTTTCTCTGGAGTGTCCCTGTTAATGTCTCAGTTTTTAAAAATCTGTGTGTTAATTTCGTAAACACTAGTTTTCTTGGAAACCATGTATTTCATGAGGATTTTTAAATTATTTCTATGGAAGTGTGAAAAATAATTTATGTTTTGTTTTTATTTTGGAGGGTTTTTTTTTTTTTTTTTTTTTTTTTTTTTTTTTTTTTTTTTTTTTTTTTGCTATAGGGCACATGCACTTGCCAGAAAGACAGAAAGTGAGACATCATCCCTCAGGGGGGGTGGCCATGCCACGATCCCTTCTCCTCCATTCTTCTCTCGGGATCTTGGGCATGCATTCACATGTGCCCGATGTGAGTTTAAGCCACCAGGTCTGGGATTTGAACCACGGTCAACTACATGGGAGTCCAGCAACATAGCCATTATGCCAACTGCTTGTCCCAATTTATGCTTTTTTAATATTAATTCTAAATTAATAATAATTCCTTGCAATTTCTTTTTTTGTATATTTGTGCTTTTCCCCCTTATTTCTTGATTAAATAGTGCCTTGTGTGTGTATGTATTTTTCCAAAGATGTAAGACTTTAGTTTATTAAATCGATCTATTGTTTTATTATGTTCTATATCATTAATTTCTGCTTTTATCTTTATTGATTCTTTGTGCTTCTTTTTGCTTACTCTGTTTTTCCCCTTCTAGATTTTTGAGTTGGAAATTGAATTTGTTTATTTTTATTTTTAATTTACATTCATGAGCATTTTAAACTATCAGTAATTTTTACTGTTGCTTTAAATGCACCACATACTAATAGATTCAAGTATATAGTATTTCATATTATTACTTTTAAGATATAATCTAATTTTTGTTTGTATATTTTTCATGTAAGCGTAAAGATATTTTCAAAAATTTCTTAATGGGATGAGTTTTTATATTTTCAACTTTATTTCATTGTAATCAGAGAATGTTACCTTTAATATTTACATTTTTGTAAGTCAGATAGTGGTGCGGCAGTAAAATGGAATACTTTGCAGGGCAACCCCACATGGAAAGGTTCCAGTTGAAGTCCAAAGACTTCCCTGAGTAAGTTGGCTGAGGCTGGGGGTGGACTGTGACATCCAGACCCTTTTGGGGATTCCTTTCTTTCTCCCTCTCTCTGTCTCACTCATGGAAGAAATAAATAAACACACTTTAAACAACTATATATTTATGTTTTGTAACTCATGAAGTTTTCTAACAGTCTTTTTTTTTTTTTTTTGGAGAGGTTTTTGCTATAGGGCATGTACGCTCGCCAGAAAGACAGAGAGAGACAGAGAGACAGAAAGCAAAAAATCACCCCCCAGGGAGAATGGCCACACCGCAATCCCTTCTCCTCCATTCTCCTCTCGGGATCCTGGTTACGCATGCACACACGGCCGGCATGAGTTTTAAGCCACTGGGTCAGGATTCGAACTGCGGTAGACTATGTGGGAGTCCAGCGACATAGCCATTATGCCAACTGCTGGTCTCCTGACAGTCCATTTTATGATCAATTGTTGAGAATGTTCCTTTTTTGGAAAAAAAAGAAATGTATTTATTCCATGAGAGAGATAAACACAGTACCCCTTGACAGGATCTCAAGATTGCGATGCACTCTCTGCCAGTCCAGGTCATAGGCACACACATGCCAGTATACTCAGAGGAGCTTCTGAATGAGAACATCCTTCTCTTTGGGTTTGCCTCACACAATGCCGTGTTTTCCCGATGCCTCACAGTCCAGTCTCAGTTGTTGTGAAGATTCTAGGTGCACTTGACAAGAAGGTACTTTCTCTATTACCAGAGGGGAGTGTTGGATATAGTCCCAAAAGATCTACTTTTATTATGTTGTTTAGTTATGCTATATTCTCACTTGTAATACAGTTGACTTGTTTTAAGCTAAAGATGAATTGTTAAAATAGCCTACTATCACTGTTTCCATTTTTGTTTGATTTAAAGCTATTCATAAGTGTTATATGTATAGTATAAATTGCAGATTAAGATTCTCCATCTTTTCAGCAGAATCCTAATCTTTCCTTATTTATTTTTTCCCCTTCACTGCCACATCTCCAAGGGTCACACTTTTTACTAATATCTGTGTCTCCCAGAAACAACTCATTTTTGAGGCATTCACCTTGGTTCTGCTCACTTTTGAGCCCTTTCTCTGTGGACAGTCCCCACCCAGGCCCAGATCTATGCACAGCATTTGGGCACTGAGTAATACTCTTTCTCTTTCTGTGTGTGATTTTGTCTTTACTCCCTCCATGACATTGGATTTTATCCTCCCTATATTTTTTTCCATGGAGCCATCAAAGATCTACTTCTTCCCGGCTCGCTTTGCTCACAGATTTGCAGAGGAAGCTCTGCTGCAATTCAGTATATCTTTTTCTACTCATGGGCATGCAAAGTTCATGATAGCCCTAGTTTCTACTAGTAATGCTTGCAGTCATGGGTCGTGTGTGGTTTTATTTGCACTCTTGTTGAGTTTGTGTGTTATTTAGAGGATTTGTACAGAGATATAATGTAAGGCAGCCCCTCATTTCTTAAACCATGCTATATATCGGGGCCAGGGGTAGCATAGTGGATAAGGTATTGGACTTCCATGTGATCAACTGCAGTTCAAGTCCCAGACCCAGTGGCTTGAAACTCATGTGCACTCTTGCCAGAGAGAAATATGAGGACAGAGAGAGAGAAGGAGAGGAAGAAAGCATCCCCGAAGGAGACTTGTCCATTCTGTCAGAATGTGAGGCATGCACACACATATGCCCAGCATGTTTTTCAAGCCACTAGGCTAAGATTAGAACTGTGAAGTTTGCCATGTGCAATCTGAGTCTCCCAACTACCAGGCCACGGGGCCAGCCTAAGCCATACTCCTTTTTAGTTTGAGTTGGAGGCACTGGCTCCCTTGAGTAGAATATGCTTTTAAATGTGATACTCAATGCAAACAGTAAGTGTTTTTATTGTCTTTTGTTCAGTTGACCCTTCTAATACTGTTTTCCTCTGGTACATAACCAAGCATTTTGAAAGAAGGTTCATGTCCATTTTTGCATAATCATCTTTCTCTCTAAATTTAAGTGTTTCTTTTTGGAATGGGACACACATTTCCTGACCCAATTTGCAAAGGAAGGTTATCCATTGGCTTGTGTGATGTCTGTATATTTTATCCAAGAAGGTCTTACAAAGACACCTATTTCCTATTTTAAGAAACTTCGATCAGTTTCACTTCTCAGAAATAAAAAAAAAAAATCAATGTTAGAAATATAAGAAATGTGAAAAGCTTGGGCTTACATAAAATCAACATTAATGCAATGTTTTGTACAACCTATACCAAATGATCAATTGGTGGTAAATAAACCGTTTGGTTCATTCTTTAGACACAAACCTACATATTTGATATAAATAATCAGGAAAAACAAGGATAATAGGATTAATGAGAGAGACATAAAATAACAGTACAATCCACAAATGTAGGTTAAAAATTCCCATTCTTATTTGGAAAGATCTATTGTCTGTTACTGTTTTTAAAATATACTCACAGATGGGACAAGAAATACAGTTTTAATCTCACCTGGTAAAAGCTAATATGTATAAATCTAGAAAAAAAATTGAAATAAAGTAAGTCTTCACTGAGTTTATTCTGACAAATATCAGAAATACTGGAGTCTTTTTAAAATTTTATACTTTCTTTTGTATGACAAAAATGTCTAAAGCTTTAAGATTTTTGACTAACATCATCTTGAAGATTTAATATATAAGAGCACAATTTGTACTACAGATTATCACTTATCGAAATGCATGGGAGCAGAAGTATTTTGGATCTCTGATTTAAGAAAAAAAAATTTGGAATATTTGCATATGCATGAGATATCTTGGAGTTGAGACCCAAGTCTAAACATGAAACTTATTTACGTTTAATATACATCGTACACATAGCCTGAAGGTAATTTTATACACTGTTTTCTATTGCAGCATTTTGATTGCAACCTGTCACATGAAGTCAGGTGTGGAATTTTCTACAGTGGTGTCATGTCAGCACTCCAAACATTTTGGATTTTGGAGCATCTTGGATTTGGGATTTTTGAATTAGGGATGCTCTACTTGTATAGTAAAGACCTTAGTCAAATTTATTATATTTGGCCAAATATTTACTGTATAGTATATGGTGGTGATGAAGATGTATTTTTCACAAAATCCTTAGTGACTGGATGAGCAATTCAGATGAACACATACTAAAAAATAAAAGAAGGTACTGAACTGTTAAATATATATCTAAATAACATATGATATAGTATAAGTAAATGCCTAAAAAGATAGTTTGTTCACTTAGGAAGTTTAAGGTTTCACCTAAGCTGTAGAAATGTTTGTATTTGCAATCAATTTTGGATATAGGGACCAGCAGATGGTGGAATGGTTCTGTTGCTGGACTCCTACATGGCTGACCTGTTTAGAGTCCCTGACCCAGTGGCTTGAAATTCATGGCATGGGCATGTGTGCATGAGTGCCCAAGATCCCAAGAGGAGAATGGAGGAGAAGGGACTGTGGTGTGGTCATCCCCCCTGGGGGGGTGGTGATTTCTCACTTTCTGTCTATCTCTCTGTATCTCTAGCGAGCACACACACCCTATAGCTAAATCTCTCTCAAAAAAAAAAGTGCATATAAAGACAGCCTAGCATTGAAAAATCTAATAAGGTAAATGATCCCTGAGTTGAATGAGTGTTGTGTTTTAATATTATAACAAACCTATATCTCTGGGGATAATAAAGAAGGTAAGGTATGAATAACTTACTCTAGCCTCACTTACTTCAGTGCATCCTTTATTTATTTAGTTACTGCAAGATGTGCACTTAGGCCACAAATTCTTTAGATTCTCTGGAGCTAAATAAAGTAAAAGTGTTTTTATTCCAAGATGGAGCATTTTGGTCATTAAAAATGCTGGTTGGGCGTGGTGTTTAAGACAGCTGCATCCCACATGGCTGACACCATGGTTTGAGTCCAGACCTGGTATCTTGAAAAACACACTGGATGCATGTGCATATGTGCCCAGAATCTTGAGAGCAGGGAGAAATGAAGAAGAGGCATTGTGGCATGACCGTGACCCAAAGTGGAAATTTTTTCACTTTCCTTCTCTGTCTCCTCTGGCAAAATTTTAAAAAATTGTTAATTCTTATTTTTTGTGCTGTTAACAATTCATAGCTATCATTTTCTATTTCAATTCTGTTGCTAAAAATTCTTATTCAACATAGAACAACTTAACTTCTTTACTCAGCAAGAGAGACTATAAATAGCTTTATCAGGATACTAGGATATATACCGAAATTATTTTTTGTAACAAATTCCTGATCTTAAAATCTAGAATAGTATTTACACATTACAGCCTTCAATAAATATGTTAATAGAATGAAGAGATTACTCATCTATATCTCATCCATATAAATGGAATGCAAAACCAGTTAATTATTATTCTTGTTAGTAAAGTTTTGTTAAAGGCATTTTAACACAATCAATTCTAAATCCTCTTTACCAAAGACAGAATATTTTAAAGACATTCCATTTTGGATCACAATTCCTGTTAATTCATCAAGGTGTCTATGAAATAAGAGATTGAGATGAAACTTTCAGGGTTCATTAACAATCTCCAATTTTTAGAAGAATTAATATTCTTATTGTGAATAATGACCAAACTCTTATACAAAGTGTGGCATGTATGCCTGCCAATAATCCTAGCTGACTGAGGCTGAGAGTGGATTACAGTGTGAAGATCCCATTTTGGATTTCTCTTCCTTTCTTCTTTCTTTCTTTCTTCCTTGAGAAAAAATAGATACATTTACAAAAACTTGGCATGAAGTATGCCTTAGTTGGTTTATAGTAGATAGTGCAAGGTTAGTTGATGGAAGGTTGGAGAGAAACAAATCTGTATCTGTGGAAGTGATGCAATCCTTGGGGTAAAAGATGGATGAAAGGGAAAGTATTTTTGTTAATAATATATAGCATTCTTGGGACCAGCAGATGGAGTAGTAGTTATATTGCTGTACTCCTATGTAGTGGACCGCAGTTTGAGTCCCTGACCCCGTGGCTTGAAACTCGTGCAGGGAACATGTGTGTGTGTGCCCAAAATCCTGAGAGGAGAATGGAGGAGAAGGGATTATGTTGTAGCCGTCACCCCTGGGGGCTTATTTCTCTCTTTCTGTCTCTCTGTCTCTCTCTGGTGAGTGCACGTGCCTTATAGCAAAAATATCTCTTAAGAAATAAATAAAAAATAATGTGTAGCATTCTCAATTTGCTAAAAGGTCATTCTTTCATATGGTACTTGAATAACCAGTTTTGGGAAAACCCAAAGGATTACAATTGAAGTGGCCATTAGGCAAGTCAATAATTATAGTGGTATTTGAGAGGCCATTCTTTTGTAATATAATGTAAATGAAGAAAAGATAACATCAAAGCCTTAGGGATTAAATGTGTCAAAAAATGTGCAATAATATTTAATGCACATGGATGGACACATTTGACACACGACTATATTTGTTACAGCTTCATCAAAAATTTCTTACTTTGATGATCCTGGAACATGTGTGAATTTAAGTGTTGGAAAATAAGCCTATTGTGACAAAAGCAGTGGCATTGGACAAAAGTTACTGTCCCTGAGGGAAATTAAGTAGTAATAATCCCATGGAAGCAGAAAGTAATGTCACGCCTCCTTAAATAACTAGATATGACCCAGATTTTGTTTAAATCTCAGTCAAGAGGGAAGCATAAAACTTCTTATGATCTTATGATCTTTCTGATCTTAAAGGTATCCAAAGTCAATGCAAGACATTTGGGTCAATAAAAAAAATTAAAATATGAATATACAAACAGAGAAATCACCCATGAATGGTATAGAAGGTTTCCATGCTTCCCAGTATATCCTTATTAATAAAATATAAAATGACCAACCTTCAAAACCTAAACCAAAACTTGTTCTGAAATAATTTTGTTTTTTTGTGATCACTCTGTTGAGACACTGATTACCCTATTCAAGATCAGTGCATGTCTCAAAAAATTACAATGAAAACCTTTGACCTAGTTATGTTGTTGGCCTATGCAAAACACAATTTCCTAATAGACTTACAACACTCTAGGACTAGGTGTCTGAGAATAGGCTGATATATAGAAGTAATAATCCTATCTTGTCATGTCACAATCCCATCTTCTTCCAGAGGCTCTGGAACAGGTTTTGTTTTTATTTTTGTTTTTGTTTTTTATTCCTGGGTGGAGGAATACATATCCTATTTCTATATAACACCTTGGCTTGTTTTATTATATAGCCCACTCTACTAATTCATTCAGGGAAGTTGAAATAGCACTTTTCAAATGTAAGCAGTTTGAATCATTTGAATTTGCCTTAATTCAAGCTTCCGTACCATATTACCATGATATAGAAATTCAGATACCATTACTTAACTCAGTATTGTAAGACAATGAAAGCCCCTGGAAATAAATATCCTGTACTTTCAAACATTTTGGATGACAGCCAGGCCTCACTACGTGATTTTCAATTCTTACACTTTCTTCAGCCAGCACAAGGCCCAATAACTGTTGTCTCCTTCTGTACTTTGCAGTGTCACTGGCACTTACCAAGAAGACATCAGGGTCCATGAAGGTCTTTTCTGCACAGGGTCAGTTCCACCCAAACACCACAGGAGATGTGAAGTTCTCCTACAACAGGCCAGTGAAAGCCTCAAAACAATGATCAAGCAATGACGGTCTTTGTTCTCAGTGAAGATTGTGGTACTACTACCTCACCGTCCATACAATTATCCAAAGTGGAGATCCTGAGTACTTTCAAGAGTGAAGCCTTTTTTTTTTTTTTTTTTGGAGAGGTTTTTGCTATAGGGCGCGTGCACTCGCCAGAGAGACAGAGAGAGACATAGAGACAGAAAGCAAGAAATCACCCCCCGGGGGGATGGTCACACCACAATCCCTTCTCCTCCATTCTCCTCTCGGGATCTTGGGCACGCACCTGGCGTGAGTTTTAAACCACCGGGTCCGGGACGTGAACCACGGTCGACTACTTGGGAGTCCAGCGACATAGCCATTACGCTAACTGCTGGTTCCTGCGTGAAGCCTTTTATTTAAGTGAAATAGTGTATGGAGTTACTCCAGAGGCGGCAGGGTGGAGGCTCCAGAGTACTTCTCGGGTCTTTCTTTCCTGTCCCTTCCACCCCTTATCATAGTATTTCTCTAAGAAACTTCAAGTCTTGTGTAGATTTTTTCTTAAAACTCCAGCTGAGCCTACTGTTCTTACTTTAGTAAATGAATGCTGGTGAAATATTTACTATTAGCAATGCCTCCTCCAGTGGAAGTCCAGATCTGATTAAACACCTTGAGCTCAACTATTTGTCCTAGAAATCCAATGACGACTACCTAGAAGCCATGTACTGCCAAGATGGAACTCATTGCAGGGATTCCATCTTGGATTTTGCTCTCCAGTTGTTCTATCCCAGCCTCACCCCAATACCACCCCCAGTAATCAGATGTGTTTCTACTCTCTCTTGAAAACCAGCCTCCTAACTCCATGAGTTGAGCTGAACTGAAATTCTTTGATGGTGCCAAAGCATAGCTCAAATACACGGTTGACTTGGAGAGATTTTACCTTTAGACCCAGCTGTAACAAACGAACTCTCAATAGGTTCTTATGTCATAATTCCCTTCTTCCATCCTTCCAGTTCATTAGGATCTTGGGAAGGCATGTGTGTACCTGACATGTTTCTGGTTGACTGAGCCAGAGATCCAAACCAGTGATCTGCCATGTGGTTTCCAGCACTGTAGTTCAGTATACTACCAATGGTGCAGTTGAGGCGGGGCTAAGCTCTTATCTTTTCATGTCAATTTCTCACTTAGATTTGGTGGACTACAATGTATAGAACAGCTTCTTGGTGTCCCTTTTTGAACTTGCAATACTAGTTGTCCCTTTTTTTTCTGAATGTTGTCAGGCCATACCTGATGCTCATTCACCTTTCATTTAGAACTGACACAGCATCTCTGCATAGCCTCCACACTGAGCCACCCCAAGCATTATGTTATTGTCACTGTGGAATATACCCAGGATGAATTAATAGAAAAAATATTTTTAAATATTTCAGGTTTGTGCAAAAGCTGATGTCGCTTATTGCAAACATACTTGCACTCCATGAAAAAATACTATATTTTGTCTAAGTATACTTTGAAAAGAGTGTAAGTAGACCTCCTTTTTTATATACATTCAACTACTATCTATCATTACAACCCGTAAAATGATTTTTTCCCAATGTGACTACAGTGTATATTAATCCAGTTAAAGATATTATCATACATGTTACCGTCAACAGATAATTTTCCATTTTTGTGTCTCTTAAATGCTTTGCTTCTTTTCACCCTTGATTCTCTTCCTCTCACCTCCCCTATTTCTCACCATCCTTCCAGAGTATAGGACACAGAGAGAATATGGAAGAGTAAGGGAAAATCCTACCTGAAAAGATGACTGCAAACACATATTTTCAAGTATGCTAAACGCATGCACACACCCAAAACATACAATTACAAGAAAAGAATATATATTTTATATATATATATATATATATATACACATAAAATGTGCATATTATAAAAATACATGTACAGAGGTCTGAACTGTACCAAGTAGTCTTATTTATGTTCAGATGCATTTTTCCTACACTAATTTCACTTGTGTATTTCAAGATTTTAGTATA
The DNA here is from genome assembly GCA_026018925.1 of Tupaia tana. Classification (NCBI taxonomy): domain Eukaryota; kingdom Metazoa; phylum Chordata; class Mammalia; order Scandentia; family Tupaiidae; genus Tupaia; species Tupaia tana. The sequence continues at coordinate 168,095,462 of JAKSZU010000003.1, read as the reverse complement.
AAGAAAAGGTACTAAGTATAAATAATAGTGCCAAACTCTATTAACCATGAAACAGACATAAAATAAAGTATGGTATATGCAGAAACCTCAAAGTGGTACTTTTTCTTAAAGAATTATTTATTTAACTTTATTTATTTATTTATTATTCTCCAATTTGACCAGAGAGAGAAGCAGAGTGAGAAAGCAAGCTGCCAGATCCAGGATTTGAACTACGTACAGTCAGTCATGTAAGAGTTTAGCACCTAAACCGCCTGCCACTGCCACCCCTAAAGTGGTACATTTTTATATATTGTTAACAAAGAGTGAAATAGACACATTTGTAAAGATGTCTCATTCCATTCCAAACTGTATAATGCGGCCCAGCAAGTGCTTGATTTTCAGCCTTGGTTAAAACCACTTTTTAAAATATAGTAATGCTCAGTGAGAAAGACATTTCATCATCCTTGGGTCTTAACCTGGGCATTTGGGGTTTCACACAACTTCTCTCTACCAAGAACACATCTATCCTTGTTAAAAAACCACATAGAAGTTGTAAACACACAGAAGTCATAAACACACACACACAAGAGTCATTAAATGGTTTCCTTGCTATTTAGTTTTTAAACATTTTATTCCAACTGCCTGAGGAGTCATCATTTTTCTTAATGTGATAGATTGTACTGCTGGATCTATTTAACCCCCTTGAGCTGCTGAATAAAGCTGTGAGGACTATGCATCTTCAGTTTCTAAGGATTCTGCACAAACCCTTTTTTTTTGTTTTTTGTTTTGTTTTGTTTTGTTTGGCATGAGTTCACATCTGCTGAGTTGCACTTTGAAAAAAAAAATAGAAATCATGAAACTTCATATAACCTCTATGTTACTGGATGTAAAGTTATACTCATTAAAACAAAAAGTTTTGGTTTTACCATAGTAAGGAAATCTTTAAAGAGTGTTGAGTGAGTTTGCATTCTGTATTATAGGCAAAATATAACCTAGAGTGCCATAAATGTCATTTTAGTAGTCAAACATTCTCATCATACTAAATGATTCAGTTATTCTTCTTTGGAATATTATTTTAAATTATGCTTATAAGACCATCTACTCTAGAAAAATTCCATACTTTTAAAAGAATGATATTTCAGGCCAGTAGGTGGTGTGGTAGTTAAGGCGCTGGACTTCCACATGACAGACCACAGTTTGAGTCCAAGACCTGGTGGCTTGCTTCACATTCTCTTTCTCTCCATCTCTGGCGAATTAATAATAATAATAATTAATTAATTATTTTTTTAAATAATAAAAAGTAAAATAATGACATTGCAAAATCTCATTTTATGACTCTCTTCTGAGATGTTTTTACTAACATTATTTATTCAATAAAGGCTTTTTGAGTACCTATGAGGACTCTGGCACTGTTACACCATAGAGATATGAGGATGAGTAGGCACTCATTTGCCCTTAAGAAGCTTGGACTAATAGTAAACAGGTATAAGCAATGAAAAGTTAAAGGTAAAAACAAACAAACAAAACCAGAAGGTACATGACAAAATCCAAAATGTGAAGTATCTGGGAAAATATAAAGTATTTCAATATTTTCACTATACATTGGTCATAGCTTATTATGAATCTTTGTTGTTGTTTTTGTTTTTGCCAAGAATACGTGCATTAGCCAGAGAGAGAGGGAAAATGAGAAATCACCTCCCAGGGGGATGGCCACACAACAATCCCTTCTTCATTCTCTTCCCAAGATTCTGGGCATGCAAGCACATACACTTGGAATGGTTTTCAAGCATCCAGGTCTGGGACTCCAACCAGGGCTGGTCACGTGGGAATTCCATACCTTAACCACCATGCCATCTGCTGGCCCCCAGGTTATTACAACTCTCTTTTATTTATTTATTTTTTTGGAGTGGTTTTTGCTACAGGGCGCGTGCGCGTACCAGAGAGACAGAAAGAGAGAAATTATCCCCGAGGAGAGATGGCCATACCACTATCGCTATTCCTCCATTCTCAGGAGGAGCACACACGCACATGCCCCCAGCGTGAGTTTAAGACACTGGGTCTGGGGCTCAAACCGTGGTCAACTACATGGCAGTTCAGTGACATAGCCATTATGCTAACTGCTATGATTAGTTTACTAGCTAAGAGGAGTGAGACATATCAAATGTGCTTTCTTAGGAAAAATGTCTCTTTCCAAAATAATTTCCCATTAAGCTAGCTGCTGACATAAAATGAGTAATACTTTTTAACAGAGGCAAATATTTTCAAAGGCTCTTCTCCCTTTTTCTATTTGTTTAAATAGATGATAACAGCAGGTTACTTCTGGAATGGGGATATTACACCAGGTTATTGTCAATAACTTGTCAATATTATTACTAAAACGACATAATGAAAGTTAAAACAATGGTTTGTAAACTGAACTGGATGGCAATATGATGATATTGTGTTGTATTACACACCAAACATGGAAGAAATACCTATCAGAAGGAAAACTGTCTTTTTGAAGAGAGCTTAGCAAATAATTTCAAAGTCCTGTATCAAGTTCCCTATATTTTTGATTCACTAATTCCCTTTGTAATATACTTTAAGCAACAACTTGAAATGCAGAAAAGGATTCATGTGTAAAGATGTTCATCCCAGCATTAATTATAAAAAACTAACATTGGGGAACCAGCAGTTAGCGTAATGGCTATGTCGCTGGACTCCCACGTAGTCGGCCGCGGTTCGCGTCCCGGACCTGGTGGCTTAAAACTCACACCAGGCGCGTGTGCGTGCGTGCCCAAGATCCCGGGAGGAGAATGGAGGAGAAGGGATTGTGGCGTGACCATCCTCCCTGGGGGGTGATTTCTCGCTTTCTGTCTCTATGTCTCTCTCTGTCTGTCTGGTGAGCGCACACACCCTATAGCGAAAACCTCTCAAAAAAAAACAAAAACAAAAACAAACAAAAGAAAACTAACATTGGGTTGACAGTTGTGTTCTCAGAGAATTTTAATAACATAGGAAAATATTCAATTAAAATGCAAAATCAAGAAAGCACAATTCTAGCTGAACTATAGAAAATATATAAAAAGACTAGAAGAAAATAAATAAAAAATATTAACAATGCTTTCTTCTGAATGATGGAAATAAAGATCATCTTTTATTATCTTTTTTTTTTCTTTTTTGGTGCATTCAACATTAAAAAACAAGCATTGCTTTTAGAATCAGGCAGATGAATAATTAAAAGGCTTAAGAAGAAGAGAAAAATGCAGTGTAGTTCTATGAAATTTTTCAGTGGAGGAATGTTCAAAGGAAGAATTTTAAGTGAAGGTTTCCCTTTGGCCATCCATCTCCATCCATCAAACTGTCATTTGTGGCCTTAAACATCCTTTCTTTGCTCTGAGTCATGTAAAATCATTTGCTTTCCCGACAATGCATCCACTGTGTGGTGCCATCTTTTTTACATTTACTCATATCCTCATGTTCTGGCCTGGAAGGCTCTGAAAAATCTGTCCCCAGAGCACAGAATGCCTTTTCCAGCAAAGACTTTAAGTAGGAACCAATCACTGGCCAGAGGCTTCACTGGGAAAATGATATTCCTTTTTTCGTTGTTGTGAATAAACTCTTGCTCAACTTGACCACTGAAAATTATTCTTGGGTTTTGTTTTTCTTTTTTTCCATCATGGTTAATAAAAGAGGTCTTTTCCCATGGCCATATTTGAATTTTATGCATAAATGCATAGATGCTGAAATGCAGCCTTAGGCCTTCAGGAAACTCCATATGTCAGCTTTCTGTTTTAATTCTATATGCAACTCAGGTAGAATATATGCTGTCAAACTGCATGTGGCCTAAGAATGATCACCAGGTTGTTTGGTTCTGCTTAAAAAAAAAAAAAAAGCAGCTAATAAACCCACATTGCTGACTAGTGCATCACAAAGTAAAGTGAAATGGAAAAGAACAATGAAAATTGCAAACCAGAATACAGCTGGTATCACAAACTAGAAACACAACCCACACCTTCAAGGTATTTATAGTTTGTAGCCACATAGTGCATTATGATAGCCAAAGTCACAGCATTCTGAGAACTTGAAATGTACTTATTCCAAATGGAAATGTGCTGTAAGTTCAAATACACACAATTTCAAAGACTTTAGTACAAAAAAAAAGATTGTAAAATATCTCAATAATTGGCCAGCAGGTGGCATGAAGTTTAAAGTGACTAGATCCCACTGGGCAGACTGCGTGATTCAAGTCCTGGCCCCAGCATCAGGCGTGTGTGTGTGTGTGTGTGTGTGTGTGCGTGTGTGTGCCTAAAATTCCAAAGGAGAATGAAGGAGAAGGGATTACAACATGGTCACCCCTCTAGTGACTTCTCACTTCGTCTCTTTTTTTTTTTTTTTTTTTTCACTCTTTTTTTTTTTTTTTCACTTCGTCTCTTTATCTGTTTCTCTCTCTTTCTCTGTGTGTGTGTGTCTCTGGCTAGCACAGGCACCCTACAGAAAAAAAATAACTCAATTATATTGTATATTAACAACACATTGAGATAATAATGTTTTATAATCTTAGATTAAATAAACATATATTCATAAAATTAATTTCATAATGTTTTCTTTTTATAATGTGCCGTAGAAAATTTTAAATTGTCTAAGTATGTTGATTACATTTGTGACTCATTTCTACATAAGAACTCGTTCATGTGAAAATTAAATAATCAGTTATACACTATATATATGTGCTGAAAAATTACATTGTACTCTATAAATAGGCACAACTATTATATGCAAATTAAAATTTAAGAAAATGTTTTAAAAGAAATTAAATGATCAGACAAAAATAAATAACTATACTGAAAAATAAGCCCAAGCAATGTTAAAAATGCATATGTCATACACCTATAAATTAGCAATACAGACTGTAAATATTGTTAGTTCAGAAGTAAAAGAGGTAGCCACAGATGAGTTGAGGTCAGGTCTCAGGAAATGTGTCCAGAAATTCACCATGATCCTTCAACTTAATGGTCCAATCCATTCTGGTGATTGTTTGATCTTGGTTCCTCCAGTTATGTTTCAGTCTCATCCTTAACTTTTTAAGCATTAATTCAATGTCTTGGACTTCTACTCTACACTATGATGCTGTCTGTCTGATTCACTTCTAAATTGAAGTGCATATATAAAAAAATTGAATCACTTCAATGATTTTAAATCACTCTTCAATGTGCAAAGCAATTTAAAATTACTGGAGTGCTTCCAATTTTTATTAGTCCTTGAATTTGGAAGTGATCTAGGCTTTTCTGGGCATGTGCAATGCACTGTGACTTAAAATTATTAAGCTCCCCCCCTCCACACACACACACACACCCTTATTTTTAGGAAGCTGATTTCACTTCGCAATGGAAACCATCCGGAGGGGATGGCATGGATAACGAAAAACACAGGGGAAAAATAGCTTCCATTTAATAATGAGAACTATACTTTGTAATTAGATAGTGTTTTACCCAAGGATCTCTAAGTGCTTCGTAAACATTAGCTCATTCATCATGAAGACATCTTACATGGGGCATATTTCCAGTGTGGGAGGACAGTGGTAGAGATGGGTAAAGCCATTTAGATTGGCTTCAAACATCAAATTGGGTCATTTGAATGATGTGAGAGCTATGCCTAGGGCATTTATTTTTGGTGAAGCTTTTTTTATTCCTTTTTACAGGAGAAAGAGGTAGTGTTACACCATTTGATCCATTTGCAAATGTCATAAAAACTAACTTGGCAATGCAGAATCTACTAAATAAATTGCTTATTCTAAATAAACTCCTGGAGTAAACATAAAATGATTGGTTTCCTAATTTAATTACTTTAGTTAAACTTTGGAAGACAATACATTAACCTTGCTACCATCTTCTTCACAATTAATTTCTTCCTACTTAGCACATCCTGAATCCTAAAATATTTATGAATAGGATGGCTTATTTGAGAATTTTCAGACAATACGCTTTTCCTCTTCGGCGTAATATGAGAAGCTTTAATCAGTATAGGGCTCCAGTAAAACCCTTATTGTAGAAGTAGCTTAATTTAGAACTAAGACTATGAGATTCGGTTCTTAAATATAGACTAAGAGCAACTGTCTGCTTGTTCTCCACTCTTACGCATCAGGTTATTATTATTTTTTTAGAGGTTTTTGCTATAGGGCGCATGCGCTCACCAGACAGAGAGAGACAGAGAGACAGAAAGTGAGAAATCACCCCCCAGGGGGGATGGCCACGCCACAATCCCTTCTCGTCCATTCTCCTCTCGGGATCTTGGGCACGCACGCACATGTGCCCGGTGTGAGTTTAAGCCACCAGGTCCAGGACGTGAACCGCGGTCAACTACATGGCAGTCCAGCGAATAGCCATTATGCTAACTGCTGGTCCTTGCATCAGGTTATTGAGACTATGATATGAGCACTGTGATAGGCATTGAAAACAGCAACACGAAATCTGATCAGATGAAACCTGTCACCAAACAGGCTTATTTGGAAGGGAAGATTTTATGAGGGCTCACTATATGATAACACATGGGAAAGGCTTTATATAATACAATCTAGAGCTGCAAGAACTGAGTACTAGTCTCTATAAAACACTGTGCGTCATGGGAAGAAAGCTCACTCACCTAACGGGATCTAGCCCCCTGCTAATATGTCTCACAGAGTAATTGCAGGATTCCTCCCGTAGCATTGACTTGAGTCCTGACAGACGTTGTGTGTTTCCTTATCTGTTATAAATAACGGTCATGGCAGCAACAAGTAGTAAATGAGGAAAAACGAACAAACAAACAAAACAGTGTGTAAGGACCCAGCCCCACAGAGATAGTAAGAAATACAAAATAGGTCGAATGAACTGACCTTCACAGAAATGATGAAATAATTGCCCATGGTTGTTTGCCTTAGACCACATACAACAATTGTACATATGAATATAAAGTTTTAGTTTCAACTCCTGCAGAAATCTTGCTGTTCCTCCTTCCAAATTTACAGCAGTTAGAGCCTGTAGAAATCCAGAGCTCTCCCTCTCTCACCCAGTTCAGTAATAGCTTAGCAAAGGTGATCTAAAACAAACCCTAATATGAAATATGTATGTATGGGTTTTTTTTTTTAATTCTATTTTGAAGAGTATGACCCATAGGCGGAAATAGAATTTACGGTAATGCTGAGGATTAAAAGGAATGAGCCTATTGTTTAGAAAATTAGCTAATCAATATGCCAAGCTTATTTTAAAAAATGCTTTAATTTTTAAAAATACAGCATGTCCGCTCCAGCTTCCTGTATTTGACTCTGATAATAAAACTTTCAGTATGACTAATGCAGTTTAGCTAAACAAATTAGAGACCTGCACCATTTATGCTGAGGAGAAAGTTTCCATTAGCCATCGAGATGCTCTCTGCCTGGTCAGCGAGTCGTGTCGTGAACCAGGCCAGGCTAGTGTGACTTATATTTTGTAATGGAGAGACAGAAAAGAATAGACAAGGACTACAGGAGAGAGACGGCATGGTTTCTCCAACCAGAGACTAAAAACTGCTTTGGGAAGACAGAAGAGAGGGACAATAAGCACCTCTCTGACTTTCTTGGTTGCAAAGCGCCTCCTGTTTTAGTTATGGAACACAAGCTGAATGTCAAGGAGAACCAGGGGAAGTAACTGAGAAATTCCAGAAAGAACTCTGGCCCCTCTTTTGCTGGTTTCTGCATTCTCTAATGGTCTCTCCAGTCTCCTCGATCTTCCTAAACCTCAGTCTCTGTGCTATGAGATATGTTATAGGCTGAATTGTGTAAACCTCCCTCCCTCCTAGAAAAGATGCTGAATTCCTAACCGCCAGTACCTCTGAAAGGGATCTTATTTGGAAATCGGATCCTTACAGATGTTATTAGTAAAGACAATGCCTTGCTAGAATTGGTTGGGCCTTAATCCATTCTAACTGGCATCCTTATAAGAAAAGGGTCGATGGGAACCAGCAGATGGTATAATGGTTACATGACTGGATTTCCATGTAGTCAACTGTGGTTTGAGCCCTGGACCCGGAGGCTTAAACTCATGCCAGGCATGTGTGAGGACGTGCTCAAGATCCTGAGAAGAGAATGGAGGAGAAGGGATTGCGGTGTGGCCATCCCTCCTGGGGAGTGACTTCTTGCTTTCTGTTTCTCTGTCTTTCCAGCAAGTACACACGCCCTATGGTAAAACTCTCTCTCTTAAAAAAAAAAAAAAAAAAAAAAGAGGGTCGATGACTTGAAAGCAGACACCTAAGGAAGATTTTTTGATAGCAGAGGTAGAGACTGGAGGGATGCAGCTGCAAGACAAGGTACATTAACAATTGCTGGGACCAGCAGATGGCATAATAGTTACATCATTGGACTCCCACAAGGCCAACTGTAGTTCAAGTCCCAGACCAGGAGGCTTGAAACTCACACCAGGTGCACGTGTGTGCATGCCCAAAATCCCAAGAGGAGAACGGAGGGGAAAGATTGTGGCCTCTCTGGGGGACAATTTCTCACTTTCTACTTCTGCCTCTCTCTGTCTCTCCAGTGAGTACGTGTGTCCTACAGCAAACAAAACAAAACAAAACAAAACAAAACAAAAAAAAAAAAAAAAAAAAAAAAAACCTCTCTCAAAGAAAGAATTGCTGGCAGAGGCTAACAAGTGGCATGGTCATTAAGCTGCTGGACTCCCACAGGGCCAACCTTGGTTTGAGTCCCAAATCTGGCTTTTATACTTTTTGTTTCTCTCTTTCTCTCTCTCTTTCTCTCTCTCTCTCTCTCTCTCTCTCTCTCTCTCTCTCTCTCTCTCTGTTTTTCTCTCTCCAGTGAGTGCATGTGCCCTGAGAAAAATTAAAATAATAATAATGATAATGATAATAATAAATAAATAAAATTAAATTAAATATATAATTCTTTATCTAAATAATGAAAATTGCTGGCTACCACCAGAAGCTAGAAAAGTCAAGGAAGAATTCTGCCTAGAACCTTTAGAGGTACCATGGCCCTACTAACACCTAGATTTTGAACTTCTAGGCTCCAAAACTCTGAAACATGTTTCTGCTATTTTAAGCCATGCAGTTGGCGGTACTTTTTTATAGCATTCTTAAAACTCTAATATAGGGTATGAGGACTTACAGAATTTGATGGAAGTTGCCTGATGTCAGAGAGGCTGAGTATGAATAGCTGTGACTTAACTATAAATGAGGCCTGCGTTTTAGTGATTTTGCCAGGAACCAGCTCTGTGACCCTGGTCAAATCAGTTTCCTTCTCCAGCCTCTGAGAAATGTCCCTCCTAGTCCTATTGTTTTTATGGTCTGTGAGTCACTAGCTGTCATAGATCATGTTTGAGAAGGGGCCGGGCTAGGAGTGAGAGAGAGATTAGGTTAGGTTCTGATCTTCCTGTCAACTGAGCAGATTGGAAGTACGAAGAGAAAGGACATTTGATGTGGTTGCTTATTTAATCATCATCTCTTTCTTGAGGCCTACTATGATGTCTGCCTTCCTGTATCACCCCATGGCACTAAACGCATGGTCTATTAAATATATACTCCTTGATGTTCTATTCTTTACAATAATATTGTGTTTATTCTCTTATACTCTCTGGAATAATGTATCTTTTCTAAAGGGTAAGGAGAAAGTCCCAAGTAAAGGGTATAAAAGAATTTTCCTGAGGCTTACCAATAAAATAGGGACTCAAAGATAAAGATACTAAAAACATAATCATAGGGAAGAACTACAGGTACCTGGGCTTATAGTCATGAGAAAGATTTTAATTTTTACTCATAGCAAAATATTTAGTTCTTTAAACAGAATTTGGTCTGCTTGAGATCCCAAAAAACTTTATGATTTTGTCTACTTGATACAATGTTCTAGTATAAAACAGGAACGTTTTATTATAACTCGTTTTAATTAAGAAATTTGAGTTTCTTTCTATACGCATGATGTATAATCTAGCCTTAACAAGTTTATTTAAAGCACAGTCATAATCTATTTATTTTTCAATGTGTCCAGTTTCCCCTAATCAGAGCATGTGCTTGTCCCCAGAGCCATTTTGTTATTATTCTGTGTCTTTTAATAAGAAGCCAGAGAACAAAGTGTCTGCTCCCCTTCCACCCTTACACATTCGGACAGAATGGAACTCTTGGGATTGAAAAGAAAACTGCTAGAGATCATGAATCCCTTAGTTGAGCAAGATAGGTCAAAGTTTACCAGTTTGGCAAACTACATTTTGGGAGAGAAAGACAAGGTAATTCAAGGAACAGTTTCTGAATGTTATCCTAAGGTTTAAAACTGTGACTACTGTTATAGTTACATGGAGCAATGGACACCATATACTCTGGTCAGCAAAGTGGAGAATTCATAAATTTCAGAGAGCATGCTAGCCTGTCAATGAGTCCAACTCCTCTCATAGTTGGCAAATATAGCTAAAATTGATAGTACGAATCAGCTGGTTCAATTTCATTTTACAGAGGAATGGATTTAGATCCAGAGAGGTTACTACGTGCTTGAAAACATATCTTTTTTTTTTCATCCAGTAGTTTTACATTTTATTTCCGATTATTATTCCAATTATTTTTTTAAACATTCAATCACTATCTATAATTTGAAAACATATCTTTAATAAATTAACTTGGGGCTGTTCTCTTTATTTTGGATTGTTACAAACATTATTTCTTCTTTTTTATCTTAATAAATATTTTAGAAACATTCCAGATGCTGTTAATTATAAACATAAAAAATTTTCCCCAAATTATATAAAAGTTAGATATAATAAAATTTCTGTAACTTCTTACTGAATACATGAATAGAAGAATAAATAATTGAGGAATAGGAAGGTGAGTTTTACTACTAATTACAAATTCACTACTAGCTACAATTTTTTAAAGTTCTTTAGTCATATCCTATTCTTTCATTGTTATATTTCATCTTATCCCACTAACATTTCATACCCCATCATTACAGTTCAATGAAATACCCTATCCATATGATTTAAGATGCCTAATGTCTTATAAAATAGAAATAAGATTTTATTTTTGCTCTTATTAAATAGTTCACTCAGAACTTAAAATAATTTAGAATAACTTTTTGGAGACATCTGGTATTGTTTTTACATTTAATTCATTATTATAGCATTTATTTTTAAAATAGTAATCATAATCACATCCTCTTAAATTCTTTCACCTTAAAGAAAGTAGATTGTCCCCTTTTTGGAATTCTCATGCTATAAGATGTTGTTATACTCCATACTTTCATAAGCAATAAAAAATAATGGTAGAAGTGCTAAAAATGATTGATCTCCAAAAGTTATAGCTGAATGTGGTTTACAACTATACCATTCATGTTGTTTGGATCTCTAAAAGTATAAATCTATATTGATCTTTTCCCACCTATGTAATGTAAACTACACTCTCAAGATTTTTATAGAATATAGACAAATAGCATAGTCTTAACAACTAATCATTTATTATTATATTATAGTTGTGATTTATTTACTTAGTTTTGTTATTGTTTAATTGTGTGTGTGTGAGCATATTTATGCTAGTGGAAAAGTTTACATCACCACCTTTCAGTAAAATCTGCAGCCATTGTTGGCTTCTGGGGGCATTATACAATTAAGAGCTGATGTAGTTCCCCCATGGTTCTGATATCATGGGAAAAAGGTCCTAGATCACTGACAACAAATTAAACTCTGGAAAGAAGAAACTCTTAAAGAAAGACACACAGGAAAATAATAGTCTTTTTACCCCATGGGAACTATTACCAAAAGGAAATACATTTTTTATTAAGTTGAAAAAGAGATTGTTTTGTAGTAGGCATTTTGCTTACATAAAAAAATTAAAAGAATAATTGATACATTTTTGCATTACCTCATAACTTCATAACATGAGCTGTAAAGAAAGGTTTGCTTATATATCTGATATGTAAAGTTTGGAAATAACTCATAAACTAAACAAATGTTTGAAATGTGTTTGCACTGAAAGTAGTATAAGTAAAACAAGTAATGTGCTTAAGACAATAGAGATCTAAAGAAACTACAATAAAAATTTATAGTTCAGAAAGAGTCAAGTCTCCCTAAATTAGCCCATGGAAAACATTTTATTCCTCTAATTTTCTAACCAGAGTCAAGTAACATTAGCACTTAGCGATTGTCTACAGAGTTGCTGTTGCATAGATACCATCTGTAAAACTCTTAGGGACTCAAATTCACCACATATTTAATTTTTTCCCTGAATTCTCAATATACTTGGCATTTTAGTGAACCATGAATTATCTCCAGAAAGACTATATTTCACATTTCTACTTAATCAGAAAAACATACTTTGTAGTGACAATATATAGAATAGATAGTTTTCGAAAGTAAATTCTCAAGTGACCATAAATTAACTATAGCTATTCTTCAGAGAATTTCTAAGTTTCCTTCTTAGAACTTTGCAATGGTATAGATACGTAAAACTTCATTTAGAAATTACATTAACTCCATATTTCGAGATGTTAACCTGAGATTTTAATGATTCTTCCATTGCATAATTATTATAAGCAATTGTTTTAGTACTTTCCTATACCATAAACAAGAATGTATTATAATTATTTATATCAAATGAACTTCAAGGCGATAATTGCCAATTTCTGACCCTTGTGAACTGAATGTGTCCCCCCAGATTCATATATTGAAAGACAAATATTCAACGTGACAGTATTTAGTGTTATAGCTTTAGGAGATTACTGGGTCATGCAGGTAGAGCTCTCAGGAATAAGAGTAGTGCCCTTCTAACAATCAACAGAAAACAAGTGATCTCTGTAGGACATGTGAGGATATAGCAAGAAGGGCTATCTACAAGCCAAGAAGAGTGCTCTCATCAAACGCCAGAGCTTCTGGTGATTTGATCCAGGTCTTTGTAGACTCTAGAACTAGTGAGAGATAAAAGTTTTTATTTTTATTTACACTACCAAACCTATGGTATTCTGTTAGTGCAGCCTATAATCACTACTGCTAAGGTAGTAGTTTTTGTTTGTTTGTTTTCTCTTTCTTTATTTTAATTTACTTTGTATGATCAAGCACTTTACATAACTACAGCTTTTAAAGTGAATTTATTCAGCGTGAATACACTTCACACCAGTCCAGCTGAAAATATCGTACTAGCTTATTTTTGAAACCAAATAATGCATTTTCTGTATGGGTCATGTGACACGGATTTTCCTGTCCCAGGGCATTTTGTACAACCAAGATGGCCTCTCTTTCTTGCTCAAAAATGTGTGTAATGTGGCATTAAGTAACCACCTAATAAAACAATATGTTGTGTGCTTTTCCTTTAAATTCACTGGAAAAAGTTTCTCAGATAAAGTAACTCACTTTGGACCCCGTGCCAGGATCCCAGTTGACTTCTTTTGCAAATGACTTACACCAATGGAAATGTAGAACTGCTGACATTGGCAGCAGTTCCAGGAATTATCTTGATTAAGACATACAGTATCAAGAAGGGTTAATATTATTTGAAAGTAAAAGCTTTCATGCCAATAGCAAGATGACTCTGTGTGTACTGCTGGGTCAGCACTATAATTAAGAAAATTGCCTCTAGTGTGCTTGTTTGGTAATGCTATTATCATCTTTTTTTTCCCCTTAACAAGAGTAAACTACTTGGAGATGTCCCTATTTATTCTTCTTGCTTCCACTAACCCCTGAACCCACCAAGGCCATGCTAAGCTAGCATTTAAATGACTAAATGAGCTACTTTATCATCTGGTTCACCCTGAAGTCTTTTACATATTTTTCTTGACCTTTAACCCACAGACTATTATTTTGACAGCTATCATTAATGCTGTGTCCTGAGTAACCACGCATAGACTAAGATGGATGGTGAAGGAGCTGAGGAGTTGAAAGAAATGGACATCCACTTTCATCTTCCTATGATTAAATCGAAACCATCCAAAGCTATTGCACACAGAGGACACGGTGTCAGTGTTGGAATATAGTAACAGATTTTTCTGAGGGTCTGCCCCACTCAGAAAGAGAAAAAGAATCCAACTGTAAAACAAACAAACCACATAAAATAAACATCTAGAACTCTATAAATTTGATAAATTATGACTATTCAAGTACGAAATTAGATGAATCAATATGTGGTCAGAATTAAAATACTTCATAGAGTCCCATTGAAAAGGACCCTTGCTGGTAAATTTAACAAACAGAATACCAGTGTCAAGAGATATAAGTTAAAATGATATAACTACAAAGTTTTGCCAGACATCTTCCATTAATAAGTCTCAACTCTCATTTGAAAAGCCACGTTGGTCTGCTGTGATGATTTATACGAAACACCATGGTCCATTATTGCTCTGTCATTGAGAAGTCATCGCCAGCTTTGGACCCACACAAGTTTAATAACCTCCCTCCTCCGGGAAATGGCTATAACTGAATTTGGTGACATAATTTACATGATAAGAAAGGCATCTAGTGGGACCAGCAGTTAGTATAATGGCTATGTCGCTGTACTCCCACGTAGTTGACCATGGTTCGAGACCTGGACCCGGTGGCTTAAACTCACGCCGGGTGCGTGTGCATGCGTGCCCAAGATCCCTGGAGGAGAATGGAGGAGAAGGGATTGCGGCGTGGCCATCCCCCCGGGGGGTGATTTCTCGCTTTCTATCTCTCTGTCTCTCTTTGTCTGTCTGGTGAGCGCACGCACCCTATAGCAAAAACCTCTCAAAAAAAAATAAGAAAGGCATCTAGTGAATATAGCAACAATAGCATCCCAGAGCTAGTAAACCTCACAAAGATGAAAGTGACTAGGATGTTATGTCTTTTTAAAAAATTATTTGGAGAGGTTTTTACTATAGGGCATGTGCACTCGCCAGAAAGACAGAGAGAGACAGAGAGAAAGCAAGAAATCACCCCCCAGGGGGGATGGCCATACACAATCCCTTCTCCTCCATTCTCCTCCAGGGATCTTGGGCACGCACACACACATGCCCAGCGTGGGTTTAAGCCACCAGGTCCGGGTCTCGAACCATGGTCAACTACATGGGAGTTCAGCAACATAGCCATTATGCCAACAGCTGGTCCCAGATGTTATGTCTTGATAAGGTAGAAGTATCTTTCAACTTCAGTCTTAAGTGGTAAGTATAAATTGATGGGAAGGGTGTATAGAATTGATAAATTGTAGTTAAAATTAAGATATTAACTTTTACTTACGTGTTGCCATGTCATAAAACAAATTAAGGATACTTATCTTGGACTGGGGGGGTAGAGACAAAAGTGGGGAGGGGACAGAAGTGTGTGTGGAGGAATAAACCATATTACCATACTCAAGGAGTAAGATCTCCAGAACAGGAAAGTAGGGGGCTGACTGCACCTAAAGGTATTCCTCTTTCTCACATTGAGACTTTAGTAATGTAATGCTTCCTATTCTCCCCCAACCTGACCTTACTTACCAATTCAAATACTGACAGGAAATTAAACATTTTTATGGGTAGTTGTGAACGCACTGTCTTATAAAGTTCTTCTAAATCTTGTAAATAAAGTTCTTCCAAATCTTGCAGGTAAGAATTCATCCAGAATGATCTGGTTATATGTCCTAAAGCCTTGGAAAACAGACAAAATTTATTCTTGAGCTAACATGTGGTATAATTATGTGATTCTAAGACACATTTTGTGAAAATACCTTAACATGTAGCAAATCTTATAACCATCACAAAACACTAATGGACACTACTCAGGTTTTCAACTTTAAATAGGTCCTTTAGTATTTTTTTATAATATCCTAAAAGATCTTACTTTAAAAGGGAAAAGAAAGTTGTTATTGCTGTTGTTTTTAGTTTTTCTCTTTGATAGGCTAAATTGTAGGTAGATAAATAATGAAATCTTTATCCTTTGGAGGCTGCTAATTGAGTTAAGGTCAAGCAAAATACAAAAATTTAACTTTGTGATCTATAGAGCTCTGAATACTCATGTATTTGGCGGACTGGTTATCTGAAACCCTCTTTCCTTGCCTTGAAGATGGTTGTCTCCTCTTGTGTCATTACATGATCTTCCCTCTGTGTGTGTCTGCGCCCTAATCTCCTCTCTTTATAAGAATGCCAGTGAAAGTAGATTAGGATTTACCTTAATGACTTCATTTAATCTTAATTACCTCCTTAAAGACTCTATCTTCAAAGACTGTATCTTTAAGGACTCTACCTTCATCTGTGGGCACTGAGGGCTAGAACTTCAACATATGAATTAAGAATTGGGGTGAGATGCATAGTTCAGTCTATCACAGGGTCTAGCTGTAGCATGAGTTTGAGGATTATAAATGTTAGAAACATATTTTATTAATAAATAAGAAAAACGTTACAGGTAAAAAGTGATTCAACTTTAAAAGAAGCAAAACATCTTTTATCAGTAGCTTTCTTTTGCTTTTGTACTTTCACCTGTGTTCATACTGATTCACAATGATTGTGCTTCCTTTCAAAATGGTTCTGAGGGCCTGTGCCGGGTGGCCCAGGGCGCCTGCACCGGGCGGCGCAGGGCGCAGAGCTCTGCTTCGCGTGTCGGCCGGACTTGCGCGGCCCGGCCTGTGCAGCCAGGGCTCTGCTTTGCATGCTGGCCTGGCCGGGGCTCTGCTCCGTGTGCCGCGGCCTGGACCGCCCGGCCCCGCTGCCTCTCCGGCGGTGGGTGTGTCCCGCGCTCGGCGCCAACGCGGGCCGGCAGCGCGGATTGGCCGAGGTTGCCGTCCTTCCTTTCTTTGGCCAGGCAGGTGGGCGGGAGGTGGCACAGGGACCCGCGCGCTTTCGCGCACTAGGCGCTGGCATGTGGCCGCCGGGCCGGCGCATGGCCCCGGGCCTGCGCGTGGCGGCCGGGCCTGAGCGTGGCCGCCGGGCCTGCACGTGGCCGCCGGGCCTGCGCCTGCACGTGGCCGCCGGGCCAGCGTGTGAACGCCGGGCCAGCACGTGGCCGCTGGGCCAGAGCGTGGCCACCAGGCCTGCGCCTGCGCGTGGCTGCCGGGCCCGCACGTGGCCGCCGGGCCCGCGCGTGGCCGCCAGGCCTGCGCCTGCGCGTGGCCCCCAGACCTGCGCGTGGCAGCCGGCCGTGGGCGGCAAGCTAAAGCTGAAAACAAAGATTAAGAACTTGCAACTATAAGCAACAGAAAGAAACTTTAGCTGTCTTAAACCAATTGAGAAATATATTGTATAGGAGGATTATCTCTGCCTATGGACAGTGAGAAGATGATGGTTACCAGCCTTGCATTACCTCAGGGAAAAACAAGAACTATTCTACCATTCTTAAGGAAGCCAGATACCCGAGGATGACTCACGTTGCAGATCCCCACAACACCATTCCTGGTAAACACAAGATGGATGCTGTGCCGCATCAACTGATAACCATGTCTGCTTACCAGAACCGCTTTCCTGAAACTGTATTCCATGGAGACTCACCTACAATTGCGGAAATGCACGAGACCCACCCTTAATCCAACCCTGAATAGAATCTGTGTCCCCTATTGTTGAAAACTATATGAGCTGATAATTGAAAAAAAAAAAAAAAAACCTGAAAGAACTGGAGGGTATAATAGGAGGGATGGCAACCGCAGATGCTAGAGACAGTATGGGAGAGGTAATGGGAATGAGTAATAGAGGGCAGAAGGGAGGGATTCAGGGAACAAACAACACACTTAATAGACACAAAAATGAAAAGTTGTCTGTTGATAATGTATATGGTAATATCATTGTCTTGACTAATGTACACTTTACTCATGCTGAGAAAAACCATGTTGTACACTGTAAAGATGTGCAATGATAAAAAATAAATATATCAGCACTCTGGCAAAAGGAGAAAGATCTGAAGATATGATAGTAGAAAGGATAAATGTAGATACCAGAGGCTGCAAGGGAGGGGAGTGGGTGGTAGAGAGTGGGCATGAGGGATGAGGGGCAAAGGGAAGAAACACTTAACACCAAAAAAATGTAGAGTTCTCTGTTGAAAACTATATATATATATATATATATATATATATATATATATATGTATATTGTATACATCATAATGGGGACTTTATGTAAAATGTAAATTTAATTAATCTGAAAAGAAAAATAAAAGACAAAAATTTAAAAAAAAAATGGTTCTGGGTACAAGAGCCAGAGATTTCCATTGAAATTCTCATCCTTATCATTTTCTTCATCATCATCATCATCATCATCAAGATAACATTTATCAAACACCTCATGTTAGACATTGTACTATCCACTTTACAAGTACTGATGTGATGAATCGATTGCAATTACTCTTTCTCTATATGGATGAAAAAACTGAGCTTGAGAGAGTTAAAATTACTGCATGAAGCTACATCAGCTATATCACTTGTAAGTGCTGGAGGTTCATTAGTGCTCATTCTTGTCCAAGTCTAGCATATTCTGTGCAGAACATCCTCCCATGACTAACATGATTGATAACAGGAAGGAAAACCTGTGTCTGTAATAAAAAGGGATATTGGTATATACAAACAACAGAAACTTCCAATAATGTTTGCGTGATATAGACCCCGCTGAAGGAAATCCTGTACCAACCCATATGTGAAAGAGCATGTGACCCAGACAAAGGGAGGAAGAGATCCAAGCAGAATATTCCCAGAATGTTCTGCAATGAGGAGAGCTGGAGGAGAAGGGTAGATCCAGCTATTGAGAGGAAGCTTGCCATGATGCTACCTGCCAGCCCCGTTCCTTTTCACCACAGGTGGCCAAGGGATGGGTGACAAAGAAAATGAAGCAGGAAAAGAGGCTTTTTAAAAAGAGGATGAGAGTATGAAATGATTTGGAGGAAGACTAAACTCATGAAATACTAAAATCATCATGACTAGTTTAAAATTTCCAAAGATTCTAAACTGCTTTAAGAAACAAAATTTGACTGCAGATTTTTTGAATTTAAAAAAAAAAAAAAAAAAAAAAAAAAAAAAAAAAAAAAAAACACACTGGTACAGCCAGGTGGCGAAGTGGTTAAGTTCACTGAATCCCACATGGCTGGCTGTGCAGTTCAAGTCCCCAGAACAGCGACTTGAAAAACACACCGCACCAGGTGTGTATGCGGGCATGCCACAAATCCCAAGGAGAATGGAGAAGAGATTGCCACTTGGTGGTGTGTGTGGAGGGGGTTCCTTCTCAATTTCTCTCTCTCTCTCTCTCCCAAGTGAGCACATTCACTGTACAGCAAGTTAAAAAATAAATAAATAAATAAAAATGGCACCAGGCAAGCCATCATGATGTAGATGTAAAGCAACGCTCTAGTATGCTGAAACCACATGTGAAGGATCTGTCCCAAAGTCTTTCTCTACATGCCAGGGATGTGTGTGCACGTGTCCATGGGGCCGGAGGTGGATCACAGTTTAAAGACCCTGTGGAGGGAAAATGTCTTTCTCTCCCCCTTCCTCTGTCTCTCTTTTTCATGGAAGAAATAAATAAACTTTTAAAAAAATGACCCTAACCTTGATGTCTCAACTAAGAGGCATTTTAAAAAATGTTACATAGTCAGTGGAATATCAATCAGACATTAAAATTGTGATTCATAAGATTATTTGTGAATAATGAGAGTGTGTAGTAAAAAAAAATTGTCAGTTAAAGTATTAATAACAAAGTGTATTTTTTACTGTAGGATTCTAACTTTTTAGAAAGAATGTTAATATATTTATTAACATATAAAAATTAAAAATAGGTACCACAGAGTAGTAATGTCTGTTGTGGTCGTATCAAGGGTTACCTTTGGTCTTATTTTCATGCTTTATGGTTTGTAAATTGTCATAAAAGCACATTTTAAAGAACACTTTAAAAAAATAAAGATAAAATTGAAGGTGATTCACAGAAAGAAAAGGCATATTAAAAACTAGAGGAAACTTGCTTCAGAATAAGAGAAACACTGTTGCACTTGGGTTATGGCAGACTGTTCATAAAAGAGAATAAATTATGAAAAAATGTGAATTCTTCTGAGGCTCCAGAAAAAGGAGAGGAGGTTAATTCGGGCTGTTGTGCGTCTCCATAGGCAGTAAATTCTATTAATCTGGTACTTAAAAGTGTAAGGATTTACTCACATCTCAAATTGAACTGTTTGAGAAAAGTTACTAATCTAAACCAAAGACTAAGCTCTTGGCAGGACAAAATCACTTTGTGAACTATTTAAAAATACTGATTCTCTCAGCCCATCTCAGGCCAATCAAAACAAATTCTCTGGATGGGAAGCAAGCAATGTATTTTTTTAAAGTTCTGCAGGTGAAACTAGTGTGCAACCAGGATCTAGGACAACTAGTCTAACTTTAAATAATCATATTTTAAATAGAGGGAGCATAAGTGCTTGTATATGTATATGTATATGTATATGTATATGTATATATATATAGAGAGAGAGAGAGAGACAGAGAGAGACAGAGAGACAGACAGAGAGAGAGACAGAGAGAGAGACAGAGATACAGAGAGAGACAGAGAGACAGAGAGACAGAGAGAGAGAGAGGCTTTTGGCAAGTTGTTTAACTAGCTTTTTGGCAAGAAATCTAGAACACCAATTTGTAAGGGCAAACATGGATCGCAGGTAGCCCCAGAGCCGAGGAACAGCTTTGATTTGTTAAAAATTTGTGAGTTCACAGCTTTCTCATCAATCTTATGCTGCTCTGTAATTGTGCATTTCTCCTTCTCTGTATCAAGGATTTCACCTCCCTGGTATCTGGGTTTCCACAACTTTTTTTATTGAAGTAAGCATTGGGAAGTTATTTTGGGACTTTTACTTTGCTAATATCAATTTTGGGGGAGGTAGTGATGACAAATTTCTGGTGTGTTCTACGCAGTGAAACTTGAAGACAAGAGGTCCAGTCATAAGTAGCCAGCCACTGCTCAGTTGCTTCAGGAAAACCAATCTCTTGCTTCTGTGGCGTCCAGTGAGGATGATCAGAATGGTCCTGGGAGTGATGCTAGCTCGCAGCTTTCTCACAGGCTGACTGAAGGGTTGCTTGCCATGACTCAACAGCTTTAGTAGGGTAAGTATAAGCACTTTTATCCTTGACACATTTTTGGTCGAGAATGCTGTACTGAGAATTGTTGATCACATCTTTTTAATGTGAATTCTCTCACGATAAGAAACATTACCTTCCTTTATTATGATCAGCAAATGCCCACCCAATGCCATCATCAACCACTGACAATCATATAAAGGCTTCAAAAATCACAGTGTCATTTAGAGGTGATTATAAGAAGGAAATAAATAAAATGTGAAAGGAGTGTCTTCCAGTACCCACACAGATGTGTACTTCCTTTCCTCTGTACTCTCAAAACTCCTGCCAATATTTCTATTTAATTTTGTCCTTGCATGTTTATCTCTCCCTCTTGGTCTGCCCCTTTTCAAGCATGGAATATGCCTTCTCTATCTTTTATCATCAGCATCCAGTATACAGTAGAAGCTTAATAAATGTTCATTGGTTGAATAAAGAGATGAAGTACCAGGAATTATTATCAGTTTTATTATATTCTTTTCAGTACTATGACTTAAACTTCTATGGTAACTCTTCTTGGTCTTCCAAATGTCCCCATTGTCCCTCTATGTTTTTATAATGTTGTTCAATAGCAACCAAACTTGTATTCTAAACAGTTATAAAGAATTCTGGAATAAATCACAAGTTTGCTCTCAAAAAAATTTTCAATTTAAAGGTTACCAGTGCATATGGTAAGCTATACTTTTACTTGCTTCATAATTCTTTTGACTTGATGAATACCAAGTTACTTTTGCATGTCAAATAAACAATTTGGGGGTAAAAATAACTATAGTAAACACATTTAGTATGCTCAAGTGGATGACCCATACTATGTGCTGGACTTGCTCAATTAAAGATAAAAATTCTGGAGGCAAATGGCTTCAGTACAGACAAAGCCAATGTGTTCTAGGATGACCACACTCATCAACCATTCATCCTCAAAGATGTCGGCTGAAGTTCAAGCATCCAGTACCCTTATGGGTTAAGCTAATTCCATGGAGCTTTAAGGCCTAAGATAGGACACAATCTATGTGCCAGGTGGACAGTGGATCATTTTGCACCAGGGGTCAACTATCAGAAATTTCAGGGATATGAAAAGATATGCTATCTTGGAAAACATCTGCAATCTTTACTTATATATGCTACGCAGTACTGATTTGAGACACTGGGTATTAGAAAGAATAGACACTGTGAATTAAAAAAAAAAAAAAACATAGCAATGTAATTCATCACTACCATGAAGAAAATATCCAATAAAGTTTAAAAGATGCTACATGACTTTTATTTTATCACATGAATTAAAATATTTGTCATAGAACATTTTGTGCTTATGTTATTGCAAATAATTAATGGAGGTTTCATTTGTGGAAAAGTTCTGTGAGAGTAAAAAGGCATGCGAATTTATTTTACATATTCTGCTTCTTTTCCTTTATTCGATTCCTTTCCACACTAAAGGAATCTTGTTATAACCAAATTGAGTAGAGGTAAGTTCTTAAAACGTGAAATCAAAAAACCAAACAACATTCAATAATCTTTGTTTGGGCTTCTTCTCTACCAAATAACTCAAATTATATTGCTAATGCCATTATATTGCTAATGCTGATATTGAATAGCAGTAAAAGCTTTATTATAACCTGCGTATCAATCGAGATGACTAAAGACCTAATGCAACCGTATTTCAGAGGCTGTTACCATGTGTATCAACCTATGCATTTGTCTTTCTCTAGTAACAGCAAGATTCAATGGTTCTTCATTAAAATCATTAATTTTTATTTGATAAGTCACTATTCTGTGTTGACAGGTAATAATGATTATTTACACCATAGAGCTGTCACATGTATTATTCTATATTCAGGAACCTTGCTTGCTGCATGTTATAATATTCCATCCGTCCCTGCAAGAGTGTCAAGAAATTGAAGATGCTTGAACATCCCCCATACATACAACTATACATAAGTGTTTGGGTAAACGCTGGAAATTAAGATAAAAATTCTCCAAAAAATTAAAAAAAGATTAATATATTTCTTCCTTGAAAATGACTATCAAGTAAAATTGAGGCAGCATAAGAAGAATGGAATGGACTGGTAATTCTTATACAATGGCTCCAATCTGTATCCACCTTATATCTAAATATTACCCTTTATACCTTCCCAATACTAAAGTTTTGGGAACTTTTGTTATAATTAAAAATGTAAATATCATAGGTGAAAAAATATGGCTTAATATTTGAAGTTACTTACTTTACAGCTATCGGTGGAGGAAATTAACAAAATACGTTTATTTATCAGTACCTGTCAGTTACTCAATAAATTTGCAAACTTCCTTTGATGTAGGGACCTTCCTTAAACCAAAACTCTAAGAACATACAATGTACATGAAGAAAATTTCACTAAATTTTTATTTAGCCACAGTGTATGTCACTTTCTCTTAAACCCTAATTGAGGACAAATTAGAAGATGCATGGTTTACTGTCTTGTGGTATAAGTTGTATTTTCCAATGTTTCATTATGAAAAATTTCACAAATGCAAAGGTGAAATAATTTTTAAGTGAACACCCTACATAGAAGTGTTTTTAAAAACTGTAAAATTATTCATCTATACATTTTATCCAGCTAATATCATTAAAATTTAAAAAAATGTTTGCACAAATACTCAATATCCTAAAATGAGGTATAGAGCTGCCCAAAATGATAAACTGTTCAAATTAAGGGAAGATAGAGAGAAAGGTATTAATAACATATAACTTAACTATGAATGAACCACCATTCCGGTGGCAGAATGTTTCAAACACAATTTAAATAGCATTCAGTCAAAATAAACAATCCCTAAGATATTGAAAAAGAGAATAACCATATTAATACCATCAAGTTGTAATAAAGTACAAATGGGACAATGTCAATGAATTTAGCTGCAAGTTTCTGTTTGAACACAATGATTCCAAAGTATAGAAGATATATCCCTAGGAGTATTTAGTTTCTATACTAAATAATATCAAGATATTAATGCTCCACTTGCCTTTCAACCATCTGATTTCTCAAGGAGAAAGTATTAGCTTAATGCCAGTATGTATTAAAGGCCTCTCTACCTATTGGAATGCCCATTTTTATGACTTATCCTTCAATAAGAACAATATCTATCTAGAATTAATTACATTGATTTTCTTTTGTAAATTACCTTCTACTTATGGTTGTAGAATATGGCTTTTTATTTATAGTGGTAATACAAAATTTCCTTTATGCACATTTATATACGTGAAAAGGAAGTTTATTTGAAGAAAAATTAGGCAAATAATGACTCAAGTATATCACAGACAATTATAGGCAGAATTTATAAAGTTAGCTATCAAATGCCTAGAGTAGAAAGATTATTTTAATGACTGCTACTAGATAATATTTTGACAAAGACACTGGCAAGACAATGATGAAATTTCTCAAATGTGTAGTTGCCACCCTTATCTACTTATTAAAAACTTGTTTCTGGGCTTCTTTTGCCTAGAGCTTGAATTCATCCTCACAGATTTTTTTTTTTTTGGAGAGGTTTTTCGCTATAGGGCGCGTGCGCTCGCCAGACAGACAGAGAGAGACATAGAGACAGAAAGCGAGAAATCACCCCCCAGGGGGGATGGTCACGCCGCAATCCCTTCTCCTCCATTCTCCTCTCGGGATCTTGGGCATGCACGCACACGCGCCCGGCGTGAGTTGTAAGCCACCGGGTCCAAGACGCGAACCATGGTCAACTACGTGGGAGTCCAGCGACATAGCCATTACGCTAACTGCTGGTTCCCCCTCACAGATTTTGTTCATGAATGAAAACTCTAAAAGTGACCAAGAATACTATTCCTTGAAACTCTCAATGTAATGAAATAATTATTAATATTTTATTTAGCAATAGAGGCAGGGCAAAGTGTTTTAATTTCTTCCCTAACTCCATGTAAGTCTATAATTTGAAAATCTCCTTTTTTATAATATAATAAATTACCATCACAAACAGAGTGATTTCTAAGTCATAAAAACAGCAGGTGGATAAATACAGGTTGTGATTGCTTAGAATATAAAGTTAGTATTGTATCATGGGAAGTCTTAAATTATTGGCACTTGACTCTCCAGTAGACTATAGGAGTAAATTTCATTAGCTATCATCATGCCACAAAAGTCCTTATAGCAAATATAGAGTCTAGAAGAGGTGACTGAAGTCATCATAGTCTGCAATATGAACCATTTGGAGAAAGATTTCCTCAGTGAATAAGTTGAACAAAAGATTATAATTCAACTATAGAAGTTTTTAATGTTCACTTTATTCCAGCATTTTTATACCATTTTAAAAAAGTCATATTACTAGAGACAAAGTGGAAAGAGAGTGTGAGAGGGGAAGAGCATAGGAAAGTTGGGGGGAAATGGAGAGGTAAGACACTTGTGGGACACAGATAAGGTTTATTATCTGTTGACAAGGTTGTGTGTGGTGGTCTCAACTGGGCTGGACTGAGATGTATATCATGCTGGGTGAAGTCTCTTCACAATCTAAATGATGTATAGTGAATTAATGTATGAATAATAATTTTAAAATATAAATACTAATACAAAAGTCATATTACCCCCCACCCACCACCTCCCTTTGCCTTCATAATCTTGGAGCGTATGTGGGATGCCTAGCAGGAGCATTCGATAGAACATTATTGCTAAATAGGTAGTGGAACCCACACATGCGTGCACACGCACACATACATAGGTGCGCACACAGATGACATGATAGAAAAATGCCTTTCCAAAATTCAATTGTTTCTATAATTCAATTATTACAATATTCTGCTATTTTATTTTGCTAAGCTCTGCTATTAAAATAACTTTAAAAATGATGTGTACGAGGAATTTCAAAACTTTTTAAGTATTTTAATTTTTTGTTGTTGGCTAATTTATTCTAGGTAATAACTTAAAAAAAAGTTTAATTGACATATTTAGTTGTGCATATTGATGGGGTCCAATGTGATTTTTTGATACATGAACATAGTGTGTAATGACTGCTTCAGGTCTTCAGGTGTCACTTATCATTACTTGGCATCTAAACATTCAAAATCCTCTCTTCAAGCTTGTTGGAAACCTTCATTGTATGAGGGGACTTGAAAAAGTGCATGAGAAAATGGAATTAAAGTACAGGTTAATTTTAGTGCAAAATTTGAAGTTTTTTTTTATTTTTTATTTTATTTTATTTATTTTTTTTTGAGAGATTTTCACTATAGGGTGCGTGTGCTCGCCAGACAGACAGAGAGAGACATAGAGACAGAAAGCGAGAAATCACCCCCCAGGGGGGATGGTCACACCGCAATCCCTTCACCTCCATTCTCCTCTCGGGATCTTGGGCACGCACGCACACGTGCCCGGCATGAGTTTTAAGCCACCGGGTCCGGGACGCGAACGGCGGTTGACTACGTGGGAGTCCAGCGACATAGCCATTACGCTAACTGCTGGTTCCCCTGAAGTTTATTTTTCATGATATATCTTTCATGAACTTTTCAAATACGTCTTTTGTTGTCACTAACTATAGTTATGCTACTGTGCTCTAGCAATAACTCCACTACCTAATTGCAATTTTGCATTTGTTAGGCAAATTTTCCCTATTTTTCCCATCCTACTTCCTCTCTTGTATCCACTATTCCACTCTCTACCTCCACGCTCTCAAATACTTTCGCTTCTGCTAATGAGTCAATGATGAAGTAGTTGTCTTCTAGGGTCTGGCTTATTTCACTTACCATGCTTTCCTCCAGGTTAAGAAATCCACATTGCTTTAAAATGACAGGATTTTAACCTTTTTATGGCTAAATAATATTCTATTGTTAAATAGACTACATTTTCTTTATTTATTGAACAGCTGATGAACACTTAGGTTGATTCCTTGTCTTGAGAGTTGTGGATAGTGCTGCAGTAAATATGGGAGTGCAGCTATCTCTTCCACATATTCATCTCTTTCCCTTTGGATATAAGTTCAGGAGAGGAATTAGTGAATCATAAGGTTTTGAGGATCTGCCATACTATTTTCCATAGAAGCTGTACTAATTTACATTCCACCAACAATGCTCAGGGGTTCCCTGATTCCACATCCTTGTCAGGCTTTGCTGTTTGTTTTGTTTGTTTGTTTGTTTTTGATAACAGCCACCTGGGTGAGATCATAACTCCTTGTAGTTGTGACTTTCATTTCCCTGATGTTTAGTATTGTTGACCATTTTTTCATGTACTTGTTGGCCACTTGTATGTCTTCCCTTGAGAACTGTCCAACTTGATTATGCATTTTTAAATTTAGTTTTTAAATTTTATTTATTTCTTCCATGGGAGAGAGGGTAACACAGAGAAAGAGAGTCAGAGAGAGAGAGGCACCTCTGACAGGATCTTCACGTCACAATACACTCCAGTCAGCCCAGATCGGAGCACAGATTGCACATGCAGCCTGCTCAGGGAGATTCTTCCTTAGTATTCTCCTCTACATCCATGCTTCTTTGTCCATTTACACACTGACATTCTTCAAGTAGTATGGATTGCTGAAGTTGTTGTGGTTTGGTTTCCCCAGAAGTAGACCCAGGACAAGAATTTAAGCATAAGCAGTTTATTTTGGAGCTGATCACAGGAAACACCAGTAGGGGAGTGAAGCAGTAAAAAACGGAAGGAAGTCAATTAAGGGTGTGTTATCAAGGGAGTTACCACCACGAGCTAGTAGAATTTGATCCCAGTGGGGAACTCTGTGACACAGCGTAGACTTGCTCTTGCTCGGGACAAGTAAGACTAGCACTGCCACATCCCCAGACACCTCTTCAAGAATGTTACTACCAAGTCTTTTTTTCTGTCGGAATATAAGATAGAGTACATTGATATCTGAAGTGACTTAGGTATTCTGTGTTACAGCATTTCCTTCTATGGAGATATAATGTAAATATAATTGATCCAAATCAGTTTAAAAGGGTGTATTACCCTATAACAGAGGAAGAGGAAAATGTAATACCTACTGGACTTCAATAATATTATTACTATTGCTAAAGCAATATGTGCCACATAGATTATCAGATAGATCTCCACCCTTTGGAAGTATAAAGGGAACATACTGCCCACCCCTATACTGACAGGCTCTTTTTCTGCTTTTCTTACTTAAGAACATACTTTAATCCTTCTTCTAACATTCTTGTCTCCTGATTCATAGGCAGCAAACTACCCAACCCCACAGTTCCTTTTCTTCCAAATGATCTTCCCAGGTCATTGTCATCTTACCTGGATGTGCTAGTCTCCAGATCAGTGACAATAAGTGTATATGTATTCCCTGCTTGTGCAGCCTAATTCCATGAAATCATAAACACAATGAAACTAACTAAATGAGGGGTGGGAATGCGAGCATATGTAAGAGCTTACAGCGTGACTATAGGCATAAAGTACAAAGTAGCAGACTGAACTATCATGCCTTATACTACTGAAGGGATGAGGCTTTGTTTTCCTGCCTATCTGTTTATTTTATCCTCTGAAAGACCATGGTCACACCGTACTCTGAAGAGCAAAGTAGATTGTTGATTATGTGAGTAGGCTATATCAAACTGTTTGAGACCAAAACCCAGCTCTACAATTGGCAGGCTATTGTTTTTCTCTAAGAAGTAGAAATAATAATAGTACCCACCTCATAGTAGTGTTGTATAGATTAAATAAGATGTTCCTTGACATGGTGCCTGCACAAATGTAGGCTGTTGCGAATCAGTAGATCCAGTCAGCCTCCCTACCAATGATGATTTTTTCCCAGGCTCTAGTCTTGTATGTGGCTGACATTGGCTGTGACAAGAAATGTGTAAAGAGAGGAATTTCATTTGGCGTATCCAGATATCACAATTTGGCCTTCTCAAGTCCCCATTTAAACCTTAACAGATTTAAAAGGTTTGGATAGCAAATGTCTTCCATGTATCTCATAGGAACCAATACAATTGGTAATTGCATTTGTGGAACCCTACTTCCGAGGAGGAATTTAAAATTGCTTTTTTAAAAAATAATTATTTATTCATTCATTTATTTTAATTTGGCCAGACACACACACACACACACACACACACACACACACACAGAGAGAGAGAGAGAGAGAGAGAGAGAGAATGCAGGCCACCAGGTCCAGGACTCGAACCATGGTCAGTCATGTGGGAGTATCCAGTGCCTTAACCATCATGACATCTGCCAGTCCCCTAAAATTGCCTTTTGAGGAGCCAGCATATGGCATAGTGGTTGGGGTGTAGGACTCCCATGTGGTTGACTGTGGTTCGAGTCTCGGACCTGATGGCTTGAAAATCACACTGGGCACATGTGCATGTGTGCCCAAAATCCTGAGAGGAGACTGGAGGAGAAGGGATTACAACATGGCCATTCCCCCAGAGGGTAATTTCTCACTTTCTGTCTCTCTCTATCTCTTTGGCAAGCACATGTGCCCTATAGCAAAAATCTCTCTAAATAAATCAATTAATTAATTTAAAACTAAAATTGCTTTTTGAGGGTCTGTCTGTTTTTAAAGTAATTGTGCTTGCACAGATATATTTGGTACACTGAGAACTCCCCTTTCATATTATACACAACACCTTTGTTTTTAATGTTCTAACATCATAATTATAGTCATATATATTACATATAATCTGTATATAAAATATATTGTATGTGTATATAAAATATATTATGTATTATATATTTTTATAAATGTATATATAAACATACACACACACATATATATACATACATATGTATATATACCTTATGTGTGTGTGTATATATATATATATGTGTGTGTGTGTGTGTGTGTGTGTATACATATGTATATATACCTTAGGAATTTAAAATTAAACCCACCGGAGCTGACTCTGTGGCATAGCAGTAATACATTGTGCAAGAGAAGCTGCATTCCACATAGTGGCCACAGTCTGAAGACTTGGCCCAGTTAGCCCAAGACAGGCTGAACTTGGCCAGGATTCACTGGGGTGGACGTGTGGAGGAAGGAGAACTTGACATAACCAGCCCCTGTGAAGAGTTCTTATTTCTCTCTCTCACTCTCATGTGCATTTGTTCATGCTTTATCATAAGCAAACAAATAAATAAAATTATAAATAATTAAACATATGAAAGAGTCCCCAAATTAGAGATATCTGGTTCAACTAAACCAGGAACAATACAATATATATTCCTCACATTATGCTTACTTGGGAGCTGTAGATCTAGACAATGATGTGCATTCTAGGTTTTTAAAATTCTATTTTAAAATTCAAGAGAGTGAGAGAGAGCACACTTCTTCCCTGAAAAGAGGTGAACTTCTGTTACAGGAGTCATAACATAAGGTGAAACTCAAATGAAATCTGATCCTTTATATTTAAAATAAAAGGGAGACTTTTTCTTTCTTGTATTGATTTATTTAGTTTAGTAATTCTCTTATTGACTGACTGATGGACTTTTAAGTGTACACTTAAGGCTTGTCTTACTTTTAAAATTAAATATCAAGTTTAAAAGCAGAAATCTATAGTCAGTAATTTAAAAATGTTAAGTAACAATATTTGACTCTGCTTTATATGAGACACATAATTTATTTTTGAGAAAGAGAGAAGTATAATATTTGTTAAGTACACACACACACACACACACACACACATACATATAAACACATGTGCATGTGAATGGCTTAACCACAGGTGGACATTCACCAGGTGATAAATGACCTCTGAAACCTTGGCACCGTCAGGTGTAAATGCAGGAACTGGGCTGTTGCAGGTACTCCCCATTGTGAATTATGGTTTATATAATAATTTGCTCAGCTGAGTAGCAGTCTAATGATTTGCAATCAGCAATGCTTTCTCCAGATTCAGCTGGTGTCTCAGCTTCTCAGCTTCTTCACAATATTCATTAAGTAATTTTTTGATATTTATGTTTCACTCTTGTATTTTGTTTTCTAGCACTGTGGTTAACATGTAGGAAATTCCTGACAGCTAACTTTAATCACCACAAAGAAAAGATTCTGTGCATTACATATTTGTTTATGTTCTGTTATTTGAAAACTGTCTGTAACTAAATAATGCATTATGATTAAATGTGTTGTATTGTAGTTGCTGCAGATTGGGCAAAGGGAAGGGGCTAAAGGATCAAGAAAGTGAAAATGCAGGGCAAGGAAGTGAGGTCAAGATCAGATTAAATTTGCATTTGCAGCAGGCAAACAAGAAAAGTAAAGATTTGAAAGAAATTAATCTATCTCCATACATAGTAAAAACATCTGTTCAGAACAAACAAAAGGTGTTAATAGTGACCAGTAAACAGCTAATGAGAAGAATGAATGATATAGAAATTGGATGTTGAATGTAACCTGATCCTTGGTTGGAAGTAGCAATCAAAGATAAAGCTTTTATGGGGAAATCATGTTTCCAAGTAAGTTGAAAGTAGAACAGATTCATTTCACACAAGAATATGCTTAATTTTTATAAGTCTTGGACTTTGGATACTCTCACTCTTTTGAGCATCTGGATATCATAAGACTACCACTGTGCTTAGCTTTAATAAATATTTGCTGTTGTTATTCCTTGATATATGTTAAACATTTTATTGCCATATTATATATTTGTATTTTTAAATATCTTTTTATTTTATTTGACAATTTCTCATTTGCACTTACTTGTTATACATCTTCATGGGGAACTGCATGTATTTTCAGAGCCTACAGGCAATGTGTAACAATCAAATCAAGGATAATACTATATTAATCATTTTCAACAAAGAACGTAACATTTAAGATTATCCATATAAATGATTGGCAATGTCTTTTTTTTTCACTCAGTTATGGTATGCCATTCCACATCACATTTGTCCAATCTTCCTTTGTCTGTTAAGTGCTTTTTCCCTCTTCCTCTCCTATCTCACTATCTGGAATCTACAGTTGTCTTCTCTATTTCTATTATTTAAAATTTTTCAATTTCTGCCATAAAGTGAAGACATTCAGTATATATTGACTGAGGACATAGTGTTTGCCTTTCATAGTCTGATTATTTTCTTAGCGATGCATCTTCTAGATTTGACCGGTTTGTATTTCAACAGGATTTCATTGTTCTTTATGGCTGAGTAACATTCCATTGTGTATATGTGCCATATTTTTGAAATCTAGTAATCAATTGTTGGACACTTAGTTTGATTGCATGTCTTAACTATTGTAAATAACATTGCAATAAACATGAATGTGCAATTGTCTTTCCCAATAAATCTTCTGGGTAAATATCTAGAATCGGAATTTCTGGGTTATATGGTTGTTCTATTTGTAAATTTTTAAGGAATTCCATATTGTTTTCCACAATGGCTGTACTAATTTACATTCTTATCAATAGTACAGGAAGGTTCACTTTTACCATAGCTTCACCAGCACTTGTTCTTTTCTTCTACTTCTTTCTTTTTTATTTTTTTTATCATAGCCATTCTGAATAAGGTTAGGTGCTACCTCATTGTGGTTTTGAATTGTATTTTTCTTGTTCAGATCAATTGCTCATTTTTAAATTATTCGTTTTTCTACCATTAAACTGCTTGAGTTCCCAACATAATCTGGTTAATATCTTACTTACCTATAGTTTATAAATATTTTCTCCATTCTGTAGGCTGTCTCTTTAATCTATTTATTGTTTTCTTTTCTATGCGGAAGCTTTTCATTTAATGAAATCTCACTTGTTTATTTTTGGAGTTGTTTGTTGCCTGTACTTGAAAGATTTTACTTAAGAAATCTTTGCCTAATCTAATGCCTTCAGGTATTTCCTCTGTGTTTTCCACAAGCAGTTTTAGAGTTTGAGACTTTCCATTTAGATCTTTGATCCATTTTGTGTTGGCTTTCGTTAATGGTGAGAGATGGTTTCATTTTTCCGAGGTGGATATCCAGTTTTCCCAGCACTATTTGCTGAAACTGCTTTCTTTTCTACACTGAATTGTCTTACATTGTCCTTTGCATAAATCAGTTGACTGTATTTTCTAATTTATTCCTGGATTCTATATTCTGTTTCATTGATTTATGTATATGTTTTTGTGCCAGTACCATGTTGTTTTAACTAACACTGCTTTGCAATATATTTGGAAGTTGGACAGAGAATAAAGACTCTAACCTTATTCTTTTTGAACAGAAAGGCTTTGGTGATGCAGGGTCTTTTATGATTCCAAATTTTATAATTTTTTTTCTGTTCTGGTGAAAAGTATCACTGATAATTCAATAGGAATTGCATTGAACTTATAAATTAATTTGCATAAAATTAGCAATTTTTATATTGACTCTTCCACTCCGAAAACAAAGAATATCTTGACTTTTTGTATAATTTTCAATTTCTTTTTCCAGTTTTTCATAATTTTCCTTGTAGAGTTCTTTCATCTGTGGCTAGATTTATTGCTAAGTGTTTTATCTGTTTATTTTGTGGCTCTTTAAATGGGAATGCTTTCTTCAATTCTGCCTCAATCCCAATCCATTCATTGCTGGTGTATAACAGAGTGTTAGATATTGTATCTTGTGACTTTACTGAACTCAGTTATTACTACTAGGAGTTTTTTCGTGGGTTATTTGAGATTTTCTTTGTATACAATCATGCTGTCTGTAAATAGGGATAATTTAAATTCTTCCTTTCCTATTTGAGTGCCTTTTATTTCACTCTCTTGTCTGATTGAGTAAGTTAAGTCTTCAAGTGCTCTACTAGAAAGGAGTGAAGGTGGACAATCATCATCTTATTCCATTTTTTAATGGGAAAGTTTTCAGCTTTATCCCATTCCATTTAATGTTAATATGGGTTTATCCTAGATGGCTTTTATTGTGTCAAGAAATATACTTTTTATACTTATTTTCTGAGAATCTTAATTATAAATAGATGTTGTAGTTTATGAAATGCTTTTTCTGCATCTATTGATATGATCATATGATTTTTATCTTTCTGTTAATATGATGTATTACATTAATTGTTTTGTGGCTGTTGAACCATCCTTGCATCACTGTGATAAAGACTACTTAGTCATGGTCTATAATCTTGTTAATGTGCTATTGTATTTAATTTGCTATTATCTTGAGGATTCTTTTTCTTTTTGTGTCCATATTGGTCTATAGTTTTCTTTTATTGTTTTGTGTCTTTCTCTGCTTTCAGCATCAGGATAACGAAGGCTTCATATAATGAGTTTGAAAGAATTTCTTCCATTTGGATCTTTAAAAATAGTTTGAAAATAGTTTGAGGAGAATTGGTGTTTCCTTTACAGCTTTTGTAGAATGCATAAGTGAAGTTATCAGCATCTGGACTTTTCTTTGTCGGGAGACTGTGTATTACTAATTCAATTTCACTACTTGTTATTAGCCTGTTTAGGCCTTCTATTTCTTCCTGGTTTCATCTAGGGTGTATGTGTCCAGGAATTTATATACATTTCTTCTAGGTTTTCTACTTTTATGGGGCATATACTTATTTGTAGCATTCTTTAATATTTTTTTATTTCATCAGTATCTGTGGTAATAGTGCCTTCTTATTTCTGATTTCTGATTTTATTTATCAGGTTCTTTCTCTAGTTTCCTTAGTTAGTCTAGCTAATGGTTTGTCAATTTTGTTTATCCTCTCAAAAAACCAGCCTTATTAAAAGGTTGGTTTTTATTGCTATTTTATCCCTATTTCATTTATTTCTGCTCTAATCTTTATTTATTATTTTTAAATGCTATAAAGTGTGTGTGCTCATCAGAAAGAGAGAGGAAAGAGAAAAAATTGGAAAATACTCCCCAGGAGGAATGACCATATTACAATCCCTTCTCCTCTATTTTTCTCTCAGGATTTTGGACACGCACAGACATGGTTCTGGCACATTTTTCAATCTGCCAGATCTAGGACTCAAATGGCACAGTTAGACAGATGAGATCCAGCTGCCTTAATCACCACACAACTGATTGGCCCTATTATTTATTTCTTCTTCTAGTACTTTTGGGAGTTTTTGTTCTTGCTTTTCCAGTTCCTTGAGATGAGTCATTAGGATATTTATTTGCCATATCTCATTATTTTTCTCTGAGCACTAATTGTTATAAACTTTTCTCTCAGACTGCTTTCGGTGTGTTTCAGAGATTATGGACAATTGTGTTTTAATTATCATTTGTTTCAAAAAATCGTTCAATTTCATTTTTAATTTATTTAGTACCTTTGAAGTCATTAAGAAATGAATTGTTTAGTTTCTATGTATTTGTGCATTTTTGAAAGCTCTTTCCATTGTTGATTTCAAGTTTAATTCCACTGTGGTCACAAAAGATACTAGATATGAATTCTGTACTCAGGAACCTCACTCAATTCATGAAACTAATTCTCTCTTTACTTTTTCAGATATAGATTCTATGCTCCAGTAGCTCCTGCAATCTTTTTCCTAGTTAGTTTTACCTCACTCCTCTGCTGGAAGTGTAAGTATTTACTGAAATGTATTAGCCTTTCTTCCCAGTGAGTTACACCAGTGAGTGGTTCTAGTCTGCCATCTTGCCTCTTCTCTTCATGTTATATATTTTAAGAATTAGAAGAGAGCTTTCACCAACACAATATAAAATGCCAAAATATTTACCTGTGTTATTTAGAAGGCTGAATGCATTATTATATTGGTTAACTTTTTATTTTGTTTTGTTTTTGTTGAAAGATGAGTTTGTTTTACTTTTTCTGTGGGAGTATTGGAAAATAACTTTCCATATATTTTCACCAGATTTGAGATCAGACTATTTGTTACCAATAAAGTTTGCATAATGTCAGAGTACAAGTGAATGTTTGCTTTGTTGCCAAAAATATTTTTTAAACCCATGCATAGTTTTTTTCCATAATATGCATTGTCTAAAAAAATTTTAAGACCCCCCACATATTTGTTCAATCTGCAATCAACTTTTTTGTTTTTAAAGACAATGATTCTTTCAACCTCAGATTAGCAGCACAATTAACTATTTGAAAAACCATAATAGAGTCTGGCCCATGACCTGGTGGCTAAGGTAGCAGGAACCCATATGGCCGACCACATGGCTTGAATCCCAGCCTCAGTGACTCAAGAAATACTACAGGAGCATGTGCATGTATGCTCAAAATCTGAAAAAGAGAGAGAAATGGAGAATTGATTGTGGTGTGATCATATCCCTTCGCAGGGTGCTTTCTCCCTGCCCTCCCTCTGTGTCTCTCTGACAAGTGCACATACCTTCTGACAAAATTTTTTTAAACTTAAAAAGATTGATTTGTAAAATGCAATATATAAGATTATGTACATATGTACATTATGTTTTTGTCCTCATGATTAGGAGTAACCAGGAGCTATTTTTCTATGACTGCTGGTTACTTGAACTTGAAAAAAATTGAGCAAATCCCTCTGTAAAGAATGAAGACAACATCCACAGGTAGCACTAGAATCAGAAAATATGACAGTTTGGGAGCCTCATATGGTCAGCAGGTTTGGTCCATCCATTAATACTATTGTGGCAACTCAGTGTGAATGAAACTGACTAATTTGAACAGAATCTAGAATTTTATTTAATACTGAGAGTGTTCTGTTTCTCCAGGTAAAATTATAGCTATTATCTTAACTATTCTGGATCAAACACACACACACACACACACACACACACACACACACACACAACCAACAGAACCAATACAAATAGCCCAACAGCAAGCTAATATCATTAGGAAACTTCAGAAGGTTCTGGTCAACTTGCCTCTTAAAAATACTATCTAGAGCTCATTTGTTATTAGAAAAATTTCTGTCAGCTGAGTTTTCCATTCTGACCTGGAGAAAATGTTTTTAAATATCCTGAATGTCTGGCTTCATCTCTCACCCATTTCAAAATAACATCTTTGCTCTTGGTCTCAGCACTGGAATTTTCCTCAAGCATCTCCCTGGATTGCTTTGTCTTACTCACAGGTGCACATGCTAATGGCCACTGCTGTTGCTGATGCCATCATTTTTCACTTTATTGCTTTGATTTATTACTATTTTGAGTTTGAATTTGGAATCCATTGTTTAGTTCACTGCATGCTAATGGGACTTTCTGCCTCAAAGATGGGGGGCATTTTCCCTTTTTCCCAACTTCAATATGTTATTCACATGAAGCGGATTAAATTAACCTATTTTGTATATCTTTCTATCTCTTTCCCAATGCATGCATTTTTCCTTCTCTTTTTTAGTTTTTTGTCTCTACCACTAAGAAAAATGTATACAGATAAGTTAAAAACTGCAGGTCTAGCCACAATAGCACAGACAGTAAGAGACCCCTGTGTGACACTGGAACCATTTGCAAAGACTCTCAGAACTGGATCCCTGGTCAACCTGAGCATGCTGGGTGCACCTATGATCCTGGCTTGCTGGAAGGCTGGAATCAGGGTTTAGTAAGACACTGTCAAGGATATCTGTCTATTTTTCTCTTTCTCTTTCTCATGAAATAAATACATAAGCTTTAAAAACAACAGCAGTAATAATAACAAAGGGGGTGAGAGAAATCTTTGGGAGATACATCTTTATGGCCTAGATGGTGGTGATGATTTCACGGGTGCAAGACTATAAAGATTTAATTTTAAAATGGAATTAAGGTATGAGTTTATTTTAGTGTAAAAAAATTGTCATAGATATATAGAGATTTTCATAATACGCATTTTCCTCAATATTTTGAGCACTGTTTTTAAAGTTTTTAATGTATTTTTTTAATTTTAAGAAATGCAGTTTTAGCTTTAATAAATCAAAATAAAAAAATGTTAAGAGAACTTTGCTTAAGACTTAAAACCAGGAAGCAGATTGAGCATTCTTTATATACTTATACCTAAACTCATTAAGATATGTACATTATATATATTGAACTTTTTATATGTCAACCATACCTCAATAAAGTGGTTTAGCTTTTGTTGCTATTATTGTTTTTGCTATTGGGTATGTGTACTTGCTGAAGAGAGCCAGAGGTTGGGGTGGGGAATGTGAGAAATCACCCTCCGGAAGAATGGCACACCACAATTCCTTTTCCTCCATTCTCCTCTCATGATTTTGGGCATGCATGCACACATGCCTGGCATGTTTCTCAAACCACCAGGTCTTGGACTTGAATCACATAGTTGGTCATGTGGGATCCAGTTACCTTAACCTCCATGTCACCTGCTGGCCCAAAGTCTTTTTTTTTTTAATTATTTTTATTTTTTTCTTTCATGAGAGAGAGAAATAAAGATATGGACCCTTAAAAGGGTTTCAAATCAAGATTTTTTTTCTCTATCGCCTTCCCAGCTAGCCAGGTCACAGGCTTGTACCTGTATTCCTGGCATGTACAGAAAACCTGAGACCCAAACTCCAGTCTTTCATATGACTTTGAGCCCTGCAGAGAGTTGCATTACTTCTCTGCCACTATGGCTGGCCTTTCTTTAAAAATTAAGAAAGAAAAATTAAATTTAAAATGTGACTGCTCTCAGAATTCCCCCATTATCGAACTCTCCTTCACTGCTGGTGGGAATGTAAACTGGTTCAGCCACTGTGGAGAACAATATGGAGGTTCCTTAAAGATCTACAAATAGAACTACCATTTGATCCAGCAATCCCACTTCTGGGTATCTATCCAAAGGGCAGGAGAATGCTCAGTCTGAAAAGCGCCTGCACATCAATGTTTATTGCAGCATTATTCACAATCGCTAAGACATGGAACCAACCCAAATGTCCACAAACTGATGAATGGATTGAAAAAGTGTGACATATATACTCTATGAAATACTATTCAGCCATTAAAAAACAACAAGACCCTGGTATATGATAGACAGTTGCCGGATATGAAGGATCTATTGCTGAGTGAAGCAAGCCAGGATATAAAAGAAAGAAATTGTATGTATCCACTTAATATATACCTACCATTCATACTTTATGGTAAAGATTGAAATATTGGAGGGCATAAAAGCAGTGAAAATAGTTACCGATGATGAAGACAGTGTGGAATGAGGTGGGAGAAGAGAAGAGAATGGAGTAGGATAGCAAGAGAACAAATAGAGAGGCATGACATTAGTGAGACACAGAAATGTTTTATTACCTGTTGATGATGATGATGTGTATAGTATGCTCAACTGGACTAGTCTGAGAAGTATTTCATGTTGGGTAAAGTCTCTTTTTACAAGCAAAATTATAAATAGTGTTTGAACATTTTAAAAAATTGGAATAATAATAATAATCTGAAGAAAAAGAAAAGCTATTTGATGATGATGATGGGGATTTTAATGTCTTTTTATTGACTGATATGCATAGTATTTCTTATAGAAAAAGAAAAGTAATACACTATAAAGTTATATGTGATTCAATGTAATACAAACAAGATTATGATGATAAATAAATAAATAAATAAATAAAAGAATCCCCCCCTTATCATTACATTTTCTAGGAACTGCCCTTTAATACAGATGTTTTCACTTATGTATTAGAATAGGGCAGCTGTAATGGCACAGTAGGAACACAGCATTCCACAATGCTGAAATTACATGGGAAGGTCCTGAATTCACATCCTATTTCAGTTGCATCCACAGGTACTAGTGATTCTGGCTGGCTGTGGCTGGGGGTGAATCATGGCATGAAGATCCTATTGGGGGTTTCTGCTCCCCTCTTCCTCTGTATTTTTCTTCATGAAATAAATAAATAAGTCAACTTTAAAAAGTAAAATAATAGGGACCAACAGGTAGCATAATGGTTACATCACTGGACTCCCATGTAGTCGACCATGGTTAGAGTCCTGGACCTGGTGGCTTAAAACTCGCACCAGGCATATATGCATGTGTGCCCAAAATCCTGAGAAGAGAATGGAGGAGAATGGAGGAGAAAGGATTGTGGCATGGCCATTCCTCCTCTGGGGGTTGATTTCCTGCTTTCTGTCTCTCTGTCTTTCTGGAGAGCACATGTATCCTATAGCAAAAATCTCTCAAAAAAAAAAAAAAAAGAAAAAGAATATAAAGTTTTATGAAAGAGGACTTTTTTTTTCAAAATGGGTTTGCTACCCAATGTATGTCTTATTTTTTTCCCTAGTGAGATTTTATACTCAGAGTTAATACTAATTATTAACTAATTTTCAAATAATTTTATGTAGCATATACCGTAAACCAATCACTGGGTGGTGTTTGGAATATGGTGAAAAAATAAAACTTATGCCCCTAGGGTTAACAGTTCAGCAGAGATGTAGTTAGTCATGTAAATGAAATAACGAAACAAATAGTCAATAATGAAACAAATCAAATGATGCAGAGGTTGAGGCGCAATGCATGAAACAAAGGAAGCCACACTCCTTGAGCTAGTCAAGGCTATTTAAAAGAGATAATATTAGCCTAACTCTTGAAAAAGAAGATGGTCAAATGCATCTGAGATTGGGGATGAAGATAATGTTAATGAAGCAACAGGTTCAAAGTCAAGAAGTATGAGAAAATTAGGTAAATTGGGGAATTACAAGCAGTTAGTGTGCAGATTATATGAATTGAGTGATATTAAATTAAGCTGGGAAATTTGGAGGCTGATCACAAATAATTTTGTTAATCTTACAAAGATTATATTTTTCTTTTAAAATTTGCTATAGGGCACATGTGCTCACTGGAGGGAGGGTGAGAAAGCACTTCCTTGCCCTGGGGCCAGCCAGAACTGTGGTGGTTAAGGCAGCTGCATCAAGTCCCAGACAAAGCAGCTTGAAAAACATGCTGTGCACATGTGCATGCATGCCCAGAATTCCAAGAGGAGAATGGAGTAGAAGAGATTATGGCATGGTAGCTTATCTCCCCCTCCCATCTCTCTCCAGCAAGTGCACACACCTAATAACAAAACTAAAAAAAAGAGAGAGAAAGGAAGAGAGAGAAAGCACCCTATGGGGAGGAAGGCCGTGACAAATCCCTTCTCTTCCATCTCCTCTCAGAATTTTGGGCACATGTGTACTTGTGCCTGGCATATTTTTCAAGCCACCAGGTCTGGGACTCAACAACATAGCTGGCCATGTGGGATCCAGCTGCCTTAACCACCATGCCACCGGTGGACCTGATTATATTTTTCATTTATAAATTGAATACCAAAATACATATTTGTGGAGAAAGTTAAAAAAAGAAAAAAAAAATCCCTAGAACCTATTTCCCCTAAAATTCCACTTCAGTAACTTAGGGGTGGGCACTGAAATTCTGCACTTAAAAGAAAATAACCCTCACCTGTACTCCCACCCATGGTGGCTTGCACTGGATGCTGCTGTTTGACAGAGAGAGGCCACATGGAAGACCCGGATTTGATTCCCAGCCACCTTCAAAAGCCTGGAGCCACCTTCAAAAGCCTGGTGTAGTGCCAAGCTCCTGTAGTCCCTACTACTCTGAGGCTGAGGCAGGAGGATTGAAGCATACCAAAACCCTAAGATACCACACACATGCACATACTTCACCAAGGGGGGAGAAATGAAAGAAAGAAAAAGAAAGTTCCCCTCTGTAGTTTTTGGAGCATAGCACACAAGAAAAACCTTTGTGGAAATCTGAGCAAGCATAGTAGTTATGTAATCAGAATTGCATGTCGAATCCTTTGGAAATATTACAGAGAATGCCAAAACAACTATTTGGTCAGGTCATTCAAACTACTGATCAGTGCAGTAAAAATATTTGCCAAACTGATTGGCCAATTCATTCTGAAAGGTGACCCAGTAGTCTGACTTGGAACCATTCAAAAATATTTCTCTGAGCTTATCATTGTACAGAATGGAGTTATTGTTTGCCTTTGGACTTCCTTCAGTAATACAACCTAATTTCTGAGTTTTGGTGGTGTATATTTCAGAGATTATTCTTGAATGACCTTCAAGGTTTTAAGTCTACATACTTGTGTTAGCAAAAATCAGACACTTGTTATGGTAAATGGTTTGCTACACTGGTAGCAGTGTAAGTAAATTTGCAAAATTATACTTGATTTCATGTAAGCTGGTAAAGTGGTAAATCCAGGAGCTTTTTCGTATATATATATATATATATATATATATATATATATATATATATGTGTGTGTGTGTGTGTGTGTGTATGTGTGTGTGTGTGTGTATAAAATATTCTCTGATCTGACCTCATGGAACAGTGTCATTATGAGACTGTACATGTTAGCTCTGAAAGTGTTATTAGTACCTCGCTACATACCCCAAACACTTGGACCTTTCCATGCTAAAAAGGTTATTCCTACATAGTGGGAAATAAAGATGTGGTTTCTTTACTATATTAAATGATTCACTTCTACATACACAGATCCTGAGTAATGCAGTTAATCTTCAACCCATAGCAAGGTGTTAGCAATGTTTGGGATGAGGACTCTCCCAGGCCCTGGAATCCCTGAGTCTTTCAAAGTGTTTCCAGTATCTCTTTTCTTTGAACCATATATCTGTGCAAAACTATTGTTCTTCACATATTTCACTCAATGCAACATATTCATCAGGTTGAACATTGAAGACAATATGAGAATCTAGCTATCTTTGATTAAGCCAAATGTGAAAGAGATTTGCAATGATGTAAAACAATGCCTTCTGAACTAATTATTTAGTTTAAAAACAGTTATTTCATAAAACATATTATGTAATTTTATACCATTTATAAATCAAATAATCAATACTTTAAAACATTCTTGGTTTTAATATATAGTATGATAAATATGGATAGATACAGCCCATGTAAATCAAACTTCCTTGGGATCCTCCATAACTTTTAGAGTATAAAGGAAGTTTGAAACCAAATAGGTGAAGGAACATTGGCCTGTATAAAAACTAGAGATTCATGAAAATACAATGTTTGATAGCACTCAATTCTTTTGAAAATTTTAATTTTGGCCCATTCTCTCTCAAATCAAATATTCTAATCTCATGGGACAAGCAGATGGCAAAATAGTTATGTCGTGGACTCCACGTAGTCCATCAAGGCTCGATCCTGGACCTGGTAGCTTAAAACTCACTCCAAGCACGTGTGAGTGTGTGCCCAAAATCCTGAGGAGAGAATGGAGGAAAAGGGATTGCAGCAAGGCTATCCCTCCACAGGGTGATAGAGCAAAACTCTCTTTAAAGAAAAATAAAATCTTAATGTTCAAATCTTTATTTCTAAAGGCTAAATTCAGTATAAACAAAAAAATTACAATAATAGCAGTAACTGGTAGACATTCAAGTTGATCAGAATATGTGTAACTCTTTAAAAAATGATGTTTCTTTTCTCGCAGGAAATGTACGTCTGTGTGTGTATGTGTGTGTGTGTGTGTGTGTGTGTGTGTGTATGTGTATGTCCATATTCAGGAGAGAGAGATGAGAATCTGGAAGGGTTGGAATAAGGAACTAGATTTTCCAAGATTCCACCAAATAGATATTTCTTTTTTTTTTTTTTTAGAGGTTTTTGCTATAGGGTGCATGCGCTCGCCAGAGAGAGAGACAGAGAGATAGAAAGCGAGAAATCACCCCCCAGGGGAGATGGCCACGCTGCAATCCCTTCTCCTCCATTCTCCTCTCGGGATCTTGGGCACACACACACACACGCCCAGCGTGAGTTTAAGCCACCAGGTCCGGGGCGCGAACTGCGGTCGACTACGTGGGAGTCCAGCGACACAGCCATTAAGCTAACTGCTGGTCCCAAATAGATATTTCTTGTACTGAGGGACTGTAGCAGCTTTGTGTCTTCTTAAAGCACTTCTTATCTGATGCTATGTAAAATCTTTTCTAACATTGCTACAGTATTGATTTTATTTTAAAAGTTACATTTGTGTGTGTGGGGGGGTGGGGGGGAGGTGTGTGTCTAGCTGTCATTTTATTTCCTGATCCAGTTTCTAATTTCTTAAGATTCCTTTGCATCATTTCACAGACTTCACCAGGGTTTTTCAATTTAGATCTGCAGATTTCATTAATATGTCATTGTTTACTCCCTCCCGCAGATCATTAATGAACATGTTAAATAAAAATAGACAAAATATCAAGCCTCCAAGCTATGCACTAAAAAAAAAAAAAAATCTTCCCTTCTGATGATACATTGTCATTGACTGTTGCCCTATTCTATTTATCATTACAAGCTAGGTTTCAATACATGTTACAGTGCTCATATCTAAGCCAATGTGAATTAATTTTGCAAGTAAGATTTTATAAGGACTTGCAGAAAATGACTCACTAAAATGAAAATAGATTACTGGTACCTGTTTATGGAAACGTGTTTCCTTGCTAATTTTATAACTCTTACCCCTCCCAGAACCCTAAGCCTCCATGCCACCTTCAGCTACCACTCAAGTTCTCCTTTTTATGAAAACGATTCATTTAGTCTACATGATTATAGTCCAC
This sequence comes from Tupaia tana, assembly GCA_026018925.1. NCBI lineage: Eukaryota > Metazoa > Chordata > Mammalia > Scandentia > Tupaiidae > Tupaia > Tupaia tana. The sequence continues at coordinate 168,051,259 of JAKSZU010000003.1, read as the reverse complement.
AGTTGTGTCATCCTCGTGTTGCTCAGATTTGAGTTCCTTTTCAGTTTTTGAAAACTAAATTTTATGACTCCAGACCTTGCTCTTTCTTTCTTTCTTGTTATTCTTTTCTGTGCAGAGTATCTTATTTTTTCATGGACATGGATATGAAGGGTAGAATACATTCAGGCACAGATCCTTGTATACAAATGAACCAAGGCAGGTTTTTTTCTACTCATTACCACACCCACCCCTGCTTTCCAGTTAGGTGGCCCCACCTCTCAAAGCCACTTCTGTACCATGGCATCCCAGAGCCTACTTAGCAAAACTCCATCTGGCAGCATAGAAATCCTTTGTAAACCTCACACTCTTGTTTCAATAAAGGATCCTGTGTCTTTCTGGATTCTGTTGGCCCAGAGATGGCCATTTGATATACTTTGTATTATTATAATTTATATTATACATTTAATCACTGTACATCACTACAGCTTATAAAATGAATTTACCCAACATGAATACACTTCAACCCCAGTCCAGTTGAAGATATCATACACGTTATCATCAACAGACAGTCATCTATTTCTGTGTCCCTCAAATGTTTTGCCTATCTATTTTTCTCTTTGATTCCTTTCCTCTTACTCTCCCTCATCTCCCACCCTCTTCCCACACTGTCTCCAGTATCCATAATCATTTTCCATGGTTCTGTATCCTCTAATCTTTCAGTTTCAGCCATAGAGTGTGGATAGTCAGTATATATTAAGTGGAGACATACGATGTCTCTCTTGACAGAGACGTGGGTCTTATTTTTCTCACCTATTTTCTTTACATTTATATATCCAGAACCCACTCATTTAGGGTCTACTCTATGGTACAGTTACAGTGTCCTTGGTTATAATCTAAATCCCTCAGTACTGTACCTACTATATTTTTTTCTTTAAACTTATTTTGTAGGTTGTGAAGCTTTCTTCATGATATCATGATCTGATATCAAAAAAGATAAAATTTAGGATATAGGCCTCATAACTTGAGAGTTGAAATCCCCAAACCATGTCATATTTTCTCATTAGGAAATAAGAGAATAAGAGACAGATGATTATAGAGGAGTATAATTTATTCTCAGCTGAGGGGGCAGAAAAGCCACATACCTGTTCTTAATCTCTGTCCATTGGAAAGAGAGGGAGACACCATAGTATGGCAAAATCCGTACAGAATAGGGGACCTGGCTTCAAAATACATGCCCTGAGCTCTTTGAGAACAACAGAATCTTTTAGGTTGATCCTGGCATCATATTTAAAAATTTAAAAATCCCTCAAAACGTTTACAGTCTGGGCCAGTGGGTGGCATAGTGGTTGGGGTGCTGGATTCCCATATGGCTGACCATGGTTTGAGTCTTGGATCCAACAGCTTGGACCCTGGGTACATGCGCATGCATGCCCAAAATCCAGAGAAGAGAATGAATGAAAAGGGATTGTGGCATGGTCATCCCCATTACCCCCAGAGTGATTACTTGATCTCCATCTTTCTCTCTGTTGAGCACACGAGCCTTATAACAAAAATCTCTCTCAAAAACAGTTTATAGTAATAGTTTTAAAAGCATATTATTAATGAATGTCTTATTTCCCTGAAGAATCCTGAACAGCATAGAGGGAAGACAATGGAGAGCTTAGAGGGTAAGATATAGGAAGAAGGGTGAAAGCTGGGGTCTGCAAATGCCAGTGCCCTGAGCAGTAACATTCTAAAAGCTTTTGGGGATGAGAAGTTGACTAATCTGAAACAATGAACAAGGATCAGGATGTTGAAGCAAACTGACCCTCCAGGAAATCAGCAGATTATTACAGGGAATAGGGATCATTCCCATACTTCTTCACTGATTTATTTATCCATCTATCCACTTAAAAATATTTTCAGCACCTTTTATGTCCCAAGTGCAATGTTAGAGACAATAAAGAGTACAAAATTGATACAAAAAAAGAAGTCACACTTTGCCCTTAAGTACTTCACAATACAATGACATTGCTTCCAGAAAGTCGAGCAGAGAGATCAGCGTCCAGCTTATTGAGTGGTTTTAGAAATGTCAGAGGACACCAAAGAGAATCAATCAATTACCCAGGGGTCTGGGAAAATGATCACTCTACTCTTCTATGCAGGGACTGGGAGAGAGGAGGGGTTGGGGACATCAGTGAAGATGTTTCCTCACGGAAACTTTGCCTGTTGACCCAGCATGATGAAATCCAACCACCCTGCTCTGTGGAAGTAATCCAACTCTGCTTCAGGTCTTAGTTGAGCAAGAACAAAAGGGACAATACCCTCCTTACCTATCCTCTGTAACTATAGAGTTCTGGTTGGAGGAGGGGAAGCAGTTACAACCACAAAAGCAGAATCAAGTTATGCTAGTGATGAATCAATTTTAGCTTCACTGCACTTCTGTTTGTTTGTATTATAATTTCTTACTTACATTTAATTGTATATCTTTGTACAGTACAACATAGTTTTTCAAAGCATGCATGCAGTATGTGAGAATCAAATCAAGGATGATACCATATTTATCATTTTAAGTAAAGAACATTACATTATGATGTGTACCTTCAATGTTTGCTCTACCACACAACACACACAAACACACACACACACACACACACACATGCACACACACACACACACACACATTTGACAACATTCCTTTTTTTTCATTCTGTTGTGGTATGCCATTTCATATCTTACTGTTTTTAAGACAAGGTCTTGGTGTTGAGATCCTCCTGCCTCAACTCCCAGCTGGGACCATAGGCATGTGCCACTACGCCCAGTTCTTCTTTAGATAGTGTCTTACCATGTCACTCAGGCCAATCTTGAGCTTTTGATCCTCCTGCTTCAATCTCTTCATCACTGAGATTACAACACACCCCACTGTGCCCAGCCTTTTGAAGGAACCAGGAACTGAACTCAGGCCCTCCAATGTGGTCTCAGCCTGAAGAGCACAGCATCTTAGTAGTACTAATACTGCCACTGGGTATTATTCCATTTTTAATCAGAAGCTATAGCCAACTGTGTGATGCTCTGCCTAGGAATCTTTTCTGCCCAGGAAGCACATTTGGCATAGCTCCAAGACACAGGAACAGTTTATATATCCCTAGAATCATCCTTTGAACCAGTGGCAGGGAGTTGGTGAATAAATACCTCAGCTTCTTAGTGCTGTAATTAGAATAACTCTGAGGAGTATATTAAACTGTTCACCATTGTTCTTTAGAGGACCTGACCTCTAGTCATGGCAGGTAGCGAACTTGATACTACATCTTCATTGGCTTCCTTCCTTCCTGAGTCTCTTCTTCTCTTCCCTATCAGTGCTTTCTGGGACCACCTTTCTGAGAACTCACTCACTTGAAAGCTTGTCTTAGGGTTTGCTCTAGGAGAACTCAAAAAAAGACAATAACCATTCTTGAATTTTTATATTACATTTGTAAATAATGTTTAGAAAGCCCAACCTAAATGTAACTTTCACTCTGGATTTTTCTTTAACTTACCCAAGTAATTATTCACTCTATTTGTTTTTGCAGTATTGCAGTTTGTTTTGATATTTACTCATTATTCTTTTAACTAATTGGCTAACCCAGTGGTCTGGCTGTGGTGGCCATGTGCCTTAAACTTTCCACAAAACTGATTCAAACCTCCACTCCATATGCACTAGAAAAGTCCATGACCTCCCCTAGGTTACCTAGACTTCTAGAAGATGTACAATTTTAACATTTCTGAGGTTCCAGTGAATGCTGAACTCTTCGCTCCTGCTCAACTACTCATGGCTATTCCTTTATTTCTACCCTTCTTTAATCCAAATATGGAATTCAACATTTTTTTAAATTATTTCTACCAGAAAGAGAATTTAGTGCTCATAGTCATTCATTAAGTCAAAAAAGAATTTCTTAAACATAAACAGAGTTCCAAACATCATTCTTGGGCTTGGGATAAATGAACAAGACGCATAGGATTTCTGTTTGCTGTGCTCAGATTTATTTTATATGTCATGGCTATACTTCTATTGGACTATGTTATGATTAAGTTCAAACTTCATTTTCCTTCTATTTATTTACTGGTTAATTTGTCAAGCATTTTAAGTATGTACTATTTGCCAGGTATGTACTCTGGAGTTACAAGGATGAGTAATTTCTGCCCTCAAACTATTCCTGTCCAACAAATATAAAGTACTCCTTCAACCTCAGGAAATCCGGGAAATGAAGGGAGGAGAGTCGCTCACTTTGCATCTTCCAGAGTTTAGGGATTATAGGCCAAGCCCAATCTGGTGAGTAGCAAAGAGGGCTAAGAATCTACTAAAATATGCTCAAGGCCAGTGGACTCAGAACCAGGAAAAGAACCAAAGTATGGTCAATCAGGTAGCAATGATATCCCCTCAAGAGAGGTTGGAAAAATTAGAAAACAGAAGGATGGACTGAGGGTAGGAGGATAGAGGGAATACAACCCAAACCAAATAAAATTTACACAGTCCTCTAAGAATAGTTAGCAGAGCAGAATGCTGCATAAGCCAACAGCAGTGGCCTGGTGGCTCTAATTTCCCAGTCCTTATTATGAGTATATTCAGCCCATCATTTTTGTTTTCAAAGGCTTGATTAAGACAACTGATTATGGTATCATGAGTGCCAATATAACCGCTACAAGGAACTTATTGGCAATCCAGCTAATTGGGTAATTTGGAATATACTTGAATAGGTCAAACCTGAGATACCCTGATTAGTGGTTTGTGGCTTTCCTATTCAAGTTGTAATCATTCTCCTCACTCAGAAGAATGAATGTCCTTGTGTATAATAATGAGCCGGTTGATTTTCTCTTAATTGAGCTCATAGTGTAACTGGACCCCCTCATTCACTGGGAGTTGGCTCTCAGCTTCCCTTTCTGTTGGTTAGGAGACACCAGTACTTAAGCAGGCATTGTGCTCATTTATGCTTCATGAATCCTGCTGTCTCTATGTTACTGTTTAAATCCACAGAAGAAACTTAAGATGCTACAGTATGTATTAATCTTAAATGATATTGAAGTCATGCCTTAGCAAGTCTATTCTGTTTTTCTTACTGAACCTTCTTTCCTCTGTTTCTCTCTGTCTTCACTCCGCTTTGAGAGACTAACATGCCCCAGGGGCCAGAGGACAACACAGTGGGAAAACAAAAACAAAAACAAAAACAAAAACAAAAACAAAAATGCACTGTGAGGCTGACCCACATTGGAAGGTTCCAGGTTTGAACGCAGTAACATCCCTGAGTACACCAAGCACACACACATGCCCATAATTCAGGGGCTGGCTGAGTCTGGAAATGGACTGTAGCATCAAATCCTGTTAAAGCTTCTGTCTCTCTGTCTATCTCATTCATGGAAGAGATCAATAAACTTTAAAGAAAAATATATACATGCCCTAGAAATTAATTATTCTCTCCATATCTGACAGTTTCTGTATCTACCATTTTCTCCTTTACTTTTTTCCTCATTTCACTTCTTTTTTCCACTAGTAACTTCAGTATGAAAGTAAGTATTTAATTTACACACTTTTTGCTAATTTGGGGTAATAGTTGATGTTCATGGTATGTGTGTGTATATCTGTTTGGTGTTTTAGACAGGGTCTTACTAAGTTGCACTCCTCCTGCCTCAGTTTCCCAATTATCTGGTCTAGAGATTCATGCCACTATGCCTGAGTTTTATGGAGAGCTGAGAAACAAAACCGGGTCTCCTGTGTGGCCTCAGCCTGCTGAGAAGCAGTACCAATCAGCATGTACTATGTTTTTGTAAGGTTTTGATTTTCTTGTTATCTAATGAATCTATAGAAACTTTAGAGAATGACAGTACTTAAAACAAATTTTAGTGACTATTGTTCTCTTACAGTAGTTTGAAAGTTAATTTCCAAGTAATACCAAGCTATTAAAAGATATTCATGTAAGAATATTTGGGTGCAGAAAATAATATACTATTTAAATTCAAATTTTAGTAATATAAGAATTGCTAGGGAACTTATTAAAATACAACATTCTAGGTCCTTGCCCTACAAATACCGACTTGGTGACTCTGTGATAATCTCAAAGATCTGAGGGTTTTGAAAAAGTGCTCAGGTAATTCTCATTTGACCAAGCCTGAAAATTACTTCTCAAATTGGAAGAAATAAAATCTTTGCTAGGACATGGAATGAACTCTAATATCCAATAACAGATGAGTGGATTGAAAAAAATGTGGCACATCCATGGAATACTACTCAACCACAAAAAATAACAAGACCCTGGCATTTGATAGAAAGTGGTCAGATATGGAGGATATATTGCTGAGTGAAGTAAGTCAGGCTATGAAAGAAAGATATTGTATGTATCCACTCAATATATACCGACTATCTGCACTCTATGGTAGAGAGTGAAAAATTGGAGGACATAAAAGCAGTGAAGGCACTTAACGAGAATAGGACAGTGTGGAATGGGGGGGGGGTGAAGAGAAGAGGATAGAGAAAGATAGCAAGAGAACAAATAGAGAGGAAGGATGTTAGTGAGAAACAGATATGGTTTATTACCTGTTGATGATGACATGTATAGTATTCTCAACTGGATTGGTCTGAGAAGTATTTCATGATGGGTAATGTCTTTTTACAAGCAAAATGAGAAATAGTGATTGACTGTTTTAAAAAATAATTAGAATAATAATAATGAAGATTGGGAAAAACATAGAAAAGATATTGAATGATGAAGTGGGGAAATTAATGTCTCTGTATTGACTGACATGCATGGCATTCCGTTTTGAAAAAGCAATGTAATACACTGTAAAGTTATATGTAATCCAATGTAATAGAAAGAAGATTATGATGATAATAAAAATTTAAAAATTAAAAATATGTGGCACATGTATTCTATGGAATATTACTCAGCCACAAAAAATGATACCATGACATTTGGATGAATTCAGAAGATTTAATGCTAAGGGAAGTAAGCCTGACTATGAATGACAGGCATTGTATGTAGTCACTTAATATATACAGAATACCTGCACTCTATAGCAGAAATTTGAAGATTGGAAGATACAGAAGCAGGAAGGCCAACTATAGATACTAGAGAGAGTATAGAAGAGGATGGGTAATAGAGTGTAGGTAATGGGGGGAGCAGTCCAGGGAGGAAAAACACTTAATAAACACAAAAATGAAAAGTTTTCTGTTGGTGATTAAAAAAAAAAAAGAATCGTTGAAATTGTACTTCTCATAATTTCCAGAAAAGAAACTTGCTCTTACTGATAAAAAAGAAAAACTTTTGCATATTTCCAACAGTTTGTTGCTTATTTAATTTTATGATATATAGAGAGGAAGACAGACAGAGACAGGAGTAACCTCAACAGGGTCTCATCACATAGTAGTCCCTTTTTCCCAATCCTTCAGCTCCTTAGGATCCTGAGTGCCTGTGCACCAACTTGGCCTGTTTTTAGCTGACCTAAGGATCTGAACTCAGTAGGTCACATGGCTTCCAGCACTATATTACTGTTGCACCAAAGTAGCTGACTTTATTTTTTTTAATTTATTTATTATGAGAGAGAGAGATTTTTTTTTTTTTTTGACAAGTCTTGCCACACTCTGATCCTCCCTGTCCCAGCCTCCTAGTTATCTAGGACTACAGACACATGCCATTGCACCAATCTGTTAAAGTTGGGCTGGGGGTTGATTGACAAGATTATGGTCTGATACTGTATTTAAAGAGATTTTTAATAATTTAAAATTTTATTTCTCCCATGAGAGAAAAGAGAGGCAAAAAAGAGACCAGAATCCCCAACAGGGTAGTCATGTCATTCAGCTAGCCCAGATGGGCACATGCACACATGCCCAGTGTACTCAGGAAGATCACAGGATGTGAACCTAGCACCTTTACCACACAAGTCAAGGTGTGTCACCAGTGTACCACCACCTCATACCTAGGCTCAGGCACTTAATTATCCATACTCAAACCCCTAGATTTCTTTCTTGCCAACTCTAACTATGAACCCTGAACTACTTGCGTGCTTAAGCAGTGACCCATTTGCACACCTGAAAGCCAATTACTTATATCTTAATCCTTGGGTTCCCTACCAAACTTTTAAATCACTACCTTTTCTGATCTGTTTTTAAGTCCTCCTCCAGAGAGATACAGTATCTTTTCTGCTACCCTTGACATTATAGTGACACTATCTATAGGTAGTGATGACTCAGGAATAAAAGAAGAACTGATTTTTTATAAAACTCATGGAAAAAAATATTTTTCTCACCATTTATAGCTGGAAATTTTGACTCGTAGATATTAAATATCTTACCCAGAATCATATAACTAAATATATGGCATGTCAAAACTTAACCCAGTTTTGTCTGACAAAGAAGAAAAGAAGTTTCTTCTTCTCTTCTAACTCTACCACAAGATTTTGGCTTACAGGTTTATGCTTCATTTACAAAAGCTCACATCCAGGAAGCCAAATCTGTACCTGTGATTTGGGGAATAGTTAAGGTCTGTACTTGCCTAGTTTAACAACAAATCTATGACTTTAATACCAGGAAAAGATACTAATAAGTTGTAAATAAGTCTAAAATAAAGCATCTAAGCACAAAATAAGGTGTTGGTGGTATTACACTAATAGTTATTTTGCCTCCCAAATTTCTAGTTTATCCAGTGTTTTAGAGTAAATATGATATAAGAATATAAGGGTCACTTCAAACAAAAAACTATAAAACTTTAGTCTTTCTGTTCCAATAGAAGTTCAAGATTTCATCTGCATTCTGGGCAAGAAGAAAACTCTTGTTTTCATTTTTACTAAAAATAATAATTATGGATAAAATGATACATTAAAAGAATTGGCTCTTATTCCATCTTTGGAATTTCCCATCTCAGACAATCCTTTCTCTCTTGGCAAAGTATGACATAATAATTTGAAAGAAAGAAAAAAAAAAATACTTAAGTGTTTGAGGCCAGAAGTTAATTGAATAAGACCTTGGATTCTGATGAGTTTGTGTTTTATGGCTGATTAATTTGTTTTAATACCAAAAAATGCCTGAGAAATGCAATTATCATGCCACTTAATCTGAGTTATTGGTTTATTTCTGCTAGTTTCTGGATATCTTTCTGACCAAATTATATTTTTCTCCTCTGACATACGAGTGAAACTGAGCTTAAGTTTGGAAAGAAAGATTTAGGTTCAACATATGAGCAATAGACCAAAACAAAAAGAGAAAGTTCCTATGTTCTTAGAGTCTACAAACTAAGCTTGTAATTTCCAGTTACCAACACACTGTTAGCTTTAAAAGTAAGAAAGATAGTATAAGAAAATTAAGATCCTAATAATTTTGGATAATTTGCCTATTTTCCTCTAGTATGTCTGCTATCATTTCACTATCACCTTTTTACTTTGTTTAAAATAAAGACATTCAAGCCAGATGCATATAGATAGAGGAGGTAGAAGAGATATAACTAAAATCATAGGATCTCATTCTGGAGCCTGCTAGCCACACTGTAAAGAACAGCTCACCATTGATCATGGACATGCACATGCTACTAGTTTTGTCTCTACAAAAAAAAGAAAAAAAAATCCCTAGTCTCATGTTCGATGGCTGTCTTTCATCACTTACTAGAGAGAGGCTAGAAAGGGGCCTGGGCATATGCCTCCAAAGTCTATTGGAAATTCTTAAGTGATCCTTTCACATTGGGTACTTAACAAACTGACCTCCAGAGATGAGCTTTAGAAGGTCTGTGAATCTGTCATCCAAAATGATTTGCAAAATTGTGCTATGCATTTTTCTGATGAAAGATTCTATAAGATCTATCAGATTCTTATGTGATTCTATGATCCATAAAGCTAGGTCAAGAACTAATGCTTCTAAGTTATTGAAACTTTTAGGCATAGCTATTTTTCTAGAATATTAGGGAATCATGAGGACTGAAAGAGAGACAGGTAGAACAGAGGAAAAATGAACCATGGCTTTTTGCTTCTTACAAGTGGAGGCAATGTGGAGCCATAGCTATAAAGCACAGAATTGTAAGAAACTGAGTTGGCAAGCTGGTTGGAATGAAAGCCACTCTCATAACCTTCAAGTCTGCCATTCCTCAGATGAGTAATTGTAGAAACATATGTAGGGTGGTTCTTCTCTCCACAAGACTGAATGTTTGGAGCAGAGGACTGAAAGCTGAGAATTACTGAGATCTGTGGACTTAAACCTCATTCATGCTCTCCAAATGGGAAAGGACTTAAAAGTTGTGAAAAAATGGAATGAAATGAAAGTACAAGTTTATTTTGGCACAAAACTTTTTTTTAAAATTCATGCATAGTTTTTTCTCATGCATTTTGTGAACTTTTTGAAGAACTCTCATATATTTAATTGAGCAGCTGCTATATGTCAGGTATAATGTCAAATGCTAAAGATATAGTAGTGAATTAAACAGGAAATAAGAGACTTGATTCAGCCAAACTGCTGAAGGAATTCAGACACAATGAAAATTCTTTGAACTTCTTTATTAATTACAAATTTCCCAAACCCACAGAATTTTAGAGCTACAAAAAAACCTGATATCACCTAGTCTAGTCCTCTTATTTTACAATAAACTGAGGATATTGCTCAGGGTCTTTTAATTTAGACCATTTATGTTTCCTCTCTTTTTAAACAGTGACTTCACAACTTAACTGTATCTTTTCATTTATAGGGTCAACCCATTTTAGAAATCCCTGCAGCCTCCCAAATACCTAGATACCAACATACAATCCCTAAACTCTTTCCTTTGACTGTAAAGATATTCATTCCCCGTACGAAGAAGAAAAAAAATCAGAATTAATTGTAAAGTATGCAGAATGGAATTTGACCAATTAAAAAAGTATACTAATTCCAATGTTTAAATCCAGGCTTTTCCCAGATAAGGAAGCATCCCAGTCTCAACTAGCTCACTCACTCGTGATGTCATATATAGTTTGACGTTGTCTGGGCAACTTGGTAAACATACTGCTTCTTCCATTGTTTAATTCCCTTCCCTGAGTGAGATCCTCAGGCAACCAGGCTTCATTAGTTCAGGTGCTAGCCTCAGGGAACTACTTGTTTTAATTAGAGGGATGAAATGGCATTTTAATTGTGCACAATGATTAATAAACATGCTGAGCTACTGCATAATGATCTGCTGCATGAAGAGCTTTCTCCCCTATTCCTGATATCTATATCCATTAACTGATTGTTATCCAGGTTGAGAGCTATCGAGCTCTTCCTCCAACCAAATTGCACGTTGTCTGTCCTCCAATTTTTCTGTTAATAATAATTATTAGAGCCAAGTCCCATTTTTTGGAGTATCAGCGAGACAAGACTAGAATGGAGAGAGCATGTAAAGTGGTATGCAGTCTATGTAATTTGTTCCACTGAACTTCCTTGTAAAAAGGAGATAATAATAGGACCATCCTGACAGGGTTTTGCAAAGATTAAATGAAACAATGCGTGCAAAGCACTTGATGGAGTGCTTGCCCAGAGTAAGTATCCTGAAAATGCTGGCACTGTTACTATTAGTGATATTGTCACCATCATCCTCATCATTAACTTCTTCATTCTTATCATCAGCTTCACCATCACCATCATCCAGACCAGCATTTTGGTCAAGGAGAGATAGATCTTCCTAAGTGTCCTATCAGAGGTCAAGATGTTCACTGCGTCACACGGACATTCTAATTCAGGAATCGTGTCCTCGAAGGTGAAATTTGCCTAGAGATTTCCACAAATTCTCCTTTATGTTATATTACAGTAGTTTGTAGTGACTTAGGGAAAACATATTCAAATAAAATAATAAATTTTAAAGGCTTAATTTCACCTCATCAGTAACTAAATAAAATATAGAATATGTTTCTGAATCTCAGTGAAAACAGAAACCAAAAACTAAATGATTAGGAGACTTCCCCTATAAAGATGCACATGCTTAGTATTTATTTGCAGGTCTATTGGTCACTATTTTGGTTTTGGGAGTCTTTACAGCTTTTATCTCTAGTGTCAACACTAGTAAATTGTTTTCCTTTGTGTTCTCCAGAACTTGTTCCTTAACATCATTTATTTATCTTCAAATTTTTGACTTTACTTGATTAAATTGTCTATTCACTATTTGAAAATGACTATTGTGATGTTGAGTAGTACATAATTCATCCTGTTCCTTAACTTAAATTAATAAAGACCGTATTTTTATAATAGGCCATCTGATCTACTAATCTATCTATCCTTATATTTGACTACCATCATAACAGCATGCCAGTACAAATCATCATGCCCAAGAAGACAATAATAGACATAACTGAGTACATAGAAGTTACATGTGAAAAAAAATCGTTTTCTATATCACAAAACATTGAGGACTTCATGGAAATGAGTCTACTCCACTGAAGATGCCTTCCTGTGCACAAGGCCATTATAGTTCAGTGAAGCAGATATGATTGATTATATGGGCCAAGTTTTACCTTGCCTCTAGGGCTTTCCTAATTCTTGTGTTAGTTCCTTTAAAGGCACACAGTATCTGCAAGAGTCAAAGGGAAAAGGTGAATGAACCCTTTTGGCCATAGTGGAGCAGAGAGAAAAGTTTGGGAATAGATGCTGAACCTGAAATATCTAGGACTAGGTAGAAAGACAAAAAATACTGAATGTATTCTATTATCTTCCTGTTTCCCAAGTAAGGAAGATTTAAAAATCACTCACCTGAAGTTCTACTGAAAAATAACTATACACTTGTTAGAATGGCTAACATTAAAATTACTGATCATAGGGGCCAGCAGGTGGCATAGTAGTTAAGGTTCTGGATTCCCACATGGCTAGCTTCAAAGTTTGAGTCCCAGACCTGGTGGCATGTAAGTCACAACAAAAAATAAAGGTTTAAAAAGAAAATACTGATCATATAATGTGCTATTAAAGATAAGGATGGCATAATGGTGATATTGCTGGACTCCCACAGAGTCGACCTTGGTTTGAGTCTCAGACTTTGTAGCTTAAACTCACACCGGGTACGTGTGTGTGTGCGCCCGATATCCTGAGAGGAGAATAGAGTAAAAGAGATTTCAGAGTGGCCACTTTCCCTGAGGAGATGATTTCTCACTTTCTGTCTCTCTATCTATCTCTGTCTCTCAAGTAAGCACATGCTCTCTATAGCAAAAATCTCTCTCTAAATGTGTGTGTGTGTGTGTGTGTGTGTGTGTGTATATATGTGTATATATATATATATAGATATAGAGAGAGAGAGAGAGAGAGAAAGACACTAACTCTCAAACAATTATTTTTTTAATTCTGATTTTTCCTTTCTATTCAATTTATTTATTTATTATTTTAACATCTTTTATACATTCAGTCACTATACACCACTGCAGCTTGTAAAGTGAATTTACCCAACATGAATACACTTCATGCCAGTCCAGTTGTGGATACAATACAAACTATCATCAACAGATAATCATTATTTTCTATGTCCCATAAATGTCTTGCCTCTCTGTTTTTCTCCTTGATTCCTTTCCCCACACTCTCCCCCTTTTCCCATCCACTTTCCACACCATCTCCAGTATCCAGAACCATTTTCCATACTTCTACATCCTCTAATCTTTCAGTTTCCACCATAGAGTGCAGATAGTCAGTATTTATTAAGTGGAGACATACACTGTCTCTCTTTCATAGCCTGGCTTCCTTTACTCAGTAGTAAATCTTCCATATTCATCCACTTTCTATCCAATGCCAGGATCTTGTTTTTTAATGCTGAGTAGTATTCCAAAGAGTATATGTACCACACTTTTTCAATCCATTCATCTGTTCCTAGACATTTGGGTTGCTTCTATGTCTTAGCAATTGTGAATAATACCACAATAAACATAGATATGCAAGCACTTTTCTAACTGAGTGTTCTCCTATCCTTCGGGTAGATACCCAGGAGTAGAATTGCTTGATCATATGGTAGTTCTATTTGTAAATTTTGAGGAACCTCTATATTGTTCTCCACAGTGGCTGGACTAATTTACATCATTCCCACCAACAGTGCAACAGTGTAGGAAAGTTTCCTTTTAACCACAGCCTCATTATCACTTATCTTTTTTTTTTTTAATCTAGTCATTCTAAGTGGAGTTAGATGGTATCCCATTGTGGTTTTGATTTGCTTCTCCCTTATGATGAGAGATGTTGAGCACTTTTCCTGTGCTTTTTGGCTGTTTATATGTCTCCCTTTGAGTGCTGTTTATTAAATTCATTTTCTCATCTTTTAATTGGGTTGATTTTTTTTTTTTTTTTTAGGTAAGCCGCTTGAGTTCTATGTGTATTCTGTTTATAAGTCCCTTATCTGAAGCACAGTTTACAAAAATATTCTCTCATTCCAGGGGTTGTCAATTCATACTAATTACTATGTCTTTTGCTGTGCAGAAACTTCCTAATCTGATGTAATCTCACTTGCTTATTTTGGGGATTAGTGCCTGTGCTTCAGTAGTCTTATTTAAGAAGTCTTTGTCTATCTCATTATCTCCCAGAGTTTCAGCAGTGTTTTCCACCAGTAGTTTTATAATTTGAGGTCTTAGGTTTACATCTAAACATACATTGTATTTTCTTTGTATAGTTTATCTCTTACCTGCTCGATTTTACCTGACCTCTCTTCCACTTTTTCTGCAATCTTTATAGTACTGATGTTTTGGAGAGTAGTTTAAGAATACTCATTTAAGTCATGATTGCAATTTTTAATAAATTATTTATTTCAAAATACTCTGAGCTTTCAAAACTTGGACCATACTAAAATGGTTCTTGAAAAGAATGGCTTATGAGAAATTTACTAACTTGGGAAAGAAAGACCATTTAAACATAATGTAGACTGATATATATTCATATAACTACTAAATCAGATGCATATATTTATAATATATTAGTCCCAAATTTATATTATCCATGAATATTCTTTAATAATCAAGAAGCAAGTAGACTATAATAATGTAGGTGAATCTGTACTGATTGATTACTTCAGTGTTATTCTTCTCTCCTTGTTAGGAGCTCAACACATTTATTAAGTGATTAAGTAATAAAAAAAAATCAGAACAATAGTTTAAAACCCACCTCAGTTATGAAAGAAAGAGAAAGAAAGGAGAGAAAGAAAAAGAGAGAGAAAGAAATCACTGTATGCTTACATATACTTTTTTACTTTGTTAAATACAATGTTTTGTGTCTGGATTTGCTTAAATTCTCCACATTCTCCACTTTCATTCTTTTTTAAAAAAATAATTAATTATTTATTATTTTTTAATTTGCTATAGGACACACAGACTCATCCAAGGGTGAAAGAGAGAGAAAGAAAGAGAGATAGAGAGAGAGAAATTAAGAAAGCAAGCCTCCAGGTCTGGGACTCGAACCTTGGTTGGCCATGTAGGAATCCAGTACCCTAACTACCACATCACCTACTGGCCCTCCATTTTGGTTCTTAATCTTGGTTGCACATCTCAGATTCACTTGATCTTGAAAATAAAATGTAAATGCTTATCTCTGACTCTAGACCAATTGAGTAAGGATCTCTTGAGCGTAGGACCAAGAACTGATGATTTTGATGCAAAGAAGTATTTGTAAACTCTGTCTCAAAATGTTCAGACTTAATAATAGAAGTTCTAGGACAGACATAATCTTCTCATGAAATATTGATACCATTTTGATGTCAGTTGTCCTCTTATTCTCTGGCAATTTTCTACCATGGTGGCTTACATATTGGCATCCTTGCTGGTTTTCCTCCCACCCTGCTCTCTACCTCCAGAGAAAAAAAAAATCCAGTAAGAAAAAAGAGTCATAGTAAGCAGTGGAGTCCTTGCTAAAGAGGTTATAGGGGCAGCAGAGCATGCTTTATATCATCTCTCTCACAACTATATGATATTTGCCTTCTTCCAGAGTCCTATCGCTCTTAATACAACAGATTTTTAACCAAGGCTGAATGGAAGAAAAGTATTACAAAGTATATAGTTTTGTAAGCATTTCACCTCCACCCCAAACCTATGTCCTTGCAAACAAAAAAGAAGAAAAAAAAATGACCATGAGTTAATAGGTCTCTTCATCCTTAGAAAACATCTTTAATCACCATGTTATTATTTGAGCCCACCACTGCAACCCTCTGCACTCAAGTGACCTAGCAAGTTTCTCTCAAACATGTTCAAAATTTTCCAACAGAGGAATTTTTGTACCATCTGGTAAGATAACAGGATAACCTTCACATACTTTCATTGACATTTTTTAAATTATTTATTTAACTTTATTTATTCATTCATTCATTTTTAATTTGACCAGAGAGACACAGACAGACAGAGAGAGAGAGAGAGAAGGTGAGAAAGCAAGCCACCAGGTCCAGGACTTGAACCATGGTCAGCCATGTGGGAACATTCAGCGCCTTAACCACTATGCCACCCGCTGGTCCCTATTGACATATTTTTAACACTGACCAAAAGTTAACAAAAGGTTAATGTTACTCCTATATTAAGAAAAGCAAATTCAGAGGCAGAAAAAGAGAATTAAAAAGATATTAATTAAAACATACACACACACACACACACACACACACACACAAAGTACAGCTGATAAAAAGTGAAGCTGGGGCATAATTAAGAAAAGGTAGAATGGAAAAAACTAGTGGCAATGTATTTCATGATCAAGTTTCATAGCTGCAGTGTAGATTTGTTTCTAAAACTTGGGGTCTTATCCTTAGAGACACCAATTAGGCAGATTTGAGATTGAACCGAAACTGACATTTACCACCTCCAATATAATCTTGTTGGTGTTGATTGACAGACCTCATTTTTTTTTTTTTTTTTTGAGAGGTTTTTGCTACAGGGCACTTGTGCTCACCAGAAAGAAAGAGAGAAACAGAGAGACAGAAAGTGAGAAATCAACCCCCCCAGGAGGGATGGCCATGTCACAATCCCTTCTCCTCCATTCTCCTCTTGGGATCTTGGGCACACACACACACGTGCCCGGCGTAAGTTTAAGCCACCGGGTCCAGGACTTGAACCGTGGTTGACTAAATGGGAGTACAGTGACTTAGCCATTATGCTATCTGCTGATCCCAACAGACCTCACCTTTTTTAAAAAGCTTCTTTGTTTCATAAGACTAAGAGGCAGAAAGACACGCACCATCTACAAGGCTTCAATGCTTTATTCCTGTTTCTATCAAATACCCCTTATAGCCTTTGTAACCAGCCACGATCATGGGCATGTGTGCTAGTGTGTAGAGGTTGGTCAGAGAACCAAATCTTCATATGGATCCAGCATCATGTAAGCAGTATATTCCCCTATAACACTGAACTGACCTGACAGAACTCAATTGAAGAGCTTAAACAAGAAAAGTGAATGAGTCCTCCTGAGAGCTTGCTTAAATGCAGATTCTGCGGGACCAGCAGTTAGCGTAATGGCTATGTCGCTGGACTCTCACGTAGTCGACCATGGTTCGAGTCCCGGATCCGGTGGCTTAAACTCACGCCGGGCGCATGTGCATGCGTGCCCAAGATCCCGAGAGGAGAATGGAGAAGAGATTGCGGCGTGGCCATCCCCCCTGGGGGGGTGATTTCCTGCTTTCTGTCTCTCTGTCTCTGTCTGTCTGGCGAGTGCACGCGCCCTATAGCAAAAACCTCTCCAAAAAAAAAAAAAAAAAAAATGCAGATTCTGCTAATGCTAATCCTGAAGGCATGAGCCCAAGCGACTGCATTTCTTACATGCTCCTGGGTGTCGCTAATGAAGTGACTCATGTGCCACATCTTTGTAGCAAGACAGTAGAGTTTTGAAAATTGGGTTTGGATGGAAGTGCCATGTATGATTTATATGTTTCCCATAAATGGTCATTTTATGAACAATTACTTAGATTTCTTGCATCTTCTTCCTACTCTGCTCTGTCTGAACTCCTGACCATCCCATAAGGGTACAGAGTCACTCAGCAGTGCCCTCCTACCAATGCCACCTTAGCTGAGCCTAAGCTATAATGATCAACTATGAGTTCAATAAGTCCTTCTCTTCCTCTGTTTAGAATATATTCAGGCACCATCTATGATCAGGATTGGCAAACTACAACAGGGAGCTCACATCTGGCTTGCTGCCTCTTTTTGTAAATAAAATGTTATTGAAAACTACCACGTGCATTTGTTTATATATTGCCAATGGCTGCTTTCCTGCTACAATGACAGAGTAGAGCAGTTGCCATGGAAACCATATGGCTATAGCCTACAAAGCTTAAAATATTTACTATCTGGCTCTTTAAAGAAAAGTTTGACGAATGTTGACAGTCCACAACCTTCCAACCTTCATTTTTGGCTATTGGCCCAGAAGTACTTTCAGTGTAAGATATGGTTAAAAAAAAAAAAAGGGATGGAAACTTTTTTTTTAATTCTGAGGTTTATCACAGAGTTCAGGAATTTCTATTTCTCTCTCCTTTTACAACTTAGTAGACCTCATTCTCTGATGTTATTTTATTCATTTATACATTTGTTTTGTTTTTCTCTGTAGAATAAGAAAAGCTATTGTCTTATTAAACTCCTGAAGAGTGATAGAGATGATCAAACATGGAGAGATCACTTTGTATTTGATCATGGGAAAGTCTTCATGAAGTATATAGGAATTAAGTTTGCTTTTGGGAAAATAAAAAGTAGGCATTCAATGGCCAAGAAAGGTAGAGGGAAGGAATAAATAAAGAAGTCAGTGAGAACATTGACTCATTTATTCAAGAAGTGAGCGAGTACCCTGTATAACTAGAGAGGAGTGTTCAGATAGGCTAGAAGAAGACAGGGTAAGATTTCAAAGAACCTTGAACACTAGACTTGGAATTCAAGAGTTCTTTGGTCCTTTATTCCAAGTGTAGTCTCCAAACCAGCATCAGCGTACCTTGGAAATTTATCAGAAATGCACACATTCAGCCCAACCTCAGACATATTAAATCAGATTCTACATTTTCACAAGACTCCCTCAGGTCACATAAGTTCAAGTTTGAGAAGCACTACTCTAGGACAGAACTACAGTGAAGAAAGTACTGGACTAGGCTCCTGAAGATTATAGAGCTATCCTTCCCAGACCTAATGTCCTTGGATAAGTCAACTAAAATCCTTGAGCTTCAGTTTCCTCATACTAAAAATGATAGTTTTTGAGTCGTCAACTCTAAAACTCTATTCTCTTATTCAAATGGACACTGACTTAAAAGCGACTGTGATGTGAGAAGTGACACAAACACAATTATGCCTTGGGAATACTAACCTAAGGACTGTTACAACATGAATTAGAAATAGAAAGAAAAAATAAGCTGAAATACCATTTAAAAATACAGTGCAGGGGACCAACGGTTTGTGTAATGGCTATGTCGCTGGACTTCCATGTAGTTGACTGCAGTTCGAGTCCCAGACCCAGTGGCTTAAACTCATGCCGGGCACGTGTGTGTGCATGCCCAAGATCCCGAGAGGAGAATAGAGCAGAAGAGATTGCGGTGTGGCTATCCCCCTGGGGGGTGATTTCTAGCTTTCTGTCTCTCTGTCCCTCTCTGTCTTTCTGGTGAGCGCATGTGCCCTATAGTAAAAACCTCTCAAAAAAAAAAAAAAAAAACATATATATACAATGTGATATTCCAAACATGAGGTTATAAGACTACACAAAACTATACATTTGTGTACAATTTTTTAGTATTAGCTTCATATTCCATTTTTATTAATGCATTAAACTATGAGAGAGAGATTGAAAAAAACTCCCAAAATCCATTGATAGCAAAAAAATTACAAGCAACTCCAATGGAAGTGTTAAAAAGTCATAAAATAAATTGTCTTTTAATTGGCACTCCTTTGAGATGGCTGCTATCTTTCTGATTAGAATATTGTTGCAAAAGCCACAGGGTCCTAGAAAAAAAAGTCCTCAAGCCTCGCTTAAAACTAACTATGACATTAGCATTGCTAAAAGCATGAAATTATTTTTAAAAGCACAAACAAGTTGACAAAATGCTGGTATGTTTTACTCCCAAAGAAAACTTTTAACTTTAATATATTATGTTGTCTAGTGACTCATTGGGGGGATTTATAACCTGTCTTCCTTTACTTTTTAAAAACATTTTTGTTATAGAATTTTTTTCCCAGTCCACAGTAGGTGCCTTTAACCATCTCTTGCAGATAAATAGAGTGTCTATTTGAATTGATTGCATTCAATGGATTCATTTCATGATCTTTTATTTATGTCCTCCCACATTTAAAATAAATAAGGTTAATACTGATAGAACAAGGTTGTATGGGTCTTAGAAGGATCCATTTTTTCCATCACACCTCTTTTGTTCCATCTTGCTTAGCAAATCAGATGTTAGATATATTTTGATTAGTTTGTACTTTAATGGATCATGTATGGAGGGTCCACCTTTCACATTGGGGCCATTAATTTTTCTTGAGTCTGATGGAAAAAACAGGTAGAGCTTTTTTTGTGTGCTGATTGAAAAGTGATGGATTATTTTCATGTGGTAAGAAACACAATGTTTTCTTTAGCACAGCAGGATATAATGTTTGCAAGGTCTAACAGTGAAATATTATGCATATCTGCCGCTGGCCGGCTGCCAGAAATGGAACAGCAAAATCAGAGGAGATTTTAAATTTGAATCTTAAAACCAGTGCAGCCTACAAAAAAATGATCCAGAAAAAAAACAAAACCAAACAAAAACCTAATGATCATTCTAAGCAGAAAAACCATTTGTACTAATGGATGATGCCTATGCTTGCCATATACATCACAATATAACACAATGGTAAATAATTATTCATTTAAATGTTGTTTTGAACATTATTTCAAGAAAAATATAACTTATTTCTGGTAAATTCCAATAGGCACCACTGCAAGGATTTTTTTTTTTTTTTTTCTGTCTCCGATTCAGAGAACCATGATAATTCCTTCTCAGTGAAAGTAGCCATTTTCCATATATTATTTTTCTAACCTCAAGGCTGACTAAGTGGCCCACAGAAAATTTTATTTCACCATTATTTAGAATCTGATACTGGTATTTTCAAATCAGTACACTGGATCATGAAAACTATTTGAAATGTCATAAGAAATAAATATATACGTGAGATTTTAAAAGGTGAAGAAGGGGGTGGTGTTTTGAGTTTGCTGAATGTCTTGAATTCCTTTGTTTCCAAAGTCAAGGAACCTAACAATGGGCATTCTTTTTTATAATTTTTTTTAATGTTGTGGTGAACTACTGGTTTTTAAAGGAAACACAATCTGAATAATCATCATATCCAGCTGATTGAGATGCTGTTTTCTAGGAACTAATTGATATCTTAGAAATTTGGAGCTTTCTTTACCAGGCTTTTAAGTTTTGCTTTATTTTATCTTATTTTAGGGCCAGGATATTTCAATTAGTAAACATTAAAAGAAATGTGGTTCTGGCAGAGCATTTGCTTGGTTTTAAATGGAGAAGCTACATAATCAACATCGAAAATATACTCACTATTGCTGCCCCCTTGTAAATAGAGAAATCGGATTAGAGGAGACATTTGTTACATCTTGATGCCTTCTGTATTTTATATTACTGCATTTCAATCTCCATTTAAAATGTGGTGCTATGACTTTAAATTATAGGCGTTCACTTTCAAGACCATAATAATCCCCCAGGATTGCAACAATGCAGGATGCTCAATCTCCTGAAAATGTAGGATGGAAGAGAAGGAAGGAGAAGCCTTGATGCATTGTCCTCTCTTGTTCTTTAAAGTCTCAATTGAGACATGCCTATGACATATTCACTCAGGCTGTCCTCCTGCCTGAGTTACTTGCCAGGTGTTCTTTTATCCTGGAAGTGGCATTAACTCTTCTGGGCCTCTAGGGTCCTGAAAAATAATTTACTGGTTTGTCACTCCAAATGGTGCTCCTGTGGCCCAAGGCCTGGTTCTACTCCAAAGCAACACAAAGGCTCAAAGACCTGCTAGGGATGACTTATCAGTTGGGAGGCTGTAGTTTACCTTCTAGCTACTGTTTTCTTCATGTCGTTTTTTTATTTTCTGACTAGATATAAATATTGGGTCATTGGAAAACTCATGATGTACTTTTCTATGTCTTTCTATACAAAAATGTGTCACAACTTTTCTGACAACCAAATAATAGATTACCTTAAGGAGCTAATTCATATATTCCTTGCCAACAAGCCCTGAAAAAAATTTTAACTTAATAAAAATACAATTTATATATATATGTATATGTATAACCTTATATACATATACATGTATAACCTTATATATATAAATTTTGCATAAATTAAGTGCATACATTTTTATGTAAATTCTTTATTTTTTAATTTGTGGGGTTTTTTTGTTTGTTTTTTTTGTTTTTTTTTTTTTTGCCATAGGGTGCATGCACTTAGAGAGAGACGCTGGAGAGAGTAAGAGAAAGAGAAAGTGAGAAATCAATCCCCAGGGAGGATGGCCATGCCACAATCCCTTCTCCTCTATTTTCTTCCTGGGATTTTGGGCATGTATGCACATGTATCTGGCATGATATTCACGCTGCTGGGTCTGGGACTGAAACCAGTCATGGGAGAGTCCAGTGCCTTAACCACTACACCACCTGTTGGCCCTGATAATGACAATTCTTAAAACATTTACACTTTAATGTGTGACATACTAGACTCAATCAAACAAAATTTATAGTGTGTAGGCTACACTAAAACTAAAAGATAATATTCAAAATTTACAGATATAAGAGAAAAATAAGCCCAGTTATATCTTTGTATTTTCATGGAATAAAAAAGAAAGGAAAACAAATAAAGGAAGGAAGGAAGGGAGGAAAGGAGGGACACGTAGCTATCTTAGGATTGAAATGTTAAATAACAGTAAGATGCTTCCATCATAATTAACTCTATTGTTTTATGTTTTTGCATAGATTATTGTTTTCTTTTTCTTGATCTCTATTTTCCCTGAGCTGTTGTTCATAATAGCAATTATGCCTCTATATTTTGTGTTTGCCTTTTCTACTTAGGGATTAATGTGTCCTCTGGTTCATCTTAGCCTATAAATTCAGTTACATGCTGTCCATCTTTTCTCTCAGCCTTCACTCTGGCCTCTGAAAACTCTTAAATAGAGCTAATTTATTAAAGAAACAACTGGTTCTTTATATATTTAATATTTGGGCCAGGAGGTAGCACAGAAGTCAAGGCAGCTGGATCCCACATGGCTGACTGCATGTTTGAGTCCCAGCCCTGGCAGCTTGAAAATTAAATTGGGCACATCTGTGCACATGCCCAAAATTCCAAGAGGAGACTGGAGAAGAAATTGTGATGTGGCCATGCCCTCTGGGGGTCATTTCTCACTTTCCCTCTCTCTGTCTCTGTCTCTGTCTCTGAAAAGCACATATGCCTTTTACTAAAGTTTAATTTAAAAATATGTATATATATATATATATATATATATATATATATATTTAATATTTAAGGAGGTAAATATTTAACTTCAGTACACAATAAACATACAAAATACCTTACAGAGATATTATTATTTTAATGTTCAATTGCAATGTAATGTGTACTTCAGTACTTTTGTAATCTTCCAACATTTTATAATGTATTTATCCTAAGCCTCTGAAGTTTGATCATGAGAAAAGATTCGCCAATACAGACTTTATATTGAACAGCTCCACCGAACATTGTCCAAGCTCATGAAGTTAAAAGCAAAGTAGCTGGGGACCAGCAGTTAGCGTAATGGCTATGTCGCTGGACTCCCACGTAGTCGACTGCGGTTCGAGTCCCGGACCCAGTGGCTTAAAACTCACGCTGAGCGCGTATGCGTGCGTGCCCAAGATCCCGAGAGGAGAACGGAGGAGAAGGGATTGTGACATGACCATCCCCCCAGGGGGTGATTTCTCACTTTCTATCTCTCTGTCTCTGTCTCTCTGTCTGACGAACGCATGCGCCCTATAGCAAAAACCTCTCCAAAAAAAAAAAAAAAGCAAAGTAGCTGATTAACTAGATACATATTTTTAATAATCACACATCAAGCATATTTTGTTACTACAAAAGCAAATCCCTTCAGTATGTCAAATATACTTTTTCTACAGGAGTAAAAATAAGAATTTGCAAGCAAGAAAAGCAATCACTGGTCAATTATAAGCACGTGATTATAAAACACTAAAACAAGTCAGATTTCTTTTCCTAAATATTCTACTTGAACCTACCATATTTTCTTTCTTTGAGTTTATTTACTTCTTCCTTAAGCAAGAGAGACAAAGAGACAAAGAAAGAGTGAGTGAGAGAGAGAACACCCAACAGGGTCATGACATTCCAATGTATTCCCAGCCTTAGCTAGCCTGGATCATGGGAAGATGGGGCCTGGGTACTCAGGGTTTCCTGTGGAGAACCTAGATCATTCCTATGTAGGTTGGCCTCACAGAGCATCACATTTTATTGTTGCACCAGCATCCAGCCCCTCCACATTTTCTTAAGAACACTTTTCTATTATAAACTACAATTTCCCTCCTGTCAGAAAAATAATTTGAGGATATTTTTAGTTAAAGTTAGTTCTCTAGAGTGTTAAAGTTTTTCTTAAAAGGTTCATGATATGCTGACTTTCTTCGAAATATTTATATAATTTATAGAAGTTGAATCTGTCTTTAGGACAGTCACTCCCTGGCCCTGTGGTGGTAGCACGCAATCGTTGACACTGCTACTCAGGAGGCTGAGGCTACGTGGGAGGACCAGGTTTGACTCCTGACCCACCCTAAAAGCTGATCATGGTGACATGTGCCTGTAGTCCCAGCTACTCGGAGGCTTGAGCAGCAGGATCGAGACAGTGGGAACCTATTAGAAAACAAACAAATCACTTCCCAACCCTGCAGTTTCAAAAAAACTCACGATAGGTATTGGTTTTAAAAGTAATTCATGTTTTCAAAATCTTAAAGAATTTTTAACCCATGCAGACTTTAACCAACAAAATCTCTTGAAACCTTTTAAAACCTTAAAAGTAATGGATTTCTATTTTGCCCTGGCAAAGGAAAGCAATAGTGAAATTTCAACTGACAAAATTTAAAATGCTTTCTTCTTAAGGGATTATAGAGTTTCAAATGTTTTGATACTAAAAACCATCTGACAGATCTTTTATGAATATTTGGAAAAATCATCCTTAGCTCTTTTGTAGCCCAACAAAGATGCAAAAAAAGAATCATAATATGCACTCTGGAAAGCTGTGTAGGGATATAAAAGAGTCCCGTGGTAAGAGCAGACGGAAAATGGTAGTTATTATTAATTTAGAGAAACAAAAGAGCAGCCCAGCATTTCAGTAATGTGGCAAGTTGTGTGCTCTTGGAGGAGAGAGGGCTTTATAATTGGATTTTGGAGTAATTTAGAAGACGAGATAAGATGTAATGGTTGTGTATTAGAGGTTAGAACTACAACAGAAACCCATAATGTGAGGGCTCATTGCGCTGGGAGAAAACAGAACAAAGAAAGGCAGCGTCAACCCAGGGCCGCCCTGAGTGGGAAGCAACAAGGTGAGGCTGGGGAGATCAGGTGGGGGCGGGATCTGGAACCTTCTGCTTGGACACTGGGAGTGATAAAGGCTCAAGCTCTCCCACAGCAACAGTAAGGAACACAGAGTTCCTTCAAAATGTTTTTTTCCTTAGTCACCTGCCACCCTGCCACCTCCTTCACTCCTCCCTACTGGGTGGGGAGTTTTGCTTGGTGTAACTGGCTGATAAGGAGGGGAGGCTCACCTGCTGGCTCCCAGGTTTTCTCAGGGGAGGCTGTGACACCTCTGCTCCCAAGCTCCCTCACACACACACACACACACAATGCACACACACATGCACACACATAGCTAGCCAGACCTCTCTGTCTCTCCTTCTTTCCCAGGGAACTCTCAGTCTCTGTCCACTGAGAGAGAGAAAAATGAAGAATCAAACGAAAAGTCAAACCTGCCTTCCAGCCCACCAATTTTCATTCCAAGTCTTGGGCAGATAAATGTACGTTTTCACCCTTTTATTAAGATTCCTTTTGAAAGAATCCATTACACAGGTTCCAGCTCTCAAGGTGAAGGCCTCAGGTGAGTGGCTTCTTTTGGAGGACGTACTGTAAGCACTGGGGAGAAAATCCTGCTTCTGGAATTGAAGCACTGCATTGCTGGCTGGTGGAAAAGGATGCTCTGCAGTTGAATTCTTTCCCAGTTACCAGCACTTGGCTACCCCCTGCTGGGCGGGAAGCTCTCTGTCTTCACTCTCACACCATTACGCTCCAGGGTCAAGTCTCTGCCCAAGGCCTGGGACAGAATCCACTTACTTCCTGTCAAATTGTTGATCACACGTTCCCAACATGAAGTTACAGTGTGAAGTTACCTTCCAATCCCCAAGAGGTGTTAAAGAATTTTCCCCCTCTGAGCCCTTTGTATGCCAGTTTAAGCAGAACAAATCTATTTATTTTTTGTGAGGATCGGTTTATTAAAAGCACACACATATCTCAAGTTGTATAGTAAAATGATGTTAGGCTTTGTTGAGCATGAAAAGTGTGCTTGCTCAAGCCCCATTTCCAACCCTTCAGTGTATCTCTTCCTGGAGCCAGGAGAAGAACATGAGTCTGAGGTCTAAAATCCAACCAGGCTCCAGGGCTCTCTAACCTTCTCCTCTTTCAATCTCCTTTTTCCACCTCTCGATAAAAACCCAGCTATATGATGTAGGCTGCTTTGGCAATTATAAATGGACAGGAAAACCAATTTTTAACTGGATGAAGTTTTCAAATACAGATTAACACATTTTAATTGTCCTACAAACTATTGTTAAAATCATTCTTAACAAAGCTCAGATTTGGAAGAAATTCACTGCCCTAACCGTAATGTGTATATAGTATCAAGACAGCTATGAAATCTTGGACACATTTGGAAGACATGGCTTAGAAGCGCCTTTAATACAAAATAAAATAAAGTAAAATACAAATAAAAAGGGATTAGTTGTTATAAGCTGTGACACAGCTGCAGTGACAGAAACTGCAGGAACATGTAAACAGAGGGTGCTTTTAGTTACTCGGTGAGCGAAATGTTTTTTTCAGACTCCCGCAATTCTAATTCTGACTCACTTTTTCATTTTATTTAATCTGCAGACCAAGCAGAAATGAAATGGACATTCAGATGAAGTAAACAGGGACTTTATATACAGCCACTTGACTGCCAGATAGACAACTTTTGTTTACATGGAGCGCAAGGGTAAAGAAACAGTGTCAGGACGGCATCCCTTTTTACATTTATTGGCATGAAGTGAAAATCCAAATATATTCACCACCAAATTAATAGAGGAGGATAGGCTTCTAGCCTTGCATGGTGTGTTAATGTGTCAGGACACTTGAACTCCACATGGCACCACTGCCTCAGAAA
The DNA here is from genome assembly GCA_026018925.1 of Tupaia tana. Classification (NCBI taxonomy): domain Eukaryota; kingdom Metazoa; phylum Chordata; class Mammalia; order Scandentia; family Tupaiidae; genus Tupaia; species Tupaia tana. Next base: position 168,023,968 of record JAKSZU010000003.1, on the reverse strand, counting down.
TAAACATAAACATTTCTTTCTGTCAGAGGGACTAAACAATTGGGATTCTGCTAAAGCTCTAGTTGTTTTGGTCCTATGTTGGGGCCTCAAATAAGTCCTGCACTATTTCTAGCTGAAGTCAACTTCACTTGATGCTTTAAGCTAGTGAAACAGGAGATGAGGTTGACAGTGAAGAGACTGACTTGAGATTTTACTTTCTTATTACTCAGCAAAGTTGCTGAGTGAGAACGCAATAGACAGACTATTGCTTTTTCAAAATCCTGCACTCTAATCCTGTTTCTTCTCTGTTTACCCCTGCATCCGTCGCTGCTGTTGGGATGTGTTGTTTTTTTGTTTGTTTGTTTGTTTTAGAGGTTTTTGCCATAGGTGGCGTGCGCTCGCCAGACAGAGAGAGCCAGAGAGACAGAAAGCAAGAAATCACCCCCTGGGGGGATTAGCCACGCTGCAATCCCTTCTCCTCCATTCTCCTCTCGGGATCTTGGGCACGCACGCACACACGCCCGGCGTGAGTTTTAAGCCACCGGGTCTGGGACGCGAACCGCGGTCGACTACATGGGAGTCCAGCAACATAGCCATTACGCTAACTGCTGGTCCCAGGATGTGGTTTTAATAGTCATGTTCAGATAGCTTACCAAGGTCAGGGTTGGGGAGACCCAGAACAGAGAGATAAGCCTGTCTCTGATGTAGGAGGCTCTTATTTGATGTGAATTCAAGTAATCCTGCCCTTCTCACTCAGGTGGAGAAGCACGTTAGCCATTCTACCAAAGTCTGACAGATATTCAGTACTTTAATCTACATTTCTGTTTGGCAAATTGAGTAATCTCTCTTCTCCAACCATCATTATCTAGTGATTCCAACCTCTTTCTTCTTTGAGCTGTTTGTTCTTTTTGCTCTTCTTAAACATTCATTAGGTCAGTCCTATCTGTTATTTTTAAGTACTCCTTTACAATTGTTCTTAAGTACTCCTTTACAATGAACTAATTATTCCCCAAGAGAGATTTGAGAGTCATGTGTTTGATATTGTGCTCTGACTTGTAGAGGATATAAAATAAGTTATTGCCCTTGATACCAGTTATATTACTGGAAAAGTCATGTTATAGTAATAATAAACAACAGAATATATGCAAAAGTTAAATAGGAAAATAATAATTAAAAGATGAAGGACTTCAAAAAAGAGAGGGATAAATGGTATCAGAGACTATTTAGATGACTTCAATAAGGAGATAAAACCTGAGTAAACTAAAAAATAGAAAACTTTTTTTTTTGAGAGGTTTTTGCTATAGGGCGCATGCGCTCACCAGACAGACAGAGACATAGAGACAGAAAGTGAGAAATCACCCCCCAGGGGAGATGGCCACGCCACAATCCCTTCTCCTCCATTGTCCTCTCAGGATCTTGGGTACGCACGCCCGGCGTGGGTTTAAGCCATTGGGTCCAGGACTCGAACTGCCGTCGACTACATGGGAGTCCAGTGACATAGCCATTACATCATCTGCTGGTCCTTTAGGAAACAGTTTTTGAGTGATTATTCTACATCAGACCCCATTCTAAATACTTTCGTGAGTATTATATATTAGATTGTCAGAAAAGCCATGATGCATTTTTGCATAGGAACACATAGAAAAATATGTCATAACTTTTCCAACAACCCAATATTTTAGTCCTCTTAAAAAGCCTATGAGGTAGACACAATCTACATTTTAGAAGCAAGAAGAAGTAGAGCCCCAGAAAAGTTAAAATCCCACAGCTTGTGAGTGATGAGGCTGAGATTTAACTGCTAACCTAAGATTGAAAATTATACTACTGTACTAGGATAAGAGAGTTAAGGAAAACAACAATAAGAACCAAAACAAACCGAAGAGCCTTGCAAGCCAAACTTGTCTTTTGCACTGAGTAGTTTTCATTATCCTACCATTCCAAAGTCATATTTGCAAACATTATTAACCAGGAGAAACTATGACTGCCCCAAATTTCAACTGGTTCCGTATTACATAGTCCAATATACATCTTAATTGTCTTTAAAAGGGCCATGAGGGGAAAATGTGTCCAAATGAGAGAAGAGTTCCCAGACCATTTGATCCCTGTATGAATCTCTACAAGAAATGCATCTTGTCCTGTACATCTGGGTTTTATCAAAGAGAAGGTTTATTTCTGCACAGAATTCTGACTTTGAATATTTATAGTCTTTAAAGTAGGTAAAGGACAAAAAATGTTAAGTCAAAAAGGTAGTATAATTACTGAAGAATCCCAAGACAATCACTTCTGTTTCTTTATCCACATTCCCTTATGTGTATAATTGCACAAATATTATCCAAGTTGTAATTTGAAAATGCTGTAGTTTTAACATTGGAATGCAATGCTACTTTTGTCTTTAACAAGTATTTATTGAGAACACACTACATAGTAGGCACTTTCACATACAATACTTAATCTTTACAATAACTCTTTGAGTGAGGCATATACATGGTCTGAGGTTCAGAGAGGATAAATGATCTGAGAAGATCATTTATCAATACTGAGAAGATCATTATCAATAAGTTTGTGGAGAGTATCTCCAACTCACCCAGTGTTCTTTCCACAATGATGCCTCTTTCATTCAGTTATCTGGCCCTGTTGAGAATGAGGCAGTATAACAAATATCTTCTATAAATGTGATCTCTCAGTATAGAAGCTTAGCCTACAGAGCAGCCAAAATCTAAAAACGTAAACATTTTTGAGGACTTTCTATGTATATCATCTTATTTTTCTGCCTTCTTAGTAAAGTATAATAAACATGTTTTAGCCTTTTTCTAATTATTCATAGTATTATCATGATTTTTTCAATTGGACTATGTAGTAGTACAAATAGGTTAATATTTTCCATAGTTTCTGTCCTTTTCCCTCTCATCTCATAGGTCAAAATAAGCAATAGGGAGGAGCTGAATTAGGGCCCAAGGGATAAAATGCATATAGAATTAGCCAAAAGGCTTAGTCACTATTTCATGGGCCAGCAGACCTTTTTGACTTCCAAATTTGGGAATAAGTGTGCAGGTGAGCTGACTTTGATAAGTTAGAAGGTGGCATTTAAGGTTCTGGGGCAAGGGATTCACAACTAAACATGTCTCGTTTAAGAAATTCCTAGGGCCAGATGGCAGTGCAGCAGTAAAACATGATGCTCTGAGGCTGACCCCTATGAGAAGTCTCCAGATTCACATCCAGAGACCTCCCTGAGTGCATCAGGAAAGTACATGCCCATGATCCGGGGCTACATGATGCTATGAATGGATCACAGCATCAAGACCTATTGGGAGTTCTCTCTCTGTCTCTCTGTTTCTCTTGCTCATGGAAGAAATAAATAAATAATCTTCAAAAATTCTTTGGGCCAAGACCAGCAAATGGCATAATGGTTTTTTCGCTGGACTCCCACGTAGTCAACTGCAATTCTAGTCCAAGACCCAGCAGCTTACAACTCACGTTGGACACATGTGCATGAGTACCCAAAATTCTGAGAGAAAAACAGAGGAGAAGGGATTGTGACATGGCCATCCTCCCTGGGAGGGTGGGGTGGGTGGTGATTTCTTGCTTTCTGTCTCTTAGTCTCTCTCTGTCTCTCTGGCAAGTGCAAATACCCTAGCCAAAATCTCTCTGGGAAAAAAAAAAAAAATCCTTGGGCCAGACAGATGGCATAGAGGTTAAGGTAGCTAGATCTCATATGGTCAACTATACAACTCAAGTCCTGGAATTAATGTCTGGGAAAAACACACAGGGCATATGTTCATGGGTGCCCAAAATCACAAGAGGAAAGTAGAAGAGATAGGATTGAGCTGTGGTCATTTCCTCAGGGGGATGCTTTCTCACTTTCTCTCTCTCTCTAACAAATTACAAAACAAAATTCTTTTTTTTTTTTTTTGAGAGGTTTTCGCTATAGGGCGCGTGCGCTCGCCAGACAGACAGAGAGAGACAGAGAGACAGAAAGCAGGAAATCACCCCCCAGGGGGGATGGCCACGCCGCAATCCCTTCTCCTCCATTCTCCTCTCGGGATCCTGGGCACGCACGCACACACGCCCGGCGTGAGTTTAAGCCACCGGGTCCGGGACGCGAACCGCGGTCGACTACGTGGGAGTCCAGTGACATAGCCATGACGCTAACTGCTGGTCCCAACAAAACAAAATTCTTGAACCACATAAATAATTAAATGGAACTCCTATTGCTTCTTGAATAATAAAAAAAGATCAGTGTCTAATAGCTAAGAGTATGAATTCTGGAGCTAGACTGGGATATTTTATCTTTGCTGTTTAGTAGCAGTGTGACCTTGAGCAAGTTACATAAATTCTCTGTGCATCATTTTTATCACACATTCTTAGAAGTTCTAATGAGGCCAAAATAGATTATTTCTATTTGCAAAGTTCTACACATAGTGCCATGTATATAGAAATTGCTATTTACTTGTAAAATATTACAGACAGAAGCCAACTTCTGATAGGGATAATTCAGATAATCCTGGAAGTATATAATCAAGGATCAACTACAGAACTAGAGTGGCTCTAGAACTGAGACTCCTGTTCCCTGCCATTCTCTGTGTGATGCCTATTAAAAGGGCCCCTCTGAAGCATGTTGCTTATTTCTAGTGAACTCCATGGTTTGTGGTAACATGATCCCTCATGAGATGCTGCAACAGGCTGACATTTTCCACATGTAAATCCTGCACTTTGTAATATAAGAGCAATTACTTTTATGAGCAAAATCTTTCCAATCCACCATTTCAAATCCTTGTCTTGCCATGTCATAGTCAAAACATCTGTCCATTAAAGCAAACGTGAAAGTATAAGAAACCAAGTATGTTTGGTTTGGGACATCTGCTTCTTTCCACTGGTATGAGAACTATTCTAAATTCAAGGGGTTCAGTCCGTAGGGCTTTCATAAAAACTTTTCAGTCATATTCATAGGGATTATCCAATAGCCCATAGTTTTGATTACTGTTTCAGGTTCATATAGAATGCAGAGTTCAACAAGGGACTCGATCAAAATAATGACAGTAATAGCAACTATAATGCAAAGAATAAAAATCTTTGTATGACACTTTACATAAAATGTTTCATATATTGTTGGTATTATATAAATATGACACAATGACTCATACTATAATTAGTTCTCTATACTTTGAACACTATTAATATTTTTTCTTTGTTCTTCATATTACATTCTTACTGAAAGTAGTCATTGTTTGCATACCAAACTTGAAGGAGGAAACAAATGAACAGAGATAGAATTCAGGAGACCATGACAGGAATAGATTTCAGATCATGCCTGATGCAACTCTGAAATCTTTTCCTTGTTACTCGGTAGACTTTTTACTGGAAGCTAAAGCTGTAAAAGTTTGGATATATTTCCAAGAAATCATTTACTAATAAGTAGATGTTTAGCATTCACTTGTAAAGTTGCCCCACATGTAATTAAACTTTGGAGAAAGATGTCTAAGAAATGTAGTCAGAAAAATATTTCACTGTTTTCAATCAACATTTGGCTCATAAACAAAGAAGTACAGCATAGTTTTCTAAAACAGCAAAGCCATGAAAGGCTCTTCAGTCATGGCATTCACTTATCACTTGCTGTATTTTAGTTTCTTTGGAATATATCAGCAATAACTTGTAGTAGAAAGAGGGAAGTTGGAGTCAGAAAAACTCCACTCTAATCTTAATCAAGTCTGTATCAATCATTAGCTATAAGAATTTGGGTGAGGAACATAACCTTATTTTTTCTTACTTTCCTCAACTCACAGAACCAATATGTGCAGCCTCTCCTAAAACTGGATACTAGTAAAAATTGCAACATGTAAGATGTTAAACATTCATACATTGTCTGTTGGGTGCTAAACTTTATTCAAGGTGTGGATGATGGTTTAAAGTGACTCCCAATTGAGCCACCTTAGTGGAACAGTAATAAACCAAAGCTCAAATGATGCTATATTCATGCAGAAGATCATGGGTTTAGTTCTTGGGTTAACCAGTAAATGCTAGGCTCACATGCCTATGATCCTAGCTAGCTGGGAAAACTATAGCATGAGACCCTATTGAGGATGTTTGTCTTGTCTGTCTCTCTTTCTCTCACTGTCATGAAATAAATATACTTAATAAAAAACGAAATCAAATGACCTTCCCAATGAATCAAACTGCCTTAAGTCTAAGTCAATTACAAAGTGATTTTGCTGTTCCTCCCATCTAGAAGTAGAGTCAATTTACGCATCTTTTATATCTGAAATAGACAGGTGACCTGCTCTGAGCAATATAATGCAGCAGAAATGAATTTCTGGGACTTCCATACCCAGGCTTGATTTGCTCTTGAAACTGACCACCATGCTAAGAAGTTCATCCTATCTTACTGGAGAGAACGCCCTCATGGGAAGAGAGACTGGAGGATAAGAAATCATATGAAAGGAGAGGTCACATGGACAAGCACTGAATTGCCCTATCTCTAGCCACCTGCACACAGGAAAAAAACTGTGCAGACCTTCCTGGCCCATGTGATCAAGAACAATAATGCAGTTGTGTTTAGCTTCTAAGTTCGACATGATTTGTTACATAGCAATGTGTAACTGAAATACGAGGTGATTTTCACTGAATTCTCAAACTTCAGAACAACCCTCTGAAATAGGTATTTTACCCATTTCACATAGAGGAGAACTCTAGGTCAGAATAAACTGATATTGAAGCCCCAATGTTGGTATAGTGGTAATTCAATTCTCGACGATGTGGAGACCACATGGGAAGATCCTGGGTGCCCACCCTACAGCCTCTCTGAGAATGCTGAGTGCAAGCACACGTGCCCATGATCTGGGCTTGCTGAGGCTGGGGCTGGATCGTGGTGTGAAAACCCCACTGGGGATGTCCGTTTCTCTGACTCCTGTCTATCATGGAAGAAATACACAAAAAGACTTTGAAAGAGAGAAAAGGAAAACAAGAAGAAACAGGCTGACACCAAATGTAAAGACTACTTCACAAATTTCTAAATGAACAGTCCTAACTGGTAACAAAACCATGAAACTCTTCTTCCTCCTGTCAAGGAATAGACAGAAGAAAAACTTTCTGTGTAAAAGCATTGCTCTACTTTATGCAATGGTTCAGAAACCCCACAAAGGTTCCCTGTAAATCTCTGTCATTTCCTTATACGCTGAAAGCCTATTGCTGGGTCTTGGCGACAGCAGAATCTAGGCTGATAACAGTTCCGGGAAGATCAAAACCATTTGTATTCTACCAAAATGTTCGGTTTCTCATATTAATGGAAACAAGACTCAAGAGTATATTGTTAAACAAGCTTTTTGATATAGTCAGTTTAGCTGATAGAATTTTAGAGCTCGGAACCAGCAGTTAGCGTAATGGCTATGTCGCTGGACTCCCACGTAGTCGACCGCGGTTCGCGTCCTGGACCCGGTGGCTTAAAACTCACGCCGGGCGCGTGTGCGTGTGTGCCCAAGATCCCGAGAGGAGGATGGAGGAGAAGGGATTGTGGCGTGACCATCCCCCCTGGGGGGTGATTTCTCACTTTCTGTCTCTATGTCTCTCTCTTGTCTGTCTGGCGAGCGCACGCGCCCTATAGCGAAAACCTCTCAAAAAAAAAAAAAAGAAAGAAAGAAAGAATTTTAGAACTCAAAGGAAGTTTAGAGATTGTCTGGTCCAAGTGTCCAATAAGTTGAAAGAGCTGAGATCCCAGAGACAGGCTCACAGCCAGCCAGCCCGCTTGCAGCAGCAGGATCAGTCCAGGTACCTGATTTTCAATCCACTCAGTGTTGTTTCAGGTGGCGTCGCAAGGTCCTTGAGCCCTAGCTGGTTGCACCCAGTTCAGAACTACCTACTTCAAGAATCTTAGAAAGATAAATAACTGCATTTCTCCATGTATTATAGATCTAGCCATGTACATTAGACTGCATTTTTTAATGATTTAAACCTAAATCTAGGTTCTTTTGCAAAATAGAATGTCTACTTTACTTATTTTTTTTAAAAAAATGACACCAGAATGACTTTTATGATACCATAAAGAAAAGGCCCGAAAGACATTTGATTAGAGGAAAAGATGATTTCATTGAGCAATATGAGCTCAGTTCTCAATTCATTATTTATGATGCTAGTTGACATTTGAAGTGAAAGACCAATGTTACCTTTTTAGTATAAAATAAGTGATTTGGAGGAAATATCATAATACCATGCAACTGACAAAATATCTTCAAGATGCGTCAAATGGCAGCCAAAAAGAAAAAAAACAATGAAAACATCCTGTCATTGGGACCAGCAGTTAGCGTAATGGCTATGTCGCTGGACTCCCACGTAGTCGACCGCGGTTCGAGTCCTGGACCCGGCGGCTTAAACTCACGCCGGGCGCGTGTGCGTGCGTGCCCAAGATCCCGAGAGGAGAATGGAGGAGAAGGGATTGCGGCGTGGCCATCCCCCCTGGGGGGTGACTTCCTGCTTTCTATCTCTCTGTCTCTCTCTGTCTGTCTGGCGAGCGCACGCGCCCTATAGCAAAAACCTCTCCAAAAAAAGAAAAAAAAACAAAAAAACAAACAAACAAAAAAAAAAAACATCCTGTCATCTAAGAGTGTTTTGTTTTCATCGTGTTCTTTCTACTTCATTTGTACATCTCTTAGCAGCACAAGTTAAAAACAGAGGTTGCATCCCTAAGTCAATCCCATTCAAATGTATTATCTTAGGAGACCAAGGACTCTTGAGAAATAAAAAAAAAAAAAAAAAAAAAAAAAAAAAAAAAAAAAATACAAGAATGCACAGTTTATTGGCTCAAGGACTAAGAGTAGCTTCTGAAAATAAAAATTTAAAAAAAGCAAAGTCCTATGGAACATATATGTATCTTGTCTTGGGCTTTACCTTATACAAATGAAATGTTACCGCACATTCAAGATTTACATCTCATATTCTGACTAGATGAAGTTCCATGAGTGGAGTCTGTTTCTTGAATAACTTCCTCTATGGTGCCTACCAAATTCTATACATATGTAAGTATAAAGTTTGCTAAAAGAATGCTAATGATGTTTAAAGCTCTTCTGTCTTCGCCCAGTTTATCATTTTACACTGTACCAAAGCCCTTACCTTAAAAAGGAAATTAAGGGAAAACACTAATGAAGTTACTATCTGCCACTACAATGTAGCCAGTCCCAGTGACTTCTGTATGTTCCTTTTTTGTTTTGTTTTTTGGTTCATTGTCAGAAGCTGTGTGTGCTCGCAAGAGATGGGGGAAAGGGCCAGGGGATAAAGCAACCCCATAATCATGCTGTAGTAATTTTTCTTCCATTTCTCCTTTCTGTGAGGATTTTGGGTGCACATGCACACATGCCAGGCATGTATTTCAAGCCACCAAGGCTGGATTCCAACCATGGCTGACTATGTGGGATCTGACTTCCAACACACAGGGTGTAATCATTGTGCTATCGGGCTGGCCCTGGTCTCTGCATTTTAACAAGGAGGAATCTTAGTGAGGAATCTGTAACCTGTAGAGGGCTAGAAAACCAATCAAAAAATCATAATTTAAATATGTAAGTTGTAAATTCAGGGAGGAGGAGAATTACCATGGTGTACCCATACTTTGCAATGAGAGCGGAGGAGGAAGCATTTTCAGTTTGACAGTGAGGGGGAGCACTGCATTTGAAAATACTTCAATTATAAGGTGACCATCACATCTACCTCTTGTGAACGTCTGAATGAGCCATAGATCCTTGACTAACCCTCCATGACCCAGGAAGGAGGAAGAGAAGAAAAGAAAAGAGAGGGGTCTACCTGAATTTACTGAATAATGCACACAAAGTTCACAAATGGGCCTTTTTGGCCTTCAGGGTGTGTCAGGAATGCCTCCTGTTGGCTTCTGTCATTTCTCTTTTTAAGTTATATATTTGCTCTTCTACAAGAAAGATTTTCTATTGACTAAATAAAAGAAGAGTAAATTTTAACTTGAAATTTTTCCGTGAAGCAGACGTCTTTTCTTCTGAGAATTGGCATATTTTTACCCTCAGAATGATCTCTGCTTTCATATGCCTAATTAAATTTTAGAGGTCCCCTGCTTAAATAAAGATTTATTAGCTGTTAAAGTTGTAGCATAATTCTTCTGCCACCTACATGCTATCCTTGAACGTATTTACAAGCAGACTAGCTTATCCACTATAAAAATATGGGTGATTTAATGCTGTTACATTATTGGTGTCAATTACCAAAACTCAGCTTCACAATAGAGCTTTCTAAAGATACTGTTACTTGACTTTCAGACTTTCAATTTGCTTGAAGAAAGAGGGTCCGGGAATTTCAACTATTAAGTGCTTGAAATAGTTAAGCTAATGGAAGTAATCAGCAGGTCTGAAACTCTGGGGCCCATGCAAGGTTACGAGCTGTTCTACGTACAAACATGATAACCTCACTAAAAACCCTTCTCCACGTGGGTAAATGCATGAGCACTGTCATTAATATGTGTGTTTGTGAGGCACACAAATTTCACAGAAAGATCGATGGTCCTGTTCCGAAAACTTCTTCAGCACAATAATTGTCATCTTCCATGTATCTCTGGGATTTGTAGCTTTAACTTTTCCAACCCTGACTTTTGGCAACATACCTTTTAGGAGTTTAAAATATTTAAACTCCCAAAGTCTGGTTTAATGGGGAAATTTCTAACTATGGATTGCATTGTGCCTATGTCTCAGTAGAATTACTCCATCTAATCAGACCTTCAGATTCAATATATTCAGTTGGTCTCAGGATTGAAGCTTTCCTTGCAGACAGAATCAGAACACCCAATCTGAGTAGAGAGACTGGGTACAAGCGAAATATGTGTCTTTGAAAAACTGGAATATCTGAATGACCAACTTCTATTTTCAAATTTGTAGGAAAGAAGGAACTTGTCAAGCTTCTTTTCTTAAATCCTCAAGCTTTTGCTTCAGATGATTCCCAAAGCAGGTAGATAATAGCAATTTCAAAGAGAGAAAGGTCAAATAAGGTCAACCCAGATCTCATAAACCTGCTGGAAAATTACAAGTTGTCTCTGCCAAGATTTTAGTAAATTTCTTTTATTTATTTATTTTTTAAGTTAAAAAAATTATTCATGATAGAGAACATGCACATGCATGACAGAGAGGGAGAGAGAGAGAAAAGCCCCCTTCATAGCTTTTTGTTAAATTACAATCTCTATTTTCCAGGCCTCCAGCTTGTCAAAATCTTGAATATATGTGCATGAAACAAATCCATGTGTGTTCAGGTCAGTCCAGGGATTCAAACCTGCGGTTGGCCATGTGGCTTCTAGCACGGCAGTTCAGTTTGCTATTGACTGTACCACCAGGCTAGGTCAGTGAGTTCTTTCCTTTACGTATCAACTAAAACTAAATAAAAAGCTATTTGTTCATGATTTTTCAATTTTAATTGCCAAATTGTTTTAAAATTACTGTAAATGTGAAACAGAAAGAAAGAATAGACTGCTGCTTAAGATATAAGACATAGGGACCAAGAGATGGTATAATGGGCACATCGCAGGACTCCCACATAATTGACCGTGGTTTGAGTTCCGGACCTGGAGGCTTGATACTCACATTGGGCACGTGTGCGTACATGACCAAAATCCCGGGAGAAGAATGGAGAAGAGATTGCGGCATGGACATCCCCTCCGTCGGGTGATTTCTCACTTTCTATCTCTCTCTGTTTCTCTGGGCAAGCATACATGCTCTGTAACAAAAATCTCTCTCTGAAGAAAAAAGACATAAGACACATATTAATATCCATCAAAATGTAAATTATTAATATTGCATTCCATTTAAAGAAAAAAAGAACACGGTGTTGCATAAATGTGCATATGTATGTAATTTTTCTAGTTGTTTAACTATTTTTCTGAAATATCTTTTGAATCATAAATAGCTGTGTGAGGCATATTTGTGTTGGGTAAATTCACTTTAAAAGCCAAGTAATGTACAGTGATTGAATATATAAGATAGATTTTTTAAAAATAAAACAAAAACAAAACAAAACAAAACAAAATTTTACTAAAAGTAAGTTATTCAGATACTCTGTCTTCAAGACATAAATATTTAGATATTTTATTTTGAAAAATAGTTACCACAGAGAGTTTAATTCTGTAATTTGTTAACACTAGTATGTATAATAAATTACCACATTCTATTTGGAACCATTTGACTAACTTAATTTGCTTGATTAATAATAGAAAGCAGCAATGGGAAAATAATATATTTCTACAACATTCAGGATTAATAATTAATACCTGAATAATTTATCATATTCTGTATGATTTCTTTAAAATGTAGAGCACTGATTACATAGAGTTATTTAATGTGAGTGATTAAAGTGGAAGTTCATTTTAAATGTACAGTATGTCTTTTTTATACTCTTAAAAGTATAACTTCAGTTTTCCTTATTAGACAAATCTGATCAAGTTAAGTTAAAATCTGTAACAGTCCTTTTGTTTTGTTATCTCTGTTCCCATCCAAAAGCAAATTAAATGTTTAAGTCACACCTCTCATCCATCCTTTCCCCTCAACATAGACACACACACACACACACACACACACACACACACACGGGCGCGTAAACTTTGTGATGTTTCCTGTGAGTTTCTGATTGTACTCTTTGTTATTATGTGACATTCAGTATATAGCTCTCTTTTAGTCTGGATTCTACAAAGAAAAAGAAACAATAGGACATATTTATACATATAAGAGGATATGTATTACAGAAATTAATTCAGCAATTGTGAAAGTCAAGAAACCTCACAATATGCCATCTTTTAACTGGATAACCGGGAATGCTGATGGTGTAATTTAGCCTGTGTCCGAAGGTTTGAAAATCACAGGGCCACTTTGTCCTGGAGTACAAAGGCTTGAGAACCAGAACCCTTGATATCCAAGAGGAGAAGAATATGAATGTCCTATCTCAAGAAGAGAAAGAACACATCATTTCTTTGCCTTTTGGTTCTATTTGGACGCTTATTGGATTGAATGATGCCTGCTCATTTTGGTGAGGGTATCTTCTTCACTCAATATACAGAATCAAAGGAAATTGTCTCTCCCAGAAACACCCTCACTGGCACACCGAGAAACAATGTTTTGCTAGCTATCTGGGTATTCCTTAATCCAGTCAAGTTGACACATAAACTTAGCCATCCCGTCCTTCCCTCCTGTTTCAGTTCTCTGAAAACGCCTTGTTTCAGCGGTCACTGAGTGATGTGCAACTGCTGCTGAGCCTCCACCGTTACTGTCTTTCAAAGACCTCCGAGGTGCCAGTCAGCGCAAGGCCACCAATAACCTCCTAGACAGTTTCTTTGTGTGCTGTTGTCTGTGATTCCAATGATCCTCCCCAGTATTTTATTTTTTTGAGCTACAGGATACTCTGTTATTGCTTGAGATCTGGTATTTGGATTTATATGCATTTTAACCTTGTCATACTTTCTAGCGCTTTTGTGTTACGCTCTCTTACATAAGCTATATTTTCATAGATTTACCAAAAACAGATCTTTCTGAATTTATTTTTGTTTTACTTTAATTTACTCACAAGCTTTTCTCCACAGAGCTCAAGCATAAGTTCAAATGTCTAGACTTGGAAACTATTTTTATTTATTTATTTATTTTTGGAGAGGTTTTTCCTATAGGGCACGTGCGCTCACCAGAAAGACAGAGAGAGACATAGAGACAGAAAGCGAGAAATCACCCCCCTCCCCCAAGAGGGGATGGCCACATCACAAACTCCTTCATTCTCATCTCGGAATCCTGGGCATGCACACACACATGCCCGGTGTGAGTTTAAGCCACCGGGTCCAGGACTCAAACCGCAGTTGACTACATGGGAGTCCAGCAACATAGCCATTACACTAACTGCTGGCTCCTATTTCTTTTCTCTGAAGACCGGTACCATTGACTAGACCTCCTGAGCCTTCACAATCTCTGTTTTTATGATTCAGCTTTTACTATAAAATGTCTCCAATCCTCATGCACAGATTCCTCTGAGTACATTCAGAGGTCCTGCAAATTTCTCCAGAAAAGTTTCCTACTTCAGTGAAGTTATATGAGGGGTCTTAAAAAAGTTCATGGAAAGAATATTATTAAAAAAAAATAAACTACGCATGAAATTCAAATTTTTCTTGCACCAAAATAAACTTGTACTTTAATTCCATTTTTGTACAAACTTTTCAAGTTCCCTCATTTAAAATAAAGAAAAATCAAGATAAAATCTTTTGCTATATATATTTCAGATAATTCTGTGCATTTTTTAAAAGTTAAATTATTATGAACATTGAATTATTTCTAGGTTTTCTTGAACTTCATAAAAGACATTGTCTTGTACCCTAAATTACTCTAGTCTTTTTAATGATATAATGTCGAATAGGAAGAACTACTGTGTAATAGCTGTACTTTCTTCATCTTTACTATATCTGCTTCTTTTGGGGGAATTTTTCCTTTTATTTTTATGTATTTTAACATTTTCTAAAATTCTTATATGTCTTACAAACACTGTATACATTTAATGTTCAGAGTAGTGCCTTTTCTCTTCCTTGAAAATAATTGAAGGTATGGTTTATAAATGATAACCTTTTTGAACAAAGGAAATACGATATATCAGATTTTTACTACTTTTTGGTTGTTTTGCTTGGAAACTATTTTTGGCCTGAGATGTATCCAAACACACATGTATTAACAAGCAGTAACACACTGTGATTTAACTGAATAATTAAAGAGGTAACTTTTGACCCAGGTTATAATAAACATGACTGTGGAAACCTAATGGACTTGGTGTATGATGTATTAAGTGCTGAAGATTGTCTGGCAGGAGATATGAGATGTGTAACTACAAAAGAATTATTCATATGCTTGGTATATACTGTGAACAATATTATTTTCATGTGAGTCCACATGGAACACACATTATCCTTGCAGTGAATAAACCTTATTTTGAATGAGTGAATCTGACTTTACACAGGTTATTTTGAGGGCAGAGCTGAGTGGTCAACATCATGTGTGTGATCTCTGCATGGACCAGTAATCTATGTCCTGTCACATGGCCATAAACTACCCTGAGAGTACTCGCCTATCTCTAAACTTTGCACTATTCTTTTTTTTTAATGTTGTCTCACTTATTTGTGCTGCTGTGTGGAGACTATATCTTTTCTCTGAAGCCTGGTACCATTGGCTAGATCTCCTGTGCCTCAGTGATCTCTTTTTATAATTCAGCTTTTCTTTAGAAATGTCAGCAATCCTTATGAACAGATACCTGTGAGTACATTCAGAGGTCCTGCAAATTTCCCCAGAAAAGTTTCCAGCTCCATGAAGTTATATGAAGGGTATGCACACACACACACACACACACACACACACACACACAAACGTACAGAGAGAGAGAGAGAGAGACTGGATAATTGTAAACAATAGAAACTTATTTCTCACAGTCTGGAAGGTCCAAGATCAAGATCAAGGTGTTGGAAGGTCCAGTATCCGGTCAGGGCCCAGTCTTTCTGTTTCCAAGGTGGTGCCTTGTTGCTGCATTTTTTTGAGGGAACAAATGCTGTGTCTTTACATGGCAGGATGTATGGAAAATGGATAAACTCATTCCTTTTATAAGAGTTTTAACCCCATCCATGAGGGCTCCAACCTCATGATTTAATTCCCTCCTTAACGCTCCACTTCTTTTTTTTTTTTTTTTTTGGAAAGGTTTTTGCTATAGGGCACATGTACTCACCAGAAAGACAGAGAGTGAAAGAGAGACAGAATGTGAGAAATCACCCCCCAGGAGGGATGGCACGCTGCAATCCCTTCTCCTCCATTCTCGTCTCAAGATCTTGGGCACGCAATCACACATGTCCAGCGTGAGTTTAAGCCACCGGGTCCGGGACTCAACTGCAGTCGACTATATAGGAGTCCAGCAACATAGCCATTATGCAAACTGCTGGTCCTAAGGCTCCACTTCTTAAAATTCTCACATATAGATTTTGGGGGACACATTTAGAACACAAAAAATAGATTTCTTGTAAAAGAGTGCAAATAAATTAACATAAATCAATCCCGACAATAGAGAAATAAAAGATATCTTCCAAGAACATTCATGATTGCTCCTCTTGATCAGTAATTAAGAATAGTAAGTTAACTTCTTCTGCTTCCAATTACAGTCATGTCATCAGAACATTCTCTCAATTCTATTTTTTTTTTTTTTTTGAGAGGTTTTTGTTACAGGGTGCGTGCACTCGCCGGAAAGACAGAGAGAGACAGAGAGACAGAAAGCGAGAAATCACCCCCCAGGGGGGATGGCCACACGGCAATACCTTCTCCTCCATTCTCCTCTCGGGGTTTTGGGCACGCACACACACGTGCCCAGCATGAGTATAAGTCACTGGGTCTGGGACTCGAACTGTGGTCGACTACATGGGAGTCCAGTGACATAGCCATTATGCTAACTGATGGTCCCTCAATTCTTTATCAGCCTCAACAACTTTGCCACTTACCTGTTTAGCTATAGGTTACCTTTAGTCAACAATGGTCCCCTCTGCCTAACCTGGAAGCTGTGATGATGAAGTATGTGAATTGAACCATAACCATGGTTCTTCTGATTTGCTTACTATTGAAAACAGTATATAACTATGCTCCAAAAGGTGTCATTCAGAGAAGATATGATGAGAATGTAGACACTAAAAATGAATGATATGTTTGGAATACTAAATTCATACTGTCCTAGATGTCATACCAAACATTTTTTTGTCTGTATCGAAACTGGTTTAAATTCTTCCATCTTTATTTTTGATTGCGTAATGTAGACCTCTCCAAATTGTCAGCTCTCCTTTTAAGCTCCAAAGAGCACCATTCTTTCTTCTTTCAACTTTTATTACTTGGACTCACTGTGGCCTTTATCTGTGTAATTAAATGTATTGGTTACTAAATAATAGTCCTTGGGACAGCTGCACCAAAAACACTTGGATTCTTAATATTCTCAGCACAACCTAATGAAAAAATGGTTGAGATGATGAATATGCACCTCATAAATATATACAACTAATAGATCAATAAAAATAAACTACCTGAGATCAAAATACAAATGCTCAGTTCTCACCCTTATTCAATCAGAATATCCAGAGGAAAGGCCCAACCCCAAAACACACCTGGCTTAGGAACTATTGATTTAATGAGACTATCAGCAATATACTTTATAGTACTAGTTCAGCAAGGTAGCACTTTACTCATGTTCCCAATGGTAGTCCAAACTGTCCTCCATGGGTAACCTATAGACACAGACAAGAACCAACTTTACAGTTACTATGATTCTCTATTTCCATATTAAAGCAGCCTCTGCCTCATAGGGGCAAACAAGATTCTACCACAAGCCTCACAGTTAAAAGCTGCTAAAACAGGCAGACGCCCCAAACCCATCAGTCAGAAGTAAGTCTAGTTTGAAAGAAGCCACCTCAAAGACCATCTGATGCTTTATCGCAGCACTTGGCTCAGTCCCTGGTTAAAAACCAGTTCTTTGCAGGAGCCCAGTTTTAGCTGTCTCCAGAGCTGCAGCTTGAAAGGAAGTTTGGCATTATTTTCCTAAGCCAAAAAGACACTTGTAGCACAGAAACATCAGACATGACACCTACACGGGAGCATCGCAACTCACTTATTTCTCATTGAACAAGTTATTGCAATGTCTTTCTTGCCTGAATTGCTGTCCCCAAATGCCATTTCCATGGGTGGCCTCTACCATCATAACATACCACTCTTGGCATTGATAGGCATTGATTGGCCCACTTGCCAAAGCAACCTAGGGGAAACATGCTTTGATATCCTAGGGGGCAATTCTCTCCTTGGGGAAGAACGGGCTGCCATTGCTCTGCCTTGTCTCTCATTAATGTGCCCAACTAGGTCTCTGTACTGCTCTATTTAACTGCATCCACTCCATTATTGATCATATTGTGTGTAATGGTACATTTGCTGAGGAAAATGATGATTATACTATAAAGACAAAACCACGATGGGATCTCGTGTCTATATAATTTAGCGATGCTATGGCATCTGCTTCAAGTGAATTGAAATATATTCTAGGTAAGTGATGACATGAGAAAATCCATCCCTGAGATTAACCCAATCTAGTATTTCCTTCTATATTGTAAACCAGGACCACTCCAAAACAAATAGTTCATGCTTTGGTCCAAAGAGTTTAACATTAGAGGCTTTTTATAATCTCTACGTGGATATTCAATAATTTTGGTAGAGATGATATGCCCATATGAGTATGTTTTTGCATTTTCTGAATTCTAATGTACTTGTTTATTTCATATGTGGCAAAGTCAAAAGAGCTCTGGTACATTCTTGCTTTGTTCTTTGTACTGAAAATCGCATAGGCCTGTAGTCTTTTGTAATTCATGGGTGTTTCTTCTAAAAGGTAGCAATTGCTTCAATTATATTCTCCATCCTTCTACTAATATCAATATTTCCTTGCTCAATACATTTTTCATATTTAGCTTATGAAATCACAGTCACTTATAATAATATAAGAATTAATTTACTTCTTTTCTAAATTGTTGACTTGGATATGAAAGGGTCATTGAATTGGTCAGGTTCCTATCAGTAGAAAGAAACCACACAGTAATTTGAACAAGGAGAGTTTAAAGAAAAGGATTATTAATTGTGGTGGTGGGGGGGATCACTTACCAGGGAGTTGGTAATTCTGACCTGTTTTTGGGTAAGAATACAGAAATAGCAGCTACAGGGAGCAACCACTACCTCTAAGAGCTGAGGTAGACGAACCCATGAAGTCCCTTTTTCTTAAGGTTAAGCTGGAGTCCCCGTGGAGAGGGTGTAATTGTATACCACCAGAAGGCAGAGAAGTGTGCCAAGACAAAGATGCTCCCTGCAAAGCTACCCTCTGGTTTGCTGGGAGAAGCCACAAAAAGGTATAATGCTGATTAAACTTGGTGCTGAGCATCTTTGTGTCCCATGAGCTTCTGGCCACATTAAACTGCAAGAACAATAGGAGAACACACAAGAACCAAGAAAAACAAAGCCCTATCCTCCTTGAGTGTCTCTCCAGTGCCCTCTACTGAAAAAGTTTAATATGGTGCAAACTGTCAAGGGATAAATGCCTTATTACCAAAAGTAGGGCAATGGAGGGTAGAATTAAAGCTAAGAGGCAAGAGTGTAATAATTGACACAGGACACCCCTATGGCTATTTGATGGCTACTTGATTTCTATATGCACCCATCTGCATACAACTAAACTTCTTCTTCTTAAAATTATTTTATTTAACTTTATTTATTTATTTTTAATTTGACCAGAAAGACACTGAATGAGAGTGAGAGGGAAAGTGAGAAAAAGCAAACCAGTAGGTCCAGGATTCAAACCTCAGTCAGCCATGTGAGAGTCCAGCCCCCTTAACTACCATGCCACCTGCTGGCTCTTGAACTTCTAGTAATATGTAACTATCCTTCATTCTTAATTTTTCCCCAAAATGAAGAGACAGTCCCAGCAGTCATTGTATCAATCACCAGCTATATTACTTACTCCTCAAATTCAGTCATAGTCCCAACAAACATTTTGTTATCTAAGTATTAAATATATTGACCAAAAATGGGGCACAATGTGTGGTAAAATACATCCTCTAAACCCATAGTACCTTCTCATACGTAGTCTCCCATGACCATTAAACTTCTTCCTCCTGAGGCATTACTTGTGCTTCCCTGCGTGCTCTGGGATGATGTGACCCATTTGATGCCCACCTATCTGCCACTTCCCATCCTCATCACTGCTGTATTTTAGTAGCTGACACCTCTTAAGCATGGCTTAATGTGTGCAAACGTAGTAGCCATGTGTACTATCATAACACGAGACATGGATGACAGAGAAAATCACACAAGTAATTGTTAAATTTAATCATTTCAATCTTCCCCAAATTGGAAAATTGGTCAATTTAAATGTTATTCATGTCCTTCTCACCTTTACCCTATGAATAAGAACTGAGAGACCTAAAGTTAATAAAGAAAGAGACAAAACAACAAAACAAAACAAAACAGAAAAAAAGAAATGTCAATAAGGAGAAGGATAAAGGGAAGCAGAGCAAATCATTAGCCTATGAAAAGTTAAGACTTAACAATACAATGTGCCTTTTCTTTGTTTTAGTGTTTTTCTTCATTTGTTGCAAATCTGTGATTTGTTATATTCAACCCAGTAGATGTCCTGCAAGTCACACTGACCTATTAAAAGAAACCCAGACTCCTAACAACCTAGAAAGAGAACTAGGCCTGCTTTATTTCTCTCTTTGCACCTCAATAGCAGTAGTGACCTTTGTCTATTATACACCAACAGTGTGGAGGGCAGCACATTTCTCCTGACATCTCTGTTTGGTGTGTGAAGTTATTTCCAAAAAGCTTCATTTATTTAATCCTCCAGCTGTCTAAAAATCTTTATGGGTGACCATTTTTAGCTTGCCCTTTGCCCTTTGCTCTTTGAACCCATCTAGGTCCTTGCTTGAGGCTCCCAGAGGTCTAAGATCAGGAGAGGAAGAAAGTGAAAACTAGATGTCTAATGGTATAGAAGTCAGCTGGTAAAGTTCTATAAAATTACTTTGGGGAGAAGCTGGTAGAAAAGATGCCACTGTGTTTTTATTTCTACTATCACAACACAAAATAATTAATGGGTAAAAAATACTTTTTGTTTAATAATTGCTGTTCTTCATTAGTGTGAACCAAGGGCACAGTCTATCTAAGACAATAACATCTGCACCCCATATTTCATTATCACCAAACTTCACATTTCACACAAAAGCATTGCTAGCACAGCCTTACAGCTTTAATTAGTTTCTGCCATAGCTGTGAAGGTCAGCCAATTATTGTGTGTGAAATTTCAATATGAAGTGGCTGAATTGAAGACAGCATTGCAACAGTATGGGATTCTGCAGTGCTATAAATCTCGTATTCTGGAACTATCTTTTAAAACACAAGACAATATAAAATAATCATCAGATACACATGGCTTCAAGGCTTACTGGTTAATTTAACAAGTGCTTGGTGTGTAGGGGGGACTCCACGTAATTTCTGATTGTTTCTTACATTCACTCTTATTACATTGTCATTATCTATGACACAATTGTCAAGGCTGAATCTACATTTTTATGATTGACTTCTTTTAACTCACTTGGAACTCCACTGGAACATTTGATCTAGAAATAAAGCCTAGTTTACCAGATTTTTATGATAAAAAAACTAAAAATATACAAGGTCAAATACATACATACACCTATGTACATATATATTCATATATATATATATATGTATATATATATACACACACACACACACACATTCCTAATATATATGTATCTTACATATGTTTAAATACCTTATGCTTGACCCATTAAAAATTAAAATATATATTAATTGCTTGGCCAACTTAAGAATGTCATTTTACTACAAAAATGCTGAACATTTTACTAGATATTCAATTCCATGAATTTCCTATTGAAGGCACAGGATTTGGCACATGGGTGTGCAGCTCATCTGTTCTAACTACCTTTGCTTTACAGGTGAGGAAACGTGCCCAAGAATGATACATGACTGAGTAAGATCACAGAGCATCTCATCAGGAGTGTCAGCAACTAAACTCAAATGTGACTACCTCTGCTTGAGCCTTTATCTGGGTCTATTTCACTATTTCATAGTAATGTAGGTAAGATGTGCCATGTGATATATAAAAGTTCTAAATGTTGCTCAAGGATTTGTATGAAGTATAAGGGCAGTTTGTTTTGTTTTGCACATAGACATATATGTAGTTTAACATTAATTCAAGCAAACAAATAATTATTGGCTCTCTCTCCTATGCAAGGTACCCTGCAAAGCATTCCAGTCATCTAGAATGATTAAAATGCTTTTCGAGGGACCAGCAGTTGGCGTAATGGCTATGTCACTGGACTCCCATGTAGTCAACTGTGGTTCATGTCTCGGACCCGGTGGCTTAAAACTCACGACGGGCACATGTGCGTGCGTCCCCAAGATCCCAAGAGAAGAATGGAGGAGAAGGGATTGTAGTGTGGCCCATCCCCCCTGGGGGGTGATTTCTTGCTTTCTGTCTCTGTCTCTGTCTGTCTGGTGAGCGCACACACCCTATAGCAAAAACCTCTTTAAAAAATGCCTTTGGAGTTTACGAACTGCAGGGTAGATAAGAGAGAGAGGAAAAGAGAAAAGAGATAGCAAAATCCATGGAAACAAAAATATGTTGATTGGAGGATAAAGATAGGACAAAGCCAAGGAAGAAGCCGAAAGATGAGAAAGAAGTAAAGAAATTATAACATATTTGGCACCATACCTGACCCCTACTCATTAGATCTCAGTATTGCTGCCTGCTTCAACCACAATAAAATTCTCTCTAGACATTGCCAAATGCTCCCAGGAAGAGGTGGAGGAGAAACGGAGAAGTGGTTGAAGTGGTTCATTTCAGAACCACTGATATATATATATAAATTCTAGACCATAGAGTACTATGGATCTTTGAACACTACCCATTTCTAAAACAGATCATCTACTTCAACATCATTGGGATAAATGAACATTTGATCTTTCCCTGATTTCCTAGGAATCAGGGTGAGAAGGTATAATGTCAGACCACAGAAAGACTTGGGAAACTGGAGATCGGATTGGGGTCATTTGTTTTGATATTTTGGTGACTTATTGGAGGAAGTTAGATTACAATGGGTTAAAGAATAAATGTGATTATGCAGTGGGCAAACAGAGTTGTAAGTATGCATGATTTCCCTAAGAAATTAAAAAGTAAAAGAAAGAGCAAAGGTGATGTAGGATCTCAGGGTAATTGTAGTGTTGAGCACTCTTAACCTGAAGAACTGTTGATATCTGGAGCACGTGAGTCTGTGTTTGCGATGTGGAGGTGGGATAGCCTGTGATTTTAGGATGACTTTTTTAGCACTCTTGATTTCTGCTTAGGACATGTTAGTATCTCCCTTAGATTGCAACACCAAATATGTCTCCAGATGTTGCCAAATGTCCACTAATGTGTGAAATCATTCCTGACTGAGAACCCCTGGATTAAGAATAAGGATTTTTGCTTTTTAATTTAAGGTGGAGAAAACCTAAGCAAATTTTCAGAAACAAAAGGAAAGACAAGTAGAATGGGAGAGAATGAAGATGCAAATGAATGCAAGGAAACTTGAGGAGGAGATCATAATGTGAAGGGATAATGAGAAAGAAGACCAAACATGCCTCAGATAGGCAAATGAACTTTCCTTCAGAGCAAATAAAAAATGAGAAGGTCCCTAACCAGATGTTAAGAGCAATCAAATCAAGGGGTTTTGATCTTTTAAGTAAAGTTGTAGATGAACCTCATCTGATGATTGCCTCGGAGACTGGAAATGCATTACCAAGTTGAGAAGCAAGCTGCAGATCACTGCTTCACTAAGATTAGCGATCATACCTTGCAACGGAATCAAGGGGTGTGTCCAAGATCCACAGTTGTTGCTTGCTTAACTGACATTTACATACCTGGGAGCTGGAGTACAGAACAGACCATTTCTGGGACCAGGGATGATCAAGACAGAAACAATAAAAGAGCAGTGGTCAAGAGAAGTGGGCATCGGGTAGGAAATCTGTGTATCTGTGTGAGTGTACATGAGGAAGAGACTGAAGTTAAGAGGAAACAAAACCAAGAAAGAAGAATTGGAAGTCTTTTTAAGATCATAATACTCTATGGTTTAGAATCTAGACAAGTTGTTCTCAAATTAATTTGCATCTTCCCTATTCCTGCCTGGAACTTTTGGCAATGTGTGGAGACAATTGTCATGAATAGAGAGGTACTCCTTTACTATTGGGTAGAGGTCAGGGATCCTGTTAAATATGCTGAATAATAATAATATAATGGATCCTGAAACAGATGGAACTTTCCTCTGTTGGGCCAGGACCACCTACCTGCCTCCTGGTTACTGCATTCAACCCTTCCAACAATACAGAGATGCCCCTGTGAACCCATCGCTGTTCAGAAAACCCAGGTGTTCCTGATAAGCCTGAAGTCAGGGGCTTTTTTATCACAGTTATGGAAGGACAGCCAGTGCAATAGACTCACCAAGCACCAGGCAGTAAAGCTGCAGCATCCAATCCCGTGGCATTGGGCGGTGCAGGAGTACAAATCCAAATAGAGAAAAACAAGTTCCTTCACCTGGAGGCACTTGAAGTAATAACGTCCCAGCAGCAATGAATACTCAGCACCCAGATGTGGGTTTCTAAAGACCATCCTCCACAAAAAGAAAGTGAGACCCCCCTGGAGAAATGACTGGTTCTAGGACTGAGCCAGAGAAGATTGAAAGTGAGCCTGAGTTGCCTTTTTATGCCAGAAAGAACGCAAGTGTTCAAAATACAATGGGGACAAGTTGAAAAGGCATAGGAGCCTGCTATAAACCTTGGACGGTTAGAGAATCGAAATGAAATCAAAGCAGTCACTTGCAACTAAAGGGGTGCTCTTCTTTAGAAAAATGCTAACCAATTAAGAAGGTATTATGTATTTAGATCAGCCATCATAGTAATAACCAATTAAGGCAAGACCGAGCATCAGCTGATGCTTTAGCTAGTGGGTAAGGAAGATCTCAAAGTAGCACCCACAAATTACTTGTTAATTATAAAAAGGAAAATAGTAAATCTAACTATTAAATGAACCCAGAAGTCATCAACTTAACCATGTGGTGAGAGTTCACCCCAACATAAACAGGATCAGGCTGATCTCAGATGCACTGAGGACACACTTCTGTGACGCTTCTGTCCAGAATGTAAAAGCCTTATATAGGTGTGTGTTTGTAGCTATCAGCCAAATCTAATCTGAGGGACATTCTACAAACAATTAGCCAGTATGCTCCTAAAACATGGAAATCAAGGCAAAGCAGATGAAGAGCTCTCCTACATTGGACAGACACGGGCAATTATGTTACAAGTAAGTGTAACACGTGTTCCCACCCAAAGAGAAAGAGAACTACTACAAAGGACATTGTTGGGACAAGCGACAAAACTTAAACGTGGACCATCAGTCAGATAACAGTACTACAGCAACATTAAACTTCCTGATTTTGATAACTGACAACTATACTCACATCATGTAAGAGAAGGTCCTGGCTCTTAAGGAATTTCAGTGTGCATTGAAATTTATGGGGTAACAGGGTGCATAGTCTACAATTTATTCTCAAATGATTCAGAAAATACAACATGTAAGTGTAGATAAAGCAAAGCAAATGGGGTAAAATGTAAACACTTGGTAAATTGGAGAAGAAGATACATAGGAATTCTTTAGGATTTCCTGCAACTTCTCTGTACCTTTGCAATTATATTAAAATTTATACAAAGTTACCACAAGAAAAAAAAAATCAGAAATCCAGCAACAAGGGATGAATCAAAATTATGGCATAGTCACTCTCTGGATATCTTAAAATTATATAGCTATAGAAATAAGATGTATGAAGATTGTAGCAATATAGAAAAAATGGTTGTACATACACAACATTGAATGACAAAAGCAAGACACAAAAAAAGAATCCTATGATGAACTGTATAGCCACCATGATAAAAGAATTATCTGGTCAATTATGTCAATAGCGTCACTGTTTAGAAACTTTGTTTAGATTAAAATTAAATATTCAGTAAGTTATCTTTTGAAAACTTTTGAGAAATTTTTAAAGAAAATTAACTGCTAAAAGTTCTTTTAATCCTATTATACATTAACATCAGTTTTTATAACCACCTCAAAAAGAAAATATCTCTAATTGCTTTATTGTTCATTCATTTATGTCATCCAAAAATAACTTACGGAGTTTTTTTTGTGTTCCTTGACTTTTCTGTCACTAACAATTGAATGTGTACTGGGTGATTTATAAAAAATAAATTTATTTAGCTCAGGATTTGGAAGTTCAAGGTCAAAAGGCCTCATCTGGTGAGGGTCTTCTTGTAGAATTTTCTGCAGAGTCTCAAGGCAGTGTGGGGCACTGAATGGTGAAACAAAGCCAAAGCAAACATGTCTGTGCCTGTGCCATTCTCTCTCCTTATAAAGTCACCATGATTCAATCATGGGGGCCCTACCCTAATGACTTTATCTAATCTTAATTTCCCCTTAAAGGCTCTACCTTTCAACCTCACAGTAGTTTTCATACCCTTAATACCAGCACGACCAAATTTCAATGCACCAATTTTGGAGGGACACATTCAAACCATAACAAGATTGTATTAACCCAGAGATAAATATAGCTATAGATGGACCTAAGTCCCCAAAAATTCATTTGTTGAAGCCTTCTACCCATAATCATTGGGCCCTGATATTATAGGATTAGTATACTTATAAGAAGAGACACCAGAGACCCAGAGACTGCAAGGCAGAAAGATGGTTCTCACCAGAAACTCGTTGTACAGGCATCCAAATCTTTGACTTCTCTATAGTCCATAAATGAGAGAAAATAAATGTCTGTTATTTAAGACACCCAATGTTTTGTCATAATAATCTAAGCAAAGACAAGCATATTCTCCTGTTTTGTTATTTTTATTGTTGTTGCTTTTTATTATTGTTTTGTTTGTGTATCCTAAAGTCTGTCTTAAGGAAATGTCAAGAAACCAATTTTGTCTTAGGAGCTTCCTGATTCCAACAAAATTGCTTCTCTGTTCTCTGCTCTTCCCCCTATCTTTGGCAGTATGTAAAAGAGATTGGCTTTTGAAATTAGTCAGAACTTATTCTGAATTCTAGCACCTAACTATAGAAGCACTAAAAGTTATGACTTAAACTCTGTGAGTCATAGTTTCGTCTTTTATAATAATGGACTTACCAACATTTACTTGCAGGGATGTTATATGACAGATGGAAAATCAGGTGAAAATGGCTAATATTGTATTGAAGGACATGGTAGTCTCTCAGTAGATGACAGTTTTGACCCTCTTGGATCAGGATGTTTTTCAAAAGTTCTTTTAGGAATTATTTGGTTTATTCTTCTCAACAGTCTTATTAGGTGTTAACCTAAAGAGGGTGAAATTTTCCCTCTCCCAAAGAACCTCCCCTAAAATTTTGACAAGTGAAAGACTTTTATTATCTAACAATTGAAATTCTGAGGATGAATTTTTGGCTCCATAACAAGGAAAGAAAGCAATGATAATTTTTTTTTGAGAGGTTATTTTTTTGTTTGTTTATTTGTTTGTTTGTCTTTTTGTGATAGGGCGCGTGCACTTGCCAGACAGACAGAGGGAGACAGAGAGACAGAAAGGGAGAAATCACCCCCCAGGGGGGATAGCCACGCCGCAATCCCTTCTCCTCCATTCTCCTCTGGGGATCTTGGGCACTCACGCATATGCTCCCAGCGTGAGTTTTAAGCCACTGGGTCCGGGCCGCGAACCGCGGTCAACTACGTGGGAGTCCAGCGAATAGCCATTACGCTAACTGCTGGTCCCAGAAAGCAATGATATTTTGAGATGTGAGTACCTAACTAAATAGTTATTAAAATGAAATAAATATGTAGTTTCTACTCAAAAAAAATCAGACAAAATAAGATAAATCATAACTATATTTATTCCCAACAAACTAGACCACTTGAGTATTTTTTTGTTCATGTGTGACAAAAATGAAGCAGGAATGTACCCACAACCTACATACCTATCAATTTTGGTAGCTTACTACATGCTCATTATGTTCCAAGTACTGGCAAAGCTGTTTATGTCTGCTGCTTCATTCAACCTCACTGACGCCTTTCCTCACCAGCGTGTCTGTCTGGATTATGAAAGGAGGGATGTGAGCCTCCACCTGATATCTGTGACTATCCCTTCCTTTAAGTGACAAGGCTATAGAATGCCAGCTCTTCTTACCTGGATAAGCAGAGTTATAATGACTACTGGAGGTGCCGGGTTATGTCTGCTCTGAAGAATCTGGGCCAGTTTCATTTGGCAAAAGATTATCACAAGTTTCAGATCAATTTTTCGGGAGATTTCTGCAAACCATATTCAGAACCATCTTATCTTCACTCTCTTTAGGATAACAACACAGGAGACAAAGACTCATTTCATAAGGAATTTTTCATACTCTGCTGCTGTTTAAAATACAAGTAGTCTCTGGTTCATCATCTGTAATCACATAGAACCCTGTGGTTAGGGGGAGTGGAGATGGTGGTTAACGCACTCCCCTGACAAGCAGGAAATGTGGCTCCTATTGCTATGTGACCGGGTCAGGACACCTGATCTCCCAATCTGCCCCCTGATAGGGATTATAAAAGAGACCGTGAGACTGAAGAATTGAGTGACAGATACTCATTAGAGCACGCCCTACCCTTTGCCGTCCAGGTTCTGGCCTCTAAATTCAAGCATTCTCCTGTCAGACAACACAAATTAGAAGCTAAAATGCCAGACAAGATCTACCTTGGCTTTTCCTAAAACAGTCTATCACCTTCACACTTCTAAGACACCAGAAGCGATACTGAAAGAGACTTGCAAAGTCTTCACATTGTTTATTTCCAAGGTCACCAATATAAGCGGCATGAGGGCAGGGACTTTGTCTTTGTCACTGCTGTATCACCACTCCTGCAATGTGTTAAGCACATCACAGACACTCAGGAAATGACTGTTGAAGGAGAAGGAAGGAAGGAAAGAAAGGATAGGAGGCCATCCTGGACCCTAAACAAGATGGAGAAAAACTAGAAAAGTAGTACGTTAGAACTGCTCGTGATATAAAATCCAATACTAAAGTCGGAAAGAATCTCATACACTTTACTGAGTTCAGCCGCTCATTTACTGAGATACAGAGAGTTAAGTAGTTTACCAGAGTTGCACATTAGTTGTAGCAGGTAACTCCTGACCTGGGCCCAGGAGTTTTTCCCTTATACAACGCGACTTCTTCAGTGAATGCTGCTGGCCGCTGTGTCAACATTTTGTTTTCTAAAAGCACAGTGTACTTCACTAAGAGCCATTTAGAAATACATGCTCTATGTACGTATTCATTTAATATAATAGGTTGACATGATTAGTGTTAGTTTTTTGATAATGGAGGATTTCCTGTTTCTGGTATGTGTAGATTTGTGTGTGTGTGTTTCCTGATAGTTTAAAGAATAGAGTAAGATTTCATATCAATAATGGATTCCACATCAAAGAAGAATGATTTTGAGGGAATTTGAGGACTCAAATTCTTAACAATGCTCTTTTATTAAAGAAAATGCCTCAAAGATTTTTGGAATTGAGACTGTATTGACATTTAATGCAATGAACTTGAAATTTCAGATTCTGAGATATGCTATGAATATTGTGACATAGAAGAAATAATCTTATAATTTTCAGGTTTAAGATTGCACCTGTGAATTAGGAAACGAGGCCCATCAGAATTTCACAGGAGACAGCAAGTGGACAGCTGCCAACCCTGGAAGTACAAGCTGCTGAGACCTTATGCTAAAATAAAAAGCAAGACACTGCAGTGAGGGGGATGCACCTCCAAACAGGGAACTAAAGGGCTCGCAGCCACCCTTCTACAAACTCACTTTAGCCCTGTCCCAAACCTGAGCACTGCTCCAGGAGTGGTTCCCAAAGCTGATATTAGGAGTTTCAAATTTAAAATATTGCATTTACATGGTACTTCGAACTTTTGTAAAAGCCTTCCCTTCCCTGATGATTAATACAAGAACTTCCTCCCTCAACAAGAACTAGAATATAAAATTTTGTGTCCATTTTTTTAGATAAGGAAACAGATCAAGAAGTTAGATGATTTCTAAGCCCAGCGTAGAAGTCTCTTTCGGTTACCAGTCTTGTGGTCTTTCTGCTGGACCTTTCTAGGAACCTTTTTGTGGGGGAAACAATTAGCCTAAACAATTAGCCTAAAAGTTAACAGATTGATGCAAAAATAACTGGGGAAATAAAAAACTATATTTTGGTTGTTTACTCTTGGATACCTACTACAATAAATATGAACGAGAATAGTGGAATGAAATAGTGGAACACATTTAAAAAATGAAATGAAATAGTAAAATAAATAAAATCCACAAGTATAAAAGGCAGCCATGTTTAAAAAAAAATGAAGCCACCCTCTCACAAAGCTATTTAAAGAAGCAGTATAGCTAACATGTTTTCTATTTTAACCTGATTTGAGTTACATGTCCTTTGCCTTTCCCAGCAGTCCCTTGGATGGCAGCTCTAATGTGTCGGGAAACGGATACAAGGATCAAAGAGGCCTGTATAACGCACAGATTTGGAATAATTGGCCCCCGGGCAATTGCAAACTCACTGTCCTTCTGTGACCTAACTAACTGGTTTCTTCTACCAAGTAATAAACAACTTTCTGGAAGCCATTTTGCCATCACCTGGAAAAACATCTTTCAAGGGTATCTCGAATACAGTTTTCTAGCCCCTGGGATTCAATATTTCAAGAAATACCTTTAAGCCAACTAAACCTCTGGAGATTTTTCTGTTTTCGCTCAACTCTTGTTTCAGTTCCAATATTTCTAGGACAACATTGATTGATTTACTGTGGCAAATTATGAGATTTTTAAACTTTGGATGCAGTATACCTGATTTGTGATCTCTAAACCTCAGATGTTTTATAGCAGAAGTTAAAAATGTACACTGCGGCCTGGCACAAATAGGCTCAACCTGTAAGCCCATAAAACCCTCCGCCAGATGTGTCACCTCTTTTCTCACACCTTCTGACTCCACTCTCCCTGATGCAGTCATGGTCCACATCGGTAACTTAGCAATGCATGATTCCAAACAGCTGATTTCACACTAGCCACAGAGTAATCTAAGTGTCAGGCTAGAAAGGACAGACACCAAGGACTTGATAGAGGTTGGTTATATATGATGGCAGCATCACAGAGACAGAAAGGTATGCTTGATGTGTTTAAAAAAAAAAAAAGCAAAAAACTTAAGCTTCAGAGCTTACTCCTTTCCTGTTTGGTTGTCTTTTCTGCCAGACTGTAAGATCTGTGAGGATTGTTTCTGCCCTACTCACCAATAAACATCCAGTACCTAGCCCTACACTCAACAAAAGAGGCAGAATGCATCAGTGTGCAAGGGATGTATAAGAGAATGACCAGATGAACCATGAGGGGAAAGAAGCACAAATTCAACTGGCAATGTTAAAATCGAAGGCTGAATTTATCAACTACTTTCCTCTCTTCTTTTTAATGTTATTTGTGAGTTTTAGTAAAACTTACTGTCAATTTTTATTCAGTTGGGCTCAATTGTATAATCATCAACTTGCTTGTTGACTCAGTCTCTCAAGTTGGGTTTAAGTTCCATGTGAATCAGTACACATCTACTTAATGGCCAAGACCCCAGTTACATTTGTGTTAATTCCTCTTTCTAACTGTATTAGTTTTCTAACACCTCACAGTCTACAAAGGAAACATACTTTCTATTGGGTCACTGGCAAAGTCATTTTTACATAGGAAAACATAGAAAAATACATCATGGCTTTTCCAGTGATCCAATAATAACTAATTCTAATCCCCCCATCACAATTTAGTCTATAGACAAACAGAAGTCTAAGAACTGTTTATTACTGGTTGATATGAGAAAACAGTAAGAGTCTGAAAATGTTATAGCAACTTGGTAGTGCTACAAACGTGATTTTGAAATCAGTCTGTAATGAATTGTAATTTAATTTTTTAAAAAGTGATCCATCATTATAGATAGTCTGAAAAGTACTGACTAGGTAATGACCGATGAAAAGAAGGCCTCAGGCTAAGGGAATAGTCTATGTATGGAAGCCTGAATAACGAATACCTAAAGGATACCAAAACCCTACTCTCTAGAACCTGTAAATGTTATTGTATATAGAAAAAAAATAGAAATGTTATTACAAATATTGAGATGAGAATAGTACCCTGAATTATCTGGTGCACCCTGAATCACAGATACCCATATGAGAGGAAGAAAAGAGAGAACAGAAATGAACAGAAGAGGAGAAAGCAAAGTGACCACAGAGACAGAGACTGGAGTGATATGACCACAACCCAGGCTATGTCAGCTGCCACTAGAAGCTTTAAGAAACATAGAATGATTATTCCTCTGGAGCTTTCAGAGTGTATGTGAACATCTCTACACCTAATTTTGGACTTCTGGGAACCAGGAGTGTGAGATAAATTTCTGTTTTTCAAACCACCAAGTTTTGGATAATTTCTTATAGTATTCATAGGAAACTAAAAGGATGGGTGAAGGCAAGGAGGCATGAAGCAGCTCGGTACACTCAGGGATGTATATGAAACTAGAGAATGACTGGAGTGCAATATGCATGTGGGAAGGGGTAGTCTAAATAAGGAGAAAGAGAAGCCAGGGACTAAGGAGACAGTGGTCTCAGCTTCATTTAAGTCTGGGCTCGGAATAATAATTAAAAAGAAAAATTTTGGAAACCGTTGACATTTCGATTGTCAAATTGTGACTGTATCCTACATGGACCAACATACAGAAGAATATCATTCTATTATCTCAGTTCAGGAAAAGAATACACCTTGCATGAGTCTATAAATTCAAACCAAGTGGTGGTAATTAATGTAGATCCTAAGCGCAACTTTCTTAGGAGAGGAAAACTAGCCAAATTTGATGAGAAGAGGAAGGAATTTATGTTGTTATTTTGTTCTTAAGAAGTGGATGTTATAAGCAAGCTACAAAGCTAGTGAAAACAAATCTCCCCAATGTGTCTAGATTGAAACACACATACTCATATACATAACAAAAATGAAATATTATCTGTTGATGATAATGAATACAGTAATGTCTTTGACTTGACTAATATACACCCTATTCATGCTGGGAAAAATCATGTATAACTGTAAAGATGTACAGTGGTTAAATGTAAATTAAAAAAAAAAACTTTGACCTACAACATAAATAAATGAATGAATGAATGAATGAAAAAATAAAATAAAATAAAATAAAATAAATAAAATCAGTCTACTGAAGTAACCCAAAGGAAAAGGGAAAACCGTTAAGGAATGGAGAGAGACTAAGGACTGGCAATTACTAGTGACATGTTTACTAAATATGCTCTAAAACATTAAACATAACATTGGAAAGCAGAGGTGCCAAATGGTTGGAGAAGCCCACTGATTACAATTCAGGTTTCATCTCTGATCTGCTTTCTCGGCACTTGGCTTCACAACCGGACTTCAGCCAAATGAATCTGCATCTCTGGAGTCTCCAGGCAACTCCCAACTTGGCATTTCTGACACAGGAGAGCTAGCCAGGAAACCCCTCTTTGGAGGGAAACTATTGGCCAGACTCACTCTATCAACATCCAGACATCATAGTTAATTACAAACACACAGGACCAACCTGACAGCCAGCTCTGCAAGTAGCAGACACCAGCCTTCCCCAGGGAACTGGCTTGGCTCCAGTGAGTACTCCCAGTGACAAAAGCCCTTTTAAGCAAGACACTCCAAGGGCTTACCAGATTGTGATGGGTTTTGTGTTGCCATGTAAAGACATTCTCCTACCCACCCTCAGAAATACCAGATTTCTATTCAGCAATCGTGAATGGAAATCCCTGGCAATAGGATTATATTATATTTACCATTTTCAAAACACAAATAAATCCTTAATCACATCCCTGTTTCCCACCCATCTGGCACTAATTTCTTTTTTGTTTGGAGCCTAGGAAAACTCTTGGAAAGGAAATTGGTAAAACCTTGGACTCATGACTCAGGTGTATGGGAAGAAATCAGTTCAAATCAGAAGACTATAATGTCTTCCCTTTTTTTGACATTTTTCAACAAGAACTTATTCAGCAGGAAGACTGGAAATTTGGCCATGAGTGTTAAGAGAACTAGGTGGTGAATTAGTCAAATGCTTTTATAGAGAACCCATTTGTACTTGACATTAATTTGGATGGTCTGTTAGAAGACCAGACTTCTTGGAAAAGTCGGGGCCAGAACAGAGTGCTATGCAACCAAATACTGATTGACTAAAGCTCCTTGAGAAATACATCTTGCTTTATCCCCATGGGCGGGTGTGATCTTGGCACATGTATCTGTTACTGCAGAGTCAGATAAATGGCTGGATTTATCACATTACTCCAATAGCCCACCAGTGAGTGAGGAATCAACAGCCATATCTTGGCCAAAATCACTCAATTCAACTATCCAGAGCATTAAGCCAATATTCTACCTGGGGTTTTTATATCCCTAAAACAATTCTACTATTGTTCACTTTCCACCATAATACGGATCTTGGCTTTTAGAAAGAGTTTACTAAGGCTGATTTTTAAAATTCCAACTCGAGCACATCTGCTCTGCATCCCTTCAGCAACTTACGATGCTATATTCAACTAGGTAAGAGCTTTAGGCATTAATACTGGTTAAATGATAGAGAACTTTACTAATAAATCTTTCCTCTTCAGAAGGATCCATAATGTAGACTTCTAATTTACTTTTTTTCTGGTAAGGTAGTGCGTATGGTGCATGAGATTCTTTATTCAGATGCTCAGATTGCATCACATTAGTGTATGTCTCTTGGAAAGATTCCTCAAGTAATGTTTTCCCATTTGTATTCCATTGTCCTTTTACATGCTGCCCCTTTGAAACGTAGATTCTTAGACTGTGTGCACATCTGTCACACAGGACCCTTCCACTTAAGCATTCCAAAGGTCTGTGGCAGAATACCAAGTCCTCCTTTCCAGGTCTACACTAGTCCAGGAGGAAATCTGTGCCCAGAAAGAGAATAGCCCTAATAGAATGACCTTTACTGAGGCTTGACATCTGCTACCTTGTAAGCTTCTTACACACTCAGCCTAATCCACCTGGAGGCTTTGCTGCTTGATGGAAGGTGATAAAAAAGCTGTTAGGCTGTAAGCCTTGTCTTAGATTCAAAGCATGTAGGCTGCTTGAGATTCTGAGGCTTAGGGCACACAGAGGGGGAAATATTTCTTAGTTCAGGTACAATTCTCAAGATGCTTATTAGGGTGAACTCTAGTCTAAGAACAACTTTATTGGTATGAAAGTCAAGGCAAGGCTTCCTAATAGGAAGGAGGCTCCCAGCTTCCCACCATTTCAGAGAAGCTAATGTAATGGTGATCATAAAACTTGCCTCACCGACAAGAACCAAGAAGCCCCACTCTAGAAATTTACAATCCTCGGAGGATCAACAGCTTGTATTCTGGATGTCTTAAAGGTGAATGCTCTAAAACACCCATCCGTCTGTGGTGATGAAAACCTGGACACCCATGGTTATAAATAATCCAGTCTGTTTCTTACAGCAACTAAGGCGAAGGCCTAAATTCCAAATTGAACTGGCTTTCTGATTTATACCCTTGGCCAAGAGAAGAAAGCTCAGAGACAGAGCTTCTGAGAATAAAAGAGGCAAGTCTCTGAGGAGGCAGTGAGACTTTAAGATAAATTACTAAAACTGCTTCTCTGAGTAGAGGGATAATTGCCTCTAGAATTACAAACTGAAATGAAAATATAAACTATGTTGGAAGAACTAACAAAGGTGAAAATTTTATGGTATTATCAGAGAATATTATTTTCTCTAAAGCAAGAAGTAGGATTCGTAGTGCTCAGGAAACTTACTCTTAAGGGGAATTATTTATCTGCACTGAAAGAAATGTTTGCTCCATTTTAATTAATAAATGGTACTGTGGACCAACAGGTGGTGTGATGGTTGAGGTGTTGGACTCATACAGTCAACCATGGTTTGGGTCCCTGACCTTGCAACTTGGAAGTCACACCTTGTATGTGTGCATGCATGCCCGAAATCCTAGGAAGAGAGGGGATTGTGACATGGCCATCCCTCTTGGGGGTGATTTCTCACTTTCTCTCTCATTCTGGCCAGTGTGCACGTCCTATGGTAAAAACCTAAAAAAAAAATTTTAATGAAATTTTAGTACTGAAGAATCTGGTATTTGAAAAATGTTTGTTCATTGATAAGCTGCTTACATTTTTTTTTGTCTCTCACATATTTTTTTAATTGCCAGAGGGTGCATACACTCACCAGAGAGAGAGACAGAGTGACAGGGAGACAGAGAAAGAAAAGGAGAAAACACCCTCCAATGGGGCATGGTCACACCACAATCCTTTTCTTCTCTATTTCTCCAAACCACCCGAATTTGAAACACCTGTGCACATGTGCCTGGAGAATTTTTCAAGCCAATAGGATTCAATCCATGGTTGGCCATGTGCTATCTAGCTCCCTTAACCACTAGGCTATGAAGCCAACCCTCTCTCACACATTCTTGATTAGGTTGTAGAAATATAAAACTGCATCTATCACCACTGACCTTATGGCAAGTGTGAGATGAAGAGGTCTCATCATCTCTGACATCACCAGTTCAATACCCTTCGACATATACACATATTTAAATATCAGTACTTCTGAGAAAGCTTGTCCTTCAGGAAAAGGTTTGGATGGTTTACACAATAAGATCACAATAATAATAAAATTTTTATCAATATTTACAATACATAGGGGATTATGCTATTCTTATTTCAAGAAGAATAAAATGCAAAAAATGTGAGCCTGAAAAGATTCAGTGACTTATTCAAGACCGTATAGCTAATAAAAGTTAGAGTGGTATTCCTGATTCCAAATATTATGCTGTCTCTAGGACAATATGCTGCCTTTAGTCTGAACCCTAAATGGACTACCTTTCAGAAAAACTAATCATATTTGTAAATTCCATTAGGGTAAGTGATTTATTTTACCCAATTTCTATTCTTCCTAAAAGATATATCTGTATTTTCTATGAGGTAAGGAATGGTCTTTCTACCCATCTAGCAAGAACATGACTCCCTTGAGTTGCTAAGTTTAGTCATATCAGATAAAGTGGAAAGATATAAAGTTATAGTGATTTTATATCTCCCAGTTGAGATAATGCTACTGAGAACCACTTGGGGTTGAATAAATTGAACAAGTGCAGTCTTGATTAATTTCAAAGAATAAAGAAGTGTAGTGTTTTTTATTAATCAAAATGAAAAAAATCATTAGTAGCAAACTAAAGATTCTATTTTACGATATCCTCGATTTTACATTTATCCGCTGTATTTCAATTATAAATACACAGGATAATTTGAGATGTCTATGCATTGAATCATACTTGTACTGGAAAGACTCATAGGCAAAACATCTAAGAAAATGGAGCTAATTAAAACATACGGTCGGGTCCAGTTGGTGGCACAGCAGATGCAATGCTCTATGACATGGGTTCCTGTCCTAAGAACTCCCTGCACACACTGGGCATGCCTGAGATCCAGAACTGAGAATGGAGGTCATCACAGCACGAAGACCCTACTGAGGGTACCTATATCTCTGTGTCTGACTTTGTCTCTCACTGTCTCTCTCTCTCTCTCTGATGTGGAAGAAATAAATAAATAAACTTTAAAAATAATTCTATAAAACATGCAATGACATGTAATGTAAATCAACCTATCATAATAACTTTGGCTAACATTCTTCCAGGAATACCAAGTGTCGCACCTTAAGTAGGTAGACATTATCTTATTTCACCTTCACAACAATCCTATCAGGAAAGATTATAGTACCCTCTCTAATTATAGACTGAGAAACTGAGATTCTATAGAGTTAAGTGGCTTATTTGAAACTCCCAAAGTAGGAAGGAGCAGAGCTAGGAATTGAAGGCAGATTTGAAAGACAACAGAGCCCCTGCTTGTTATCATTTCAGTTAAAGCTTCCTCTGTACAGTTGGACCTAGTATTCTATCCATATGCACCCCATTGAGAAGGAAAATAAGTTGTTTAGTTTTTTAAAGTTATTTTTAATCAATTTTATAACAATTAATTTTTTAACTAATTTCAATTTGAAAACTGTCAGTATGAGCTAACTCTAACACACAGAATGGGAACTTGCTTCCACACTCTCCCTTCAGCCCTTGCCTCTTCAGCTCTCACTTCACTTATTTCACTTCAGGCCCAGGTTAAAACAAAAGCATAAATGCATAAAAGTATTTAAAATCATAATGGACACGAGAGACAAACTGGAAAGAGAGTGTGGGAGGGGAAGTGCATAGGAAAGAAATTTGGGGAGGGGGGAATGGAGAGGTAAGATAAAGTTCATTATCTGTTGATGAGGATGTGTATAATAGTATTA
Organism: Tupaia tana; assembly: GCA_026018925.1. Classification (NCBI taxonomy): domain Eukaryota; kingdom Metazoa; phylum Chordata; class Mammalia; order Scandentia; family Tupaiidae; genus Tupaia; species Tupaia tana. The sequence continues at coordinate 167,985,956 of JAKSZU010000003.1, read as the reverse complement.
ACTAGGCTGGACTGAGGTGTATATCATGTTGGGTGAAGTCTCCTCACAATCTAAATGATGTATAGTGATTTAATATATGAATAATAAAATAAATAAATGCAGACTGAGACATTAGAGGATTAAGGTGAAATGGGCCCAGAAGAAAGACAGGATAACATCATGAAGGAGCAGAAAAGATACTAAACCTCTTCATAAGTGTCCCGTCAGCAGCACCTCTAAGCAGACCTCCCTTCTTCAAACAAGCTTTCTCATCTCACCTAACTCTCAGGAAGTCTGATCCATCTGCATCTTATCTAAATGAAGGTGACATTTACTTCCATCCATTCCTTCTTTTAATCATTTATTTGCATCTGTGCTTGAGGTTTTGGCACCGTACTAGATTCTAAGGAAGCAAAACCAACTGTGATGCCATCACCTGTTGTCAAGGACTTCATGGGCCAGGGATAGGGTAACATGATCACAGAGAGTTAAATATGAAGAAAGATAAAGGTCAGTAAAGGAGACTCTGGGAACAAAGAGGACAGGCAGCAACCCACGATGGGTACATGGGCAAATCAAAGAAAATCTACAAGACCAAGGGGTTCATGAGCTGATGTGGGTTTCCAAGGAACAGAGGTAGGGGGTATGGGAGAAAATAAGCAACAAACATAAAAATATTTGTAAACAAGCAGAATAGGTGATGAAACTATGTCACACAACCAAGTAAATATGTTGCTGACAATTCAATATATACACCCAAAAATGAAAAGATAAACTTGTGGAACTATTATCAAATGTATACATTATATAATGTTCAATGTTGAAGACAATGAATGTGGCTATAGTCTTGATTTGCTTATATCACATTATTGGCATGCTTCAAAAAAATCATACCTCAAAAAATCATACCATGCCCCATAAAAATGTATAATGATCATTTGTAAACCAGATATTATACTTTAAAAAAATTTTAAACATATATTTAAAAAAGAAGAAGAAGAAAGGGAGCACATTAGTGAAGAAAGGAAGTTGAGTGAGAAGACAGTATTCGGATAGTGTAGACCTAATTACCCAGCCACAGCCTGGTGTGTCTATTGCTTCACCATCTGTATCTAAGTAGAAGGTCCAAAAGGGGGCAAATATTTTAATCCTTGAAACGTGTAGAAAATAAATGAACAGCAAGAACCTTCATGCTAACTCTCCCCTTTCTGCTCTTGTATTAATCAAGTCACTCCATTGCCTTCATCCCAATTCTTTACAGTAGGTAGCACCAGGTTAATAAAGCAGTGATTTGGACCCAAGAAACAGTCTTTAAAAATGAGCAGAGGTGCCAGCTGAGTACCAATATGCACATGCTGTACCTCATCCTCTCTCCCGAATCCAGGACTTCACAGGGGCACATTTGCTTCTGAAAGAGCAGGGAAGCCACATGAAGTCAAAAGAAAAGTTCCTACCAACTAATAATGTAAGCTTGTTTCCTATCTTAGAGAACAGAAATAACAACAATCAGCAATATGATTTATTGAAGCTACCATCATTTCAGTGGCCTCCTAACAGATCTACTTACAATCTCTCTCCGGATCCTCCTGATATCTTCTCCATTTAGTAGACAAGGTGAGTTTTGTCAAGTTGATTACAGAACTGATTCCCTCGATCCTCCTCTTCCCACTTCACACACCTAAGCTCACACAGATATCATGCTTCAACGGTTTCTAGTTGCACTTAAGATAAATTAAAAACTCCATTTGACCTACAAGGCCTTTTCCTGGTCCTCCTTTCTCTCTCTATCCTTCTCTCACACCACATTCTCTGAAGCTCTACTCAAAACCAGGAGACTTTCTTTCATTTTCTAGAATCTGCAATGCCCACACAGGTTTTCCCTCCACCTCACCGGGACCATTGTTCCTATTTTTCTTTACCTAGCTATCCTCTAGATATCTTTCATATGGCAGTTCAATTATCATTTCCTCAAGGAAGCCTCCCTGATTCCTGGACAAGGTCAAAGTTTCATATTATAACTTCTCAAAGCAGAATATATCTTTTTTCCCCCAAGCCACTTTGCCCAGGACTCAAACCACACAGTCGGTATGTGGGATCAGTGCCTTAACCACCATACCACTTGCTTGCCCCCAGCATATATCTTTATTTCACTAAGAAAGTTAATGGTTTATCAGTTATGTAGCGATTATTTATTCAATGCTTGTCATTGTTCAATAAAGGAGATGCAAGAATGAGCGCATGATCCACTGATCTTGCCATACATGGCATCAACTGGGAGCAGCTGATCTGAGAAACTCTTTTCTTGTCCTCTTAAAGTTTTCACTAAGGTGCTAACTCAGAGTTCACAACCTGCAAGATAAGAGTGCTATGTGCTATGCTCTGGGACACAATATATGCAAAAATCGACACCAAATATATGGTACTTCGGTAGCTAGAATACAGAGCTTCGTGATCTCCCACCTTGGTAGCTAGAATACCGAGCTTCGTGATCTCCCAGTGACCTACCTATCAAAACTGTGTGTCCCCTCCCTGCCACTTAGGGTGGGTTAGAGGTTCTGAGTCCCAGCAGGGCCTAGAGTGGAAAGTGTGAGGAATGTTTGCATGTGGGAACACAGCAAGGAGTACTCTGAACCTAAAGCTGTGATTACTACCTGGCCTCATTGGTGATTACTACCTCTCCTCATGCCAGTGAAGCATGAAAGGAGTTACAGGCAATGAAAGGAGTTACCCACACTGGCAAGGATAATCCACCAGATTTATCTCAGAGAAGCTGGGGTTGCTGCTGCAGCAAAGAGTATGTGTGCACTTGGGAGACAGACAAGCCACCTCTTGGTGCTTTTATGACTGGGAAAACAATGAAAGGTCATTGTAGCAACTGCAGCCTCACCAAGGTCGGCAGCCAAGGGCTAAACCCTTCATGGAGGACAATATGGGGCCCCCTACAAGCCAACTAATCACATGCCTGGAAGTCAGGAAAACAGAATAGGGAGGAGAGAGATAATGAACATTATTCATGAGCCTGGAACTACAGGTATCTGTGTTAAGTCTTTCTGAAAGGTCAGGGACAGAGTGAACTTAATATGCAGAACAAATGTCCCTGAGCATGGTGGAAGGTGAACAATGGCAAATGTCACATCCTCTTAGCTCAGCTCAGATTTCAGCTGCAGCCTTCACTAGTTAAGTGACCTGAGACAGGTTGCTTCACTTTTCTCACCCTGATTTCTGGTGAAAGGGGAACTCTCTCACACTGCTAGTGGGAATGTAAATTGGTCCAGCCACTGTGGAGAACAATTTGGAGATTCCTCAAAAATCTACAGATAGAACTATCATAAGATCCAGCAATCCCACTCCTTGGTATCTACCCAAAGGACAGAAGAATTCATAATTGGAAAAGTGCCTGCACATCAATGTTTATTGTGGCACTTTTCACAATTACTAAGTCATGGAACCAAAGCAAATGCCCATGAACAGATGAATGGATTGAAAAACTGTGGCACATATACTCTATGGAATACTACTCAGCCATGAAAACCAAGACCCTGGCTTTTGACAGAAAGTGGAAGAATATAGAAGTATTCCTGCTGAGTGAAGCAAGCCAGGCTGTAAAGGAGAGACATTGCATCTCCTCACTTAATATATACCGAGTGTCCGCACTCTATGACAGAAACTGATTGACTAAAGAATATAGAAACACAGTAAATGGATGTGAATACCATTTATAGTGTGTGTGAAAGAGTAGAGTCTGAGGAAGGACATTTAGAAGAAAAATAAAGAAGAAAAGCATTAATGGGACAAAGAAATGTGGTATTATCTGTTGAACATAATTTTATAGTTTATCAACTGACTAGGGAGAAATGTTCACATGTTGGAATATTCACTTTGTAAGCTAAATAATTTGATTGAGTGTATAAAAGAAAATGAAATTTAAAAAAATTGGACTTAAATATGTTGGTTTAATATTCCAGTATTCTGCAGGGGTCTTGGTTTGCCATTGTTGGTGTTGTTAATGTTGTTTTTTACTCAGTCATTCACATTCCAAAAAGCCATTCTTGGAATGAAGTAGGATAGCTAAATCTACTCATTCACTACAACAGAAAAAGAATAGATTATTAAGTATGTATGGACTTCGGAGAGTCACAGGTATGATTAGAGCATGAAAGCATGGGTAGAACAAGGTTATGACCTACAGAGATGTGTACCATAATTTTTATATCTGTTTTAGAATTATAATTTTTCAACTAGAAAAATATGTCCTTAAGAAGTCTCCTTTAACAAGCAAAAGCAATATTAGCCTTTCTTTCTCTAATTACAGATTGGTTATCTCCAGTGCTTTCTAGAATATCTATGCCTATTATTCTTACTCCCTCAACTCTCCAGAGCTGCTGCTCTGGCTTGAATGTGTCCCCATGAATTAATGTATTGAAATTTAGTGAGCCATTTTAATGGTGCTGAGAGGATGGAGACTTAATTCAATTACTGTGGGACCTTTGGAGGTGAGTGGGATTGGATGAGGTCATCAGGGTGGGTCCCATGACCGACTCCCGGTAGCTTTATAAGATGAGCGGACACATGGTCTCACATACTCTGCACTTGACTGTCTCCCTGTGTAATGCTCTGAGCTGCCTCAGAACTCCAGAGTCACTGTCAACAAGAAGACCCTCACCCAATGTGGCCCTTTGTCCCTGAACTTTCAAAACTGTGAGCAAAATAAATCTCTATCCTTTATAAATCACCCAATGTGGTATTCAGTTGTTGGCAACAGAAAAGTGAACTAAAACACTAGTCTATTACCAAACTCCTCTGACCCTACATTCAGATCACCTCCCAAAATCTCCAGAAAGGTCCTTCTTTTGATCTACAAAATGGGTCTTGCCTTTGCTGGTAAGAAGACAAGATCTCACCCTTAAATGACATCATATCTCATGGTATCACTATTCCTACTCCTTGGATTAAAAGCTGAATAATGATATGAGATTTTATCCTTCTGCTAAGAATGGATTGACCTCAAGACAAGCAGATAGTTAATAATTTATCCCATGACAAATGCAGATGGCAGGCATTCTTTCTCAAACAACACATTAAAAAAGAAGAAGACGAAAAAAAAGATTCTTTCCTCACATTGATAGAAATTTTAAATTTTTTAAAAATATTCTTTTCTCCCTATTAAATACTTAAGTGCATATCCATATTAAATCAAGAGGATTCTAGAAATGATTTAAAAAAATAAGTTTTAACACATATGCTAATTCTAAATGATGTGTAGTGTTTGCTTGGAGAGCCATGCTGTAAAGGGTTCTGAGGCTGCATTCATATTTATTGATAATGCTGTCGCTGGTGACTCAACATTGCTGAGAAGTAAAGGGGTATATACCAATTACCTTTGGACTTGTCCAGAGGTCATCAAACTACAGCATCAAATCTGGTCATTTGCATTCATTTATATATTTTCTATGTCTACTTTTCTTTTTTTTTTTTTTGGAAAGGTTTTTGCTATAGGGCATGTGTGCTCACCAGAAAGAGAGAGACAGAGAAACAGAAAGCAAGATATCATCCCCCAGGGGGATGGCCATGCTGCAATCTCTTCTCCTCCATTCTCCTCTTGGGATCTTGGGCACGCAGTCACACGTACCCAGCGTGAGTTTAAGCCACCGGATCCAGGACTCGAACCATGGTCAACTACATGGGAGTCCAGTGACATAGCCATTACACTAAGTGCTGGCCCCCTATATCTACTTTTCTACCACCACAATGTTGATTTCCATGGCAGAGCCTTTTTGGCCCACGAAATCTACTACATATACATTCTGACTCTTTACAGAAACAGTTTGAGCCCTGATTCTAATCCAACCCTTTCATTTTACAAACATCTAGAATAGATACAGACATGCCTTGAAGATAGCAAGGATTCAGTTCCAGACTGCCACAATAAAGTGAATATCATAGTAATGCAAGTCACACATTTCTTTAAACATTCCAATGTATATAAAAGTTATGTTTAAAGGAAAATGGAGGAAAAGGGATTGCTATGTGGCCATCTTCCCCGTAGGGGTGTTTTCTCCCTTTCCCACTCTCTCTTTCTCTAACTAGTGCATATGCCCTATAGCAATTTTTTTGAAAAATTTTTATACTATACAGTAGTCCTTAAAGTGTGCAATAGCATTATGTCTAAAAAAGTATACTCCTTAGTTTTAAAATATTTTACTGCTAAAAAATGATAATGATCAACAGAACCTTAATGAGCTATAATCTTTTTGTTGGTGAAAGGTCTTGTCTCAGTGTTGATGGTTGTTGACTGATCGGGACGGTGGTTGCTGGAGTTTGGGGTGACTATGGCAATTTCTCAAAATAAGACAACAATGAAGTTTGACACATCAACTGACATTTTTTTCCCATAAACTATTTCTCTATATCGTGCAATGCTGCTTGACAACATTTTACCCATAGCAGAACTTCTTTCAAAATTGGGGTTAACCCTGTCAAATCCTGCTACTGCTTTATCAACTAAATTTATGTAATATTTTAAATCCTTTGCTGTCATTTTAAAAATGTTCACAGCATCTTCACCAGGCATAAATTCTATCTCAGAAAAACTACTTTTTTCTGTTTATTCATAAGAAGCAACTCATCATCACTGAAGTTTTATTATGAGATTGTTAACAGTTCAGTTGAAACTTCAAATTCCAGTTCTAATTCTAGTTCTGCTATTTCTACCACATCTGCAGTTATTTCCTCTTCCAAAGTCTCAAATTCCTCAGTTTTCCATGAGCATTGGAATCAACTTCTTGCAAATTCCTGTTAATTCTATATTTTGACCTCCTCCTATGAATCAAAAATTTTCTTAATGTTATCTAGAATAGTGAATCCCTTTCCAGAAGCTCTTCAGTTGACTTTGCCTAGTTCAATCAGATGAATAACTGTCTCTGTCAGCTATAGTACAATTAATATATTTCTTAAACAATAATGCTTGAAAGTCAAAATTACTCTCTGATGCATGGGCTGCAGAATGGATGTTGTGTTAACAGTAGTCATGAAAACAACATTCATCACATGGCATGTCTCCATCAGAGTTCTCAGATGACCAGATACATTGTCAAAGAGCAGTAATATTTTGAAAGGAATCTTTTTTTTTTTTTTCTGAGCAATAAGTCTCAACAGGGGCTTAAAATATTCAGTAAGCCATCCCATAAACAAATGCGCTGCCATCCAGGCTTTGTTGTTCCATTTGTGAAGCACAAGCAAAGTATATTTAACATAATTCTTAAGGACCCTTGGATTTTCAGAATAGGAATTAGGCATTGGCTTCAACTTTAAGTCACCAGTTGCATTAGCCCCTAGCAAGAGAGTCAGCTTCTTCTTTGAAACTTTGAAGCCAGACATTGACCCTCTAGCTATGACAGTCCCAGATGGTTTCTTCTTTCAATACAAGAATGTTTCATGTACATTGAAAATCTGTTGTTAAGTGTATTGCCTTCATAAATTATCTTAGCTAGATCTTCTGAATAACCTGCTTTTATACCAGCACTTGCTGCTACATCTGGCACTTAGATATTACGCAGACCACTTCTTTCCGTAAACCTCATGAACCAGCCCTTGCTAGTTTCAAACTTCCTCTGCAGCTTCCTCACCTCTCTCAACCTTCTCAGACTTGAAAAGATTTAGGGCCTTGCTCTGGAATAGGCTTTGGCTTAAGAGAATGTTGTGGCTAGTTTGATCTATCCAGACCAGTAAAATTTCCTCCATGTTGGCAATACACTGTTTTGCTTTCTTCTCATTCATGAGTTCACTGGAACAGTGAACTTCTTGAATTTCCTTCAAGAACTTTTGCTTTGCATTCACAGCTTGGCTCACTGGCACAAGAAGCTTAACTGTAGGCCTCTCTTGGCTTTCTATGTGTCTTCTTCACTATGCTTAATCATTTTTTAGCTTTTTATTTAAAGTGAGACATGCAACTCTACCTTTCATGTAAACACTTGTAGGATTATTAATTGACTTAATTTCAATAATGCTGTGTCTCAGAAAATTAAGAGAGGTTTGATGAGAGGGAGAGAGATGGGAGAATGGCCAGTGTGTAGAGCAGTCAGAATACATACAACATTTATCAATTAAGTTTGTCCTCTTATAAGGGTGCAGCTCGTGGTACCCCAAAACAAACACAGTAGTAAGATCAAAGATAACTGATAACATGTCTGCATGTTTCCTTTCAACTTAAACCTAGCATCTAATTACTTAACCAAATCAAATAGTTATTTCTTGCTAGAGTGAATACAAATTGGAAATGCAATTCATTACATAGAAGAACCCCCATAACTGGAATTAAACAATGACCCAGACACTCTAACTATATGTAAACTATGTTCAGATCTTAGATATCATCGTTTTGAATTTTGACCTAGAGTTTATTTATCCTGTGACTTTATTTAGTTAAAAAATAGAATAATATGGTTTTGACAAATAGTAAAAAGCATGTTTTATAATAATTTTTTTTCTTCTTTGGATCACATTTCTGTGATTCCATGGGAAGGAGAAATAATAATATAATATTTACAGTTTCAGTATGTGTTACTGGCATCTCTATAGTTTAAAAAGGTAACTGAAAAGAAATCTTATTAGGAAAGAGCCTCACACCTGCTTATTTTGTGCCTTGAGAAACTGAAATGTTCACATTAAATGTAAGGCATCTGTAGGCCTGGTGCTTTTTCCTGAATATTTAAAAATCTGAGAAAGATACACTGGTATTACAAACACATTTTGAAAACAACTGGGGTAAATATGTTTGATCAGATCTGTCCTATCTAATGTGTAAGCCGTACATAGTTATTGAGACCCTAAAATGTGACTATACCAAATTAACATGTATTATAAACACTAGATTTCTAAAATGAAGTATGAAAAATTAATGTAAAACATATTATTAGTATTTTATGTAAGATTATATGTTGAAATTATATTTTAGATATATTGAGTTAAATAGAATGCGTTATCATAATTATTTTCACTTTTCTTCTTACTTTTTTTGTTGTGGCTATTAGAAAACTTTAAATGATCTATATAACTCATGTTATATGTCTTTGTTCAGTGTAGTGGAGAAAACAAATAATCTTTATTGAGGCAAGCCCAATCAGATAGAAAAATTGATATACATTGTAGAAAACATGCTATTAGCCCATACCTCTGCTGATGGCATTCAACTGACTGCATATCCCAAATAACAAGGAGCAGTGTTCAAGGGAAGAAATAACTCAGTAAGTCAACACCTGCTTATTAGCCATTATGAAAAAATTGAAGTGTGTCTCATGATTAAAGGCACATTTACTCCTCTCCCTTTTATACAACAAAGTTAGCAAATAGTCCCTCCTTGACCCTGTACACACACTCCTCCAAAAAAATATATGGCTTGAAAAATATCTGTTCATCTAGCAAAAATATCAAGAAGTTATAAAGCAGAAGCTGCCACTCAAATAGATGAGTTAGCTGAGAATTTACTTTACAGAATGTTTGATGACGTTGTTTGATTTTTTTTATCTCAACAGGATAAAAAAAAAAAATCCAGCCACAAGGAGACATGGAAAATACCCATGAACCACTGAAGAGGAACTTGGCAGCTGCCAAGGTAGAGCATTTTGTTTACATCAGCATGGCAAGCCAGGAAGCAAAGAGTGAGGTTTTGGCCCTTGAGGTATTAAATCCTTGCCCAGTGCCTCAATCCAGGTCTAAACCACCTCTCTCCAGATACAGTCCTAAGCATAACAACTTTGGAGATCAGTTGTCTTTTCTGTAAAATTGTCATTAAACCATGAGTAATTTGACACTATTTTCTGCATGATTTGTCCTCTCTGAAAATGAGCAGACTCAGGCTTGTGGAAATGGAAATTGATTTACTTTCTAGTCTTCTTGAGCTCATCTATTTCAGGTCTACTTCTTCTGGGATGTGCCAGGAGACTGTAGTGCTTTCAAGTTGTGGAAATTTCTTAGGGGAAAAGAAAAAAATCTGAAAGACTTGGAATGAGAATGCACCTGGATAATTGGTTTGCCATCCAGCACTGCATCTCTCAGTAAGTAGGAAAAATCAAACCATTGTCTACTTGGTTAGACAGTGGCAGTCCTGTGAGAAATTTAGGTAGCTATCATCTGCCTTCCTCAGCTGGATCCACTCCATCTAATATGTCTTATTTATATAATACACGGTGTAAATTTTTAAATAAATTCTTTTAAACAATACTAAGCAAAAATGGCATGATTTGATGCTAAATTATAATCGTGATTATTTCAAGGTGAATTGCAGGTGACTTGGACCTATTTTAGGGATCTATGATTAATATTGCTCCCAGTCCCTTCTGGTGAGACAGCACCACATATTAACCACTTAATTTTACAATAAAGAGCCGTTGTGATCACCAAAGCAGCACTATCCACTTAGGTGCTGGATTAGAATCCAGGCAAGTCCACAATACAGTCTTTACACATCATCAACTTCCACACAGGACATAAATTGCACTAATATAGTAAAATACTGAAATCTCAAACCAACTATTTGTCATCAGATTAGAATGTGATGACACAAAATAAAGATGTGAGACAGAATCTGTGCTGAGGTCTAAATTCACTTTGGAGGTTCTGGAAAGAAAAGACTGTTTATAAAATTACAGCCTGGGAATTCCTGCCAAAGTCAGCTTTTGGTGCAGCTGTAAGTCGAATGGAATCCACCTCCCTAACATCAGACCCACCCACTGGAATGCTGCTCCTCTGACTGGAACCTTCATGAGTGGAAACTACATGTCATACTACAAAGTAGGCACTGCCACCCAGTGTTGTCTACCTGATTGGGTTGGCCATTTGCTCTCTTCCATTTAGCAAATGGTAGTCTGCCAGAGCACTTCTGGTTTTAGCATTCATATTTGTCAACTCCAGGTTTTAAGTTTTGCTCGAGCTGTCAGATTTCATGAGTCTACCCTCTAGGACTTTCGCCTATGACGATGAGGTGTCTGTTTTTCCTTCCTCCTATTTTTTTGTTCTTTTTGTACTTTGTCTTCTGTTCTTAGGAAATGATGACTTTCTTGGTACATATTCTGCTTCTATTGTGCTTTATCATTTACTGAACACAAGAACACATTGTCCTTTTTTATTGTTGAGATAATAGAAGCCATATGTAAAGATGCCATCAGAGGAATGTTTATGCAATAGATTTGTCTGGTCTAAAGATAAATCAAAGTTTTATATAATTACTTATACACTTCAAAAGCTCCTAGAAGACTGTTTTAAAATATGATGTTTAAAATTACAGTCACAACATAAAAATGTTTAAATACGTTTCAATTATTTTGCTCGAGTGGCAAGATGGTAAGGGTGGTTGGCACAGAGTTAACCTAAGCTTTCGCTAGTTGCTTTTACATACATAATGAAAGTTGATTCTCATAAAACCAATGATGGGCAAGAGGGTTATCAATTCAATTTTATAAGTAAGACAACTACAGTTTAGAGATGTGAAGTGATTTACCCAAAGTTCTGTCTTAAGCAACAGAGAGCCTAAATGACTGGGATCTGAGTCTTCCAACTTTTTTGTTTATAATTGATTTACTTTTATTTTTCTTAGATAATTATATTAATAAATAATTATCATTTAACTTTGCAAAACATTACATAAGTGGGGTAATTCTTATTATTAGCATATTTATACCATCTTTACTGAGGTATGATGAATATATGAAAAGTGGCACATATTTAAAATGTACAACTTGAGTCTGGAAATAAGTATATATCCATGAATCCATCACAGTCAATGCCATATACATATCTATAAACTCCAAAAGCGTATTCCTGTTTTATTTGTTTATTTAATAATTTATTATTACCATAAGAACACTTAATTTAGCAACATTTTAAGTATCCCAGACAGTATTATTAACTCTAGGCACAATGCCTTATAGTAGATCTATAGGACTTACTCATCTTGAACAACTAAATTCTTATATCTTTTGACCAATCCTCCCTGTTTCTCCCTCCTTCCAGCCCATGGTAACCATTATACTACTCCCTGTTTGCATTAAGTATGATCATTTTAGATTCCTCATGTAAATGAGATCAGACAGTAATTGTCCTTCTGTGTCTTCTTTCAAACAAGTTCATCTATGTTGTTGCCAGTGGCAGTATCTTCTTTTTTGAGGCTATATAATATTCTGATATATGTACATATACATATATCAGAATATTATATATATGAATATTATATATATGATATATATATCAGAATATTATTTACATATATATTTTATATATATTTATATATATATATATATATATATATATATATATATATATATATATATTATGTTTTCTTTATCCATTTATCCAGAAATGGATATTGGATATTTATGTTGTTTCTATGTGTTGGCCATTGTAAATAGTACTAAAATTAATTTTAATTCCTTTGTATATATGAGGAGACTTCAAAAAGTTCATGGAAAATTAAAGTATGTATTTATTTTTGTGTAATTGAAAAATACACATATCAACAGCATCAACCACAGTATCATCTTTTTAAGACTTTCAGGCAAGTAGGGCTTACTGGTTTCAAAGATATTTAATCAAAAGCTAAATGTCAGAACTTTTAGATGTCCGTCTTGAAAGATGTTTTTAAGGAAAGAAAAAGTTATACTGTATAAATTATTATAATAATAATTGCCATGGTGATGCTTACTTTCTTTTTATCTCACAAAATTAACCACAAGGCCTTCCTCAAGATCCCATAGTTTATATAATTCCTCCCTCTTCCCAAGCTTCAAATGTGCTTCTGCTATAATAAATATCCATAATTTGTTCATTTGAAAAATCCAATAGATTCTCCATATACGACCACTTTCTATCAAATGCCAGGGCCTTGTTTTTTTGTTTGTTTGTTTGTTTTGTTTTGAGAGGTTTTTTTTTGTTTTGTTTTGTTTTTTTTGCCAGACAGAGAGAGAGAGAAAGAGAGATAGAAAGCGAGAAATCACCCCCCAGGCGGGATGGCCACGCCACAATCCCTTCTCCTCCATTCTCCTCTCGGGATCTTGGGCACGCACGCACACGCGCCCGGCGTGAGTTTAAGCCACTAGGTCCAGGATGCGAACCACGGTCGACTACATGGGAGTCCAGCGACATAGCCATTACGCTAACTGCTGGTCCCAGGGCCTTGTTTTTTTTTTTTTTTTTTTTTTTTTGAGAGGTTTTTTTTTCTCTATAGGGCGCGTGTGCTCGCCAGACAGACAGAGAGAGACATAGAGACAGAGAGAGACATAGAGACAGAAAGAGAGAAATCACCCCCCAGGGGCGATGGTCACGTCGCAATCCCTTCTCCTCCATTCTCCTCTCGGGATCTTGGGCACACACGCACACGTGCCCAGCGTGAGTTTTAAGCCACCGGGTCCAGGACATAAACCACGGTCGATTACGTGGGAGTCCAGCGACATAGCCATTACACTAACTGCTGGTTCCCGGGCCTTGTTGTTTTTGATGGCCAAGTAGAATTCCAAAGTATATGCTCCACAAGAGAACAAATAGAGACGCATGACATTAGTGGGACACAGAAATGGTTTATTGCCTGTTGATGATAATATGTATATTATTCTCAACTGGACTGGTCTGAGAAGTATTTCATGTTGGGTAAAGTCTTTTTACAAGCAAAATGATAAATAGTGATTGAATGTTTAAAAAAATAATGAGAACAATAATAATAATATGGAAAAAATGATGAAAAGCTATTTGATGATGACGTGGATAGTAATGTCTTTGTCTTGGCTGATTTGCATGGTATTCCTTCTGGAAAAATAAATGTCATACACTGTAAAGCTATATGTGATTCAATGTAATATAAAAAAGATCATGATAATAATAAATACAATAAAATAAAATAAAAATCCAAAAGTGTAATTACATGTCCTCTGTGTGCTTGTAACATGTGCCTTCATAGAGCTTCTCTTTAAACACAAAAGTATCCCTCAAATTGAATTTTTATACCAGTTCTTTTCAAGTTGTAATTAAGGTGTCTATTTTCTTGAAGGTAGGAGAGATAAGATAATTTTTAGTTTTGATGGCCCAATAAATTATGTTACCAAAGTCTTTAGCTAATTTGATTACTGTTGAGAATCAAATTATGTAATTCACAAGAAAATAATTATCTCTATAGACTGAATTTATATGCCACCCTGTGAGGCAGAACAGAAATCTGGTTAATTTAATCAATGTATATAGTTCACAACCCTTTAATCATGTTTGACATTGTGCCATGGATCACCTACTCTAATTGTAGGGCTTGTTTCCCTAAGATGTTTTCTTCAAACTTCCTGCATAAAATTGAAATGGCCTAAGAAGTATAGAAATAATGTTGTAATTCCTCTTCAGTCAATGACATGGCTTCTTTCCACCCTGGAAAATTCTTCTTAAAAATTATTACTATATACTGAAATAAAACTATATACTGAAAAACTATTCTGTTACATAAAAGAGAAAGGGATCATAGGAAGATAGCATAACAAAAGAAGGCAAAAGTACTCAAACCAGGAAGGTTTTGAAGGGAATATGTACCCTTAAAACTAAAATATTCCTACATCTAAGTTACAGGAAAATAACCATGTACCTAATTCCCTTATTTTTTCACCCTGATTGTTTCAGTTATCCATTGCTACAGCAAACTACCCCAAATTTAATGGCTTTCAACTGCAACAATATTATTTACTTCCAATTCTGTGGCCCAGAAGTTTGGACAGTGCTCAGCAGGGCAGTTCTTCTGTTCTCTTTGGCATTGGCAAGGTTGGAATGTCCAAGGTGGCTTCCATTTGGCTGCATACAGCTAGCAGCTGAAATGATCTGGAAGATTAAAAAATGCTTCACTCATAGTCTGGTAGGTGCTACAGTGTACCTTCATGTAAGCTCTCTTTCTCCATGTAACTAGCTTTGACTTCCTAATTGCATGATGGACTGACATCTTATATGATGTCTAGACTCCACAAAGGAAAAGTAGAAGTGTAGATGTCATCAGTTGCAGTATTCAATGACATACAGCATCATTTTTGCCACATTCTATTGGTCAAAACTAACGAAATGGACATCACAGTTTAAGGATATGGATAAATTGACTCCTCATCCAGAAGAAAATAGGAAGAAAATAATCCAGAGCCATGTTTTGCAGTCTACCATGCTTACCAACCTAAAATGTCATCATTCATCAGTTCAACACTCAGACATCAAATTTTAAGTCCCCTTCTTAATCTTTGAACTATTTTCTCTGCCTTCCAAGATCCCTGAAACCCGAAATCCAAACAGTTTAATGATGGCAAATGTTTCAAATTAGTGTCTGTCTTATTGTTCCTGGTAGTTGGGGAGGAGATCAATATTAATGAAGAGAGAAGCAGTAAACATTGTTAATGAGGATGAAGTAGGAGAGACACAGCTACTGCAGGGATATGTTTCAGCATGAAGTGAGTAAAATGACACTGGGTGCGAAAGCCAGAAGCTGTAATGCACCTACAATAATATCAACACCAAAGTTAGCACTACGGGTAAATTTTAATAGAGGATGTCTTACAAAAAGCTCTTTGCTTGAAATGCAGTCCAAAGACTAAATTAGAGTCAAAGCCCCAGTCAGTTAACTGTGCTATAACATGTGAAGAATTGATTTTCTTATTTTCAGCTGTCAGACCTGCTACAAAGAATGAGTTTTAATTCTAGGGATGTTATTAAACTCCTTGCTTAACTGGCAGAAAAATGGAACTGCTAGCTGGGTGACGATGGAGCCGCTGTCGGATTGAATGACACCTGTCAGAGTATGATGAATGACCCTCTCTTCCCCACAATCCCCTGTTCTGTCACTCAGGTGAGGTCCATTAATCTTCATCGTGGGCCTGTCAGGCTAGGCACCCATGACGACAAAATGTCTTGAAGCATTTAGCCCCAAGATGCACAGAACAATGCGATCTTCTCATTGTCTGAGCCACATCAAATTAGCATAATTTATTATGACTTCCCTCCCCCTCACTCCCTACCTCTATCACCACCCCCAAAAAAGCAAGTGGGGGCTGGATGGGATTAGACAGATGGAGTGTAGGACCAGACTGCCAACTACCAAGCCCCCTGCAGTGCCTGATGAGAGGGGGAGCATCTCTACAAACCAATCAAAAAGCTGGCAGTTCAATTACAGAGTAATAAAGGGACATTCATCATTCAATTAGGCACCTGTCATGGTTTCACAAAA
Organism: Tupaia tana; assembly: GCA_026018925.1. Classification (NCBI taxonomy): domain Eukaryota; kingdom Metazoa; phylum Chordata; class Mammalia; order Scandentia; family Tupaiidae; genus Tupaia; species Tupaia tana. The sequence goes on along the minus strand of JAKSZU010000003.1, from coordinate 167,969,755 downwards.
GGGAAAACTTCTAACCTGAGACTCCGGGGAGAAGATGCTGCAACCAGGAGACAAGGAAATAAATGAAAAAAGGGACAAAGTCAATTACTGGCCAACCAGACAAAAGAATCTATGTTAAAAATAAAGAGAAAGTTCTCCCTAGGCAAAAATCAGAAAAGTTGGATGACCTTACTGAGATTAAAAGGGGCTTATATTAAAAGTAGCATGGTGCCCTCTTCAACAGTACATCTCATGATTGAATTTTCCCTTTAGAAGCTGCCCAGGAAACTGAATTTTGTAAGGAAAAAAAAAAAATCAGAAAGAAAGAGTAACTCTGTTACTCAAAAGCATTGTTCTTTAAGTGACCAAGACATAAGGGCTAAGAGGAGAAAGACTTAACGGACATTTAACGTTGAAGCTTCATCAAACTGAGGAGGAATGATTACAAATGGCTTTTTGGAAATGTGATGCTGTACTAAGAATTAGAAATAAAAGTTGACAAATTTGATCCTTTAGAAAATGTATGTGCTGGTAATTAAAGCCAGAACAGGATTTCCAATGGAAAGAAATTTCAAAATCTTTTTTTTTTTTCTATAGGAAATATGCGCTTGCTGGAGACAGAGACAGAGACAGAGAGGGAAAGTGAGAAAGCACCCTGCACATCCGAGAGTGTGGCCAGGCCACAATCCCTTCTCCTCCATTCTCCTCAGGATTTTGGGCATGCACACATATGCGCCTGGCGTGTTTTTCAAGCCACTGGGTCCAAAACTTGAACCACGTAGTCAGCCATGTGGGATCCAGCCCCACCTCCATGGATGGTTCAGAAATTCCAAATTCTTGTGTCTGTGTGTGTACTAAAAATTATGATCTCATGGCTGTTTTCTACCTCCATTCATGCAAATGAATCACTGAATATTAAATCTAAAAATTCAATTTACAAGCTAAGTAATGCATTATGACTACATGTATAAAATAAAATAAAATAAAATAAAATAAAATAAAATAAATAAGAAGGATGACAAAAAATATAAAAATGATGATAGCAGAGATCTTCGGTATAACCCTCACATTGTGGAACATGGAGATCTAGAACTCCCCACCCTGAAAGTTGTTTTGCAAGATCCTCAGTAAGCCCCTTTAAGGAACTGGCCATGACACCCTCCCGTCTCTATTCTCCTGCTCACTCTCCAGCTCAGCACTGCTTCCCATGGACTTTGAATTATTATTCTAAACATTTTTAAATCAACAATAAAATATTTTCAGAAAAAAAAAAAAAAAACTCGACAAAGCTTCACATGTTATAAAATAGTCATAGGTAGAATCAAGTAAAACGACGTATGTCTATCTTAAATAGAAATGTTCACGTAATCACTTTTACAGAATTGATTGTTCACCCTAATAATCTTTCTCTATAGATTGTCAAGAGGCATATTTGTAAAGTCCATGCTGTTTCTTTTCATAGTGATTCGGGCCATGGGTTTCAGTGCAATATCCATCATGTGTCATCTTTCCAGGCACCAGATTTTCAGATGTGATTTTGAAAGGCCCTTAGATTATTTTATGCTCCCTCTATTTCAGGAAAGGGAATCTCTTCTTTTTCCTTCTTCTACTCTTTCTGTGTCGTTTTTTCTTCTTAAGGAAGGGAGTTTCTTCTTTTTCCTTCTTCTACTCTTTCTTTGTCTTTCTTCTTCTTAAGGAACTTCTTTTATTTTTCATTTAAAAAAAACCTTGGTACTTACTCTAGATAAACTTACAACCAAATGAAGCTAATTGTGAAAACAATTAGAAAAAATAAGATTCTATATATAGAAGAGAGACGCTTTGCTCGATTTTGATAGAGATATTGTATAGTGGCTTTCTTTTCAGATTTTAGGATATCAGGCAAGAAAAATCTAGTCCTATGCTAAGCCCATAGGTATGTATGTTTGTGTGTGTACACACATATGTTATACCAGAGAAACTCACACACACATACACATACCACGTACTATAAATATAGTCCTTTCAATTTTGGTTGTGAAGTCTCATCTGCAGCAAAACATAAAAAGCAAGGCAGCATCAACCTCATTTTGTAGTACACTAAGATATATTGGCAAGCCATCTCTGCTCTTTTTTCATAAGCCCTTAAATGTCATATCCTAAAATCAGTACGGTGGGTCATTCCATCCAGAATGTATTTATCTGTTTAATAGGCCTCTAAAATATATTGTCAATTCTATTGGAAGGAGTGGAGTGGGGAGGACAGAAAATGACTTTTGGACCCTTCTCTCCTCCTCATCACTATGCTGTGGTTAGAGTAATACCAATGCACTTTTAAATCCAAGAGAGATTGTAGCATTTTTCTGGGTTTACTTTTTTCTTTTCTTTTCTTTTCTTTTTTTTTTTGGTTGAGAAAACAAAAATAAGATTACAGGATAAAAGATGAAAATCATCAAGGTCATACTTACTTAGAAGGAAAAACTTCTAGGACAGAAAAATGTACAAGGATTAAACCCCTAACCCATGAGAAAATACCCGTAAATGTCTATTGGTGCTAATAAGACAAACATCTAGATGAACTGAATCTAATAAAATTTTACACATAAGCAAACAACCCAAAAAGTTCTATATTTTGTTTATGTGAAAATCTGCCTTGTACGGCCCATCTGTATGATGATGGCAGGACCCCCCCCCTCCCCCCCACTGCGAGCAGAAGGCCTAATTATTGCCATGAACAAGCTTGTGAGATCCCAGGTGGTCATTTCATTTCACTGGGCTTAGTTTACTCACTGTAAAATGAAAGAGTGAAACTACATCACCTCAAGACCCTTTCCACTTAAAATTATTTTATTTTCTAATTTATATCCTAGTGTTGTATTTGCTGAATGACTCACTCTATTCTAACAGAGTCCAGTGATAGTCAGAAGCTAGCCTCCAATTACATCTCCAACAAATAAGCAAGGTTTCAATCTGTTTAATTGCATGCATTTAATACAAAGACTTTATTGTAGACATCAGAGATAATAGGTAAAGAATCTTTGGACTCTAACCCTCTGAGAGCTTCTCTTCGCTTCCACTGAGAAAGACAGTGCTAAGCAAGTTCCTTCTGCTTATGCACATTGCTTCAGCATAAAATTCTATCTTTAGCATGTAAAGTCTAACTGAAGTGAGACAGAGGTCAATATACAAGTAAGGGTAGATTAATCCCAATATAGTCCTCTTTTAATATAATCAACACCACTATTCTAGCCATTTAAAAAAAAAAAAAAAACTTATTCATTCATATCTCTTACGAGGGGAAGAAAGCCCCAGCAGGGTCTTCACTCCACAATCCAACCCCATCTCAGCCAGTTCAGCTCCTTGTCACACATCTATGCATGGCCCAGTGTGCTCAAACAGGTCCTAGGACATAAACCCCAAAATTTTTCCAAGTGGATCCAGTTGCATTACAGCTGCACCACTACCTGGCCCAAATAATTTAAATGTTTAAAGTTGATTTCAAACTGTTTTGTTACCAGAAAGTTCAAATGTAGAAAAAATTAAAAACTCAGAAACTTAAAACCATGGTTCCTAATTTGTTTCACATTATAGCAACATAGAAAAGTATTAGAAGCTAAAATCTCTTTGCTGAAAGACACATCATTGTTTTATATATTACTAAGAAAGAAAAAACAATGTTTCCCACTTTTAATTACAGAGAAGATGGCTCTACAATTGTGGCTTAGATAGGCTTCATCTTTTGATGGGCATCTTCCTTTCCTCAAAACTCATAAAACATTCTGTAATGGCCTTTGCTTTACCAATATCACATATATCCATCCACTCCTCTGTTTCCCTGTTTCTCTAAAAATGGACTTCCTTGGTCTTCTTGTTGACCTTGAGTGAATGGACAGAAGAGCAGGCTCAGTGTACACAGTAATTGATTGGTTTCAATGCTACATCAAAGTGTATTTTATTAAAGACTCTTTAAGGAAAACTCAGTCTAATGCAAACAGTACAACAATGCACATTACCCTATTGAAGTGAGGACAGTATGAACAGGTGTGACCAGGATTAGTCATGTGCTGGTGATGACAACTACATCACTGCCACCTGGCCAAAAGCAAGTGTAAACTATTGATGGGAAAACACATTCAAATTTCAGAGATGTTAAGTGAGCGGGAAAATGTGCATTTTAGAATTTATGACACAAGTTAAATGGATAAGTCTTCTCTTGATCCAGAGTGACAAGTGTGAGGGCCTCCACCATTCAGCCTAGGGAGGTGCCTCAAGGTGAAGAACAGTCCAAGCATAATTGTAACCATTCTCGTCATGACTCGTGCCAAGAAGAGCCAACCTAAAGGTCTATATAAAGATCTTCCAGATGATGTTTCCCTAAATACCACAGAATTTAGAGAAATTCCATAGAATTGTGACTAGTTGAGATTTAATAAGTTAGAATCCATTTGGCAACAGTCACCACTTGCTTTTGCCTTTGTAGAATACCTTGCAAAAGCTGAGGAATTATACCCACATATTCTCATTTCTCTGTAGTTTTTCAGATCATTTGGATCCCTGCTCTCTTTGCTAATATTTGGATAATCGTAGTTGAGGATACTGTTAGGGGGTAGAATGTCAAAACATGTCCTCACCCTCTTGCCTCCCTTTGCTTGTCAATCTGCCTCTTAGGTAGTACCACCACTACTGTACATAATCCTATCTCTCCAAGACAACCAAAAAGGCCTCGCCTTTGCTTTTATTTCCTATATGGAGTAATGACCCTAGTTAGCATCACAGCCTATAGCACTGCAATTTATGAAGAATAGAAACTAACTTCCTTGGTCATCTTGTTGACCTTGAGTGAATGGACCAAAGAACAGACTTGGTTTAAGTCCACTCCAAAGCTCACTCACTCTAAAGTTGATTTGTCTTCATTCAGAAAATTTACTGAAATTCTCCTTTCACTTATATAAAACACAATTTTGCCCCTAAAACTATTATGATAAGTAACTTCTGAAAAAGAAAAAAAAAACAAATAAATAAGCATACGTAGAACACATAGATTTTTGGATTATTTACTAGCCATGTTATAAAGATTTTTAGGATTTTTGTTTTGTTTTTTAGGTTTTTACATTTTTTTCTTTTTAAATTTTTTCTAGAGGGTACATGGGCCCATCAGAGAAATAGAAAGAGATAGGGAAAGTGACAAAGCACCACCTGGGAGCATGGCCATTCTCCTTTCAAGATTCCGGACACACAAACACATGTGTCCAGGGTATTTTTTTGAGCCACAGGGTCTGGGACTCAAATCATGCAGTTGGCCATGTGGAATCCAGCCATCTTAACCACCACACTAACTGCCCCAGACTTTGGTATTGTGCCATCAGTCCTTCAGACATACCTTTGGCCGCATGATACAGACTGTGAATTCAGATTTTTGCTTTATTCTGTTTCATTTAGTTTCTTCTGAGATGTGCATGCCCCCACCTCACAATCTTCTTTACTAGAAAGACAAGGCTCAATGTTAGTCATGACTAAGTACCCACATTCATTCATTCATTCATCTACTCACTTAGTGAGCATCTGTTATGTAGCAGGCATTCTGTGGGAATTCACAGTCTAATAAGGAGAGTCAGATATAAATCAATCATTATAACACAGGTAATAAAATAAACACAATGCAAAGATAGACCCAGAATATTAGAGAAGTGCAAAGTCAGGGGTGCTCTAATTCTCTGATACTCTCAGAAGTGAGACTTCCCCATAGCAGAATTCTAATAATCATGTTTGATATCTCGGTTGGATATTGAGAAGAGATAGTGTTTGAGCAGACGAAAAGAGAATTATGGAACAGAAGGCTTTGTTTACACTCCAGGTAAGAAAATTGAGGGTTAAAAAAAGTAATCACACCAATGCAAAAAGAGGACGAAGATAGCAAAGTATGAGGAATGCAGCTGGATGAATAATTGATGAGCTGGTGGCCTAACAGAGAGTCTCATTAATATGATCCTGCAGGTTCATTAAGTACTATTCCAGGCTTGTCTTGGAGGGGGCCTCCTGAGTCTTGATTAGGGATTGTGTGGCTTTTGCTTCGACATCAGAACTTTGGGCCTTGGGTTTTGACAACTGCTTTCTAAGCTCCTGTCCTTTTACCCCAGCACCTTTTAGAAACTCTTCTTGAGCCCCCCTCTCACTAATCATGGGCCCCTAACCATGACAGTCAGTCCTAGTAAATAATATATCAAGATAAATGATAATTGTTCTGTTTTAAGTGTCTCCTAATGAGCATCATAAATTAAAAATTAATATTGCAAAGACTGTATGAATAGCATCAAATCCATAAACAAAGCAGCGGGTATCACGTTTGCAAATGAAAGCTAAACACCTCCCTTGTCCTCTTTTCCATTTCCCACCTCTAGCTACCCTCCCCCAACTCCTCTCCCACCTCCTTCCTAGTTCTACAGACCAGAAATCTTAGCTATCAGAAGTTTCATTGCAAATAACAATACCAGGCTTTCCCTTCACAGAGTACTTCTGGCCTGCTACTTATCCATCAGGTTTAGTGTGACCTGAAGATTCAATCCAGAGATTTTTCTCTCACTTCTTTTCCTCAGCCAGAGATGAACAAGGGAGAATTGAATTATGAAAAACTGTGAGGTAGGGCAGATGAACTAGGTCATAGTCTACAAAAAGATTGAACATAGAGTTCCTTCTGTTGGCCTCAAATAAATTCTGTTCTTCAATCTTAGAAAATGTATTTCAAACTGAGTCCCAGTTAGGAGAAGACTACATGCCAGAATGTCAGTAAGAGCTTTTTATTCTCTGCGTGGTAGGATTATGGCTATTAGTTTATCTTTCTGTGTATGCTTTTCTGAATTTTCCAAATTTCTATCAAGTTCTACAATTACATGACCTATGTGATGGAAAACAGAAATGAAATCTCATTCAGAAGTGAAGTGGGGGAGGGAGGTACTTGATGAAATACCAAGTCCAGTCACAAAGGTTAAAATAGCTACTATTTTATGAAGTTTTTTTTATAATGTGCCAGACACTGGGAGGTGTGTATCATCTTTACCCTTCACAGCAGCACAGAGGTAGATGATATTGTTCCCAGCATCCGACAGCAGTCTAGAGAAAAGCGAGGCTTAGGCCAATGGGCCATGAGCATTTCAATTTCTTTTCTTTTCTTTTTTTTTTTTGAGATGGACACATGAGCCATCTTAGCCCAACGGCATTAAATATTCTACCCAGGTAACCGATGCCCCTTGTTGGAATTCTGAGCTCACCTTAGCAACCTGCTGGTTATCATTTGCCTTCTTGTGCCGGCTGCCAACAGTGAGAGTATATACAGGTCGCACTCATGTAAATATTCCAGACCATATGGCAAAGGTATTTCTCACTGTAAATGTAAATGAACACATTGCCTTTGTTCTATATAAAATCAGTTTAACAAAAATTGGGACTCAGCTGCTTTTGAACTGACAGGATGAAGATTTTCTAAGCCCTCACTGATTGCTGAACTCTCTATACATAATCCACATGCTCTCCACATCCCTGAACGCTCTCTTTCACTTGATTCACTTGTTTTACTAACCCCAAAACTCACACGTTCACACAGCTCTATATGGAGAATATATAAAAGCAATTCACTTTTTTGGCAACTGAGCTACATAATCAATAAAGGTGGTTTCACTTCAGGCCATTTCCCAGATTATTTTTTACTAAACTTAGCCCAAATACCATCTCTGCACCTTTGAGAAATGTGTACAATATTTGTGCTGGCATTGCTGCCATCGTAACTCCCCTGCACAAATACAGGCGCTGCAGTTGCAGTATTATGGCAATGAAAACTAGACCACTTTCTCCCTGGGATGCCCTAAGTCCAACAATGGCTAAGCCTCCCAAAAACTAAAGTGCACATACGAATACAGTGCTTAAGCTAATGAAATCTGCCACAGAACTAGGAAAATTCCAAGAACAGTAATAACACAACCTTTACTTTATAAAAAATGCCCTTTCAAAACAACAGGTCTGAATGCAAATGTGAAAACTAAGCATTTGACAATGCTCACTTCACATCTGTCAACATGTTAGAGAAACCAAGAGGAATACACTTGTGGTTCTGAAAAATGTGTGGTTTATGCACAGAATACGTTTGAAGGGACTTTGTGTTCACAAGTACCCTAGGTATCACATAAAAAACATTGTGGAATCACAGATCTTTGAAGCTAGAAGGCATCATGAGAGATGTATAGATTTACTCTCTCATTTGACATGTGAGATGAAGGTTCAGAGAGGTTGAACCATTGTTCCAGATTACTCACACAATTAGATTTCAGGAAATCTGAAGGATAAAAAGAAACAGAAAAAATTAAGGGTAGCTTTCCTATTGTACCTTACATTTGAATGGTAAACCACTTAGTGGGAGATCAAGACCTAAACCAAACAACATGCACTGGTCACTCACCTTTCTGTATTTTAAATAGGGGATTGAAACATTTGCCCAGTTGCTTTGGTTAATTTGTTGAGTTTTGATTTGCTTTTTTAAAAAATACAATAGAACAGTCATGGCAACACATCATATAGTATTTAAATATTAACAAGATCACATTTGAGGGGGGTGGATGGTGGTGCAGTGATAAACGTGATGCTCTGTAAGGCCGGCCCACATGAGAAGTTACTGGTTAGGGTCTAGAGACCACCTGCACATGCCAGGCATTTATGTGCCCGTGATCCTGGCTGGCTGAATCTGGGAGCAGATTTCAGTATCAAGATCCTGTAGAGGGTGCTACATCTCTGTCGATCTCTCACTCTCTCATCCATAAAATACATTTAAAAGCTTTTAAAAAAAATCATATTTGATGTAAACTTTATCTCTTAAAAACAGGTGGTTTATTTCTTCCATGAGAGAGAGAGCGATAAAGAGATAGGGAGGCACCCCCAATCGGATCTTTATGCCACAATCCACCCACAGTCTCAGCCAATCCAGATCAAGAGTACATGCTTTGTATACCTGGCATACATAGGGAGACTTTCTCCTGTAGCTTTAGCCTCATGGAGTGTTTCATTACCAGTGTACCACCAAGGCTAGCCCTTGTTTTTATTGTATCATACAAGCACTGTTTTATGAAACTTTTCATGTTTCAGTTATATCTATATGCATGTGCACACACATATATATGTAACATGTGTGTATAGTACATATGCTTGGTTATGATATAAAACATATTTTTTATTATGGGTCACAGTGAAAATGATCAAATGTCACTGTAATAGAAATTTCACTTTTGGCCTCACTTAACCTTCTTTAAAAATTAAAAATCAACAAGGAAAAGGAGATACTTCTCGTAAAAATTTGGAGGACATTTGCCTTATACAATTGTCTTCTTTTTTTTTTTTTTTGGAGAGGTTTTTGCTATAGAGCGCGTGTGCTCGCCAGATAGACAGAGAGAGACATAGAGACAGAAAGCGAGAAATCACCCCGCAGAGAGGATGGTCACGCCGCAATCCCTTCTCCTCCATTCTCCTTTCGGGATCTTGGGCACGCACGCACACGAGCCGCGCCCGGTGTGAGTTTTAAACCACCGGGTCCAGGATGCGAACCGCAGTTGACTACGTGGGAGTCCAGCGACATAGCCATTACGCTAACTGCTGGTTCCCTACAATTGTCTTCTTAACACTGCAGCCTGAAACAGGCCTAGTGTAATGCCTTGTAGGTTACTACAAAGAAAACACTGAACTTGGGAACCAGCAGTTAGCGTAATGGCTATGTCGCTGGACTCCCACGTAGTCGACAGCGGTTCGCGTCTCGGACCCGGTGGCTTACAACTCACGCCGGGCGCGTGTGCGTGCATGCCCAAGATCCCGAGAGGAGAATGGAGGAGAAGGGATTGCGGCATGACCATCCCCCCTGGGGAGTGATTTCTCGCTTTCTATCTCTCTGTCTCTCTCTGTCTGTCTGGCGAGCGCACGCGCCCTATAGCGAAAAAACCTCTCAAAAGAAAAAAAAAAAAAAAAAAGAAAACACTGAACTTAAAAAACTACGGAAAGGAGCCAGGAGGTGACATAGTGGCTAAGGCACTAGACTCGAACATAGCTTACCAGGGTTCAAGACTTGGATCTGGAAGCTTTAAAATCATGTTGTGTGCACATGTGCCCAAAATCCCAGAGGGAGAATGGAGGAGAAGGGACTGTGGTGTGACCATCCACCTTGGGAGGAGTGATTTCTCACTTTCTCTCTGACTGTCTTTCTCTGTCTCTCTCTGGTGAGCACACGTGCCCTATGGAAAAAACCTTAAAGAGAAAGAAAGAAAGAAGGAAAGAAAGAAAGAAAGAAAGCAAGCAAGCTAAGGAAAAAGCCAAATGCCTAACAGATGAAAGATGAAACAGTATTTTCTCCCATCATTTAAAGACACTTTTTTTTTTTCTTTACTAAAATCAAAGATTGGGTAAATAAAAGATGTAATTTACTTGGTTGCTGGTGTACAGCAGATGCATAATAATATGTGTTGAATGGATGCTTAACCAAGACAAAAGAGAAGACTTTAAACTCTGCTACCAATTGCTATGCAAAACTGAACAATGTTCTTAATAACTCTGAAATTCAGCTTTCTCAACAGTAAAAATAGGTAACTGGAAAAGAGTAGCTTTTCCTGCAAGGATTTTTGCAGAACCCTTTCCATGTGATGTTAACAGATGGCCAATGAAAATCATTTATAGCTGATAGGTCAATAGGTGGTCCTTCCCCTGATTTCTGTGTCCTCTATCCTCATCTAATTCATGATCATCCAAATAATCTTAACTTAGTGGTTCATAAAATTTGACCTTCAAAAAAGAATTTTTAAAAAGGGATTCAAAAGGGCCACCAGTTTAGGGTTGCATCCCTAAACTCCCACATAGCCGATCATGGACCTAGTGGCTTGAAACTCATGTGTGCATGTGTGCCCAGGATCCTGATAGGTGAATGGAGGTGAAGGGATTGTTCCATGGCCATCCCCTCTGGGGACTGATTTCTCACTTTTTGTCTCTCTGTCTCTCCAACAAGCACATGTACCCCATAGCAAAAATGTCTCTCTCAAAAAATAAAGGGGGGGGGGGGCAAAGAAGAAGAAGAAAAATTATTCTAGTTTTATTTCAATAGAAATAAAAAGTATATCCAACTATATAAACCAGAGACTTGTAAGGTCCTTAAACTAAGAAGCGATGGTTTGGCTGTAAATTAGTGACCTATTTCATTTTCCACCAACACATCCTTTCCGTTTGTACATCTGATCTTTCACAAAAAGGGACAGCAAAACAAAGCATTTGGTTTAAATCAGTACCTTGTATGAAAGACTGCACAGCAACAAATATCGTGGATCAGTTGTTCCAGAGTGATTCAGTCACTTAGGACTGAGTGGGAGATCTGGAATTAGCAGGAACTCACCCATTTGCTTCCATAATTCTGAGGTTAAAGGGGAGCCAAATGCACCAGGACTCTGGAGCTGTGACTGCAATTCTGCAATTGCAGCTGCAATTCTAGCTGCAATTCAGGCAATCCAGCTGTAATTCCGGTTTGATGGCACTGAGTTAGGACCAAAGATAACCCTTTTCTGTCAAGAGGTTCTGAGTTTGAACAGAGGGCACAGTTTATCTGGGGAAGCCCAGCATAATAGCTGAAAGAGCAAAGTCACATTAAGCAAATCTCTGAGAAGCTAAGCTTCAATTTCTTTATGGAAAATGGAAATAACACCAGAACTTACCTTTGAGTTATGGAAAGAATAAAAGATATCATAGGATTTTACTCAATATTTGATACATAGTATGTGCTCGGTAAATGTGTCTGTGATATGACTGATTCCGGACCATGATTAAGAAGGCAAAGATAAGGAAGTTTTAAACGATGTGTTAGTGTAGACATCTTCTGCTGTGATGTAGATGCATTAGAAAGACACTGGGGAGACAACATACATTGAGTGGGAAGTTAGTGCTGTTTTCATGGTCCATCTTGTTCACTTTACTCTAGCAAATGTTTTGGAAGAGTTGAAGAAAATCAACTGGTCACCCCCAGGTGATTAGCAAATCTTGTATTCAATAGGTAAAATGAATAGATAGGGAAGCATCCATTTCTCAGGAGACATCCTCTTGCCATAAATTTCCATTCTTTGTTTAAAACCACAACACTTTTTGGACTAAAACTCTCTGGGCATTTTACATCCATCATCCTCCCCAAAGCTTGTGTATGCTGACAAACACCTCCTAGTTAGTATAAAGAAGAAAGAAGAAGAAGAAGGAGAAGAAGGGGAAGAAGGAGAAGGAGAAGAAGGAGAAGAAGGAGAAGGAGAAGAAGGAGAAGAAGGAGAAGAGGAGGAGGAAGATCCTTTGTTCTGTTGCCACTAGGCAAGTTTATGTGGTCACAGATGACTTCAGTTCACTATGGCAGAGCAGATTACTGCTGCGTTTTTATTCCAGGGCAGTGGAGACAGAAGCAGGGAGAGCAGCAGTTTGTCCAAAGGATCTGTGGTCTGTGCAAATGACTGGGCCACCGGCTCCTTAAAGGGGCAATCAGCCAGATGGCAATGCAGGCCAATAACCACCCCATCTGCAATGCAAATCAAGTTAACACTCATTTTCATGAGCTACGCAAATTGGTAAGCACAAGCCTCAATTCTACCAGGTGTATGTACTGCCGAAATGGTTGACAGGCTGACAGGAGGTACATTTTGGGAGAAAAACAAAGACTTAAGTGAAGGACAGCTGAAGAAAGCAAAAGAAATGACCCAACCTATCTGCAAACCACACACTGGAAATGAATGGATTTTTTAGTGTTTGGGACATTTCAGTGTTATAAAAATGTAGACTATAGAGCTATTATATCAAGTAATTTATGGGATGAATATTGTAATTCATTGAATGTCACGACTTATCTTTTATTCATATAGTTACTATTCCATTACCAGAGAGGGAGGTTTGTCAAAGGTTAATTATTTTAAATTGCTCTGGCAAATTTATTTTGATTTGTACAATTTTTTTGAATAATCATAGTCTATATATTCATACATCTTTATGAGGCTGCTTTTTTAAAAAATAATATTCTTTGATGAGGCCGTTAGAGCTAGATAAATGCTTTAGTGATGTCTTTAAAATATATTCCCTTTAACTCTGCATGTAGATCTACAAAGAATTATTATATTATTATTGTTATTGATATAACAAGTCTATTTTAGAATTCTCATTTATTTTTCCTAGAAAAAAATTGTAATAAAAAATAGCCAGGAAATTGAAATTTGAGTTTCTCAAAGGCTTGGTCTGGGTTCATTATATCGTTTTGCTCTAGGTTACCATTTGGACTCCCCCTGAAGTGGTGGACGGGAAATCTGCTGTCAGCTGGGTCCCTCTCTCTGGTACATGTGAGGCTGCCTCAGTGAGGGTACACCTCTTCGAGACATGAGAATCGGTCCTTGGGAGAGAGTAAATGCAGGAAGACCGGGCAAATACCTTCAAAGTTGGAAAGGTTATTTTGAATTATAGCCCTAAACAGAAACAAAGATGAATTAGGGATGATTACAACATGTACATTACATACAGGGTAATGCATAAGTAAATTTAGTCCCAGCCTCAGTGGCACAAGCAGTAGCATACTGAATGGTAGTGCTGGAAGCCAAATGGCTGACTGTGGGTTCAGATCCCCAGGGGATCGGGAACACATCGGGTGTGCTTGTTCCCAAGATGCCGACAAGCTAGAGGGCTAGAAGAGGACTGTGGCATGACAAAACTCTGGTGATATCTGCTTCTCTCTCTCTCTCTCTCTCTCTCTCTCTCTCTCTCTTTCTCCCTCCCTCCCTTTCGCTCTCTCTCACATGCACTCTCTATCATAAATAAAATGAACTTAAAAAAATTAGTTACCACCTCCTTCAAAACATAGCCTTTCCACAAAGCCTTCCTGAAAACTACAAGTGCCTTCTTCATATTTCTCAAATACTTATGTATCAAGTCGGTATTTCATTAATATGGTCTTATTGTTATGTAGCTTCTTAATTATTCATTTGAAAGTTAGACAAGCATAGTGGTGAAAATTTTCAGTTTGGAGTGGGAAGACCTAGTTTATTATTTGTATGGGCTTAGATATGTTATTCAATTTGAGACTTAGTGTCTCTTATATTCTTATGTCAAGAATAAATAAGAAAATTTACCTTTGTGCTTCATAGAGTTGGCAATCTGTCACCTAATAATTGCACATTTCTCCAACTTTATAAAATTCTTGCATACCTATATTGTTTAATCACTCAAACAACAGTATATAAGATGAATATTATTACCTATTCATTTTTATAAACATAAGTATTAGATGAATTATGCAAAAATGCTATTTTTAACACCTTAAGTTATTATTGTTTTCAGTCTGTAGATTTTATGTCATCAATTTAATGTTAACAACTCAGAGGCTGCAGGCCATATCTATCTTTTATTTCTTTTACTTTTATGTCGCTCCTCCTCATATTCCTTTATCTTAGGTGGCTTGATGAATAGAGTTGGAAGACAGATTTTTCCAATGCTGCTAAGAAAGTGCTTTGCAAAAGAAATGTGTAGTAAGATTGTGTCTATACATTGTCAAAGTAACTAATTAATTTCACTTGGTGTCAGAAAAAATAATAATCTACCATATGATTAAAATATTCACTTTTAACTAGCTGTATTGGTCTTATGAATGTGGTAAAAATATTGCTGAAAAGCACAGAAATTCTTAGGGGTGGAAATAAAGTGCACATATATTGTAATGGTGTAGCTAAAGCAAAAGCCATACTATGTGATTCTGGAAGGCATGAAAAGTGACTTCAGGTACAGAGGCTATATTTCCTACTTAAGTACTCCAATAAAAGGAATGATCCACTAGAAAGGGGTCCTTGTCTATATTGTTTGCACTCGATATTTTGGGTACTCAGCACATAATTAATGTTTAATAAATATTATCTAACTGTAATGTTTCTCATATTCGTATCATTCTGATCCTCAAAATACTATAAAACTTCACACTTACAGAAGAACTTGGAGCTTTCAAGTAGAATCAGAAAAGAGAAACAGTGTTGGAAATGTGACTCATGAAAGAAAGTTAAAGAAACAAAGTTGGTACTCAGGAAAAGTAAGTCAGTGGGCAATTGTAAATATATAGCATCATATGTGCTATCTATAATGAGGCTCAATCGGCAAGGGGATACTTCCTCATTTCTACTGTAGACAGAAGCAGGGAGATGTGTTCACCTTGCTGTGTGAAAGTTGTGCATTGGATAAAAGTAAATAAATAAATACATTAATACGTACATGTCTAAGATAAATTCTCATTTATCAGTCATAGAAAGTGATAGGAAAGTTACAGAATTAGCTCTTGCTTATTGCATTTGGCTCAGTAATCTGTCAGACAGACTTAGGTGTCTAGGTATTCAGTCATCTGAAAAGTCATGGCGCAGTTTTACATAAAAAAATACATCATGATTTCCCAACGACCCATTGTTAGTTTGCCTCACTAAACAAATTCTCTGCAGTCAGTGTTACGATGGTGAGAAAACTAAGACCACAGGCAGTTAAATTACTTGCCCAAAGTCACATATTAGAAGTAAGCAAAGTCTGGAATTAGTGCCTATCTTCTCCTTGTGGGTTAAAGTAGTCATGTAAGATACTTATCACATATAATCTCAATGTTGACCAGCTCTATACTTTTTCCTCCATGGAGCCTGAAGTATACTACAACAGACTTCTATTTTTGCTTAACACAAATGAGAGCAGAAGCTGATTGACAGCTGTGATAATCCAAAGTCTTTACTAATGCTGCCTGCAGAGTTATTTATTTAAATATATATAATGCATATGCAAATATTTTTTCTTATTAAATCTTCTTTACCCAGATTTCATAGTAAAACTACAGCCCTAAAAGATAGAATCACTGAATCAGCAAGTAGAGTGATTTCATCTTCAAAATAGTACATTTGACCCTACAGATTTTAATTTTCCTGTCATCTAATTATACATCAATAGAGGGAATTTTTTCACTGAATTATTCTGTACGACTTTGTAAACTCAATTTTCCACTTAGCAGTCTACTAGTCACTTACTTTTTATTTTATTTTCTTTGTTTGGTTTGTTTGTTTTTATTTTTCCCCCTCTAAGATGGATGTGCTTGCTGCAGAGACAGAGTTGTAGAATCTGCTGTCTACAGTGAGATTTTTTACTGTGAGGACACAGTAGACCAAGATGTGAGTAGCACTAGCAGCAAGGCTGTGACTGTAAGAGCCTCAGGTATTACTAAAAATCATTGAGATGGCAGAAAAACAAGTGGGCCCCCAACATTACCATGGCAGCATCAAGCCCACTCGCTTCCCAGTTCCGCCAAATGCCATCAGAAAAAGATTATTCTATATCCAGTGTTTTGGGTTTTTTGGTTTTTTTTTTTTTTTTTTTTTTTTTTTTCCCACAGAGAAACTGATTCTTGGGGATTGAGATATATCTATTTTAAATTCTACTAAACAAAGATCTCTAAGTCCAGAATTTTTCTCAAAGGCCTGTGAAGTGTGACTCTGATCACCCCTTCATGTTTCTGAGCTGCTCTGGGATAATGTTGTAGAGGGAAGGCCCCCAGGGGAACAGCTGATTGGATTCTGGCAAGACAGACCAAACATCTGCTTCAAACAAAAGACATCTGCATATTTCACATTTATTTTTCATAATTTACAGAAGCAACCTGCCAAAATTCAGCAAGGGAGAATACACTAGCAGGTAATTAGCTTAAAGTTTGCTTGCTTTAGAAGTATGAGCGTGAAGCCCAGGAGCTCACCTGGGAGGACATCAAGGAATGGCGGAACTACAGTTTGATTTCTACAAATTCAGTTTTAGACCTCATATGCCAGGGCTCAAGACCCAGCCCTACTAGGTGTAGAAGGGAGTAGTGAATATACTATGGATGACATAGACTTTCTTTTGTTCTCATGTCAAATAAAAAGCCTCTACGCCAAAAGGGTGGCCAAAGGCAATATCATTTATTAAATAAGATTTAGTTAGGCAGAAAAACTTTTGTTTCTCCCTCTAAGTGTTGCGGTTCCCACATTAGATAACGATGCAATGTATATGGCTTGTAATTAAAAATGTATATACTTACAGTGTCAATGGCATGGTGAAAAATAAAGTGTGTGGGGGGTATTCCATTATTTTTCAAAGTATCTGAAAGTCATTAGTTAACCAATAGATACTGGAAAATACATTTGTTGCCTTAGATGCTAATGGGTTTGGACTATGTGATGAAAACACGGAAAGAGTAAGATAATGAATACTATAATCAGTTTTAATATATCCTGGTAGAATGAATATAACAAATTACCTGCCCTCTACGAACTACATAATCCCAGTTGAAATTCAAAATTTGGAAAGTTATTATAACATGAAATAACTAAAATTTGCTTACTTAGAAAAATAAAAGGATTTTTTTGATGAGAGATTCTTTTCCTTTCAAGCAAAGGGATTTCAATCTATGTCCACTATTTAAAAAAAAAAAAAAATGACTAGCTGTGAGATCCTGCAGGATTTCTCCTGATCTTAACTCTAGAAAGTAAGCATACTTATAACTAAAGAAAAAATTAGCTAAATATTAGGCACTGTTTTGCAATGTTTTGAATATCAGGCTCCTGATGGATGAGGGAGTGATATTTTGACTTTGCTGATTGTCTATGATCTTCTAATCTTAGTCATTGCCTTATTAAAGCAGTTGCATTTCATATTTAATTGTGAACACAGTGCCGACCCTATAATATTGACTTCAATAGCAGCATTGCAGTTCCAAAGGCTTTAGAAGTTAAGTTTCATGTGTATTACAGAAACAATGTATGCATCTCAGGCACTATGAATAATTCCTTAGTGACTCCTAACTAGTTCTAAGGGATAATTTGGTTGTGATCATTCCAAACATTATCTGCTATATGTTTTGATACCTGTGCATACCAAATTGATTTTAAGCATAAAATCCAAATTCATAAAATACAACATTTTATAATTATGTACTAACCTACTGTTTGAAACTTCCTAATTATTCTTAAATATTCACTCCTTTTCTCTTCCACTGGTCTTAAATTTGAGATTAGTACATTGTTCACATAAACCTTTGACATAATGATAAATTCCTTTATCTGTTTGTAACAGGCTTTTAACGAAAGGGCAGATTGCTATAAAGAGGTTGGACATGGATTCTCCAGACCTGGACTGGAATCCTGATTGAACCATATGTAAGCTAAATGAACTTGCAAGGAATTTTTTTTTTTTTTTTTTTTTTTTTGAGAGAGAGAGATTTTCGCTATAGGGTGTGTGCGCTCGCCAGGCAGACAGAGAGAGACATAGACAGAAAGCGAGAAATCACCCCCAGGGGGGATGGCCACGCCGCAATCCCTTCTCCTCCATTTTCCTCTCGGGATCTTGGGCACGCACGCACACGCACCCAGCGTGAGTTTTAAGCCACTGGGTCCGGGACACGAACTGCGATCAACTACATGGGAGTCCAACGACATAGCCATTATGCTAACTGCTGGTTCCCAGCTTGCAAGGAATTTTAAGTAACTAAAAATAAATATCAGAAGAGTTGTTTCCCTAAAATTTCCACAGCATACTGGGACACAATTTGTACTATTTGGAAATACTTCTTCCTCATTTCCAGAGCAGCAACTTGTGGGAAGTGTCAGGAGCAGCTGCCATTCCTAGTGGAAGCAGTAAATTCTAGAAAAAGTTGTCAGCAGTCCCCAGTGACAATGTAGTAGCTGGAGAATAGGATTCTCCCATGGAGGTAACTGCCATGCTCAAACTAAGAGTATTCTCTCCCAAATACCCCCATGAAACAAACTGTAATTGGCAGAAGTGCTTAGGAAACACCAATTCATGTTGCTTGAAAGTGACAGACTTAGGATAGCTTGGTGTAGGACCAAAGTGGACCTATCTTCCCAGGGGATATTGATTTCCAAGAACTGAAATTGACTTTAGTTATACAGAAACCATGACACTAAGTAGGAAAATAATAAAAAGCAGTATCAGCATAGATATTTTCCAAACTATCTCTCAAAATTGATCAAAGTGGATGATGAGCAACACGACAGTGCCTTAGTATCATCCCAGGAATATGTATCGCTGGACAAAGAAAGCAGAGAGATTCAAAGAATGTCTACGTCTGAATCATCTTTACATTGGTAATTCCCCCATGAGTGGGAATTATCTATATTTCTGTTACAAAATCATCTTGGCTCACTGAATGAATCCAAATTTCTGCCTACAGAAATTATTTAGAGTAACCAGGATATGTGTCTATGTTAAACAAGTTGTCAAGATCATACCTTCCTACCCTTCTCCCATAGGATGGCATGGCAAATGTTTTTAAAAATATGCCCTCTGTCAACCCAGTCATGGCCATCAAGACTTTTTAATAGGACCTTTTAAGCCTCTCCCCATGAAAAGTATATTAAGATCTCTAGTTGAAGTATGACTGATATCTAACTGGGTTCGAGGATTATCTCAATAATTTCTAGAACAACCCCTTTTATGATCTCTAAAAATCATTTTTAAAATATAATGCAAAAATAATTTTTTCTAATGTGTCTATGGTCAAATATCACACAACATGTGCATGCATGTGCGCATAATGGTCAAGACCATAAGGGGAAATTTCTGGTCATAGCCCCTCACTCTCCTAGCATTTTTATTCCATTCCTAAACTACTAATTTAAAAAAAAATGACCTCTTATTAGTCTCTAAATTTTCCTGAATGGTTTCATTTCTTTGTTAGAAATATAAAATGCAGATTTAGAGTCCTTAAAAGTCTAAAGAAAATAGCTACTAATGGTATCTTTTTATTGCTTACAATTCATCCTGTTGAATAAGGCAGTTATGTTCTTAGGGTTGATTATTGCTCAGTCTTAAATTTTTGAATTGTTTTAAATTTTCACTTATTTGAGACATTTTCACTCTGCCCCCTAGAGTAAATTAAGGTGAAAGGTAAATTAAAAGAGAGGAATTCAACATAAAGAGAATAAATAAACAAAACACAGATTGCAAAGTTGGAATAAAAACAAGGTCTCCAGACCAATCTATTAAAGGAATGCTACAAATGTGAAGTGTTTACTATTTTAAAACATTAATCATGTACTCACCCTGTTTATTTAGCTATCAATGTTTTTCCTGTAACTTGACTTGAAAATGTGTAAGCTGTTTAGAATTAGAAATCAGACTGAGGCCAAATGATATTTTGATTATTTATATTGCCTAGCTTGTCTTGAAACTTCAGAGTTGAAGACTTTTCATTTCAATTCACACCTTTTTAAAAAGTCATTATTTTGTATAATGTGACATCTCAAATAACTTTTATTGCCACCCACTACCATATGCCCAAGCCACAGCCATTAAAGATAGGCAGCCCAAGTTCTCCATCAATAAGCCTATTCAGAAGATTGCTGCCATCTTGCTTTTACCTAAAATACATGCATCAACCCCAAATATTGTATTGTAGGTCCGATCTAGTCAGAGTTACAAGTCCCAAAGAGCTAAAAGTTTCCCCAAATTTTTGGCAGTATTTTCTTCAAGGATATTAATTATTTTCATAAAAACTGATATTTTGGATATACTAATGGAATAGCCACTAAAGCTACTATATAGTCATCATAAACAGGAGCCTCTCATCTGATCTTACAAAATTATAAATCTTGTTAAGGAGAGAAACAGTTCATATAAGGTTGACTTACTATTTCTACCCATTGAGGGAGACAAGAAAGCATTAGAATTCTCCTCTGAAAAAAGGAAATGGCTTCAGTGTTAGTCCTTTAAAAAATGTAAGAATTCATCCCATTAGAGCACCTAGATGATGGCATGGACACGATTCCCGAAAGTCTACATTGTTTATTTCCTTTGGCAACTATTATTACTGTCCTAAATTTATCCATTCAACACTCAAGTATGCTGGATAATTGTCCCATTTTTATTTTCCATGGTCAACCTAAGATTCCTCAAGTATCCCCAACCCACTTCTAATTTTCACAGTTCAACCTCCTGTAAAAGCTGCTTCTTCTCCCACTCATTATCTTCTCCAATCAATGGGGGTGGGTGTATGACCTCATATGTATCACTCTGGCTCTGGACTGTGTCTGCTGCAGGGTCTCATTTGTGCATGGGTACTGGATGACTACATATTTTGCATTCCATGTTCTAAGGATACCTAGCCTCTTGTGCTGGAGAGTTAGCTCACGTCTTACCTTCCATTCTGCCTCATTCTTCATTAGGAAACACAGAAGACATTCTTCTACCTCTGACCTTTCCCTCCAGTTTGTCTTTTAGTTCCTCTTTTAGTCAGGCAAGGGCAATTTCCTTCATTATCCTTCCAAGAGAGATATTTACCTTCCCCCTTTTTCTATGGTTAAGAGACCAGAGAAGCTGTTGGGGATGGAGGAAAAATGTAAAGCTTTTTCAGGTTCATTGTGCCTAACCGATGTCCCATTGGAGTTATGTAGAAGACCAACTATGTGCACAACAAGTCCTAGATGCTTCCAGTCCCCTTTCTCTGTGACCTTTACCACCTTCCATCTTTCAAAGATAACTCTAACCTTGACCCCTGGGTGCCCAGTGCCTTCATAAGCTACTTACCTCCTTGAAATTAAATGTTTTTGACAGATTGGCTCATAGGCACTCAATGGCTAATGTGAGTATAGGCATCACTTCTCTTGGGGGAATTTTAAAGGACTAACACTGAAGCCAAAGCAATGAATCGTCAAAAGTGTCCTTCTGAGAATTAGTGGTTGAAGAAGAGCATTGGGGGCAGAAATGGAGTTTTCCAGATCTCACTGAAATATTATCTTGTAAACAAGATGGCCTCCTGGGATTTTCCTATTCATGTATTCAACCTAAGATGTATGTACATGCACATGCACTGCTAAATGCAGACACACAGAGACACTTAAAATTGAAATATCAAGACATGTCAGCATGAGATTAACAAATATAAAAGGTTCTTGAGAACTTATAAATATTTTATAAATATTTAGTACTAGTGCATGTCTCTCATTTGGCACAGACTTCTTTAAATAAAGAAATAATAAAGAATTACAGAAATGACATAAACTACCTAGGCAAATTCCAAATAACTCAGTTAGTTCCAGGACCATCTAAAGAGCTGGCCTTTAACACAGTATTTTTACCTACTAACAGACATGACCATAAGCATCTTGTTGTGACCAGTAATTGAAAACAATGTCAACTGTCCTGTTTTGTAAAAGATAATTTCAAGCAAACCTAACTCTGCTTACAAAACTTTCTTCTTTTATTGTTGTTTTACATTTTTAAGCTAGGGGAGTCTTGATTAATAGTATTTTTAATTAGTTACCAAAATAAAAACAAATTCCAGTATTTGCTAAAGCACAATAATTCTTTTTTTAAGAATTATTTTATTTTAACTTTATTTATTATTATTATCATTATTATTTTCCAGTTTGATCAGAGAGAGACAGAGAGAGGGAGAGAGAGAGGAAGTGAGAAAGCAAGCCACCAGGTCCGAGACTTGAACCGTGGTTAGCCATGTGGGAGTCCAATGCTTTTAACCACCATGCGACTTGCTGGCCCCAAGCACAATAATTCTTAGAAAATACATGGTACATTTTTTAATTTTGTAGTTTACCTGGAATTTCTTTCCTTTTTTTTTTTTTAAGGTTTTTGCTATAGGGCATATGCATCTGCTAGAAAGACAGAGAGAGACAGAAAGTGAGAAATCACTCCCCCAGGGGAGATGGCCACACTGCAATCCCTTCTTCTCCTCCATTGTCTTTTCAGGATTTTGGGCATGCATACACACGCACCTGGCATGAGTTTAAGCTGCTAGGTCTGGGACTAGAACCATGGTCGACATGGGAGTCTAGCAACATAACTTATGCCATCTGCTGGTCCCCATTTACCTGGAATTTCTGACAAGAGAAAACTGTGCAGGCTTTGGTGGATTTGCCTCATCCTGACTTGGCAGTTGTATGCCTTCTCTGACAACATTTTGAGAAGTGAATCTGTATTTGTATGGTTATATCTTGATGAATTTTCTTTCTGGATATGTTTAGATGGACTTTAATGATGTTTCATTGAATTTGTTACTTCCTAGAAGGATTAACTATCCTTTAAAATTCAGTTAAAACTTCAGTCAAATCCCTAACCTTCACTGCTAAAATTTTCACAAGTCCCCAGAAGAGAGTGTTGATGACCATGTTGTTCTGAAATGGAAACATTCTCCAGTTTTGGGCATTGGCTGATTTTACTGGATAGATTTTCTCTCCTTTAGAAAGGATTATTACCATCTCAGTACTCAACTTTCCACTCTTTACAGCCCAAAGCATGCTCGTTTGTTATAGCACCAACATTCTGCAGGGTTCTTTTACATCACGCACTGCCTTTGTGCTCCCATGCAACGGGGCACCCACACCCCACAAAACTTGTCAACCGAAGCAAAAATGTAAATGAAAAAACAAACTCCCACAATGAGAAGTAGATCTATTGTTGCCCAGGATGAAAAGTGGTAGACAAAGAATGGAACATCTAAGCACCTACCAAGAACCCACAAAAGAATTCACAGCAGACTTTCCTATAGTTTATGTAAGAAATAGTTTTGAGTCGTTTTATTTAGATATCAAACATAAAATCAGAAAACTTGAAAACATTTGGTCAACACATGTAAGTACTGAGTTAAAAACATAGGCAGCATGGTATTCATGCATTTCATAGAAGCCCCCAAATATGTCTTAATATCTTAAATATGATTAGATATCCTTTATGCATCATGTACTATTCTAGCCACTGAGAGAGGGAAAGAACCCTAAACAAAATAGGAAATAAGCCAAAAAAACTTATGTTCTACTAGGGGAGAGGGGAAAAATTGCTAAAAATATTGTTGAACAATAAGGAGTTCTATGAAAAACACAAAAGAGGGAAGAGGGTGTGGGGTATTGGAAGCAATGAGAAATGAGGGTGTTGGTTGGAGGGTGTTGAGAAGTAGAGCAAGGGGAAAGCTAAGCATTGTTTCTTTGTTGAAAATTGAGCAAGTTTTATGGACTTGCATCTTGGCTTAATCTAACACATTTATTAGAAGTTAGCTAGAAAACATGGTGGAAATAAAGATGAACAAGAAATGTTTTCAAAGATTCTGTAGGCTAACAAAATATTTACATGTTTCCAGTCTATCAGCTTTTCCCTAACAGATCCTGGAAAAAAAAAAAAAAATTAAGACCTGATTCCCTTAGGCATTCATTTTAAGCAATGAATTAACCTCTCCTGTATGCATTCAGAGTATAATTGGTTTTGTATACACTGAATGTGAGATAATTACTTAAATCATTTTCTGTTTTCTATGGTGGAGATGAGGAACCCCGATTGTGAAAGGCAGAGAGAAGTATGGATAGAAAACAGATCCTTAACCTGTTTTGCCTTGCTTTATTTTTGGTGGCATTTGTTTATTTTTGAAGATATTTAAACCACCTGTATTGGTGGCTGTTATTATGGGATACGTAGACTGAGAAACAGCAAGACAATTAGGCCTCTTAAACTTGTTTGGTTTGAACTAAATATTTGCCTTGGGAGAATTATGTGTACAATATTCATTTTAAAATGATATAACAATTATCTCATTCCCTTCCTTGGCATTTTACTTGAGGCTTGAATAAAACTGAAACCACCTGGATACCATTAGAAGATGTATCATGAGGCAGAAAGGTAAGGATATTCTGCTTTTGACACTTCTTTTTGGTTGAGTTACTTCGTGTCGAAGTTTTGGCCACCCCAGAAGACTGGAGCTTTTCTCATTGCTTAACACAAGTATGCTTATAAAATGTACTTGAAAATGTTGAATACTTTACAGGCTTGCCTATTTGAATTATTTTGTATATTTTCCCTCTATTCCTAAACTGTTCCTTTCTTGTTTTGTGGCTATCTCTGAGGAGTGGTGACCCATAGTACCTTCTTCCTTTAGCCAGAATAGACTTTATTCCTTCAAAACAATTCTGGTATTCACTACCAAAATAATAGATTAAGGCAGCCTTCGTGCATTGCTACCAAAATAATTAGGTAAAAGTTTGATGGGAAATTTTATAATGGATGAATCAGACTGACATTACTCAGGAGAACCACTCACTGATTAACGTAATATTGCATGCTTATTGATATGATGCAATGGAATGAACCTAGCACCACTTATGGAGTCTCCTTAGCTATATACAATTTGAATCATAGTTCAATCAAGAATCTAGACATAACCAGTGTATAGAAAATACAGTAAATAGAGAAGCAAGTTAAACCACACCACAAGAAAGTGATTAACCAAATGCATTTCTTGGGATAAAAATGACTAGTTAATCAAATTAAAAGTGAAGGAGGGGAGCTTTTATAGAATAAATGGATATTAAAAGAAATCATAATCAAATGCAATTGTGGTATGAGTTCCATAGAATTCTGTCCGAAGTGGACTGTTTAGACCTTGACCACAAACATAAGGAGTGCTTATAATCAGTTTCTCCCTCAGATTTGTCTTCTCCAGTTCTACTTAAAATTCTGTTTCTCTTTTCCTGATCTCTCTTAGCTACAACCCTGGCCATCACTGGGTGATGACTTATTCTTTGTTATTAAATCTCTACTTGTGACTAATAAAATAAGCATGGACAATAGCATACTTCAATGTTTCAGTCTTGGAGGAAATGCTATGGAATTGGCCCAGTAACAGCTTCCAAGGAAACTAGAGAGTGTCTCACAGTACTTCCAAACCTTGAAAATAAGATTAGGGCTTTAGAATTTTTAACATATTACTTCTACACCCACACCCTAACTCATTTCAGCTCCAACATTCAGAAATCTTTCTTAGGGTGGCATCTGAAACGACTTATCACTTAGCCTCTTGCCCAAGATTGCACATGTTAGAGATTAGCAATTAGCCATTGGACCTTGAGTGGCTCCATTCTGTCGTTCTAATATGGATCTGATCACTCCCTACCAAATCCAAAAACCCTGAAATACTACTGATACTTCTAAAACTTCTACTTTGAACATGACTGTATTCAGAGTACAATTTGTGCTAAGTTGTCTGAGACAGAAATGTATCAGCAGAGTCTAACACATAGCTTAAAATGATTGATTCAAGACTAAATCAGCCACGCTAATTTCTTGCAGTGCTAGTTACATATGGTTGCATTAATATTCCCTTTTCAGAAATCCAGCTGAGAATCATTATTTAATGAAAGGCTTACAAATTGCATACTATTTAATGGCTTTCATGGCAGATTCTTTTGTAGAAAGGCAGAAACATGTAAGTAACCATGTAAATTCTATGCTGCTTTTGCAATAAGCGATAATGTACATAAAATATATATGAATGTGTATATGCATATTATGCATATATAGGTATACATATATTTTAAATATATACATATATAATTATAAATATATATACCTATAATATATAGGTATATATAATGTGTGTGTATATATATACACACACACTTATACACAATATACCTATGCTAAATTATAATGATATATTACATAAACTGTAATATATTATCTAATACCTATACAATATTTATATAGTATATATAATGTAATATATCAAGAGATCATTCTGATTAACAATTTCTAAATTCACAAGCTCAAGGAGCTGATTATGAGAGAGGTCAGAATTTGAGTTTTTAGGGGACCAGCAGGTGGTGTGGTGGTTAAGGCGCTGGACACTCCCACATGACCGACCAGGGTTCAAGTCCTGAATCTGGTGGCTTACTTTCTCACTTCCTCTCTTTCTCATTGTTACCTTCTGTCTCTCTCTGGTCAAACTAAAAAAATAATAAATGAATGAATAAATAAAATAAAATAAATAATTATTAAAAAAAAAGAATTTGAGTTTTTATATCTAACTATCCTAGATTTGAACACTGGCTGCACCATATGCTCTTAGGCAATTCTACTCCTTAATCTTTAATTTTCTCACCTTTTAAATAACAATAATAATATCTACCCTCCAGAGTATTGTTACAAAGAAATCAAGCAAAATACTTAAGATAGTCTCTCACATAGATCAAGTGCTCAGAAACATTAGCTTGGTTTCTAACAGAAAACAGCAAAAAAAAAAAAAAAAAAAAAAAAAAAAAAAAAAAAAAAAAAAAAGAAAGAATAGATTATAAAATAAATTTCAATGTTTATGGAATTTTTTTATGGAAGTTCTGAACCTAAACAGAGAAATGGACCTAGTACCTCATCTATGGGTAGTCTGGAGAGATAGATGTTAAAGGGACAAAAGTTTGTCAAAGCATTCACATTTAAATAATACATTAGAACTTTTCATTGAAGCCAAGACAAATTTTATATATATATATATATATATATATATATATATATATATATATACAGACACACACATATATATAAAATATATACACATATATTTTATATACAATATAAAATATTGTATTTTATACACATATATTCTTATATACAATAATACATGTGTAATTTTTATTTAATTACCACTACTTTGTTACATAGTCTTACTTAAATAAATAGCAAAATTTTAGGTAGACCAATGTGATTTAATAATTCCATATTTCTTGTACTTGAAAGAGTAATAGAAAAAAATTATTTAGAACCTCACCCACCTAAGACTATAAACTTGGCTTTTCTCTCACTCAAAAAACGGACACAAGGAATTCTGCACAAGAAGAATCATGAACTTCGGTAGAGTGAAACACTAAACCAATAAGCCCCTAAATAGACTGTCAGGAGGCAAACCTCCTACATAGTCAAGAAGGTAATCACCAATTTCTCTGGAAGGTTTCCAAATGTCATCTTGACCAGAAGAATTTCATATAGTAGCATCCTTAGTAGTATAAAAATTGTGACTATCTTAACACCTGACTACTTCATTCATTATTTTGATTTAATTAAAGAAGTTTTCTTTTTAAGGAGTGAGAGTTGACTTATTTTTCATTGTATTAATTTTTGCTTTACCTTTTAATACACTCATTTAAAATAATCATATTCAGTTTAATCTATTTTATAAAATGCTTTCCCATATGCTATATCCTTAACTAACACAATGGCCTTTGAGCTATATATTGTTGACCTAATTTTAAAATTAAAAAAAAAATTAAGCTGAGACTCATTTAGGATTTCACATTGTAAGTAGCTACCTCCAAAGTTATAGCTATTCCAGTATCTCCTCTCTGCAGAATAATCTGTCACTATAGCACCTAGGTAATTAGACATAGGTACTTAGGCACAGTATTATTGGAATGTCATTTCCATGGAGCAAAGTCAGCTGGAGCAAAGTCAACTTGTCACTATTTTGATGGGCTTCTTACCACTTATATAACTCAAAGAAAGAAATTACAGTTTCCTTGAAATTCATTTGTAGTCACTTTCACAAATAATTTTTGGCCAGTTACTATATTCAACATTGACTATAAGTCAACTAAATCCCTGGAAATAGTTTTATCTTAATTAAATGTCCTATTTAATTCCCCAGAGGCAATTTTGAGTCCTTTTTTTTTCTTTTTTCTAAGTTTTTTTTTAATGTTGGAAATCACTTGCAAATACACTTATTCTATTGGTTCTCTTTTAAATGCATTATCTGTGATGTGCATGAAGAGAAAAAGATTTGTCGGTGATAACGAACCATAATGCTTAGGTTTGGGGTCTGGCTCTATATACTCACTAGATAAGGAAATATATAAAAATTTAGGGACTTTGTTTATATAAGCCTAACGTTTTTAAAACAATATTTTCTTTAATCATGATAGAATGAGTGCAAGCTCATATGAGACTGAGAGAGAGAGAGGAACACCCACCAAAGTGAGTTGAGAGAGTAAGACCATCTGATCACATGGCAATCCTATTCTCCCAGTTCTCTAGTCCATTGGATTCCAGGCACTAAAGCATGTTCCTGCTGTGTTTCAGGCTGATTGGGCCTGGAAGCAGAAACATGGTCACCATGTGGTATCCAGTTTCTCTCAAGCAACTCATTTTTGCTATACCATGAAGACAACCCTGCGGATATTAAATCTAGGATTGGGATTGAAAAATTACAAATCTATACCATGAAACAGTTTTATAAATAAGGCTATAGTTGGTCACAGTCATGCTTATTCTTTTACATATTGTTTATGAACACTTTCACTCTATAATGGCAGTTAAGTAGTTGTGACTAAGGTCGTATAGTGCAAAAAAAAAAAAAACTTGAAAAACAAGATATTTACTAACTTGTCCTTTAGGAAGAAGTTTTCAGACCCCCTCATCTAGAGGGAAATGTTTTAAAAATTAGAAATGAAAAAGTCATCTTCACTGTCTTTTTTTTAGCCAGAAATCTAGTATTTCCTCTCATCTTAGGACTAATAACTGATGATCACAGTGACGTCCACGAGGCACCAAGAAACCTTGAAATACCTTCCAAATCAGCAAAGATTAAATTTCACCTATCACGAATCTCTGTTTTCCAGATTCATAATCTTCTAGCAGAAAGGAACCTTAAATATCACCTTTCACAAAAAATCTGGACACCTCTTTTATTATATGCCTTACCTGTGGTCTTTCGATCTCTAGTCACTGACCCAGTGAAAGAGGGTCCATAACTTCACACAATATCTATACTATGCTGCATCTCTGAGTCGTTCACTCTTGTTTGGTTTCTTTTTTCTCCCACTCTAAGTTAATACATATTTGCCACTCACTTGCCCTATTGTAAATATTTTGGCTGTTAATTAATGACAAGGATAGAGCTGTGTATCTGCACTATTAACCAGAATATAAATTAAACAGACCATTCCATCTTTCCACTCTACTCTTTTGTAGTTGGTAAAGTTGATCTTCAATAACAGACACAAGTTTTGGAGTCAGAGAGATGTGTGTTCAACCACTGGTCTACCCAGTAAAAAATGGTGTGACCACAGACAAATTGCTTTACCTTCTCTGAGCATCAGTTTTCTCATTTGCTAACTGGGGAAAAACATAAGAATCTAAAAGAAGGTACATAGGCTTTAGCACAGTACCTAAGACAAAGGAGCTATTATTACTACTACAAAGTAGCAGGCATTTTATTATTTTTTTTCTAAAGTTTATCTATTTTTTTTCCATGAGTAAACAAGAGAGAGAAAGAAAGATAGAAAGACAACAGCCCTCATAGGATCTTGACACCACAATTCTCCCCACAATTCTTAGCCAGTGCCCAGAGCATAGGCACAGGTGCACCCAGCTTGTTCAGAGAGGTCTCTAGAGACGAACCGGGAACTTTCCCATGTGGGTCAGTCTTGCAGAGCTCATTTTTTACTGCTGCATCACTGCCCACCCCTAGTAGTGGACATCTCAAATGTGCTATGGGCAAATGTGGAAGTGCCAGAGCATTCCAAGTTCCCACACATAAGCCACAAGCAGCTCTCGGAGCATCTTAGGAGCTAAAGAGTATCCTGTATTTAAGATTGTGTTTAAAAAGGCTGACATTACATCAAATATGCCATAAATATTCCAGGGCAAGAGTTCATCTATCTTGATTTTTTTACATGCTGCTATGCAAAAATAGATTAGTGCTTGTTTTTAGTTCACGAACATCCCCAAAGAGTATGTGGTGTAAACATCAGATATTCTAAATGTATACAGGAGAGTAATATAAGAAGCACATTCAACTTTTCAGTTCTGAGAAAATAAATTATACAAACAAAGGAAATTGTTAATCCAACAAGGGCTAGTTTATGAAAGTATCTCTCTCTTATTTGAAATTACTGTGTCTTGTAAGATCCAACCATGTCCATAGTATTTTAATATGGCAATATCTTCTATTCTTGGTTCTTCTGCTTAAAACAACATATTGAATCTTTTAGAAGAAACTCATCCTGTGTCTGCTCTACTGAAAACATGAGGGTGCACATTCTGAGCTGCATATGCTCAGGTCCGAGTTTCCAGGGAAACAAGGGACTGCTCATCTATCTGCAAAAATGAACCAACCAATCACTTTCAGCCTGTTACAAACCTTGATTCTGAATCAGATTTCAGTGGGAGGTCTATAAAATGTCATTGTCATCATTTTTTTCCTACCAAACCCCTGAGGTTGGTGGCTAGGCAGTTAATAGCTGACTTAGGCACTGTTTTGTTTTTATTTGTTTTTCTTCATCACTGTTAATCAGAGAAAAGCCAGCTCCACATTGCACCTATGTGAGAATGGCCTTCAATTGTTTCTATCAGTAAAGCCAGACAGGTCCATGTGCATTTGGAATGCTCCAGGCCAACCATATGTGAGAGAGTACTGTAGTCCTCTTGGCTCCTGAAGGGACTAAAAACCTTCAGGTTCACACACTGGGCAAAGAGCAACAGGACAACCTCCTTTCAGACATCCATTGGCATTCAAATCCTAGTGGGTGATGGCATTTCTGAAGTTTGTCAACAAGGAACTTCTCAATTATTCTTCAGCATTTACTAATCAAAGTGATTTGGAGGTATTACTGTGTTTAATAATCACAGCAAACCTTGAGGTAGATACAATTATTATCTGTTTTCTCTAGAAACTGAGATACAGAGATATTAAATAATTTCCCCTAAGATCACACAGTTTATAAGTAATAAAACTGAGATCTGAATCCAAACTGTATCACCCCAAATTCATACCCTTACCAACTTAGATCATCGTCTAGGAAACTGGCCATTCTGTTTTCCTCCAAGTTTCAACTTAGGATGACCATTCATTTGTTCATTTGTTCATTCATTCATTGTCCCGTCCCTGTTCGGGCACCACGTGTCCCATCCCTATTCAGGTGCCACGTGTCCCGACCTGGGGGGACAGTCGAACAGGTTTCCTGAGAGGAGGAGTGAGAGCCGGGACAAGCAGTGCAGTGTCACAGCATGGAAATGATACAGTGTCTTCAGTGTCGTCTGTTTATTGTGGGCAGCACGGTACAGCACGGAGACGACGCAGTGTTACAACTCTTCAGGGTCGCGTCGTCTATTGTGAACAGCACTGAGACGACACGGTGTCACAGCTCTTCAGGGTTGTCCGGAGATGATGTAGCGTTACAACTCTTCAGGGTCGCGTCATCTATTGTGAGCAGAATGGAGATGATGCGGTGTCACAACTCTTCAGGGTCGTCAGGAGACAATCTAGTGTTACAACTCTTCAGGGTCTTCCGGGTCGTCTGGAGACTGTGCGGTGTTTCAGCTCTTCAGGCTCTCCAGGGTCGTCGTCTGGCTACTGTGGGCCAGGCATCGTGGTTAGATACACGCTGGTGGGCCATGATTGGTTGTAAATGGTGGGCCGTGATTGGTTGTAAAAGGTGAGTTATGATTGGTGCTTTTGGACCAGTCATGAGCTGCCGGATATGCAAATCTGAGGGATTCTAGTGGCCAATCAGAGCAAGGTTTCGAAGGTCAGGTTTTTTGAAGGGAACCAATCATGGCAATTGTTTTGCTCTCTGAGAAACCTCGGCAGACTCTCTGGTGCGCAGCCTCCCACAGTTCATTTATTCAGCAAATACATACCAGGCACCTATGCTGGTAAATAGGTAACCATAGCCAACAAGAGAAACAAGGTCTCTCTTTCTTTTTTTTTTTTTTTTTTTTTTTTTTTGGGAGAGGTTTTCGCTATAGGGCACGTGCACTCGCCAGACAGACAGAGAGAGACAGAGAGACAGAAAGCGAGAAATCACCCCCCAGAGGGGATGGTCACACTGCAATCCCTTCTTCTCCATTCTCTTCTCGGGATCTTGGGCACGCACGCACACACGCCCGGTGTGAGTTTTAAACCACCGGGTCCGGGACGCGAACCGCGGTCGACTACGTGGGAGTCCAGTGACATAGCCATTACGCTAACTGATGGTTCCCGAAACAAGGTCTCTTAAGGAACTTAAATTTTAAGCAAGAGACAAAAAACTGGACCAGTAAACAAACACAAACAATGTGGAGACTATACTACAATGCCAATATAGGAAATCAATATCTTAATGTAAAAAGATTAAATCAGGAAAGACCCTGGCACAGTCAAGGTACAGAAGGAGGCAAGACAAAGGAGAGGTAGCGAGGGGTCAGATTAGA
The DNA here is from genome assembly GCA_026018925.1 of Tupaia tana. Taxonomy (NCBI): domain Eukaryota; kingdom Metazoa; phylum Chordata; class Mammalia; order Scandentia; family Tupaiidae; genus Tupaia; species Tupaia tana. The sequence goes on along the minus strand of JAKSZU010000003.1, from coordinate 167,936,758 downwards.
CCAGATCATAGAGAGCAGATGGGATTTATTTAATGGTACGAGATAAGTCATTGGAAAGTTCTAATTATATTGGAAGTAAAACTGTCTTGTTTCTATTGTAAAGAAGGGACACAGGACAGATACGTATGAAATACACCTGTTTTCCAGAGACAGAAAAACCCATACAATTCCCAACCTTAATTATATTTTTCTGAAATTAACCTCATTACATACATGGAACATATTTGAATGATATTGAAAGACTGAAATCAACCCTTTTTTTATTATTTATTAACTTGTGGCTAGGGAGTGAGTACACTGAAGTAAGAAAATGCCCTAAAGTACAAGAGTATAATTGCATATGAAGTGTGTGTGTTGTGGATGGAGTAAGGGGCCGACCTGTTGAACAGGTACCAGCTTGAAGCAAATAACTATGAAAGAGCTGCATATGACCTAAGAGTCTTATCATCGCATTCAGACCCATTCCAAGGGACCCAACCCACCTTTATATAAAATTTCTAAAGTCAGACTTCAGGGACAGGGTCATATTTTGTTTTTCAGCTGGATGTCCACACCTGGAAAAATACACTGTTTAGTGTAGGTTTTCCATACTACCTGTGGAAGAAAGGAAGGAAAAAGAGAAGAAGAGAGACAGAAACAGAAAGAAAGAAAGCAAATGAGAAAGGTAAGAATGAGTAAGCACTCTTGGCTAGGAGCTGACATCTTGACTTCTTGGCTGATTTGTTATTCTCACTATTCCCCAACACATCTTCCTGGGTTAAAAAATAAAATAAAAAAAAAAAAGAATCCAATATGACACTTTCAAAAGATTAATATTTTCATTTCAACATTTCTGAAAGTATTTCAATGAAATTGCTTTCAAATGGTTTATTTTATATTAGATCATTGAGAGATAGATTAATGTCATAAATGTAGGTACTAGCAAGCAATATTTTTGTCTCCTATGTGCACATGCTGTATATTTCATATCCTCTGATAACTTAGAGTCACTAATTTAAGTCAAATTAGGGAAAGGGCAGTATAATAATTGCTATATTTCCAGCTCCTTCTTGATAATAAATGAGGCTTTTTTCCCCTCCACCAGTATATAATAGTGTGCTTTTTCTTTGGCTAAGATATAATGACACTGCTCTACACGAACAAAAATATTTTTACTGGCTATGTTATTACTGAGAAATGCATTGGGAAAATGTAAAAATATTTCACCTTTATGTTGAAAAAAATAAACACAGTGGATTAAATAAAACTTTCACAGCTCTTGACACATGCCATATGTAACGTTTGGTAAACGTCAAAAAAGAGGCTTCGGCTTCTTCTGAGAATCACATACTCTAGAGCTGGGGGAGACCTTGGATATTAGCTGGTCTATCACTCTACCAACTCCAGCAGTCTGGGCACCTGAGACCCAAAGAAGTTGAAGGACAATTCAGACTTTGCATAATTAATTAAAGAACCAGGACCAGAACCTCTGTTATTCTGTGTTAATCCCCTTATAAAATTTGCTCCTCAGAGCCAAAGCTCTGCAGATAACATGCTGCAGGGAGTCCGTACCAGTGCTGAGGGGTCAGAGCTCTGGAATTAAGATTTATAGGCTTCAAATCCTGACCTGAAAACTGACCACCTGTGTGAGCCTAGGGATTATGTTTTGACCTGATTAAGTCTGAGATTTTTTGTTTTTGTTTTTTATTGTTTTTGTTTTTATACAAGGAGGTTTAATACTGCCAATCTCAAACATTCACTTGAGTAGCAAATAAAGTATTTCATTTAAAGTCCAGCTCATAACACAGCAGTAATGTAAGGTCCTGCGAGTCTGGATACTACATCGCTGACCACAGGTTTGAATCCCTGGTCAACCTGAAAACATGCCAGGTGCACCTACCAGCCCTTAAGATTCTGAAGAGCAAGGGACCAGCAGTTAGTGTAATGGCTATGTCGCTGGACTCCCATGTAGTCGACCGCGGTTCACATCCCAGACCCGGTGGCTTAAAACTCACGCTGGGTGCGTGCCCAAGATCCCAAGAGGAGAATGGAGGAGAAGGGATTGCGGCGTGGCCATCCCCCCTGGGGGGTGATTTCTCGCTTTCTGTCTCTCTGTCTCTCTCTGTCTGTCTGGCAAGTGCACGCACCTTATAGCAAAAACCTCTCCAAAAAAAAAGATTTTGAAGAGCTAGAGGGCTGGGGAAAGGGGATCACAGGGTAAGCAGACCCTGTCAATGGGCTTCCTCTTCCTGTTTCTCTCATCTCATGTACACATCCATATGCTCTCTATTTTTTTTTTTGGGGGGGGGGAGATATATTTATTTTGTTTGATTGCTTTGTTTTTGTTTTACTTTATACATTCAATCACTGTACATTACCACAGTTTATGGGGATCAAGGAGAAAATAGAGACAAGACATTTAAGAGGATTGTCTGTTGATAACACATATGATAATAACTTTAACAGGACTAGTGTGTAGTGTATTTATGCTGGGAAAATTCATACACTATTATCAAAAGCAAAACATACATATGCAAGCAGTTAATTTAAAATGTGCACATTCTGTTAAATAAATGTCATTCAATACTACCATTACTATTGGTACCATTATTAATTATTATCATTTAAGTTGTAGTATACGAAGCCTTTCATTTTATTGGTAATTTTCAAACACATTCATTTTGTAAGATGGAAATTCTACATTCTCATATAGCAGACATGAAACTCTACACAGGAATCTTTTATTGCCTAGCTCTAATAATCTAACTATTAAGTATACTTCTTCACAGTTTTGCAAAATCTAATATTCAATATATGTTACTAAGTCAAGATGCTAGAGAGAATAAATAGGAAGTGACCTTTGCCATCAAGACTTCATGGAGTCTAGTGGGGAGAGCGACATGAATATCAACAAGGCTTAAGAAAAACCGAATGTGGCCCATGTGCTCTAAGAGAAGAGACAAAGAGTGGCTTCAGAAACAGAAATGGAAAGAAGGAGTCAGGCTCAGGAAGGCAAAAAGTCTTCATGGAAGAGACTTCATTGATCTTAGCTTTGAAATAATATGGGTATCAGAGAAAATACTGTGCACAAACACCCAAGCTCCAGTTCCTATTGTTCCAGGCAGAATAAACTATGCATTTCAAGACTGTGTAAGAGTCCATGTTCCTCAGAAATGAGGGAAGGTTGACAGTGCTGAAGACCACAATGTGGCTGAGTCACAGCACATGCGGGAGGTAGGAGGACTGGAGGTGAGGGAAAGATGAGGTTGGAAAGGTGGGTTTAAGCACAAGAGCAGAATGTGAAATGTGCACAGTCTGGTGCCAGACCACACGAATTCCAGCTCTGCCTCTTCAGAGCCATGAAGCCTTGGGAAATTGCTTATCCCTCTGTGCTTCAGTTTCCTCATTTATAATATAGGAAACAGCAGTGCCGGTCTCAAAGTGTGGTTGTGAGTTATGCCTGTAAAGTGCTCAGACTACTACCTAAGGTATTGTCAAAGTTCAGTAATTGTTAGCTATCATCAACATTGTCATTGTCATCAACAACATTATCATTAAGGATATTTAGATACCATGTTGGAGACTAAAGAGCTACAGAAGAAACAGTCATCTAAGAATGCACCGTAATCAAAGAACTACTTTGTGAAGATGACTTCTCCCTAAAGAAAAAAGTGAACAGGGACAAATACACTGAACTTTTACATTTCAGTGAGTGTTTTAAAGGCCCCAAAAAAATGCTAGGTTAAGAACCTCTATTCTGGATAGATCAAAAGGTATGCACCGTGGATGTGATGAGTGAACACTGGCTAGAGGAGTCCTCTTCGTTAGATCCTCCTGATTTTCTACCTAGAGCAAGTGATTCCAGACAGGTTGCACTTGCCCCTTCACGACTTCTTTATCTAGCAGTGAAAAGTCTGCTTTTATATGCATATCTTATTCAAATCTTTTCCACCTTCAGCTCTCAGTAAGCAAGTTTGTATCTGCATATCTGAATGTGTGTGTGTGTGTGTGTGTGTGTGTGTGTGTGTGTGTGTGTTAAAGGTGAGGACACAGAGTAGGCCTGTGTGGCAGGAAGGGAAATGGATGCATCTAATGAACACTACATGTGGGTGGGACATTCAGAGTCAGATTAGAGTCTCCAAAATTGGGATATGGAGAATCAATTCTATTCATTTAGCCAAAGGAAAAACATTTAAAGATTTTGAGGATAGACATAGTAGAAGCTTCTAGAATCAGCAAACAGAAAAAAATAATGAGACAAATTGCATGACCAGTAGGTGGCATGGAGGTTAAAGAGCTGGATCCCACATGGCCAACTGCATGATTTGAATCCCAGACCTGGCTGGCTTGAAAATCACACCAGGCATGCATGCATGCCCAAAATCCAGATAAGAGAATGGAGCAGAAGGATTTGCCTTATGGCCATCTGCCCTGAGGGATAAATTCTCACTTTCTCTTATCTCTCTCTGGAGCACACACACACCCCATGGAGGGGGGTGGGGAAGAGGCAAATTGTGGACCTTTAAACAGTATGTTGCAACATGAGATCATGCAAGAGATAGCCAGGGGCTAGCAATTAGTATCCGCTTGTAGGGAAGTTAGATCACCTCCAAATTTCTTCCCACATGGTTTTTCCTCATTCCCTCTGTCAGTGACTGCAAAATTCCTTCCTAACAACTCTCTCTATAATCACCCTTCAAGCTTCCACAGGGACCTTGCTGTATTCCTTTATCACCTCTCTCAGGGACAGATTTTTTTTTTTAATGTTTTAATTTTCTTGCTGTACTATTGTTTTGATTACCAAAGTAGCAAATGCAGAAATTTTTAAAGTACTAAAAATGTCAAAAGTGCATGAAAAATACATACTCCCACTACCAAGATCAATCACTTCTACAATCTGAAATTTTCACTATGTACAAAATGAGATTTTTTATTGCTTTTTTTTTTAATTTCAGTCCTCTGTGGTTAAATACAACATGCTTTCATTGACCATCTTGCTGTGACTTTTTCTGACCCTTAGAGTATAAAAGGGAATCTCAAAAGATCGAACTATACCATTTAATTTGACATTAAACTCCAGACTTGTCCTTACCATTAGGTTAGACATTCTTTTAGTTGTTTCTTGTACTCTTATTTCTGTGTGTCCGACTTTAGTTTTCCTAGTGTGGCACTCCCATCAGCACTTTTTGGAGAGCTGGTATGGTGCGCTAAATTCTTCCAGGTTTTGTTTATCTGGGAAGGTTTTTGTCTTTTTTTGCCATATGAAAGATAATCTTGCTGGGTATAGTATTCTTGGTTGAAATTGTTTTTCACTGAACACTTTGAACATATTTTCCTATTCTTTCCTTGCTTGCATTGTTTCTAATGAGAGGTTTGACATTAGCCTTATGGGATATCCTTTGAAAGAAACTTGTTTCTCTCTTTCCAATTTTAGTATCTTGTCTCTATCTATAGTTTTGGTCAATTTGGCTAACATGTGCCTCGGGAAGATCTTCTTAGGTTGATTCTATGTGGGGTCCTTTGTATTTCTTGAGTCTGGATATTTCAGTACCTCTCTAGGTTTGGAAAGTTTTCTTCCAGGATTTCATGGAATAGATTATCTAGACCCTTATTAGTCTCTATACCTTCAAGAATACAGATGATCTGGATGTTTGGGCATTTAATGGTATCTAATATTACTCGTATGTTATTCTCACTTTGGGGGGTTCTTTTCTCAGTCTTCTTGGTGAATTTTTCTAGGTCAGAGGTTCTGTCTTCTACATCTGAGATTTGATCTTCTGCAAGGTCTAATCTGCTTTTGATACTTTCAATGGAAGTTTTGATTTCCTATATTACAACCTTCATCTCTAACAATTCCAATTGATTATTTTTTAATGATATTCAACTCCTCTTTCAGATCGTGCAAGAACTTCCTCACCTCCTGGAACTTAGTGTCTCTTTTTTCCAGCATTTTAGAGTTCATTGTCTCTATTCTCTTGCATCTCTGTTAGCTTTGTCACTATGAATATTTTAAATTCTTTATCTGACATTTCCATGAGTTCCCTTATAGTCTTTGTGATTGAAGAGGAAGTATTCTTTTCTATTAAAGGGGAGATATTCTCTTTATTTCTCATATTTCTTGGGCCTCTGCGGTGGTTTCTGGTCATCTGATGGATTATATATTTTTTCCTGTTTTTTGAGTTAAATCTGAGCAATGAGAGGAATTCAGAAGGAGGCGACCTGCAGTCTTTACACAGCACCATTTTTATCCCTTTGCACAACTGATTCAATGAAAATTGAAGATTAATCTGACCCTAAAAGTACTCAGATATTTGGCTACTGAGCACAAAAACCTCTCTAGAAAATCAGTGTATGGAGTCTGAGCAGAAAAGTGAGAAAGGTAAAAAGAATAAATAAAAGAATTAGAAAACAAAAACAAACAAAAAAAAGAGGAAAAAAAATAAACAAGACCAAACAATAAGAAAAAGAGAAAAAAAAATAATTTTTTTCCTCAAAAATGAAAACCACACAGCCAGTTGGCTAGAGCACCTTGTGAAAGCCGGTTTTAACTGAGATGTAGATGATTGCTGATTGGCTTATCCTATGGAAGTAGAGAAAAAGGTAAGAATTAGAAAGACAAGGGACCAGCAGTTAGCGTAATGGCTATGTTGCTGGACTCCCACGTAGTCGACTGTGGTTCGCATCCCGGACCCGGTGGCTTAAAACTCACGCCGGGCGTGTGTGCATGCGTGCCCAAGATCCCGAGAGGAGAATGGAGGAGAAGGGATTGCGGTGTGGCCATCCCCCCGGGGGGTGATTTCTCGCTTTCTGTCTCTATGTCTCTCTCTGTCTGGCAAGCGCACACACCCTATAGCAAAAACCCTCTCCAAAGAAAAAAATTAGAAAGACAAAAGATCAGCAGAGAGCTAAGTTTAAAATTTTTTTAAAGATTAAAATAGAGAAATAAAGATGGAAAGAGACAGAGAGAATAAGTGGGGTCTTCTAACCTGGCTCCTGGCTTGACCAGGGAGCAGGAGGGTGAAGGCTAGGCAGAGGGTTTTCTGCACTATGTGCAGAATGTTTTTTGCATTTTTAATGCATTATTTCCTGAAATATTGAGACAAGGACCATTCCCTTCACCATATGCCCAAAGTGCCTAATACAAGATTTTACATCTGACGGAAGTTTAGCAAATGTTCTTTGAATGAATAACGAATGGGCAGAAAGTTACAGAATTTTCTATACAATTTACTTTAAATGTATAGCAATTTCACTTCAAATGCCTTATCATGAATCACTCTGAGAAATCTTTACCTATTATAAACACTTTATCATTTCTCCCTTTATGTCTAAATTATACCAAAACCCTTTAAGTAAATACATAAAAATAGGTGAATGAGGATGCCCACACCCTTTTATTCATACTTGACTCAGCCAACTAATCTAGCCAGTGTCTAAGTGACTTATAGGATACCTGAGTATTGACATACACACCGTATCTGTGGATAGCTCTGCATGCTCTGTTGAGTTTGACTGTTGATAGCTATTAAAAAAATCACTCAACTAGACAAGTCGGACAAAATGGGGAAGCTCATTTGTAGTTGTAGATTCACAGCAGTAAACTTAAACCCCAAATCTTACCTGCTTCATTCAGATAGAAAACGCTGGAGGAACAGATGTGGGTCTTCCATTTTTGGTCACAAAATCCAGACAAGAAGTTTGGTTCTGCCCATAGGTTTTAGTTACCACATAAAATTGAGATGTATTTGGAAGCACTTTGCTCTCAGTTTCCTATCAGCAGACTGACCGAACAACAAATAAATTTGTGATGACTCAAGAGGGCAGCCAGTAAACAAGATAAAAATCTTTCTTTTGTGAGCTTCAGTGGGTAATACAGTTAAAATTTAGAGTTACATATTAATAAAAGAGAGCTGCTTTGTTTATTACAAAGGTACAGCAGATTGTCACAATAAACATTAAATACAGAAAAATCAGTAAGCCCAAGAACTTTACTTATTTTATATATAGTGAGCTTCAACACCTGTCATTTAAAAAACAAAACAAAACTTTTGACTCATTCTTAAATATGTAGAAGGGTAAGATTTAGGGTTCTTATTCAAACTAAAGAACTAATTATCAACATATGCCTGAATTTAGTGCCATAAAAATTATTACCACATGGAGTCACATATATCACAAGTTATATATGGTATATATGAAACTGTACAATATATTTGACTCTTTTGGTTTGTGTTTGTTATTGTTGTTTCTTCATGATAAAGCGCATGTGCATGCACATGAGAGAGAGAGAGAAGCACTCTCCATAGGGTTTAGTCATGTCACGATCCCCTTCCTTCAGTCCTCCAGGCTACCAGGACCCTGGATACAATTACGCACACTACTATGTTTTCAGAATGACTGAGGATGGGCCTATTTGATTTTTTAAATGGGCTTTGTCCCAACATATTAGTTCAGGTACTGAAACAGAAAATCATAGACTGGTGGCTGAAACAAGTATTTATTTCTCACAGTTCTCGAGTCTAGAAACTCCAACATCAAGGTTCTAAAGGTTTGGTGTCTGGTGAAGGCCTGCTTGCCAGTTCACAGATAACCACACTCTTTCTGTATCCTCACGTGGTGAAAAGAAGGAATGAGAACTCTACGGGTCACTTTTATAAGGACTATAATCCCATTAATAAGTACTCAGCACTCGTCTATTATTTTTTTCTTTTTGGAGAGGTTTTTGCTATAGGGTGTGTGCTCTCTTCAGACAGACAGAGAGAGACATAGAGACAGAAAGCGAGAAATCACCCCCCAGGGGGGATGGTCACGCCACAATCCCTTCTCCTACATTCTCCTCTCGGGATCTTGGGCATGCATGCACACGTGCCCGGCGTGAGTTTTAAGCCACCAGGGCCGGGACGCGAACCACGGTCGACTACGTGGGAGTCCAGCGACATAGCCATTACGCTAACTGCTGGTTCCCAACACTCGTCTATTTTTTAACTGCTAAAGAATATGTGTGCTCACCAGGGAGACAGAGAGAGAAGTAAAAAGCACTCTTGAATGAAGCAAGGCCATGTTACAATCCTTTCTCCTCCATTTCTTCATTTGGAGCACATGCACACATGTACCTGGCATATTTTTTGAGCTACCTGGACAGGATTAGAACTGCACTTGGCCATTTGAGATCTGGCTTCCTTAACCACTAGACTGTAGACTGAATAATCCACTTTCATATTACTTGACTCCTGAAAGATTCATATCCTAATGCCATCACACTAGGAATTTTAACATTTCAACATATAAACTTGAGGAGGATCCAAACATGTAGTCCATTGTACATAGTTAAAGGCATTTTGTTGCTTTTGCATTTAATTCTCATATTTTTATCTCTGGTTTTTATTTCATTTTTTAATTTTTTTTCTTCTTTACTTATGATAGTGCATGTGCACATGCATAGGAGAAAGAAAAAGAGAAAGAGAGGCACCCTCCACAGATCTGGTCATGCTACAATCCTCTTCCTCCAGTTCTACAGCATGTTGAGTCTTGGGCACTTTTGCCTGACATGTCTCAGGCTGATCTAAGCAGGGGATTCAATTCATGACTATGTGATCCAGCTTCTCCTAAGCAGAGCATTATCAAGACACCATGCAGTTGACTTGTACCTGATTTTTTTTGGATTTTCTTTCTTCTTCTGCTTTCAACTTTGACTTGACAGTGATTGATTCCTTATTTTTCCATATAAAATTCTTGATAGCATTTTTCTAATTGATTCTTAAAGCCCTCAGGTAAAGTAACTGCAACTTCATTTACAAACTGACTTTCTATTTTTCCCCGACATACAACCATAATCATGGCTATCTTCTCTATATTTATTTTTCTAGTCCCCTTAGTACATAAGGAGATTTCTCATCTAAACTTTGATTTTCCATTGATTCACCCTTGAACAGTTAGCTAATTGCTTTATGAACCTTCATTTTCTTGTTGTGTTGAGGTTTTATCTTTTGGAGAGGTTTTTGCTTTCGGGCACATGCGCTCTCCAGACAGACAGAGAGAGACAGAGAGACAGAAAACAAGAAATCACCCCCCAGGGGGGATGGCCACACCTCAACCCCTTCTCCTCTGTTCTCCTCTCGGGATCTTGGGCATGCACGCACATGCGCCTGGCGTGAGTTTTAAGCCACCGGGTCCACCGGGACATGAACCGCGGTCGACTACATGAGAGTCCAGCGACATAGCCATTACGCTAACTGCTGGTCCCGGTTTTTTCTTTCTTTGAGATATAATTTATATACTATACAACTTTTCTTTTAAAATATACCATTCAATGGTTTTTTACATTATATTTACAAAATTGTGCAACCATCACTACTATCTAATTTCAGATATTCCAAATTTGTATCATTCCAAAAAGAAACCCATACTATTCCCATCCTTTCTTTATCTTGGTCCCTGAAAACCACTAATCTTCTTTTGTCCTTTAGCTTTGTTATTTTTTTCAAGACTGTTTGGCTACTGAACCTTGTTTGACATTTCCATGTGAATTTTAGGATCAATTTCTTCAAAAAGGCCAGTACAGATAGAAATTAGATCTGTAGGTCAATTTGGAGAGTATCGCCACCTTAATAATATTAAGTCCTACAGCCCATGAACGTGGATGTCTTCCTCTTTATTTAGGTCCTTTTAATTCTCTTTCAAGAAGGTTTCCTAGGTTCTAGTAAACAAATCTAGCACTTCTTTTTTTATTATTATTATTTTTTAATTATCATGGTAGATCCAGGTGATGACTCAACAGTAAAACATGGTGCTCTGTGAGGCAGACCAATATGGGAAGATTACATGTCAGAGATCTTCTGAGTATGCCAGGCCTGTGTAGTATGTGATCCAGGCTGGCCAAAGCTGGAACTGGATGGTGCTATCAGGACCTGTTGAGGGTGCTGTATCTCTTTCTCTCTGATTCTCTCACTCATGGAATAAATAAAAATAAATTTAAGAAGAAAAAAGGGTTCATGTGACATATGTATCATGGCCCTTTTTTTTGTATCTCTAACACAAGTGTAAGTTTTTATGTGTCTCATACCATGTCTTCTATCCCTTTTAAACTCATTGTACAACTATGAGTTCTTACATTGATTTTTAAAATTCAGAATACATACATTCCACCAAAATTAACTGCTTCTTTCTAAAACATAGCAATCTGTAACCTGAACACCATAGACTTTTCTACTTCTACATCTTTGCTCACTCTTCTTTCTACTTAGAATGATCTGTCTCCTCAACTCTGCTGACAGAATCTTTAGGACTTTTGAGATCTTGATGAATTGTTGCTTTTTTCATAAAACACTGTCACCATATACTCCTCTCAATATTTTATTCACGCCTCAAATATAGTTAGCTTCATTAGATCTCTGTGTGAGTGTGCGTGTGTGTGTGTGTGGTGGTCATGGTGTACCATCCTCCTGCCCAGCCCCCAAGTAGCTTGAACTATAGATGCATACCTTAATACCAGACTTTTTCAGACAAAGTCTAAAAATACTGCCTGTGCTAGCCATGAACTTGCAGTCCTTCTGCCTCAATGTCCCAAGTAGTTGGGACTATAGGCAACTGGCTTTGTAGAGTGGACCAGGACTGAAACCAGGTCTCTAATATATTCTTGGCCTTCCGAGAAGAAGCACCCAGCATTTAGTACCACAGCTGAACCTAGATCTTTGATATAATATCATAAATTGAGTATGATAGTTTCTTGGGTGTGTATGTTCCTACTACTCCCAGATTTTAAGCAAATCATAGGGCTCTAAGTCACCTTTCTTTTTTTTAAGAGGTTTCCGCTATAGGGTGCGCGCGCTCACCAGACAGACAGAGACATAGAGACAGAAAGCGAGAAATCACCCCCCAGGGGTAATGGTCACGCTGCAATCCCTTCTCCTCCATTCTCCTCTCGGGATCTTGGGCATGCACGCACATGCACCTGGTGTGGGTTTTAAGCCACCGGGTCCAGGACGCAAACCGCGGTCAACTACGTGGGAGTCCAGAGACATAGCCATTACGCTATCTGCTGGTCCCCTAAGTCACCTTTTTAGTCTCATATTGCTTAGTCTATTAATTTTGTATTAGAATTGATCAATTCACTTCTATTACATAAAGAATAATGAACATTTTAATGTTAAAAAAAGTAACTACTAGGATACTGGATCATCACTAGGTTTAAAACAAAACAAAACAAACAAAAAATACTTCAGCAATTTAATTTACTATTATGTTCACTAGCGTCTCTGTCCTGATCCTAATCATTCCCTTTCCTATTTCCTGGTTATAAACCCCCAGAAAATTTTCCTAACGATTTCTGTGTAAAAGATCCTATTTTTGTGGCATGATATAGCTTCAGGTCGCATATCTCCTGAAATAACACCTTAGGAAATAAATATTCCTTCTCTGTTTCTTAAAGCTCTATTTATCCAGATTGGAAAAGACGTTCAAACTGACATTTTTTGCCTAACTAACTTTTTTTACCTGGCTTCAACTCCATCATGCTGATATATGATTTATCAGAAAGCCTCTAAACTGAGTTAAAAATGTAATGTTTTTTTAATCTGCCTGTAGAACGAGCTCTCTAATGGCAAACACAAAATTGTCTTTCATTTGGGATATTAACGAAGAACACAGAAAGCAAGGATAAGAGTTCTGAGTTGTGCTGTTTATTTGGCAAAACAATACAAATGACTCAGATAGTATGTCGGCAATATTATTGGACACGCTGCTTAGGTATTTCTCCTTTCTTTGCAAAGAGAAGTTAATACCAAAACTTATTTTAATATCTCTTAATTATTATATTCTTTGACACAAGTATTTAGATCCAGAGGTGAAAACAAATGGAAGAGATCACAGGAATGTCTTCAAACTATCTTCTAAATGGTGTCTCTGCTCTGAAAGCCTGCCATTACACATGAAACTACGTCACTTAACATCTACCTATCACAAATGTATTCTAGACTAGGGGACTGACCTTGAATCTCTATAGAATATGGTCTTTAAACTCTAGATCCCAAGTAATAAATGGTCAAATATATGTCTCTGCTTCTCCTCTCCTCCAAGTTGCTGTTTTGATAATAACGATATTGAAATTTTTTTTTTGCATGATCCAGCATAACTCCCTTCATTGACCTAGTATTCTGCAGTAGTTATAAAAATAAATCCAGGAGCCAAACTAGCTGGGTTTGAGTCCTGATGCATGTAAATCAGCAAGTTTCTTAACCTCTTTATAACTCAATTTCTTCATCTGTAAAATAGAGAACAATAATACCAACCTCACAGAGGTGTGTAAGGCTTAAACAAGTTCTTATATCTAAAGTGCTTAAAATAACATCTGGAATATGTTTTTTTTCCTATGTTTTTCTTGTCGTTATTATTACTTCTATAGTTAAGGAGTACTTGTGAGTGTTTTACAAAGACCTCACCAAAATTTGAAATCCATCAATAACAGTTTTGGTTGTATTACTTGAACTTTGGAACCGTTGGTAGGTTTAAGTTTTCACTTAAAAAAATAAAAAGAAAATAAAACAAAAAAAAAAACCACACACACACACAAAAATAAAATAAAATAAAAATAAGATCTTCTAAATTTCAGACAAGGATTGAAACGCTTACTTTTTGAGAGATTTTTGCTATAGGGTGCGTGCACTCGCCAGACAGACAGAGAGAGACAGAGAGACAGAAAGTGAGAAATCATTCCCCAGTGGGGATGGCCACGCTGCAATCCCTTCTCCTCCATTCTTCTCTTGGGATCTTGGGCACGCACGCACACGCGCCCAGCGTGAGTTTTAAGCCACCGGGTCCAGGACGTGAACCGCGGTCAACTACGTGGGAGTCCAGCGACATAGCCATTACGCTAACTGCTGGTTCCTGAAACGCTTGCTTTAAAATATAACCTTCACAACATCTTTAATTTTCCATTTTTCTCTTCCAGTCCAAACATATGTCACATGTACTGCAAGATTTAATTCTTTCTTTAATTATAATCATTGGGAATATAATTGGAAAAGTGTGTTAATCAAAATTCCACAACTTTCCTTCAAACACTTTCTTACATTACCTTTTTATTTTTTTTTTCTCCTTTTGTTCCTGGGAAGACTTCACATGGATATAGATTTTAGGAAATTAACAAAGTTCATTTCTATTGGTGGTTCTTATTCACTTCAGTTACTAAATTTCTGCAGCATTTTTTATTGGAAAGTGCCTTATTCTTTCATTTTTCCACTTACACTGTGTGTTCTGAGAACAGTAGCAACATTTCTTTTCAGGCTTTTTTTTCCTTCATTTTCAGGATTGGGCTGAATCACATGATGAAGGGAACCAAATAATACCACAGACAGTACAGATGGCTTGCACTAGTGTGGCAGTAGTTTAATTAGTAACTCTATAATTGAAAGGCAGTCTATGATTTCTTTGTGATGACATTAATATTTTAAAAGAAAGTCAAAGAAAAGCTATGTTCTTTTGTTAAAATTTTCACAGAAGCCCTTTATATATGTCCTATAAATTTTTATATTACTTGTAATAAAACTCATCGTATAGTTTCTTTCTAGAAATGTTACTCAATATGATGTCAGAAAGCTTCAGCATGACTTAATTTTTAAAGTCAAAGCTTATGGGAAATACCAGCAATTTCTAGTGACCTGATCATACCAAAGAAAACAGCATAAATGTGCATCTTGGAGGTAAGTGGGTGCTAGTGTAGGCCTTGTAAGTTAAAAGCAACATTTTATAATCTCGGCAAGATGTAATGGGTAGTCAAAGTAATGAAGCTAACCCAGGCGTAATGATTAATCTCTGTGTGAGTCACGACCCCAGCAGCTGCATTCTAAATGAACTGCAATCTATATAATGCATTCTCAGGACGACCAGACAACAAGAAGTTGCATTAGTCCACAGTACAGATGGCAAGACTGCATGTAGAAACATACTCAGCTCTGGCCTAAAAGAGCAGAGGTCTAGGTTGAGCAATATTCATAAAAGGACAGTGAGATATCATGGACATTTACTGGCTCCAGTTTATTAAAACAGAACGTGGCATTAACTCTTCCCTGATTCAACTAAATGGCATGACCTAGAATATTTTGCAAAGGCTCCATGGGAAAGGTAACACAGAGGGGAACCATGTAAGACGGGCAGGAGCAGAAAGGCCATTCCAGGCCAGAGATTCGGTATGCACAAAGCTATTATGGTAAGCATTTACAAGAGCCTCCTAACAGAGACTTGACTGAACCTATTTTGTAACAAAGATTCAAAGATGGTGTCACAGAGTGGATTCTGCATTAAAAGACATGGGGCAGGTCAGTTATTCCTGGCACTGCCAATACCTGGCTCAAGACCCATCCTCTGGGCTGTATCTATCTATAAGAGGAAGACGATAAATTGGCCGACTCCTGAGGATCCACCTTTAAACAATATTTACATACAACAGTTTATCAGAAAGACTTAAACAAACCTGTGCTTATGTTTTTGGTCAGGAGCAATCACTCTGATAAACACACTTGAAAAATGCTCTCATCACCTATCCATGTTCATACCCTTTTATTTTCTGAGTTCATATGGCTGTGAAAACACACAACCTCAGTGTTCATGTCTTAGAGCCAGATAGAGAAGAAGCATAGGATAATGACAACCAAGAACTTCATGTATATTAATCCTTAATCCTTTCCATTTTACAGAGAAAGTGAGGCACAGAGAGGTTATATAATAATTTGCCTAAAGTTGCATAACTAATAAGTGAAAGAACTGAGATTAGAAGGTGGGCTCCAGGCCATGGGGTCTGTAGTCATATACCTCTGCATGTCCTACCTCTCTAAACATTGCATTCCATATCCTGCCAAGGCAGGTACAAGAACCCAGAAATAAGGTCTTGGATGAAGGACTCTCTTCAAGGAAATGGTGGTGGAAGGCTTCAATCTTTATCAGTAGTTGTGACCACTGTGTTGTGAGGTTCCCCTGCAAAGTTGTTCAAGGCCATCTCCTTGATGAGAGACCTGACTTTCATTTGGAACCATATTGTCTCTGAGCTTACTATTCTGTAGAGATTTTCCTTTTTATCACCTCCAGATATTAATGGTCCATGTCAGCAGACATGCTTTCGACTTTTATTTTCTACCCTCAATCCCCTTCTTCAGTATCTGCCCCAGGCAAATTTAGTTTGAAAAGCAAAGTACACAAGTATAGGCAGCTAGTCTGCCTGCTAAAATCAAATCTGACACATCTGCTTTACACATTGTTGAAAAATCCAAGAACCTTTAGGTTTCCTAAAACAATGCACCTTGAAAATCCAGGAAAGAAGAATCAAGATCAACTCTTCAGAAATCATAGACACAACCAAGGACCCCTCCCCAAAATATTAATTCATTCTCTCTAATGCTTGCATGACAGTCTTAAGGTCACTCCTAAAACATGTCAGCTGCTCTTCAAGCTGATAGGGGTCTATGTCATTAGAGACTCTTGTTAAAAGCCCCAAGTACTTCTCACGCTGACCAGGGTGTCAGAGGTAAAAAGTCCATGAGGGTTTTATCTGCTGATCTAACCAGGCCCCTCCACAGCCACTCTCCAGATGGCAAGTTGTCTACATTTAAGTCATTCTTAGATGATATTCGAATGCTTATTGCAAAGATGACTTACTTCCCTTGCAGTTCATTTTACTGAATTAAAAACACCTCTCTTGAGGCACCTTCTCCCCTTTAAAAATTATTTCTCTGAATTTAAAATGTGTTTATATCATTTCAGATAAGAATTAAGCAATCCCTTCTTTTTTTCACCTGCCAGTGGATGTCTGAATGCACAGACAGCCTTTCTGAGAGCAGGAGGTCCCTAGGGCTACTAGTGTAATTCTTTGTACTCTGGGGTGCTCAAGCACAGAATTGCCTACAATCAATTTGCTTTCACATCCTGGCATTAAACTCACTGTATATAAAAGTATCACAAGTATTTTCAATATAATTCTAAGTAGCAGTGATTTAAAAGGCTTTTTATTATAATGAAAAAAATTACAAGGCATAGTAAAAGCTGCACAGCCTATTTGACTGAATCTAATCAAACACACGTAAGGATTCTCCATAACCTCAAAATAGGCAGAAACGACTTAAAAATTAAGAAGGGCAATTGATAGCAGTCGTTTTGATGTCTAACAGATGAAGCAATATACTCAAACAATATTTTGACCTTCTGGTTTCTAAAAATACAGAATGAATCATAATTTAACTTAGTGCTGTGGGAAACAGGGGCCTTTCAAAGATGTAGCCATAGATATAAAAATACAGGTATTGATATAACATAATCTGCTAAGTAGACAGCTATCTTTTTAAAAGAGAAACCAAAAGACTTCTAATAAAATACACATCATTAGTTGTCAGGAATATAGATGATGTCTATCATTGGTGTCTGATTAGAAAGCAAGAAGGATGACTTAGGCATCTACAGTCATTGCTATTCAAAATGATCACTATTTATATCTAGGTACACACAATACCCTTGAACCTGAACAAAAGTATAGCCTGAATATAAAAATATATCATAACTGTCACACAGTGCCTGATACATAGTAGGCCTCCAATAAACATTTGTTGAATGAGTGCAAGAAAGAATAATAATAACATATTCATAGGCAACCTGTTTTTCTATACTTTTTTAATGAGCCATTTTCACTTTTGGCTTTTAGAGTAATGAGTAGAGCAAATCAGAAAATTGAATTACAATCTGTGGCTTGATAGCTCTTTGATATTCTCAGCTCCCCCACCACCACCACCACCACTACCACAAAACCATCTTTTCTGATCTAGTCTTCAACATTTCTTTGAAGTCCTCCAGGAATTTATGCAACAGTTGAGCCTCCCTCACACTGCCACCAAAGGACATGCTATTAAAATCCCCAAGGAGTTGACAGAGGCAAGACTGGGTTTGCTATTTTATTCACTAAAGAGGTATGAGAAATACAGTTGGCAGATAAAATATAGGAAGCCCAATTAAATTAAATTTCAAATAAATTATGAATAATATTTTAGTGTGTGTCCAAAATACTGCATGAGACAGACTAAAATATTATTCATGATTTATCTGAAACTCTAATTTAACTAGGCATCATTTATGTTTATTTGCTAAATCTGGCAATTCCAGTAAGAGAGCAAATGTTCTGATGAATACTATGTGTTTCTATACATGTAGATTCCGGTACAATAGGTAACTCTTTGGGTAAGAAATAATGACACGATTATCCCAATGTATATTCAGTGGTGGCCAACATTTCATAGTTCCCTAAAATGACATTTTTTGAGGAGGCTTAATCTTACAGTAATACCACATGTTGAGTGAATCCAAAGACAATGAGAGTACTACATGTAAATAGTAAAAGATTATAAAAACCAAAGAAAGCAAAGACAGAAAAAAATGTCAAGAAGCAAAATAAACACTGTTGATGTGACCAGCCCCTTTTAAGGGGATATTGGTTTGCATACACGTTTCCACAGACATCTTCACAGATCAAAGATAAAAATGACTTTTCAAAACGTCTTGAATTTTGGTAAAATGTCAAGTGTGTTTTTATACTGTGAAAGAAATTTAGCACATACAAAAGTTGGCAGATTGACTGACTGAATAATTATTCATATTTACCATGTCCCAGTAAGAAGTTAGAGGTTATCTGAACATGTGAGCCAGGCTCTGTGGCCTAAGGAGCAAGAGCTCTGCCTTAAAGCAGTGGATTACAAAGTCTTAAAAGGGCAGGATGACATATGTTGTTGCCAAGCAGAGGGTTGAGACATTTGTTCAAATGACATTTGACAATCTATAAGATAGCTAGAAAACTCGTAAGACATGGGAAATTCATAATCTAAAACTGAAGTGGGACCTTTTCCTCCTATATCAAGAACCTCTTGGTAATTAGCAAGCAAAGAACTGACGGGAGTGAGTTTCCCTGTGTTCAGAGTTTCGAAACCGGTAGGCATGGTGAAAGGACTTCCTGACTGTGAAAGTAGTAATTCCAGTCTTTCTAAGGTGGAATGAACAAACTGTTAAGCCATGTCTATGAAGGAACTTCAAAAAGTTTGTGGAAAGATCGAGTTAAAGAATAAGTTTATTGTATTACAAAATACATTTTGAAATCTATACATAGTTTTTTCATGATATGCATTTTCTATTAACTTTTTGAATACCACTCATATTATAAATACAGTCAAACAAGGGAGAGTGAGTCAAATAGAAAGTAATATTTATTGAATCACCACCTGTGAGAACTCTTCTAGGTCTCATATATTGTGATTTATTTTAATTCTCGAAATAACAGTAAGTTTGGCATTTTCTCATTTTACCCGTGACAATCTGCTGAGTTTACAAGAATTTCAATGGTTATTTAAGATTACATAACCCTAAATCGTCACCAAAGAGTCTAATTCAGACCTATCTAACTCATGCTACACCATATTTCCAAATCTGGTACACCTCCTTTTTTTCTTTCTTTCTTTTTTTTTTTTCTTTTTCTCTTGGATAGGTGTTTGCTATTGGGTGTGTGCACTCGCCAGAAAGACAGAGAGAGACAGAGAGACAGAAAGCGAGAAACCACCCCCCAGTGGGGTATGGTCATGCTGGAATCCCCTCTCCTACATTCCTCCTTCCTTTCAGGCATTTGAGCATCACACACATAGGCCCAACATGCTTCTCTGTGCTGATTCCTGAGCCACACAGTCAGCTATGCGAGATCTGGCTGCCTTAACCACCAGTACTCCCCAATACTGACATTTTCTTAGCTGATTTACAAAATGGCGCTTCTAGCCAAAGAATAAAAGACTTGATTGTTATGGTGAAACTCAGATAACTCAGTGTATATAATATTTTCCATATTAAAGAAAGGGAAACACCAAACTTAAGTTTACATTACCCATTTAACATCAAAATGAAAAGCTGAAAGTTAATCAGGAAACAAACAAACTCTGTTAACTTTAACTGGAAGACTTAGATTTCTCTTAAAAGTTACAGCTAAATAAAAGGAAACCATAAAATAGAAACTTTAGGTCACAGCATAAAATAAACTCCAAATCAGATAGTCACAGGCTATAAAATCTTGGCTTCTAGAGTCATGTAAACCCGATTAAAATCACAGCTTCACCTTTTACTAGCTATGTGATCTTGGCAAATTACATAGTCCCTCTCTGCCACAGTCCTCTGGTCTATAAAATAAATACAGTAACAGAACCTACCTCATAAGGTTGTTGTGAAGATTAAATGCGATATTCCATGCAACTTGCTAGGAATAGAGGCTGGCACATAACAAGCACTCAATAAATACCAGCTCTTATTTTTATCATCATTAAAATGTTTTATTAAAAATGCATATGCTGATGTTTCAAAGTTCAAACTCTTGGACACCAAAAAACTCAAAGAGTTTTCTCTAAATCAATATTAGAATGTTCCTGGCAAGAGCTGCCTTTTAAAGAACTCATTTTTCTAGGCCGAAGCACAGAAGTCTGAATTGCATGCTGAGCTCATTTATGCTATTCTGTTGTGTTAAGATGCAATACACAAAAGAAATTATTTAGCTTCCAGGTAGATGCAGGAAAGGAATCCTCAGACACTTTGCCAACCAAAAGCTCCCATAGCCCCACACAGTTGAGTTTAGACCACTCGGGGTTACTAATCTTATTTTAAAATAGTCTGCAAACATAATGTGTGTCTGCGTGTGTGTGTGTGTGTGTGTGTTTGTGTGTGTGTATGTGTGTGTGTTTTCAGGAAGAATGTTACAGCCTATAGAAGTAAAGGATACTTTACAATGCCTAAGACTGGTCCGTCAACACCAAACTGCAGTTGGGTGAGTTGTGCTGTGTCCCTACCCGGCAGGTGCTGATGTCACCTGGTGCACCCAGCACAAGTCATCACCTCTCCCTCCTGTGTGGAAAGCAGAGCCTCTAGGAATCCCACAGAGTGAGCCACAAAGTCTAAGAACAAGGCATGCTACATTTTTCCCTCCTAAATAAATTTACAAGCTATTTTCCCACCCTTCTCCTGAGCTAGAATATTGAGGTTAAAATGTACCTACAGAGTAGGTAATGCATTTGGTATTAAGGATCCATCATATGCGTATGTCTTCTGAGCATAATGGTTCCTTTGGAGCTATTATGGGTATGCCATGAGTAGATATTAGGAATAATACACAAAGAGAGGCTGAAGGAGGTTCCATATTAACTACTGTCAGACTTTCAACATTATTTGAAACTAGGCTTTTTTTCCCTTAATTCCTGGGGTTTTATACCTCTATACTTTGTAAACTGAGCGCTTTTCAAAGAAAGCTCCAAATTCCTACAGAGCTGTCTTTAGGTGAGCTTTGATCTTTACAGAGCACCTATCTTGTGTTTCTATAATTGCTCTGGTTTAACAAGGCTCCCTAGCACGTGAAGGAGGAAAATCCTTTTATTAAGGCTGTAAACCTAACTGACCACAGTGAAGGAGTGTGTAGCTTGGGGGTAGCCCCTAGCTCCCCAGGAAAGGGGAAAAAATGGGAACTGGGGAAAGCCTTCATGTTAAAACAAAATGAAATATTTATTAAATATATTTCTGGTGTCCCAAGTGGTAAGAGGCTGCCCTGTGGTCTGCTGAAAGGTTTGATCTTTGTTAAGTATTGTGAATGGTGATTTCAATAATGGAGTGAAAGCTGAGGAAGTTATGGCTGAAATTTTGGCTAAAGATGACAGCTCCAGGTTTCCAGTTGCACAAAGCAGTCTGAGGGATTAAACCAACAAAGCCTGCTCAAAAGTATTGAGTTTCCAAAGTGTAATCTTCCTATCGGTGATTCACACTCCTAGGAAGGGCAGGATTCCTCATTTACTTTGACTTTGCCATATTCATCTTACTTTACAAATACATGTGGTGATTTATATCATGTTTAATTAACTGATTGAGGGCTCCAGTGGTAAAAATGGCATCGCATTAAGCTCTGTCCGTATGGCAAATTCGAATCACATCCTTAGCCTTGCAAGAACAAAATATCCCGAGAGTCACTGATGACAGGATGTAGGAATTGAAATCAGGTCCCTCCTGTTGTTTGAGAATCCAGGGAGGGTGCCTGCCATATGCCTGTCACTTCCAGGGGGGGGAATGACAGGATAAAAGAAAGGAAGGCTCTAGTTCTTCCAATATGTTCAAGTCTCAGATGAAAATGATTGTGCAGCAGTGCTGTACAGAGGCCAAGATTCACGGGAAAGTACGCCTCAAACTTTGCAGAGAGCTTAATGAGGGAGTTTGATGATGTTTTGATATGTTTTTTGTTTTGGTTTGTATTCTGAAATGGCTGTTTAGGGTTCTGCAAACGAGAAGTAAAAATGCTGTGGTTTGAAGTTGAATATAAAAGACAGAAAAATTTTAAAAAATAAATAAAAGTGGGAATTCTTATTTAATAATATATATATTAATATATATATATATATATATATATATATATATATACACACACACACACACACTGTGATCCCATTGAAAGCAAATTGGGTTTAACTACTAAAAAACACACATACTGATTTACTGGTTTCAAAGTTAATATTTTTGGAAGTGGGAGTCGTCTAATTTTTCCCCTCAAATATTTATGGTGACTACTTATGACATCCAGAGGAAAAAAATTAAATTGACTTACCATTTCTTTTAAATAATTCTGATAATTGTAAATGTACTTTATATTAAGCTTTATTATATTATACTAGCATTTATTATGTTTTAATAAAACTGAAAGGTTCAAAATAAATTTCACTCTTTAATATGATTATTTGCATTGTTGTACATTATTTGCATAGTCTACAATGATTATAATCATGCTTTTACTCTAATTTTATAACCCGACTTGTTTCTCTTAGTATTTTATCACGTATTTCCCATACTGTTATGTACCCATAATTTTTACTGACTGCATAATGTTTTGTCAATCCATGTTATTTTTGGTTCTAATCTGCTTCATTGTTGGATATTAAAACACTTTTCAATGTTTGTTACTATAAATAACATTATGGGCCTAGCTGTTGTGGTGTAGAGGTAAAACATATACACTGCCAGGCTAGCAGCTATGTAGCTACCAATGGGTTTGGATCCCAGGTTGACTTGAAAACACACTGAGTACACATACAGGTGCTCAAGATGCTGAGGAGTTGGAGGACTGGGACCAGGGGGTCACAGAGAAACATGACCTGTTCAGAATGCTTCTCTCCCTCCCTCTCTGTCATGTGCACCCACCATCACACAAATAAAAAAATGTAAATAATATTTCAAACACAATTTTTATAAATGTGTCTTTCTCCACATTTTGAATTATTTTGTTAGGAGAGATTTCCCATGCCTATAAATTTCTTTAAACAGCATAGAAGAAATTTTTCTGCTAAGAAAAATTGGAAAGTAAAGCATTCAGTGAAGGTCTCACTACGTAGGAAAATCTCATCTGAAATTAACATTCAGTCTGAAGGTGACAATTTCATTCATGTAAAAATTAGTGCTATTGGGACCAACAGTTGGCGTAATGGCTATGTTGCTGGACTACCATGTAGTTGACCGCCATTCGAGTCCCAGACCCGGTGGCTTAAACTCACACCAGGCGCATGTGCGTGCATGCCCAAGATCCCAAGAGGAGAATGGAGGAGAAGGGATTGTGGGGTGGCCATCCCCCCTGGGGGGTGATTTCTCACTTTCTGTCTCTCTGTCTCTGTCTGTCTTTCTGGAGAGCACACACATCCTATAGCAAAAACCTCTCCAATAAATTAAAAAATAAATAAATTAGTGATATGAGAAACTATTTCATTTTTCCTGATGCATCTTCTAACCATTGTGTTCCTCTTTAAAATAAACCTACTGTTAAAAATGAAATAAATTTATAATTTTATTTTACTCATTTGTCATTTTGATCCAGAAAAGTTTTTTCAAGTATATTAAAGTTTTGAAATGTGTAACAGTTTTCTAGAGAATGTTACTAATAGACTATTAAGTCAGCTCACTTTTTAAAATGATCATTATTTTTAGTTAAATATGAAGTGTGTGGTCCCAATAATTAATAATCCTAGATATTTTCATGGCATTAATTCAGAATATGATAAATTGGGTAAGTTAAGCAATATATTTTAACTAAAATCACTTTGATCTTGACAAAGAGCTAAAACTTTTCAACCATAGTGCATAGGCATTTTATAAATACTGGGTTGTCAGAAAAGCCATGATGCATTTTTGTATAGAAAAACATACAAAGAATATGTCATGACTTTTCCAACAACCCAGCAGAATAATCATCTCAACTTTCCCAACTTCCTGGAATCATTCTAACTAGAGTAGTTTAAGATTGTTTCACTTGGAAGTAAATTCTAAACAGAATCTGCTATAGTATATTTTAATGATTGGTTTCAATTCTCAATGTTCTAATTTCCTAATTGACCTTTATGTATTTGTTTTTTTTTTTTTTTTTTTTTTTAAAAAAAAAAAGCATAAACTTGGGACCAGCAGATGTGTAGTGGTTACGTCACTGGACTCCCACATGGCCAACCACAATTAGGGTTTTGGACCCAGTGCCTTGAAACTCATGCCGGGCATGTGTGCATGTGCACCCAAGATCCCGGGAGGAGAATGGAGAAGGGATTTTGGTGTGGCCATTCTCCCTAGAGAGTGACTTCTCACTTTCCCTCTTACTGTCTCTGTCTTTGTCTCTCTCTGAGGAGCACACACGCCCCAAGGCAAAAAAAAAAACCTCTTAAAAAAAAAAGTATAAACTCTGTATTGCAGTTTAATGCATCAAGAAATTATCTGAGATATTAACTTTGCCTGTGATTTTATGAAACACCATCAAATTAAAGTCTTATTAGGGTCCAAATGGTATTATTTTGAACAGTTTGGGGGACTAGAAGTTCATTTCCCTAGATAGCTCATCCCAATTGATGTTATTATTGGTCTGAGATAACATAACTTCCTTTGTTTTCCAAATCTATTTCTTTCAGTGCAATCTATTTCTTTTGCACAGTTTAAAAACAAACATTCCCTATGCGGCAACGGAAGGAAAGGCAATTAATGTAAATTTGATAAAATGTAATGTACTGGACCGACAGTAAAAAGGCTCTGCTTGTTTGATTGTTGACTAGTTTTGTCTTTAAATAATGGTCTTCTTTTGGCATTTAATGTATATTTGTTCGCAATAAACATAATTTATGAATATTTTAACACATGTGTACTCAGTGGGGTGGATTATCATACTGATATAAATAGAATTAATGAGCAGTCACCCTGCCACATGCCATGACATATGATAGGGTAGCTAGGGCACAGAAATAATTCTTGTAGTTTCATAATAAGGCATTTTCTTAGTTCAGGATTTTAAAACTGCTCAGAATCTTAGATTCCCTTTCTTTTGAATTATGGCTCACCAACTATGAAACAGGATTCAGGTTTTACTACATGTCTACTTGCTGACATTCAAAACCACTATTTTTCTTTCTTTCTTTAAAACAAAACAAGTGTATTTAACCACGCTATTTGGCCAAATTTGGGGGAGTAGGTCATAGGTAGATGAGTATTTTATATATTTCTACCAGAAAAAAAAAAATCAATATATTCTTTTCTTCTTTTCAACTTGTGGCAATAGCTTTATTATGCCCTATTGCCGGTGCCAGGTCTTTACAAGAACAAGAACTTTCTAAATGGTTCTACATTCTAAAACAGATAGGACGGGCATATTGCCTGGATGAAATTATTCTGAAAAAAAATCTTTCTTAGCCAGTTATCTGCTCTCCTTGAACACAAAGCAAGTCTGTTAAGCGTGCCTAATAAGATTTCTTTTTTTAAAGGAATAAAGTCAGTGGTATAAATCTACCTCTTCAAATAGTAGTTACTGGGGATACACATGGGCATGCAAAATCTTCCGTTTAACCATATTTATTTGGAAAAGAATTGTTTTCATGAAAAGACAATTTAAGATTACCCTTTATTTTCTTTTATTATTTTCACAGCTTGATTACGGGCAAAAATAGAAAAAAAGCAAAAAACTAACATGTGCACTGCATTGTCCAGATGATCTGACAGGAGGACAGCCTTGGCAAAGACATTAAATTATGACTTTTTATAAACACAGACAGCAGAGTTGCAGCCTTTATTCCTTTTATCTTTCATTTTCAAAGGAAATATTTGAAGATTTTTGCCACCACCTCCCCTCTACTCCCACCTTCACATTTAAAAAGTATTGTCTTCCAAAACCAGGGCTTGGTTCTGAAATAGGCAAGCCCCAGGATGCTTTAGGAAAGACAGACGTGACAGCATGCTTCTGGTCATTTGTTAGAGGAGGGGATCCTATTGTAAGGGTTTGGGCCTGATGAACTTCCCCTGAGCTACTCCCTTGGGGAAAATCCAGCCCTTTCACCGGCAAAGAAAATGGGCACCACCTAGTGCTTTTTCGATGCAAAGACTGTTTGTGCCTGTGTGGACAAGAATTGGGCAGGCCTTGGGTAATTGACCTTTACAAAGGGAAAGAGAAAGGAGTTGGCTTTAACCCCAAAGACCAAAAAAGGGGAACCAGAAGCAGCAGCAGCAACAGCAGCAAGTATCAATCTTAAGACCAATTAATTAATTCACTGCTTCCAACCAGAAATATCCTTGGGATCCTTTTCTTTTTCCCTTCTTTTCTTTTTTCTTTTTCTCTTCTTTCCTTTTTAAAAATAATTGTTGGTCGACTCATGAGAAATAACTTCTTCATTTACCACGATACTAATTTCACCTGTATCACATTTTACCTCTTCATTTCCTCTGTGGTTAACTTGTAAGAATTTCTGAGGATTTTCATTTGGAACAAAAACGACAAAGCAGAGCAAGTGCCAGTTCTCTCCCACCCCCTAAAATCTATTCTAACAAGGAGTCTCTCTGGAGTTCTCCTAACACAACAAATAGCTTTTATGAAAAATGATGTATAGCACAAAATCTTTTGCAGTGCAATAAGATCAAGTTAACCACTCATGCCTCTAGGAGAAAACCTAGGAAGTTTTATCTGATTGGCAAAATGGACCCAGATATGAGTTCAAGGACTGAGTACACTTTGATGAAATTTCACATCAATGAAGTCTGATTATCTGAATGATTGCTTAAACCTTTAAAAATATAACTCAGGGAAGCTCTAGAATATATATATATAGATAGATTAAAACAGATGGTATTGTAGGAAAGAGACTGGCCATTTTATACTGTTTACTTTTTCTATAACACTTTGCTTAGAATTATTCTAACTGCTATTGCTTTCCAAAAATAATAATCACAATTTCTTTGTTGCTAAAAGGTAGAAGGTTTTTCACTAAAGTTAGAAATCTTAGTGTAGGGCAAGGAGGAGGGCAGAAACAGAAAGAATGACTAACCTGCTACTATAACTAAATTCACCAGGGCCGGCTGCACATCCAGGAACTAACTGGCTGCCTTTGAATTCATAAGGAATCTGCTTATTCATTATGTTGCACGACAGAAAACAGACTGTGAAGAAACAGGTAAAAAATAAGTGTAAGTTCTCTCAGTTACAACTCAGTGTCTGTGCTAAGCAAACTGGGTAAGGGAATGAAGGAAGCATAGCCCAACATTCTGAACTTTCTCCACTGCCTATAGCACCATTCCCCTGTTGTAAGATAGAGTTTCACTACTTAAATGTAATGCCTGCAAATTGTATTATAGACTGGGGGAAAAAAATAAAAAAGAAACTCCACAATGATCTTATGGACTAACTCAAAAACTCTAGAGTTCTCTCCTATCTTTAGTCATTTTATTGCTATAATTTAATATATTAAGTAACTGATTTAGTAAAAATAAAATTCAAAATTTAAGTCAAGAAAGGAAAAATATTTTAAATTGAGTTTCTTCTATGAGCATCAAAAAATTAAATGCATAGTAAACTGATCTCTTTGGGATTTCACTGATACAAAACATATACCTTTAGATGTAAGACTAAAGAGAACATCTTGTCTTGACAGGTTTAATATGCACATGAATTTATTAGCTGAAGCTATCAGGTGTGGCTGGGACTGTGTTTTAACAAATATACACCTATAAGATGATGGAAGGAGGTGACTATCTTAATCACCTTTCAAATGAAAGCAGTGCTACAAATGTATTCAAGTTGAATTTCTCAACTCTTAATATCACCACCATTCTGGTCAGCCGGTTAAAACAAACTGCTTTCTCTTTTCCTCCCTTCCCACAGGCCCCCCTTTCCCTGCCTGCCTTCCCCTGAATGCTATAGCTCACAGTGAAACCCTCTGA
Organism: Tupaia tana; assembly: GCA_026018925.1. Classification (NCBI taxonomy): domain Eukaryota; kingdom Metazoa; phylum Chordata; class Mammalia; order Scandentia; family Tupaiidae; genus Tupaia; species Tupaia tana. Next base: position 167,908,531 of record JAKSZU010000003.1, on the reverse strand, counting down.
TAATGACAGCCCTGAAGTGATAATGTACTTTCCTGCCTCCCGTTAACAGTAGCACTTGATCCCTCCAAGGGTGCCTGCTCAGTGGCAGAGGATGCTTTCAGGTTTTCTAGAGGTAAAAGGGACCAGTTCGATTTACTGCTGTGACCACCTCAGCAGTTTCACCAAGTTCTAGCACATAAATTGATGTTTTATTCCAGAAAAAGTAAAGGAAGGAGGCAGAAGGAAAAAAAAAAGAAGAAGAAGAAGAAGAAAGAAAGAAAAAGAAAGGAAAAAAGGGAGGGAGGAGGATCTGTCTCCTTTTTTGCTCAATAACATGTCAGTGAAACCAAATAACATGTTTTACTTCTTCTCCCTAGGATTCGCTGGAGCATGCCACACAGTAAATAAGGAGTTAAAATGAATAATAGCAAATAAAACACATTGAACTTGGGGAAAAAAAAAATCCGTTCCTATGGTAATGTGGGCTCTCTGAGGAATAAGCAATGGGCACCGTGTGATAATATGTTTATCCTCTCATTCTCCTTAGTTCACCTCTGATGGAGGAGACTGCGCGTCCCCGAGTGGCCTCAGTGCACGTGGCCCTGACAGCACCTAAGCGCCCAGTGAAGCCCAGTCACTCAGGACACAGGTGGCCTGGCCGGCCTCGCGCTTCCATTTTTGATGGATGGTGCGTCATTCTGCTGAGGTAACAAAACTGAAAACAATCAATAGTTCTGCCCAAATACCTGTTATTTTAAGAATAGAACTAGAGTGATTTCTTAGCTGTGAGGAGCTGGGGAGACACTATTTGTTGTAGTTTAAATAAAATTGATTTTCCTTGCTTCAGAACCCGGATCACTCACTGTGCTCCTGGTGTTGCAAGCTTGGATGAATATATAATATATAAAACAGTTATATCTGTAGGCTTGCAGATGCCTTGTTCACTGTTAATGTTGCTTTATACTCCGCGGTTCTATAAGTTCAAGTCCACAATGGGGAAAGTGGGGTCTGCCTGTGGACAGAGGCAGGAGAGAAGAGGTTTTTCTTTGAATGTCTATTACAGGGTAGACACAGTCCCATGCTCTTTTCCACACAAAAGGCCCAATATTTAGACATCTGAAGCAAAATCTGTCTGGCTACAGAACCCTGTTTTTCCACTATACCAACAGTCAAAACTCACAGTGAGAAATAACATTTTAAAATGTGACCAATACACACATGTTATGACAACAGTTTCAAGAAGCAGTACTTACTTTATACATGCAATTTGCTTTGATTTTACCTATTCTATTTCATTCTATTATAATTCAATTTTTTAAAAATTCCAGTTGCAATCCCACTAAATTGGTCTCATCATGTGCTATTTTAACATGGTCCATAGTCATAAACACTGCACATGTTGCTCTTCAAAATTTTAAATTGTGCTTTGTTGAGCTTGGAATATGTGTGGTGATGAGTATATCTGCAGGTATTCCATAGAAAGTGCCATCAATATGATTCAGATATTTTTCATCTAAAACCTTAAGGTTATAATAGTTACCTCCTCAAAACTCTCATGTTAAATCTGGTAGTATTCATTTGCTTTTGAATGTCTGTCGCTTAAATAAAAACAATTTAAATAGATAGCAAGATATTTTTAGCAATAAAAGCCGTAAGAAAGAATAATGATCATTGCTATTGTTCACAATTATTATTGAACTCACAACCTGCCAACCATTGTTCTATGAGCTTTAAATATAAGTCACTTAATTCTCACTATCACTTTATAAAGTAGGTAAATATTATTACTTTCACTTTGCAGCCAGAATTCCTTCAACTACTTTATCACAAATTTCCCATTCTAAAATTTTATTATGTATCTCAGAAAATGAATACGTTTGTGACTATGTCTCAAAAAATTTGCATTTCTAGGGAACCAGCAGTTAGCGTAATGGCTATGTCGCTGGACTCCCACGCAGTCGACAGCAGTTCGCGTCCCGGACCCGGTGGCTTAAAACTCACGCCGGGTGTGTGTGCGTGTGTGCCCAAGATCCCGAGAGGAGAATGGAGGAGAAGGGATTGCGGTATGACCATCCCCCCTGGGGGGTGATTTCTCACTTTCTGTCTCTATGTCTCTCTCTGTCTGTCTGGCGAGCACACGCACCCTATAGTGAAAACCTCTCCAAAAAAAAAAAAAAAATTTTCATTTCTATGATTTGTTTAAAATAAAATACAAAAGCCTAAATCATCTGATTGGCTTAATGATTCTGACTGGCTTTTTAATAATAAGTCATAGAATTTAAAATAATTTTTTGTAGAAAACTCCCAGAATAGTCAATAAAAAGTTAGTATGGATTAGCTTTCAAATAACACAAATTCCCAGCCTTAAGAGCCCATAATATTAAAAGTACAAAGGTAATGATGGTCCCAGGGCTGGTCAAGTCACCAGCTTATCCATGTTAGGGAGGACCCAGATTCTTCTCAGCTTTTCACTTGCTCATCCTTCATCAGCCTTACCCTCTGATGGCTACACAGTACCAGGCGTCACATGCAGACACCACAGTGATGAGAATAAAGGTCTCTTTCTCAGGAATGAATTAAGTTCTCCCTAAATCCTAATCAGATTTTCTTTGGCTAAAAATAAGTTAAGTGAGGATTCCCAAATCAGTCACTGGTAAAGGAAATGGGATCACTATGAATGCGATTAGGAAACCTCTACCTTCTGGAACTAAGGAGGTTGCCTGGCTTGAAGCACATGGGTGTGTGGAAAAGGAAGGTGATCTTGTGGGAAACAGACTAAGTAAGCAGTGTCTAATGCTAAGAGAAAAAAAAAAAAAAAGAAGAAGTCTATTTTGAAGGGAAATTTGGTGAAATATAAAATAGAACTATCTCCCATTATTTGATCTATTTAATGTTTCATAAAATTTAGCACATTTAGCAAAAGAAAACAAATTTAACAAAAGAGCAAATTTGTGGTTTGCTCTGAAATTAATAGGACCACTGTTTTTGTTATCAGAAAAATGAAAATTAAGTAATAAAACAAACATCAGAGAAGCATCAACATTCATGAAAACAAGCGAATACCATCCTCTGTACACTCTGCAGGCAGGCTGACATTTGCCAACAACTACTGGTAAAACATTACAGAAATTACTGCTTCTTACTGTCTGTTTTTGAAATACATCCATATAAAATACATAGTATACAGACTAATAGTGTTTAGTATTTTTTAAAGAATTATTTGTGTTTAATTTTGTCTATTATTACTATATCTTAATTCACCAGAAACAGAGAGAGAGTAAGAGACAGGAAAAGTGAAAAAGCAAGCTGCCAGGTCTGGGACTCAAACCACAGCCAGCGATGTGGAAGTCCAGCCCCCCCAACAACCATGCCACCTGCTGGCCCAGTGTTTATTAATTTTTTTAAAAAAGAAATACTAATTTAATTTCTTATTTAAATAAGAAATACTTATTTTTGACCAGCAAGAGAGAGAGAGGGAGTGTGAGAAAGCAAGCCACCAGATCTGGAACTTGAACTGTGATCAGCCATGTGGGAGTCTAGCAACCTTACCACTATGCCACCTTCTGGCCCCATGTTTACTTATTTTTAATAGTGCTTACAGTTTCCCAAGTTTAGATTGGGCTTCTCCTGACATTTTATTGCTCTGAGATACCTGTTGCTCTTTCAAAAACATGGAACTGGGTTTTTACATTTTTTTAAGTATTTATTTTGATATAATTTCAGACTCACTGAAAAGTGTTGGCAGGCGGGCCTGCGCGTGGCCCCCGGGCCTGAGTGTGGCCCCCAGGCCTGAGCATGACAGCCAGGCCTGTGCCTGCATGTTGCCGCAGGGCCTGCGTGTGGCCCCTGGACCTACACGTGGCCGCCGGACCTGCACGTGGCCCCCGGGCCTGCATGTGGCCACCGGGCCGGTGCCTGCTCGTGGCCGCCGGGCCTGAGCATGGCAGCTGGGCCTGCGCCTGAGCATGGCCGCTGGGCCTGCGCGTGGCCGCCGGGCCTGTGCCTGAGCGTGGCCGCCAGGCCTGTGCCTGTGCGTGGCCTCCGGGCCTGCGCATGGCCACCGGGCCTGCGCGTGGCCCCCGGGACTGAGCATGGCTGCTGGGCCTGAGCATGGCAGCTGGGCCTGTGCCTGCGCCTAGCCGCCAGGCCTGCGTGTGGCCCCGGGCCTGCACGTGGCCGCTGGAACTGCGCATGGCCCCCGGGCCGGCGCGTGGCCGCCGGGCTTGTGCATGGCCCCCTGGGCCTGAGCGTGGCTGCCGGGCCTGCACCTGCGTGTAGCCGCCGGGCCTGCATGTGGACCCCGGGCCTGCGCGTGGCCGCCGGGCCTGAGTGTGGCCGCCGGGCCTGCACGTGGCCTCCGGGCCTGCATGTGGCCACCGGGCCCGCGCGTGGTCGCCGGGCCTGCGTCTGCGTGTGACCACCGGGCCTGCATGTGGCTGCCGGGTCTGCGCGTGGCCCCCGAGCCTGCGCGTGGCCGCCGGAACTGCGTGAGGCCACCGGGCCTTCGCCCGCGCCTGCGCACGGCCTGTGCGTGGCCACCAGGCCTGTGCGTGGCCGCCAGCCGCAGACCACAAACTGAAGCCAAAAACAAGGATTAAGAACTTGCAACTATAAGCAACAGAAAGAAACTTTAGCTGTCTTAAACCAATTGAGAAATATATTGTATGGGAGGATTTTCTCTACCTATGGACAATGAGAAGATGATGGTTTCCAGCCCTGCATTACCTCAGGGAAAAACAAGATCTACTCTACCATTCTTAAGGAAGCCAGATACCCGAGGATAACTCACGCTGCAGATCCACACAACACCATTCCCAGTGGTCACGAGATGGATGCTGTGCCGCATCAACTGATAATCATCTCTGCTTACCAAAACCGCTTGCATGAAACTGTATTACATGGAGACTCACCTACAATTGCGGAACTGCACGAGACCCACCCATAATCCAACCCTGAATAGAATCTATGTTCCCTATTGTTAAGGAGGGTGGGAAGGGACGGAGGGTCAGAAAGAGGGGTGGAAATAATTCTAGAAACTAGTAATGGAAAATTTTTTTGTAATGGGCATGATTGGATCACTATGCAGTGTGTACTGGATGGGAGATCACATTTTGTATGCTGTGATGATGCTGAGGGAAGGAATGTAAATTGAATTACCAAAAAAAAAAGTTTCAGGAAAAAAAAAAAAATATATAATATACATATATATATATATACTCAATGACTGTAGTAGGACATGTAGCCACAGCTAGGTGCTACTTTATAGGATGCATAAAGTTAGACTTGTGTTCATGGAAATGTGTGTATCATCTGTATTTGCTATGAGGGTATTTGGATTGATTAGGGTCGGTGGCGATTCAATAAAATGTGGGTGAAAAACAGTATAGAAAGCAAACTTAGATACCAGAGACAAGGTGGGAGGAGAATGGGAGATGGCTGAGGGTAAGAGGTAGGGAATCAAGGAAGGGGGGGAAAAAAAAGACAGTGTGGAATGGGACAGGAGAAGAGAAGAGTATGGAGAAGGATAGCAAGAGAACAAATTGGCATGACATTAGTGGGATTCAGATATGGTTTATTACCTGTTGTTGATGACGTGTATGGTATTTTCAACTGGACAGGTTTGAGAAGTATTTCATGTTGAGTAAAGTCTTTTTACAAGAAAAATTATAGATAGTGATTGAATGTTTAAAAAAATAATTGGAATAATAATCTGAAAAAAATGAAAAGCTATTGGATGATGATGATGATGGGGATTTTAATGTCTCTGTATTGACTGATATGAATGGTATTCCTTCTGGAAAAAGAAATGTAATAATAAAAAAAAAAAGTGTTGGCAGGAATGGCTGAAAGTATTCTCAAATATAAGGCCAATAGGTGGCATGGTGGTAAAAGTGCTGGACTCCCACAAGGTCAACTGAGGTTCGAGTCCCAGACCTAGTGGTTTGAAAATCATTCTGGGCATGTGTACATGCATGACCAAAATCCCAAGAGAGAATAGAAGAGAAGGGATTGTGGTTTGGCTCTCTCTCCACTGGAGGTGATTTCTCATTTTCCTTCTCACTGTCTCTCTCCAGCAAGTGCACACACCTTGTGGCAAAAACTTTATAAAACAAACAAAAAAAATTCCATATAGCATTAATCTATATTCCCCAAATTCCCGAATGTTAATAATTTACCACACTTATTTTATCTCTTTGTGTGTACATACACATACACCCCTTACATATACATATATGTGTATGCATACACACATTTAATAGAGCCTATAGTTTTTATAAAATTTGAGAACAAATAAGGCCCCTTTATTGCTAAATACTTCAGTGTATATTACTAATAAAGAATAATACATTCTCTTACAAAACTACATGCAATGATAAAAATCAGAAAATTAATATTGATACAATACTTTTATCTAATTTATAGACTTCTTAGATTTGATCAAGTGTCCCATAATGTCCTTATGCTTTAAAATAAAAAGATAAGCATCATGAATCATGCATTGCATTCAATAGTCATTTCTCTTTAGCCTACTTTATTCTAAAACAGGTCCTTAGTCTTTGGCAAACTACTTTTAGTATCAGTATTTAGCAAAACATAATTAAAAGAGCAAAAATCATTCCAAAGTCAATAGATTTGTATTGATGGCTATTTGGGTGGGATTTGTGCTGCCTGTGTAGCTTTCCTCCAGAAGGGATGATTGATGTGAATCTATTTTCAATGTTCTTTTAGAAATCCTGACCTGTACCAGAGAATATGAAAGAGAGACTAGAGAACCAGGTGACCATTAGTTTCATTAACCAAGGCATCTGTTGACAATGAGTAACTAAAATAACATCCCAAAGAGCTGAAACATTCCTGTTAATTAAAAAAAAGAAGAAGAAAAAGAAAAACATTGTAGAAAAAAAAAAACTTACCAAAACATTCATTTCAATAAGTGTATGCTTAGATACAATCATTAGAAGTGCTTTAATGCAAATAATTAGGATAAATGTGTTTGTAATTGGTTAAAGGTTCATTATTTCTGAAACAATGTGCAGAATTTGGCTTTAGAGTATAAAAATAAAGACATTCAGATCAATTCTCTTATCTTTTTATTAACATTTGAATTAGCTTACCCCAAAATACATATATTTTAGTGTCCACTAAAGCCTGAGAAGCTCTTTTTCTTTCACAAGGCATATCGATGGTTTTAAATTTTAATCTCTCAGATCGCATCTACTTAGCACCAAGTAGAAATTTTAGCAAGTAATAAATGTCTCCAAAAAGGCGTGGCCACATGTGTCTTGCAGCCTATTTCTTTTCTAGAAGTTTCCTGTACACTATTTCTTGAATGATTTTCAAGCCGATGTATTAACATGATTATTTGCCACCATGTCATAGCCAAACATATAACTTACCCTCCCTTTTCTCTCTAGTCTTATAAAAGACAGGGAAGAAATTGTAGTGTAGAAGAGAATATTCTCAAACGAGCCAATGTAGGCATCTAAATCCATAGCTGAAACTACAAAACACTTTGCTGCATTCAAGAACCATTTTTTTGAGTTAATTTTTATAAGTATCTTAAAGATAGGACTGTGCTCTTGAAGTAAGATTAGAAGCAAAAAGCTCAATAGGGAAAACAGATCATAAAACTTTTTTCCCCTACTACAGAGTTGTAATACAACAGCAGGATGAACATCATTTGTTCACTTGCATTCAGCCCAAGATTATACTCAAGAATGATTGCAAAAACCCATTCATATGGAAGAAGAGACAAAAGGCTAACAACTCTCTGGGAAGAGCGTCAAAGGCTCAATGTTTACAAGAAGATTGAGGGGAAGATTAGAGAATAATTTTCTCCTGGGAAATGATGATGGTTTAAGGGTCTTTTGTAGGGGAAGTTCTTTGCTAGGATTAAAGGCAGGATTATTGGTAGAGAGTTGAGAAATTGTGATGGAGAGCCTCTCAAAATGGCAATTTAGTTGAAAAATCCAGAGTTCTTAAAATGTGAATTCTAAGGAAATGGGTAGTACTTGAGATGAAAAGATAAACTGAAACTCAATATTTCAAGTGATGAACCTGTAAGTGGGTCAAAAAGCAATGGCATTGCCAGTACCACAGAGAGAAAACAAACAGATCAATAATATACTGCCCTGGGTCAGCTTTTAAATAAAGGCACAAATTCAAGAAAATCCTAATGAGAAAGATATCAATCTGCTTAGAGATTCTGTTATGGCTACAACATGTCTAAAGGACAATGATAATTAGAAACTGAATTAATGTCACAGTGCTCATTTTATGTCACTTTGAAAAGTCAGTGTTACCTTAAGTCATTCTTTCAGCAGAACTACTACATATGAAAGTAATGTTTGAGCTTGGCTCCATATAGTAATATTCAACACTTGAAAATTTGAAATATGTGAAATGAGAAGTGAGATAGACTATATTAAAATGCATGTTTTGAAATCCTAACTCCCAATGTGATGGTATTAGAAGATAAGGTCTTTGGGAGGTAATTAGGCCAGGAAGATAGAAGCCTCCTGAATGGGATTAGTGCTCTTATAAGAAGAAACATGAAAGAGTTCTTTGGTTTTTTTTTTTTTGTTTGTTTGTTTTTTTTTTTTTTTTTTCTCCACCCTTTAAGGATATAATGAGAAGTCAGCCATCTATAAACTAGGAAGAAGACCCTCACCCAGAACCCAACCATGCTGGCATCCTGATCTCAGTCTATCAGCCTCTAGAACTGTGAGACATAAATAGCTGTTGTTCAAGTTACACAGTCTATAGCATTCTGTTATAGCACCTTGAATTAAGATAAAAAGGTTCATATAGCAGCAATCATTAATCGATCATTCTAAATCTGACACCCATATTTTCTAAGATTACACTGATTTCTCAATTACCAACAAAATAAAAGTCAAACTTTTATTTTGATATATTGACAAGGATTTGGGCAGAGAAGAGGTGGAAATTTAAGCAGAATTCATTAAAGGAAATATTTTGAGAAGTGAAGCAAGTTTAAAGGAACCAAAATGGGATTTTGAGACAACCATGCCCTGGCAACAAGAAGCCACTACTACCCACAGACTTGAAGTAGTAAAGTGTCTGGGAAACAGGGTTATCATAGTCTTTGGTGAGTTGTAGCCATGGAAGAAAGTCCACCTGACAGAAGCCCAATTAAAAGATCTTTCCATTGTTCTCAATCTTGACCACACATTAAAGCATTAAAGATTACTAACACTAATGCCCAAGTCCCACCCACAGGGTAATGATTTAACATATCTGGCTGTAGCCAGGGCATCAGGTTTTCAAAAACTCTGCAGATAATTCTAAAGCGTAACCAAAGTAGAGGACCACTGTCAAAGAGATACAGCGACTGCTGAACTCAGATATCCCTAGGCAGATAACTCCTTGCCGATTACAGAGGGGTCCTCAGAGCATGAGTAGCAATAGCATCCAGGAGCTTGTTAGAAATGCAGAATTATAGACCCCCCTACTTCAGACCTAGACATCAGAATTTGCACTTCAAAAAGATCCCAGTAATTTATGTGTATATTTAAGTTTAAGGAGTCCTATTTCTTTTCTTAGTCTTCATTGTCCTATGGGTCTTCCATTAGTCCAACACAACTGAAAGTTAAGGGGCTCAGAAGTCCAATTCTATCATAAGGGATAGTGTTCTCAGGATGAAGAAGAGGGCAGAGAAGCACAAAGAGAATGAATCTTGGGCAATAAACGTAATTTGGTCTGGCCAAAATGATATGTCTACTTTTACTTCTATTCCACATTTCTAGATCTAACATATTCACCATTCCACCAGAGAATCTTAAAACATACACCTCACTTTCATTAATTTCATCAACAATTTTGGCATCTGCTACACAACATACTTTGTTAGGTACCATAGATGGAAAAGAAAAATCATTTAAAGAAGGTGATTAGGGGGAGCAGCAGGTGGCGTGGTTAAAGGCATTGGACTCCCACATGGCCAAGAAAGGTTCAAGTTCTGGACTGGTGGCTTGCTTTCTCACTTTCCCTCTGTCTCTCTCTGATCAAACTGGAAAATAATAATAATAATAATAATTAAAGTTAAATAAAATAATTCTTTAAAAAAAAAGAAGGTGCTTATGTTGAAGGCATAGTGGTGTAGACAAGTAACTAATAAATGACAGAATGTAGAATGTCTTCAAGCAAGGCAGGAGACCACATTAAGAGTGAAGTCTACTTCCTTCAAGAATTAACTAGATACAAGCACTTAGTAACAACACACTGTTTAAAATAAATCCTTGAGTAAAATAAATAAGAGGTCTATAAACAAAGAACAGTTAACATAGGGAGCTGATATAAGGATGGGGGTCAGGGGGCACAAGACATGGAGAAAAAGTGGGAGGAGGTAAGCAATGAGGGTGCCTTAGTCCATTAGCATTGCTAATACCTTAGATTAGGTAATTTATGTAGAGCTTTATTTGGTTCAAGGTTCTAGTGGCCAGAAAATCCAAAAGCATGGTGTTGGTATCTTCTCAGCTCTGGTAAGGGTCATGTGCTGCTTCACCTCGTGGTGCTGCAGACAGTTCAGTGGAAAGAGATAACTTTCTCACATATATATATATATATATATATATATATATATATACACACTCACACATATATATTTCATTTTTAATATATTCAATCATGTTATTTAGCTTACAAAGTGAATATTTCAACATGTGAATATTTCTTCCTAGTCCAGTTGATAAAACTATAAAATTATCTTCAACAGATAACATCACATTTCTTTGTCCCATTAAAGCTTTGCCTCTCTATTTTTCTTCTAAATGTCCTTCCTCAGACTCTACTCTTTCACACACACTGTATCAGATATTCCTACTCATTTCCTGTGTTTCTATATCCTTTAGGCAATCAGTTTCAGTCATAGAGTGTGGACAATTGGTATATATTAAGTGGGGACATACAATGTCTCTCCTTCATAGCCTGGCTTGCTTCACTAAGCAGGAAATCTTCCATATTCTTCCACTTTCTGTCAAAAGCCAGGGTTTGGTTGGTTGTTTGTTTGTTTTTATGGCCGAATAGTATTCCATAGAGTATATGTGTCACAGTTTCTCAATCAATTCATCTGTTCATGGGCATTTGGGTTGGTTCTATGTCTTAGCAATTGTGAATAGTGCCACAATAAACATCAATGTGTAAGAACTTTTCCAAGTAAGAATTCTTCTGTCCTTTAGGTAGATACCAAGGAGTGGAACTGCTGGATCATATAGCAATTCTATTTGTAGATTCTTGAGGAATCTCCATCTACCCCCATTCCCATATCCATTACACAAAACTTCCCTCCCAACACTACCACATTGAATATTCAGTTAAAATTTCAGTGAAAAACACTCAAACCACAACAAGTGAGAAGGAAATACAAAAACTACTCTTGGGACCATCAGTTAGTGTAGTGGTTATGTCATTGAACTCCCATGTAGTCAACCGCGGTTCGAGTCCCGGACCCGGTGGCTTAAACTCACGCCGGACGCATGTGTGTGCGTGCCCAAGATCCCGAGAGGAGAATGGAGGAGAAGGGATTACGGCATGGCCATCCCCCCTGGGGTGTGATTTCTTGCTTTCTGTCTGTCTCTCTCTGTCTTTCTGGAGAGCACATGCGCCCTGTAGTAAAAACCTCTAAAAAAAAAAAAAAAAAACTTTTTGGAGTAAATTACGAGAAAAAAGAAAAAACAAAACATCCCCTTAGAAAATAAAAACTATGGGCCTTTCTTTTGTGCAGATTGGGGTGGGGCAGGGGTTCTAAAGGCCAGAAACTTACATAAAAATTGATTCCACAGAGATGATACCATGACAATTGCAAAAGTTTTTCTAATTACTGTATTATCTCCCCTCCCAAACTGCAAAATTCACCTAGAAAAATGCCATCATCACTGAGAGTCAGCAGACACAGCAGGAAAAGAACCTAGAGAAAATTCACATAATATTGATAACCAAAGATGTCAAAATAAAGTAGCACAAGAAGAATAAAGACAGAAAAGACAGGAATAGATATCCCCACACACACACACACACACACACACACACACACACACAAACACATAACACTTCTAGAGGTAAAAAATGTAATAAAATAAAATAAAAAGCAGTGTATTCAATGAAAAGTTTCTCTCTCTCTCTCTCTCTTTCTCTCTCTCTCTTTACATATCTCATGCATGAATGTGCTCTATTATGAATTTTTTAAAAATATGTGTACACACACAAAATAGCTCATCTGGAATAATATAGAGGAAGAAGATGAGGCAATATCTAAAGAGAGAATGACTATGAATTTCTCAGGATAGATGAAAGATACAAATCCACAAATTATAAATTCATAAGTCCTGAGCAGAAATGACAAAACAGTTATTCTGTGTGTGAGAGAGGGAGAAAGAGAGGCACCTGTGGTCTATGCCTCGATCCACCCCCAGCTTCAGTCAGATCACAGTCACATATACACATACCTGTCATGTACAGAGATATGTCAGAACCCTTCCTATGTGGCCTCAGCATAGCTGAACATCAAATTGTCATTGTGCCACTGCAGCTGGCCAAGAGGCTTTTTTTTTTTAATTACACCTAGACACATAATGGTGACAACACAGAATGCCAAAAACCAAGTACACAAGGAAAAATTAAAAACATATAAACTATCAGGCAATAAACTTTTTAAAAATTTTTCTTCTTAATTTACCAGTGACCACATGCACTCATCAGACACAAAGAGAGAGAGAGAGAGAGAAGGAAAGTGAGAAAGCACCTGCAGTGGAACATAGTCACACTGCAATCCCCCTCTCCTCCATTTCTCCTTTTGGGATTTTGGACAAGTATATGTGCCCAATGTTTTCTTTCTTTTCTTTTCTTTTCTTTTCTTTTCTTTTTTTTCTTTTTTTTTTTTTTAACAATTCTTTAGAATAATAAAGAATTATTTTATTTAACTTTATTTATTTATTTTTAATTGGACCACAGGGAGAGAGAGAAAGCAAGCCACCAGTTTCAGAACTCAAACCGTGGTCAATCACGCAGGAGTTCAGTGCCCTTAGCCACCACACCACCTACTGGCCTCTCCCTAGTGTTTTTTTCGAGCCCCTAGGTCTGGGGCTTGAATCGCACATGTCAGTCATGTGGGATAAAATATATAATATATATATTTTAAACATAGAATTCTCTAATTTAAAAACTTAAAAATACCTCTCTTGGTTATTGACCAGTCGGTTAGACAAAAAAAAAAAAAATATATATATACACACACACACACACACACACACACACACACACATATATATATACACACACACACACGTATACACATATATATATACACATATATATACACATACACACATACATACATAAAGGACTTACAGGATCTGGAAAATATAATCAACAAATTCAACTTAGTAACCACATATAGAGCCCTATGAAAATAATTGGAGATTACACTTCCTTTCTCCATATACATATTCATATATTGGCAATTTACAAAATCATGAAAGAAAGCTCTGACAAATTTCAAAGGACAGTTATTTCGCTTCTGATCTCTCATCAAATTATAAGTACTCTAAACACCAATAACCAACATATTTTCTTAGGCTCTTTATTTAGTAGTTTTAAATTTCATGAGTGTGCTAAAGAAGATATTCTAATAAAAATGTAAACATAACCATAGTTAAATTATGATGAAAAATATCACATTACAAAACTTATAAAAGTCAGCAAAAATAATGCATCATGGGATATTTATGGTCTTAAGTATATAATAATTAAAAAACTCCCAAATTAATTAACTGAATGTCCATCTGTTTAAAAATATTGACACATAATAGTTGTTCATATGAAGCTATATTTTCAACTCATAAAGGCAAAATTGTTCTGCAACTTAATATCTAGCTAATTTATTATGTAAGAATGAGGGTGAAATAAAGATACCCCATAGAAATATTAAAAGAATTAGCCACTCTGAGATGTTTGCTGAAAGTCACAGTGAAGAATATACTTCAGCAGCAAGAAAATTGCATAGAAAAGTAAAGAATAGTTTTCTGGAGTCAATGGTGAATAAAGAAATTAGAAAATTTGGAAACATCTAGACAATCATTGACTAACAAGTAATTTAAAATTCTCACTAATAGGGGGTGGTTAAAAAAGATTTAATATTGCTAAGATGGCAACTCTTTCCAAATTGATTTATATTGATAGATCAAAAGAAATCCAAGTCAAAACTTCACAAAGCTTTTTTGAACATGCCAACAAGTTAATTCTAAAATTTATGTGGAAAAGCAAAGGAGATACTAGAATAGTCAATACGATTTTGAAAAAAATAACAATTGGAGAAATAAAACAACTTTATTTCAAGGCTTTCTATAATGCTATAGAAATCAAGACAGTATAGTATAGGTAAAAGGATAGATACACAGATTCACAGAACAGGAGAACCCAGAAATAAACACAGAAAAACAGGGCCAATTTCTTTTTGACAGAAGTGCATGAGGCAATTCAATGAAGACAGGACAGTCTTTTCAACAATGATGCTGAAGCAAACAGACATTCACCTGCAAAAAACCTCATGCCATACCTCACATCTTATGCAAAAATCAACACAAAATGGATCATGAACATAAATGTAAAATGTTAACCATGATACCTTTAGAAGAAAATGAGAAGAAAAATCTTTGTAACTGTGAGTTGGTAACAAGTTTTTATGTATGACATCATTATCTACAGATGCAAAAAAAGATAAATGGAACTTCATTAAAATCAAAACCTCTTTGGGCTGATCCATAGCATTGAGGTTAAGTGCTTACATAGAAGAAGCTGAATCTACACAGTAATCAGGGGTGGAATTCTGGCTCCATCAGCTTTACTCCAGGAGCACACAGATGCCCAGGATGAAGAACTGGAGGAAAAAGGACTGAGCCATGACCAAGACCCACTGGAGGCTGCTTTTGCTCTCTCTCTCTCTCTCTCTGTCTCTCTGATTCTCTCTTCCCTTTTCCCCATCTTTCCTTCTCTCCTACTACCCTGTCATGTGTGCACATACACTTTCTGGCATTAAAAAAAAAGATTCTTTGAACTTTTGGACTATAAAAGGCACTGGTAGGTCAGTGGAAAACACAGATTTACAAATCATATGATTGACAAACATTTTGGGTCAGAATATATAAAGGACTTTCAAAACTTAAGGAAATGACTCAACTAAAACAGTTTATAATATATTTAAACAGATGATTCATGAAAGAACACATATAGATGACAATTTTTTTAAAAAGTTAATTTCTTTCATTAACTCATAAACAATTATTTGTCTTCTGGTTTGTTATAATAAGCTCTGTCAAAATGGCTGACCATAAAAACTCCAGCACCACATTCATCTGAAAGATACTCCCAATGAAGCAACTCATTTTGCCATTTTCACCCACCTTAGAGCACTTCAGGACAGCCAAATTAACTTTCTTTCTCTTATTCTCCCTGGGAGTGGTATAAGACGGCTTTCTTTTCTTAGCACCACCACAAAGTCTCAACACAGAATGAAGCATGGACTCCTTTCAAATGTTGTAGTCAAAGTACACCCATCTTCCAACTGCTTGCCAGCAAAAATCAGTCCTTGCTGATCAGGAAGAATTCCTTCCTTATCCTGTATTTTAGCTTCTACATTTTCTATTGTATCTGATAGTTCAACCTCTAGGGTGATGGTCTTCCCGGTAAGGGTTTCTATGAAAATTTGCATATTGGTGACTATCCCACTTTTTTTAATTGCCAGAGGCACATGTGCTCACAAGAGACAGATAGAGAGATGGAGATAGAGAGGGAGAAGGAGAAGCACTTTTCAGTGGGGCATGGTCATACCACAATCCCTTCTCTATTCGGTTGGGATTTGGGGCATATATACTCACACATGCATGACATGTTTTTAAGCCTCTGGGACTAAGAATTGAACTGTGGTTAACCATGTAAGATATGAATCCTTTAATCACTAGGCTACAAGGCTGACAATTCAGGAGATTTTTTTTATAAAGTAAAATATAATTAATCATACAACCCAGAAATTCTACATTTTTGCCCAAGTGAAAATTTTTAAAAAGCCTGCATTCTCATAAAAACTTGTACTTGAATCTTTGTGGCATCTTTATTATAGATACCAAATACTGGTTTTTATTTCTATAAAAATGGAATACTACTCAGCAACAAAAAGGAATGGACTATTGATACATGCAACAACATGGAATTAATTTTAAATGCATTAAATGAAATGAAAAAAGTCAGACTCAGAAAGTTACCTATTAAATGATGCCATTGACATGACATTCTTGGAAATGCAAAACTATCACTATAGAACAATATGTGTTTGCAGGATTAAAAGTGTTAGGAGGTCTGACTACAAAGAAGTAATGTGAGGAAATTTGTGGTTGGGAGTGTGAGAGGGTGATGGAATTGTTTGGTATCTTGATCACGATGGTAGTTACATGAATCTAAACGTTTTTCAGAACTCAGGAAATCATACATCAAAAAGATTAATTTTACTGTATGTTTTTAAATAAATGAATAAAATATTGAAAATAAAATACCAGACTACCATATCATTATATTCATAGTCCTATGGATGCTCTAACAAAGCCATAAACTTGGTGTCTTAAAACAACAAAAATTTATTCTCTTAACAGTTCTGGAGGCCAGAAGTTCAAAACAAGTCTCACAAAAATCAAGATGTAGGTAGAGCCATGCACCCTCTGGACATTCTAGGAAAGAATCATTTCCTTGCCTTTTCCAACTTCTAGTGGCTATCAGTATTCCTTGCCTTGTGGCTGCATCAGTCCCATTTCTGCCTCCATCATCACATTACTTTCTCCTCTTCTGTCTGTGAAGTCTCCTTTTACCTCCCTCTTACAGCGACACATGTGATGGCAATAGGGACCACACAATCCAATACTCTCATCTCAAGATCCTTCACTTCATCTCATCGCAGAGGCTTTCCCATGTAAGGTTATACTCAGTGATTCAGGGATTAGAGTCCAGATTTGGGGAAGGGAGGTTATTACGCAGCCTAGCACATCCTTATTCAGGGAGAGGGGTGTACACAGGAACTCTTAATAAAATGTTATATTTCATTTCTCAAAGATAATAAAAAAAATAGGTGTTCAGCTTTTGAGTGGCAAGAAATAAGAAGCAATTGGCTGAGTGAGTGATTTGGAAAGGTAGGAAAATAGAAGGCAAATTTAGGCTATGGTGAATAGACTGGAATATGACTGGAATACAGGAGGTACTGAAATATGTTCTAGAAAAGATTTCAAAGACAGGTTACAGCCAAATAATAGAGCACCTTGAGCTCCTGGCTAATAAGTCTGACATCACTTTCCAGGTCTTTGGGAGCCAGTAAATGTTTTGGAATCAGTGGGGATCACATCAGTAGATTTATTAATTGTACGAATATATACAAAGTATGACAGTACTTATTGTGTATCACAAATGGCTTACGGGCCAGCTGGGTGGTGTGGTGGTGGTGAAGGCGGCTGGCTCTCACACAGCTGACTGTGCAGTTCGAGTTCTGGATCTGGTGGCTTGAAAAACACACAACACGTGCGTGCATGGCCAAAATCTTGAGAAGAGAGCGGAAAAGGGATTGTGGTGTAGTCGACTCCCCTGGACGGTGCTTTCTCACTTTTTCTCACTCTCTCCCTGTTTCTCTCCAGCAAGCACATGTGACATGTGCCCTATAGCAAACTAAAAAATAAAATAAAATAAAAGAGAGAGAGAGGAAGAGAAAGAGAAAGAATGGTTTAAACCCTCTAAATATTTCAAATAATTTTATTCTTGTAGCAACCCTAAAAAGTAGGCATTATTTATCATCAACATTTTACAAATAAAAAAACTGAGGCACAGAAAGGCCATGTGGCTTTTCCACAGTCACACAGCTAGTAACTCAAAGAACCAGAATTTGGAGTTAGAAAGAGTCATCAGAATCCTTGTTTTAACTATTTGTCCTCATAAGGAGGAAAAGAAGAATGCAAGTAGGCAGGTAAAAAAGGAAAGAGATGAAAAATGAGAAACAGAAAGCTAAGCACACGGAAATGGCAGAATAGAAAGCAAGCTATCACAAGGAGTCACAGACGCCACATGCACTTAGTAGGTCTAAAGTATCTGTATACAGCAGAGAGTAATTCCTGATGCCATCACTTGAAGCAGACCCACAGATGCCTCGAGTTCTTAAGATTTCTATTTTTCTGTGCAAAATATTCATCCTTCAAATCCTCCCACAGCTCAGAGGACAAATGCCAGGTCACGCTTTTGAGTAGCCCAGTCCTACTTCCTCCCATAAATGTCTGAGCAAACACATCCAGCTCATACGGATCCCATACCATTTCTCAGAGAGAGTTGTAAGCCATTTTTTAGAACTGCAATAAAGTAACATAATAAATGTATTGCTTGAATATTTTTTTACTGTTTTATATATGATCCTGGAGATTAGAATTGTGTCCCTTTTCCATAAAATTGGATAGTTTTCTTTTGTGTCATTCCAAATGTATTGTTTTATATCACTGCACTTTCGGATGTTTATTTTTTATGATTTCAGAGTCAAAAAACGAGCTCAACTGGGAAACAAGATGTATGATTCCACATGCCTTAAAAAACACAGACCTGCAGCATTAATGGGAACTTTCCCCAGGAAACTCCATTGCGGTTCCAGCTGGCTGCTAATTACATACTCACAGTGAACGTGTCACACTGCTCCCCTTTCAGCACTTTGTTGGCCAAGTGTCCCCAGCAATAATCTCTCAGCACATAAGCACCATTCTCTTTCATCACATTATTTAATCAATAAAGTAATGTCCTCGCACCAACCAGGCCCACAGCCATCTTGTCACAAGAGCTAAATAAATGAAACAAACACTGCTCCTGCTTCTACAACCTTTCCATTAATAAACAGGAATGGAGATGCCTTTAATACAAAATCCATTCTCTCAAGCGTTAAAACTGCACACACATGCACATTTGCAAGAATAGAAGAGTTGTTTATATGATGGTGACATCAGTCCAAGACCTCCTGGGGAAAGTCCCACCCACTAGAGAGGGAGATTGTATTGTTTCCAAATGGAGAAAGTGTCCCTTCCATGCTCTCTTGGCCCTGCTTGTTCCCGAAGGCTAATGTGTGTTTCCTAGTTCACTCCTTATTCTCGGGAAGCAAGTACACCATAGCAGGGTGTTCTACCCAAAGAGGAAGAATGGTACCCTCCACCACTCAGTCTACAAAAGAATTAGAGGTGGACTTTGCTATGCAATATTGGCATTCTAAGTACTAAGTTAGAATTTTGATACAAATTCATTTTCTCCTGGCTATTTCTCATTGTTTATAAAGCCAGCAAATTCCAAAGCCTGTGAGATCCAGGAGGAAAGAGGTACTATTTTGTCTTTCTTCGTCTCTCCATAATCAAACATATCCTAGCACATTCTAGATATGCAGTTGATGCTAAATGGATAAATGATCTTAGAATAGCATCAAGAGTCACTTTATAAAGCACATGTACTCTATGGAATACTACTCAGACATACAAAACAACAAGACCCTGGCATGATAGAAAGTGGTCGGATACGGAGGATCTATTGTTGAGTGAAGCAAGCCAGGATATGAAAGAAAGATATTGTATGTATCCACTTAATATATACCGACTATCCACACTTTATGGTAGAGATCAAAATATTGGAAGGCATAAAAGCAGTGAAAGTAGTTAGCGATGATGAAGACAGTATGGAACGGGGTGAGAGAAGAGTATGGAGAAGGATAGCAAGAGAACAAATAAAGAGGCATGACATTGGTGCGACACAGAAATGGTTTAGTACCTATCGATGATGACGTGTATAGAATTTTCAACCGGACTGTTCTGAGAAGTATTTCATGTTGGATAAAGTCTTTTTACAAACAAAATGATAAATAGTGATTGAACATTTATAAAAATAATTGGAATAATAATAATTATAATCTGGAAAAAAATAATGAAAAGCTATTTGATGATGATGGGGGGGATTTCAATGTCTTTGTATTGGCTGATATGCATGGTAATCCTTCTGGAAAACTAAATGAAATACATAGAAAAAAATGTAGGATAAATGTCAGCTAATTACCAAATAAATTTTGGGGAAAACAGAAAAAATAAAAAAGAGTCACTTTCTACAGAAGGCTGCATTTATTAAGCATTTACTGGGTGGCAAACACTCCTCTAATAGGTTACTTGTTTAATCTCATTTTACAGATGAAGAAACTAATACTTGGGAGGATGAGTTAGTTATCCAGAGTCTTGGCAGGTGCGGGACATATTGTAGAGTATATTTCTTTTCCTCTTCCAAAAGTCTATTATTTCCAATCAAAGTCCTGGAAGTGTCAAGATCTATTTTGTTGTTTTCCTCTCCCCTGGGCTACCCAAGGTGAATCCATTCTGATGATCAGCTGACATTTTGATCAGTTCTTCAAGCATAAGCCAACTATCCCCAAGTTCCCTGGAGCCAGGAATCATGTTTTTTACCAATAAAATCACTCTGTAATCATTTCACTTTCTGTGAAAAACCTCACCCCTCCACAATATGCCTACGTGTTCCAAAAGTTCTCCTCTATCAATTGCTACTTTTTTTGAAATCACCTTCCTTGTCACTGAATCTCCCACTCTGTCCCAGGCATAGCCCCAATACCATTAAATAAGAGCTTCTGTGTAAAACTGACTTTCATTGAGGATATACAAAGAAATTAGATCATAACACACATCAAAAACCACCTTCAAGTGGGATGGTTCACATAATAAACATACTCAGCCATTCTGCTACAGGGACTCTCTCAGGAGCTCTCGTTCTCCTGTAGGTCTAGACTTTAGTCATGTTCTGTTCCTATAAAGACGCTTTCACTCTGCCACTTCTCTTCTCTGAATACCGTTCAAGCCCTAAAACAAGTCCTTGAGCCGCTAAGAGGCAATTACCAAATCCATGCTATTTGACATAGATCAAATAAAGCATTTCCCCCAATATGCAGCTGAGTTTGGAGAGGGTCACTCACTTTTCACAACCAAAGGGCCTTAAAAAGAGTTTTTCTTACAAAAAGAAAAATTATTATTTTTTTGAGAGTAGCCATTTCAAAGGAAAGCCAACTTTTAACATTATACTTGCTTTTCTCACTGCCGGTTTTAGAACAGATTCTTGTCTGAAGAGTCAGAGCTCTCAACAGTGTGGATAATTACCTTTACCCTGAAATGCTGCTTTATTTAAGATGCCTAGAGAAAGTACAATTGAATTGAAATATTCTTTTCCTATATAAACTATAGATAGTTTTTCCTAGGCTATGTGATATCAGTCACTTGGGATGGGTTTCACATTCTTCATGTTGTTCAACAAATATAAACAGATACATTGGGAATTATAATTACTTCCCAAAGGAAAGGAAACAAAAGGTATAGGCAAAGTAAAATTACTTTATTTTCACTTTAAGAGCAAAAACTTTAATAATTGCCCTGAGTCTGTTTTAGCAGAAATTAAGTACTCGGTTTTCATTAAGAAAGGCATTCCAGAGATATTTCTCCTAATGAAAATCTAAAACCAGGCCTTTAAAGTGGCTTAGTGATAGTGATGATTCTTCAGAGAGCTCACCAGTTTCATGGCCCTATGGGACATGTTGATCATTCATTTTATAGGTCAAGCGCAAGTGCATTTATTAACGTATGCTCTGAACTAACCCACATTGCAGGATTAACTTCACAGTGCTTGATCAATGATACCCAAATTAATGGATTCATCAGTGCTGCCTATTGAGACACCCTCGTCATTTATATTGCATTTCTTCCAACTCGCAATTTGGCATGTAATCTGTACAGTCTCTAAGTGAACTCTTGAACAGAAACCTATACCAGAAAAAAAGTGTAAAAAATTTTTATTATCTTGAACATGTTGATTCATCAGTTACTTCTGATCTGTTGCATCTTTACTCCTACGTCTTGACAGGTATTTTTTCCTCCAAGCTAAAGTATCCCCTATTCTGGGGGCCAGGCAGTGACACACTGGTAATATAACTGGACCCACATGAGAAAGGTCCTGGGGTTGATGTATCAGGGCCTTCCTGAGCATGCCAGGCACTCATGCCCATGATCCAAGCCAACCGAGCCTGGGGGTGGATTGTGGCATAGGGGCCCTGGTGGGGTCCTGTCTTTCTTTCTCTCTCTCTTTCTTACCCTCTTTCTCTCTTTCTCTCTCTCTTTCCCACCCTCCCTTTGTTTTTTTTTGTTTGTTTGTTTGTTTGTTTGTTTTGTTTTTCATGGAAGAATAAGGTGAATAAACTTTTAAAAAGATTTTTTAAAGGCATTCCCTATTCTTATAAACCTTTCAGTCAAAGATAATATTTTATATTAAACCTTTGCTTTGCCTACTTAATTCCTGTTCATACTAGTCCATTTAAATAATTCTCCCAAAAGTCTTTAACAATCTTTTTTTAGAGAGCTTTGTTATATGCTGTGTGTGTGCTCACCAGAGAGACAGAGAGACAGAAAGCAGAAATCACCCCCCAGCCCCAGGGAGGATGGCCATGCTGCAATCCAGTCCCCTCTATTCTCTCTGGATTTTGGGCACACATGTACACACATCCAACATGAGTTTAAGCTACCAGGCCTGAGACTTGAACCATAGTCAACTATGTGGGAGTCCAATGGCATAACCATTATGTCATATGCTGGTTCCAAAAGTCTTCAATAATCTTCTAACCACTGAATGTAATCACCTTTCATAGAATTAGTAACACCTGATATTGCTAACTACGTACTCCTATCTGAAATTTTTTCTTCTGTTAGACTCTAAGATATTACCCTTGAGGGACCAACAATTGGCATAATGGCTATGTCGCTGGACTCCCATGTAGTCAACTGCGGTTCTAGTGTCTAACCTGGTGATTTAACCTCACGCCAAGCTCGTGTGCATGAGTGCCCAAGATCCCAAGGGGAGAATGGAGGAGAAGGGATTGTGGTGTGGCTGTCCCCCTGGGGAGTGATTTCTCGCTGTCTCTCAGTCTCTCTCTGTCTTTCTGAAGAGTACACACACCCTATAGCAATAAAAAAAAAAAAAAAATCCTCTAAAAAAAGATATTACCCTTGCTAGATTCTCATCCAGTTTATCTGATCAGAACTTACCATTCTCTTTGTTGGGTTTCTTTCTACTGTTTTGTTAAACATTCCTCTAAAGTCCCTACCATCTCTTCTCAATGTTTTTTACTCTCATTCTTGGCAATCTGCTCACTCCAAAGGCTTCTACAATTTTATCTATATTTATCATTTTTACACTTAAACTCTAATATACAGACTAAAGAGGAAAGCAAGGGAAGTATAAAATAATATGGTAGAAATAATTTCCAAATACCATTGATAAAGCAAATAAAAAGAACTAAATTCTTCAATTAGTAAGTTTTTCAGTAAAGATACATACAAACTGGCTAAAAACTCTGAGGTTGAATAAACAAAATATTCACCTATATATATTTAAAAGAGTAACCCCTAAAATATAAAGACACAAAAATGTTGAAAGTAAAGGAATAATAAGATACTTACCTTGCCTCTAGGGGGAAAAAATCTTTCTCAGTATATTAATAGCAGACAAATACAATTTAGGGAAAAAAGGTTTTTTGAAATAAAGAAAATCATTATATATTGAAAGCATCAACAATTTACCAAGAAGATTTAAAAATTATAAACTTGTATGTACCTAACAATATAACATCAAGATATAAAAATTGAAATGCAAGAATAAATTGATAATGCCATGATCATATTGAGAGTTTTTAATACTCTTTTCTTAGTAATCAATATATCAAGGACAAAATATTACTATATTGCATTAGATTCTGCATATAAAGCTGCATCAACCAATTAACTTTTCTTAGGTCCATGTAGACTGATAAAAGTTGACCATTTATTTGAACACAAAGTAAATCTCAACAAACACCATAGAATCTCTGTCATTTAGACCACAGTCTTTGAACAAATGCAATAAAATTAGAAACAAAACACAAAAAGCAACCCCAAGTACTTGGAAATAAAACACATATCTAAATAATTCATGGGCTAGGCAGTGGAGTAGTGGTTAAGGCAGCTGGATCTCACATGGACAACCAAATGGTTTTATTGCTAGACCCAACAACTCAAAAAACATGCAGGGAACATGTGAGTGCCCAAAATTCCAGAAAGAGAAAATGAGGAGGAGGGATTGTAGTGTGATTATCCCCCATGGTATGATCACTTTCTCTCATTCTCTCTCTGTCTCTTTACGGTGAAGAGAAGCAATTTAAATAAACAAATAAATAAATCATGGATTCTGATTACAATGATAGTTTCAAAATATAATTGAAGAAAACAAAATTCTACATATCGAATCTTGTGGAATAGAGTAAATCAATACTTGAAAGAAATTTATATGCTTAACTGCATATGCTTTTTTTGTAAAAAGAGTGAAAATCAATATCCCAACTATGCAGCTCAAGAAATTAGAGGGAGAGCAAGAAGGAAAAATATAGAAGATAAGAAATAAAATAATAAAAAGCAGACATTAAGGAAATGCTTAAAAACAACAAAAATAAAATGAATCAATAAAAACAAAAGCATGTTTAAAAACAAAACTATGAGAAAGTATAGCCAAAATGATAAATAAAAAAGAGAAAAGATAAATGAATAGATAATATTAAAAGGAGAAAGGACAGGGTCAGCCCCATAACCTAGGTTGGGGAAGCCAGATTCCATATAGCCAACTGTGAAGTCTGACTCTTTAAGTAGGCTGGCTGAGGCTGGGGTGTGTCACTGTTAAGAGTCTCTCTCTCTCTCTCAATCTCACTGATGAAATAATTAGATAAACTTTAAAAATATGACTCAAGGGCCATCCAGCTTATAAATGCGTAATTTCTTTCTTTTTTTATTTTTAATTTTCCAGGGGGCATGTGCACTTGCTAGAGAGAGAGACAGAGAAGGAAAGAGAGGAAGAGAGAGAAAGCACTCCTCAAGGAGGCATGATTACACCACAATCCTTTGTCCTCCATTCTCCATTTTTTCAGGATTTGGGGCACACGTGCACATGCACCCAGTGTGCTTTTTAAGCTGTGGGAGCTGGGATTCAAACTGCATGGAGGGACCAGCAGTTAGCGTAATGGCTGTGTCGCTGGACTCCCACGTAGTCAACCGCGGTTCGAGTCTCGGACCCAGTGGCTTAAACTCACGCCGGGCGCGTGTGCGTGCGTGCCCAAGATCCCGAGAGGAGAATGGAGGAGAAGGGATTGCGGCGTGGCCATCCCCGCTGGGGGGTGATTTCTCGCTTTCTATCTCTCTGTCTCTCTCTGTCTGTCTGGCGAGCGCACGCGCCCTATAGCAAAAACCTCTCCAAAAAAAAAAGAAAACTGCATGGAGAGCCATGTGGGATCCAGCTCCCTGAATCCATTAGGCCATGAGGCCAACCTGTTATGTAATCTCTTACATTTATTCTAATAAAGAGTAGAAATTTATTTGAATGAGGAAATATTAGTATGTTTGTTTTAAATAAACATTAGTCAAAGATATCCCAGATTCCAAAAAATTCAAACTTATGAGGTGGCCATCATATCCAAATCACCAAAGAAATATGACAAAAGTGAAAGTGCAAAAATCTGCCTTCTAGTCTCAGCTATAGTCCCACCTCATCCTGAGATCTTGGACAAGTCTCTGAATTTCATTTACTTGTGTGGAAATATTTACGTGGGAAATTGAAAACTCACCATTCACCAAGGTCTCTTGCAGTTCTTCAATTCGTTGCTTTGTAATGAATACTTTTCTCAAGGTACTAATTGTCAGAACATCAGTAATTTACTGATTAATGAAAGGCAGCATCATCCTCTTCTCCACTCCATTCTTTCCCTCACCTACACTCTCTAGCCTTGATTCTAAGGATAGCAGACCCTCATAATACATTTTCCTCCACTGATTTCTGTCTTCAGTTTGCCTATGTCCTGTCCCAGCTCTCCTAGTTTTTTGGTCAGGATTCCTGAAGTTTTTCTTTAGAAGGTAGGAAAAAAAAAGAGAGAGAGAGAGACAGAGAAGAAATTAAAATTAGGTCCTCAATATATTTTGATAACTTATTATATGAAAAATAGAAATATCTAGTGAATATTTTGCTACACGATACAAATTTCTGAGAACAAACTTTTGAAAAATGATTGAGGGCCACATGGTGGCACAGTGGTAATGTAATGGACCCACATGGTTCATGTCTGGGATCACCTTGTACACACCTGGCATACATATGCCAAGGAACTGGGCTGGTTGATGCTGGAGGTGGATCACAGTATGAGGACCCTGTTAGGGGTGACTGTTGCTTGTCTGTCTGTCTCTTTTTCTTTCTCTCGTATGGAAAAATAAATAAACTTTAAAGAAGATGATGAGCCTTATACATTTTTTTCAAAGTTTATTCATCTGTTTCTCCCACAAAACAGAAAGAGAGAAAGAAGCAGAGTGAGACAGACATTCCCTGGCAAGTCCTTACACTGCAATCCACACCCAGTCTGCCAGCCCAAATCATGGGCATGCTTATGGATGCCTAGTGTGCTCAGGAAGGTCCCAAAATCAAACCCAGGACTTTCTCTGTAAAGATCTAGTTGTATTATCACTGTGACACTGCCTGACCTATGCCTTATACATCTTGAAGAACTTGTTTTCTTTTTTTGTATTTCACTACCTGATGAATATTAACACACACACACACACACACACACACACACACACACACACTGTGCCCCAAAGCTCCTCTAATTAAACCCTAGCAGTTTTCCTTGTGTGATTGGAACCACTGATTCTCTCCAAATTCCTTCACTGTCTTTTATTACATCTATCATCAATATATAACAAAACTGAATTTTGTCCCTTATCAATAAAAAACTCCCCAAGATATATAGTCCTAGAGCAAGAAATCAAAATGGTCAGAGAAAGATACTGACTAGTATGCCAAAAATACCTGTCATCACTCAAGGAGGTTCCCAGTACCATCAGATATCAGTTCCACAGCACACATAAATCTTATAAAGACACATTTTAACATGTATATGGAACATTAAAATAAAAATACATATCTTTGGATAAGATAATTATGCTTTACATTACAGGCTGCAATTTTAATTAAAGTTGGCATATTTCTGCTGTGATGATTTTAAAGATTAACTAAGTTGGACAAGATCTCAGATCTTTAACTACACCCATCCTGTTTGTGATTTTTGGCACTCTACATTTTAGGTGTGTTATGAAGATGACAATGTGCCAGTCATCCAAGCTGTCAAACGCCTGCTAAAATCTGTTCAGAGCCAAACTCATTTGCACTCGGATGAACACCTCCCGAGAAGCCATCACTTAAATACCTACAGCTTCAGGTGCTACTCATGACTAGTAAAACAAATTTTACAACACGCAAGAATGATTTTTCCCCAAAGTACTGAAACAAATCCATAGAATAAACCCAGGTAATGAATTGTAGGAGTTATTAGTGCTGTAATTATGGTATATGAAACATTCACATAGTAAAGCATACGGTATGGACATGTATGAAATTACAGAGTTTCAAACATTTTTCCGAAATGACTCAATTAACCTTATTCTGAAACACGCTATTAAGAATATGCCCTCCATTTGGCAGGAGGGACACTTTCATACAGTGTTAGTGGGAGTTAAACTGATACAAATTTCTGACAAACAGTCAGGAATATACATCAAAAGGCCTTAATGTTTGTACATTCTGATCCACTCATCTCAGCGGTAGAGATAAGGAAAGGGAATGAGGGTGATAAGAGTCTTCCAGGCAGAGAAACCTCGTATGTAAAGTGCAGTCACAGAAAGCTTAACCTGCTATTGCGAGTTTCTGGTAGTCAGGGGCTCAGTGTTCACAGTTCGGGGTTTCAAAGCAATCACAAAGGTCATGTGGAATGGCCTGTAAGGTTGCTGAGGCGTGGCTATGTCTGATCGGCTGGGGCTGAGGAATATCCCCTTAGCAGTCAATGTGCCAGTGATTATCTTTCATGTAGTAATTCCCATTACGGATTTGTGGGGCTATTTATATTTTATATTCCATTTCACCATATTATGGGAATACACTACATGTTGTGATGGTATTTTGAAACTTTGGATCCAAGGTCGTCTTTAGAAATATCAGTACACATATGACATGGCAGTACACATGCATATACAAACACACACACATGCACACATACACACATACAAACACACACCAACCAGAATGATTTTCTTGGATAGAAAACGAGAGAAAAATCTTTTCTTTTTTCTTTTTTTATTGGGATAGGGGACAGATAATCTGTTTCTTAATGTATCCATCACTACACATGAATTTGTGTTGAGGGAATCAAAAACCAGAAAATATCAGCATCATAAAATAGGAGTTTATTGCGCTAGGCTGGCCCCATGGCCTAGTGGTTAAGGGAGACAGATTCCCATATAACTAACCAAGCAGTTCAAATCCCAGCCCAGCAGCTTGAAAAACACTCCGGGTATGTATGCATGTGTGTATGCCCTAAATCCAAGCACGATGGAGAAATGGAGGAGAATGGATTGCAATATAACCACACTCCACTGAAGGGGTGCTTTCTCCCTCTTTCTCTGTCTTTCTGTCTCTTTCTGGCAAATGCATGTGCCCTTTGGCAAAGAAAAAATGGGGGGAGGGGGCTTACTGCACATTTATATTACAGTAATAACAAAAGCAAAGAAAATGTAATGAGTAACTCACTGGCTCTCAAAGTTTTTTAGTAGAAGTAACACAAAATTTGTCCATTTATATTTTATAGTCAGAGAAAGTCACTTGGCGATTTCTCAATGTAAAGGAGTGGATTATTTTATTATCCTACCAGAGCCTGAATATTTGTAAGTAATTATTATGAATCTTAGTGTTTTTAAATTGTTGTCTCACTGATTAAAAAAAAAAAAAAAATGAGGGGCCAGATGATGGTGCAGTAGACCCACATTGGAAGGATCCCAGGTTTGACTCCCAGGGCCGCTTTGCAAGCCAACCCACACAGGTGTGTGCATGTGATCCAGGTTGCCTAAGGTTAGATCAGTACCAAGACTTTAGTGGAAGTGTCTGTCTCTCTCTCACTCTTAAACTTTAAAATTATCAATAAATAAATTGTGGCCTAACCTGGCTATATATTCTGATGGTTGAAAGAGCTTCCAGAAGAGTAAAGAAAGAAAAATAATAGTTAACTTACCAGCCTAAGTAATTTGTAGGGTTATAACTAGCAAATGTTCCAAGTAAGAGCTGCCTACAGAGAAACTGTGGAAGCTTTGTCAGTACCCAGCAGGATGAACAAAGCAAACTAAAAGAGTTGAACAGAAAAAAAGTCCATTTTGTGAAAACTACACTACAAAAGCTGATGTGATAGATACAGTGCTTGAGTGGGTCAGTCATGTGAGCTCATAGTAACAAAGACGCACCATTATTTATGAGAAGAAACAGCTCCATGAACATTCAAACCATGCAAGGCAAATCTTTGAATCCCAAGGGTTTTCTCTATTTTTACCAGACCAAAAATAGTAACCTAAAAACTGAGACAGATGTGTTATTTCTTGGAGGTCTCAGAATAACTTTTGATCTGCTGTTTTAAACCCACAAGGAAGAAATAGTGTGATATAACCATTGTCAGGATATAATAAGATTCATTTTGACATCACTTGAAGCAAAATTTGTAAAATAAGAACAAAGGCAACACTGACATTATGATCCTTTTGAAAGCAGATTGACTTATATTCGTAATAATAGTCATGATGCTATTGGTTACCAATACATATGGTTTTGGAAATGCTGAGCTTAAAAGTAAATATATAATTTCCTGGTTTTCATAATTATATTGAAGTTATCGAAGAATATGCCCTTCTTTTCAGAAACACACACTGAAATATCTAGGGCTAAAGGGACATTATGTCTGCAACCTCCCCTCAAATGATTCAGGTGAAATAATTACATACACACACACACACACACACACACACACACACACACACACAGAGAGAGAGAGAGAGAGAAAGAATAGCACAGCAAACAGGGTAAGATCTTAATAGAGAATCTGGGTGATAGATATTCAGAAATCTTTGTGTTATTTTTACTTTTCTGTAGTCTGAAATTATTTCCCAAAAATGTTAATACATAATGCATGAATTTTTTTTTTTGAAGAGATTTTTTGCTATAGGGGCGTGTGCGCTCGCCAGACAGAGAGAAACAAAGTGAGAAATCACCCTGCCGGGGGGGATGGCCACGCTGTAATCCCTTCTCC
This sequence comes from Tupaia tana, assembly GCA_026018925.1. Taxonomy (NCBI): domain Eukaryota; kingdom Metazoa; phylum Chordata; class Mammalia; order Scandentia; family Tupaiidae; genus Tupaia; species Tupaia tana. Next base: position 167,878,260 of record JAKSZU010000003.1, on the reverse strand, counting down.
TCCATTCTCCTCTCAGGATCTTGGGCACGCACGCACATGAGCCTGGCGTGAGTTTAAGCCACCGGGTCTGGGACGCAAACCGCGGTCGACTACATGGGAGTCCAGCGACATAGCCATTACGCTAACTGCTGGTCCCAATAATGCATAAAATTTCAAGGAAAAATTGTTAAAGACTGAATAGTTCTGCTTAGTCAAAACATAAGAGCTATGGAAATAGTTATAGATGATGGTACACTGGAATAAGAATAGATAATGAAGGTTTATTTGTTTTATTGAATACTTACTGTGTGAATGTTCTGGACCTTACTATGTGACTATTCTGCACCCTACTCAAAATAAGGTTTTCTCAAGTACATTGAAATCTCCTCATGATTTTGTATTGTTAAAGACACGTTCAGGGCATATGACAAATAATACTTGGCCTCTGAATTCAAGTCCATACTCTTCACTGAAACACCCAATCCTCCCTAACGGAAAGACAGCACAGTCCTATAAAGCCTTACCTCGGAAATCATAGCACTATGTGTTCTATGCCACAATGAATCATCATATGAAAGTTGTGCAATAATAAGTGAGAGGTGAAGTAAAATAAATATAGTGTGTTTGAATCTCCTGACTATAAATATCCTGAAAGTTTTCATTTAAACTTTGGTCTTACCCTTTATGACAAGGACTTATAAAAATACAAAAAAATGGCAATGATACCTACCGAAGGCAAAGGAACACATTCTAGAGCTGGTTTCATAGAAAAGCAGTTAAAGCACGCGTTCTCTCTCTCTCTCTCTCTCTCTCTCTCTCTCTCTCTCTCTCTCTCCAGCACATGCACCCCTTGACCAAAAGCAAACAAACAAAACACACACACACACACACACACACACACACACACACTCACACACTCACACACTCTGGGCTTCAGGAGAATTTTCTTCCAATATCTCCATAAATAATAGAAATAAACTAAGAAATGCATTTCGGGACCAGCAGCTAGTGTAATGGCTATGTCGCTGGTCTCCCATGTAGTCGACTGCGGTTTGAGTCCTGGACCCAGTGGCTTAAACTCACGCCGGGCGCATGTGCGTGCGTGCCCAAGATCCCGAGAGGAGAATGAAGGAGAAGGGATTGCGGCATGGCCATCCCCCCGGGGGGGGATTTCTCGCTTTCTGTCTCTCTGTGTCTGTCTGGCGAGCGCATGCGCCCTATAGCAAAAACCTCTTCAAAAAAAAAAAAAAAAATAGAAATGCATTTCCAAACTGCTCATCCTCTAATCTGTGGGTCAGAACATTAGGGATAGGTACTTGGAAGGTAGAAAGAACTTTGGCTCACTTACTGACCAGTCCTAACTAACTCAAAGGTTTCTGGGTGCATTTGCCACAAATGCGCCTCTCTTATCCAGAGGCATTGTCTTCCAATCCATTTCCAAGGCTGTTCTTTTCCATTTGCATCCAGATAGCATTTCTCTCAGGATGCAGCAATACCAGCAATCAACCATACTGGACAATTTGAGGCAGACTTGTTGATCTCAATGTAATGACTAAAGAGACAACTACCTTTGCTGCTTTAACATGTGAAGTCATTTGTTGGGACGTAAAATCACTGTCTTGTTGCTAGCATATTATCATTTTAGCAATGAAGATTAGCAGACATAACTCAACCTTTCCAATTAAGGGGTACTTTCACCTTCTTTTCCATTTTGATATGACAGGCATTTTTTTACAAGTATATCTTACTTTCCTAACTACGAAAAATAATTTTTAAATGTTATAACTGAGTTAGCCTGTAAAGTTAAGTCAATAACACCTAAGCCATTATACAACAGCCTAAAGTGTTTGATTAAATGTATGTATAATACTGAATAACAAAAGAACTGATGGAAAAAAATACTTGAGAATATCCTGCATAATCTGGAGTTGCGCATAAGATTACATAATATAACACAAATATCTTCCTTTGTAGACATTTGATAATAAATACCCAATCATAATTAAAACTTTATGTAAAAAGAAACAAACTGATAACATGCCTGGCTAAAGACAAAAAAAGATACTTTCCACTTTAGGGGAAACTTCCTCTATTTATATCATTAAGGGAGATAAATTAAGAAATGCATTTCCGAATTGTCCAAAATCTACTTTGTGAATTGTAATCAAGACTATCAAAAGGAGAGGGTTCCATTAAGTTTTCCGATGGAAAAGTATGTACCATCCTTAAGTCAAAGTGACCATGACTGGTTTTAAAGAGAGAAATGAGAAAATTCAATATACATACCCTGTAGGATACAAGTGAATTTTCAGAGCGTGAATATACATTTTGTTCAGAATGGTCCTGAAAAAAAAAGCTTGTGACTGAGCAGACATAGGATTCCAGGTTTCGAGTAGTTTTCTTCTGGATGTAGCCTAATCTAGGCCTCATCCTTCATTCACCCTGTGTACCTACCCCAGTCCACCCCAGTCTGCTTCATAATCTTAACCATCCTCAATCTCATGTTTTTGCCAAGAGGGAGGGTGCTCTGGTTTAAGGAAGGATGTCTATTTCAAACATCATTTAATGATATTTCTGAAAAACTGAAAATTTTATTCTCTTGTGTGTATAGCATTAAAAATTAGCCTGCTGTCAAAAATCTATGTCAGTTACATAGAGAACGATGGCATATTGAATATACGCCTATAGCTTTACTCCCTTCCACAAACGGCAATAAGGGAATTTTAGCTTTTAAAAACATAAATGCTAGGAACCAGCAGTTAGCGTAATGGCTATGTCGCTGGACTCCCACGCAGTCGACCGCGGTTCGCGTCCCGGACCCGGTGGCTTAAAACTCACGCCAGGCGTGTGTGCGTGCGTGCCCAAGATCCCAAGAGGAGAATGGAGGAGAAGGGATTGCAGCGTGGCCATCCCCCCTGGGGGGTGATTTCTCGCTTTCTGTCTCTATGTCTCTCTCTGTCTGTCTGGCGAGCGCACGCGCCCTATAGTGAAAAATCTCTCCAAAAAAAAAAAAACATAAATCCCCAAGTATGAATAGAACAAGCAAGGGTACAAATTTTACATTTTGGAAAAATGGAAAGCAAATGGAGTAGTGGTTACTAAGACTAAAAAGAAAAAAAAAAATGAATCTTAATCTGGTAGAGGAGGAAAGCCTAAATATATTCATAAAATGCTCGAAAGGCTCAGGTATCAGCAGGACCCAGCACTTCCAGAAATGAGGTGCTAACATAAGGAAAACTAAGAGAGTTAAGGGACAGGGACAGGCTCCATCTCCCACTCTGTCAACAGGAAATTCTCCCTGGTCCTCAGGCAGAACACCAGAAGTTTATTCTCTGGAGATTTATCTTAGTCTGGTACTCCTAAATGTAAATGAGCAACCAAGGTTTCCAGACAACTAAGGAAACCTTATGACACAAATAACAAATTTCTTTAAAAGGCAATAAATTTATTAGAAAATAAAGTTAGGAAAACTCAGGCAATCTCTGAGAAAGAAGAAGAAAAAAATGAAAGGAATAGAAAACAAGAGAAACAAAATAAGAAATCTTATATAAGTGACTCAATCTTTATTTTCATTAGAAAATCAGTGTGCATATTTTAAAATGACAAACTGTACTACAGTCTCCCTACCCACTTTTTCCTGTGCCCTGCTTGGTAACTTCAGAGGCAATCTCTGACTGATTCTTTTTGCTGTTTCTGTCAGCATTTACCTAATGTTGTATGTTTCAATAATTTGTGTATTTTGATATATACAGATACATAAATGTGGGGCATTGTCTAATTACTTCCTATTATGTCATTGGAGCGTTTTGCTCTTTTACACTCCCATTGTCTCTGCTTTTCCTTCTCCGTGATTCCAACACAGGCAATCATTTTTAGATTAAATCAATATTATGTCTAGGTATGTATTACAACTGAGCCCTATACTGTGATTATATTTTCTTTCTTATATTTTCATCAAAGTTAGTTCTCACCATCTTTTTAAATTGAAATGCAATCTAGACACCATAAAGTGGTATACAGTTCAGTGAATTTTTGTAAACTTTAGAGTTGTGGAATTATCACCACAATCTCACTCTGGAACTTTTTCATCTTGCCAAAAAGCTCCCTTGCACCTGTGTGTAGTCAATCCCTGCTTCCACTCTCCATCCCAGGCAATCTCTCATCTGTTTTCTGTCTCTATGAATTTGTCTTTTCTGGAATCCTCATATAAATGAAATCATGCAATATGTAGTGTTTTGGGTCTGGCTTATTTCACTTAGCATAGTATTTTGAGATTTATTATGTCATAATATATATCTGTAGTTTGTTCCTTTTTATTAATGAACAGCATCCTATTTTATGGATATACAACACTTTGTTAATCCATTTACCAGTTGATGAATATTTGGATTGTTTCCATTTTTTGCCTACTATAAATATTGTTGCTGTGAACATACATGTACTCTTTGTGTAGACTTATGTTTTCATTTATTTCCCTTGGGTAGATATCTAGTCATGGAATTTTTGAGTTGTATAGTAAGTTTATGTTTAAGTATTTAAGAAACTGCTGACCAGTTTTCCAAGGTAGCCATTTCATTTATATTCACACAAGCAATGTATGAGAGTTCCAGTTATACCATATTCTCACCTACACTTGATATTGTCAGTCTTTTTAAGCCATTATATTGGGTGTGGCAGTATCTCATGTCAACTCACAGTTTTCTAATGACTATCTTGAGCATTTTCTTATTAGCTTAGTAGACACCAGGACAATTTTTTTTTAGTGAAAAGTCTATGCAAGAATATATTTATTTTTTTTTTTACTTTCTGCCACGTTAAAACAAACTTAGCTGCTTAAAACAAAATAAATTTATTATCTCATAATTTCTGTAGGCTAAAAGTTCAGGTGGGCTGGCAACCAGCAGTTAGTGTAATGGCTATGTCGCTGGACTCCCACGTAGTCGACCGCGGTTCGCGTCCCGCACCCGGTGGCTTAAAACTCACGCTGGGCGCGTGTGCGTACGTGCCCAAGATCCCGAGAGGAGAATGGAGGAGAAGGGATTGCAGCGTGACCATCCCCCCTGGGGGGGGTGATTTCTCGCTTTCTGTCTCTATGTCTCTGTCTGTCTGGCGAGCGCATGCACCCTATAGCGAAAACCTCTCCAAAAAAAAAAAAAAAAAGTTCAGGTGGACTCAACTGGATCTTCTGTCCAAGATTTCACAAGCCTGACATTAAGGACAACAGGACTATGTTCCTTATTAGAACCTCTGGGAAATAATCCTCTTCAAGCTCCCTTAGATTGCCAGCCAATTCAGTTCCTTGTGCTTATATGACTGAAATCTCCACTTCCTACATGACTGTCATCTAAGGACCAGTCTTTTCTCCTAAAGGGTACCTGAATTCTGTCGTTTGATTTCTATGTGGCCTTCTCCAGCAACAGGAAGTTGCATTCTTCTCACATTTTGAATCTTTCTGTTACTATCTTTTTAGATAGAATAAAATTTTTATATCTTTCCAGCTAGCTCATCTACTTTTAGCTTACTTACCTGTTTCTAGCTTTTGAGGGCTACTGTGATCAGATTGAGATCACTCAAATATAATATCCCATCTTAATATCCACAACCTTAATTACATTAGCAAAAGTCCCTTACGTCAGGTCATATAACAAATTAACAGATTCTGAAGATTAGGGAAAGTGGACATTCAGGGAAGGTGGCCTCTGCCTCAAACACCCATTTGTTTTGCAGTTTGTTACTGGGTACTTGTGCTTGCTGGGGAGGGAGAGAGAGAGAGAGAGAGATTGAGTGCCTCCTAGAAGGTTGGCCATGACACAATTCTTTCTCCTCCATTCTCCTCTTGGGATTTTAAGCACTCGTGTACACACACCTGGTATGTTTTTTAAGTTGCTGAGTCTGGATTTGAATCATGCAGTAGGCTATGTGAGAATCCAGCTGTCCTAACCACCACATTGGCCCAAAACACCCATTTTTAATTGAGCTGTTTGTCTTTTTATTAATAACATAAATATGTTTTACATATCCTAGATACAAGTCCTTTAGCACATCACAAACTTTTTTGTCAATGTACAAACAGTATTATAAATATTTCATTTTTAGGATTTCTTTCACACATTCCAATCTTTTTAAAAATATAATTATTTATAGCTATAAAAGCTATTCTTTTTTTCTTTTTTTTTTTTTTTTTTTTTTTTTTTTTTGAGAGGTTTTTGCTTTAGGGCGCGTGCACTCGCCAGACAGAAAGAGACAGAGATACAGAAAGCGAGAAATCACCCCCCAAAGAGGATGGCCACACCGCAATCCCTTCTCCTCCATTTTCCTCTCGGGATCTTGGGCACGCACACACATGCGCCCAGCGTGAGTTTTAAGCCACGGGGTCCAGGACGCAAACCGTGGTTGACTACATGGGAGTCCAGCGACATAGCCATTACGCTAATTGCTGGTTCCTAAAAGCTATTCTTGAAGACAGTTGTCTATGGGGTTAAGGTGGCTGTATCCCACATGGCCAACCATGTGGGTTCAAGTCCTACGCCTAGTGACTTGGAAACCATAGCAGGGATATGTGTGTGTCCATGCCCAAAATCCCAAAAGTAGGTAGAGATGAAAAAGAAGGGATTGCAGCCTAACCATCCTCCATGGTGGAGGAGGGGGGAGTACTACTTCTAACTTTCCAACTCTCTCTCTCTCTGGTAAATGCACATGCTCTCTGGCAAAATTAAAAAAAAATAAAATAAAAAAGTAGTTTATGAACCTTACCAAAGCAAATCGTAGTCATCATTTACCAATTCTAAGATGTATGATTTGCAAATATTTTCTGCAAGTTGGCAGCTTGTCTTTTCAATTTTCTTATTGGTGTTTATGGAAGAGTGTGGAAGATTCACCCTGTTATGATTCTTGTTTGAGGTATGGCTCTCATAACTGTCTCCTGTTATCAGTTCTTTAGTAGAATCCTCTCCTTGAATGGAAACTGTGACTTGCTTCTAACCAATAGGATGCCCCAAAAGTGCTTCTTGGTACATCATTACAAAAGAGAGTAGTGCCCATTTTCTCTTTCCTGCTAGACTGTCACTCTATTCCCTTCCCAGCTTTCAAGAATCAGGTTGCTTTGGGAACCAGCAGTTAGCGTAATGGCTATGTCGCTGGACTCCCATGTAGTCGACCGCGGTTCGAGTCCTGGACCCGGTGGCTTAAAACTCACACCGGGCGCGTGTGTGTGCGTGCCCAAGATCCCGAGAGGAGAATGGAGGAGAAGGGATTGCGGCGTGACCATCCCCCCTGGGGGGTGATTTCTCGCTTTCTGTCTCTATGTCTCTCTCTGTCTGTCTGGCGAGCGCACACGCCCTATAGCAAAAAAATCTCTCAAAAAAAAAAAAAAAAAAAAAAAAAGAATCAGGTTGCTTTGAGTCCTATAATCCCAAGGTACAAAATGTTACCAACAACCCTCCAAATAAACAGACCCTTCCTAGTTGAGCACCAGATGAGACCTTTGCCTCTCTGACACTTTCATTAAAGCCTTCTAAAACCCTAGCAGAAGATCTGCTTGATCTATCCCAATTTCTTATGTACAGAAATCACTAAGATGGAGACACATCTGCACATCCATGTTTACTGCTGCATTATTCACAATAGCCAAGTCATTGGAATCAACCTAAGTACCCATCAAACAATGGGTAGATTGGAAAAATATGGTATATGTACACAACAAAATATTACTCAGTCACAAAAAAAATTTTGTCATTTGACACAAAGCAGACAAACCAAGACAATAGAACACTAAGTAAAATAAGCTGGTCTATAATAGACAAATGTCATATGTCCCTGCTTAATATATACCAAACTGAAGGCTTTGAAAGAATAGAAATAGAGATACTAATGGTAGATACCAGAAGAGGCCAGGGTAAGGGAGGTTATGAGAAAATTTATAATGGATACAAATATGCTTATAAATGAGGAAAAGAGACCAGAGTGGTGATTTCAAGTCTAGAGTGATTTCAAGACCAAAGGGGGTTACCCAAGGAAACACATATTCCTATTACAGAAAAAGATTACAAGGTTGACATAATACTTTACAAATGTCCATTCTAACAATACATTAGTGCAGGATTTTGCTAAAAAGCCTATTCACTGTAGAAAGACTAGACCTCCCCCAAAGTTGGGTTAATTTCAACACACGACCCTTGTCTGAAAGCACCCTCCAATATGCTCATTTCAAATTCAGACAAAGGAAGACTCTCAGATTTGAAAATTATAGCAGGGGGGAACCAGCAGTTAGCATAATGGCTATGTCGCTGGACTCCCATGCAGTCAACCGCGGTTCACGTCCGGACCCGGTGGCTTAGAACTCACACCGGGCACGTGTGTGTGCGTGCCCAAGATCCCGAGAGGAGAATGGAGGAGAAGGGATTGCGGCGTGACCATCCCCCCTGGGGGGTGATTTCTCGTTTTCTGTCTCTCTGTCTCTCTCTGTCTGGAGAGAGCACACGCCCTATAGCGAAAACCTCTCAAAAAAAAAAAAAAAAAAAGAAAAAGAAAATTATAGCAGAGCCAAGTGTCCTGGAAATTAAGGTATTGGTTATGTATTGGAGAAAAAGTAGGTAGATGAACCTATCAACAGTTCAAGAGAAGACAGAAATCCTTAAATATGGAAATCAAGGCATCGAAGAGTATTCATAATGTTTTAGTCTAAAGTAAAAAAATTCTATTTCACTAGTTCAGACTTATGTAATGACTCTCTCTTCTATTGAATTTGCAGTGTTACTGTGGTCTGATCTTTACATTTAAACTCTGGAAGTTAACATTCTAAGTTACTGTTGGTCTTTCTGGACTTGTCCCTACCATTAAGCTGGCCATCCTCTTGGTTGTTTCTTATACTCTCATTTCTGTGTGTCTGACTTTAGCTTTCCTGATATAGCACTCCCTTCAGCACTTCTTGGAGAGCTGGCCTGGTGTTAGTAAATTCTTTCAGGTTTTGTTTATCTGAGAATGTTTTTGTCTTTTCTTCCTATGTGAAGGATAATTTTTGTGGGTATAGTATTCTTGGTTGAAATAGTTTTTCACTTAACATTTTGAATATATTTTCCCATTCTTTCCTTGCTTGCATTATTTCTGATGAGAGATCCAACATTAGCCTTATGGGATATCCTTTGAAAGTAATTTGATATTTCTCTCTTTCCAATTTTTGTATCTTGTCTTTTTTTGGTTTTGGTCAATCCGGCTATGATGTGCCTCGGGGAAGATCTTCTTTGGTTGATTTTATGTGGGGTCCTTTGTATTTCTTGAGTCTGGATATTTGAGTGCTTCTCTAGGTTTAGAAAGTTTTCTTGCAGGATTTCATGGAATAGGTTATCAATGCCCTTATTAGTCTCTTTACCTTCTGAGATACCGATGATCCAGATGTTTGGGCATTTAATGGTATCTAGTATTACTCTTATGTTTTTCTCATTTTGGGAGGTTATTTTCTCAGTCTTTTTGGTGAATTTTTCTAGGTGAAAGGTTCTATCTTCTACATCTGAGATTCGATCTTCTGCATGACCTAATTAATCTGCTTTTGATATTTTCAAGGGAAGTTTTGATTTTCTGTATTACAGCCTTCATCTCTAACAGTTCTGTTTGATTCCTTTTTTTGATGTGTATCTCCTCTCTCAGATTATGCAAGAACTTCCTCACCTCCTAGAACTTGGTGTTTCTTTTTCTCCTGCATCTTCTGGAGCTCATTGTTTCTATTCTCTTGCATCTCTGTTAGTTTTGTCACTATTTAAATTCCTTTCTGGGGGAGAGGTTTTTGCTATAGGGCAAATGCGCTTGCCAGGAAGACAGAGAGAGACAGAAAGCAAGAAATCACCCCCCAGGGGGGATGGCCACGCCACAATCCCTTCTCCTCTATTCTCCTCCTGGGATCTCGGGCATGCACGCACAAGCTCCCAATGTGAGTTTAAGTCACCAGGTCCAGGACTCAAACCATGGTTGACTACGTGGGAGTCCAATGACATAGTCATTACGCCAACTGCTGGTCCTTTAAATTCTTTATCTGACATATCCATGAGTTCCCTTATATTCTTTGTGAAGGAAGAGGAGTTATTCTTTTCCATTAGAGGAGAGAGATTTTCTTGGCTTCTCATATTTCTTGTGCCTCTGCAGTGGTTTCTGGTCATCTGATGGATTATATGTTTTTTCCTATTTTTTGGAACTAAATCTGAGCATTCAGAGGAATGTAGAAGGAGGTGACTTATAGTCTGGCTCCTAGCTAGACCTGGGGAGCAGGAGGATAAAGTCTGGGCAGAGGGTCTTCAGTGGTCAAAATCCCTCAATGGGACTGCTCAGAACTCAAATATAGAGGGCTGCTGATTGACTTATCCTGGTTCCTGGCTAGACCTGGGGAGCAGGAGGGTAAAGTCTAGGCAGAGGGTCTTCGGTTGTTGAAATCCACACCTTTTGAAAATTCTAAAGGCTGCTAGGATATTTGAAATGGTAAAAAAAAGTTTATTTGTTAAGCAAAAGTTCAATTGAACAAAACATCTTGGTACCAACCAAAGGTGCAGATGGAGTGCCTGCAATGATTAGCCACATGTTTATTTTCACTTGTAGGGTGAAGATAGAAGCTGTACACACAGCACCAAGGCTCATTATAGGCTCCACTGTATTACACTGGCATCCAGGAGCCGTCTACATTCTATATGAAGAGTGCCTTCTACAGTGAAAGTCACTTTGTCAATTCAAGGGACAAATGTATCCTCTCATCAAGAATTGAAGGTAGAAAATTAAGTTCTTAAGTGTACAAAAAATCATTAGATTTCAGAAAAGTTATAAAATGGATTTTTGAAGGCTGGACAAAGTTTTTGTTATTGCTGATGGAATGTTTGTTTTCTTATATTTACATTTTAAAACAAATGATATCCTCAGAATCATTATAAAAGGAGCTACCAGGACCAGCAGATAGAGTAGTAGTTACATCGCTGGACTCTCACATAGTCGACCACAGTTCAAGTCCTGGACTTGTGACTTGATACTCATGCCAAGCACGTGTGTGTGCATGTCCAAGATCTTGGGAGGAGAATGGAAGAGAAGGGACTGCAATGTGGCCATCCCCCTACAGAGTGATTTCTTACTTCCTGTCTCTCTGCCTCTCTCTGTTTCTCTCTGTCTCTCTCTGACGAGCACATGCACCCAATAGCAAAAATCTCTCTTAAAATCTCTGGATTGGCCTGGCTTACTTGGAAAATGATTAGGGCCAAACACATGAGATAAATCTTTCCCTTTAAGACAAAAGTCAGTGAGTTGTTGCTATGGAGTCTTAAACAACTGCCATAGTTCATTATTGTGTTGCTACGTAGAAATACATAGAGAATGGGTGATTGATAAAGAACAGAAGTTTACCTGGCTCATCATTCTGGTGGCTGAGAAGTCCAAAGACATGATGGTAGTATCAGAATAGCTTCTGGTGCTATAACACATGGCAGAGAAGAGTGGAAAAAGTCAGCAAAGCTGTGTTGAGAGAGACCTGTGGGTAGAAGCTCTTAGTTTTTTTTAACAACCCACTGTCACAGAAACTAACCAATTCTCAGGAGAGTGAGAATTTACCCCCTCTCCAAAGACTGTATTAATCTATTTGTGAAAGTGATGCCTTCCTGATCCAGATATTGCCCACCAGTCTTCATGTCTTAAAGGTTTTGTCATCTTTTACTGCCATTACATTGGGGAAAAATTGCCAACACATGAAATTTGGGGGACAAATCGTTGTCCAAACCATAGAAACAACTTCGGAGCCAACAGCTCATGACACTCAAATATTACAAAATACTGTATCAAGCAACCAGATGGACAATGAAAGAGTCAAAGTCTGCCTGGCCTCTATGTCTAAGTCCACTTATCCCCTTTATTCAATCTTATAATATTGCATATCTCTTCCTTATAGTTTCCATGATTATAACTTTATATACTTTTTTATTGCTAGAGACACATGCACTCACAAAATGATAATAGGACTAGAAAGAGTGAGCCCCCCCCCTCTACTGGTATGTGGTCATAGTGTGATCCTCTGTCCTCCATATTTCTACCCTATCAGTATTAGGGTATGGACAAACATCTGGTGTGTTTTTCAAGCCACCAGTCTGGGATGTGAACTGTGGTCAGCCATGTGCGATATGGCTTTCTATGCACAACACTTACATGGCTAACACTATAATTTTACTTGGGAGGAGAGGCCCACCAATCTCGGTTTTATCAAGCCCGCCAGGAGATTATGATGCTTGTTTATAAGTCTGAGAACCACTGGTCTAAGTCACTGTACATCAGGTCTTTCTGAAGGCCAAATGTAATTCTAACTAAAAATGCATTTTACTGATGGGTATAATAAGAAATTTCACTATTCTTTCAGAAAAAAAATTAAGACAGATCTTCCCTTCATACACAAAACTGAACTTCAGATAAAGATTTCATATATTTTTTTCTGTGTACATGCATGTATACGTGTGTGTGTGTGTGTCTAGTTATATGTCACACAATGACATCTCAATGACAAACCATGTATCTGACAATAGACCCATAAGAGCATAATAGACCATGCCATATAGCCTAGGTATATGGCAGGCTATACCATCCAGGTTTGTAGTACATAAGTATGCCCTATGATGTTTGTACCACAAAATCATCTAACAACATATTTTTCAGAATGTATCCTCATTGTTTAAGTGACATGTGACTGTATGCAAATGTTCCTCAACTCACTGTGGGATTATGTTCCAATAAACTCATCATATGTTTAGAATACTGTATGCCAAAAATGCAGTTAACACACCCAACCTGCTGAACATCACAGCTTAGCCTAGCCTGCCTTAAATGTGCTCAGAGCCCCTACGGTTGGGAAAAATCATCTTGCAAAGTCTACTTTAAAATAAAGTGCTGCAAAGGGGTGGTAGGTGGTGTGGTGGTTAAGGCGCTGGACTCCCAACGGCTGACAACGGTTCGAGTCCTGGACCTGGCGGCTTGCTTTCTTGCTTTCCCTTTCTCTGTCCCTCTCTGTCTTAAATTTTAAAAATAAGTGATAGTAACAGATAAAAGGAAATAAACAATTCTTTAAAAAACTAAGGTGCTGGGACCAGCAGTTAGCGTAATGGCTATGTCACTGGACTCCCATGTAGTCGACTGCGGTTCGAGTCCCAGACCCAGTGACTTAAACTCATGCTGGGCGTGTGTGCCCAGGATCCCCAGAGGAGAATAGAGAAGGGATTGAGGCATGGTCATCCCCCCTGGGGGGTGATTTCTTGCTTTCTGTCTCTCTGTCTCTCTCTGTCTTTCTGGTGAGCGCACGCACCCTATGGCAAAAACCTCTCCAAAAAAAAAAAAAAAAAACCTAACGTGCTGAACCATTCCTATAGCCCAGTGGTTAAAGAAGCTGGATCTTGAGACCAGCAGATGGCATAGTGGTTATGTTGCTGGACTCCCACATGACTGACCACAGTTCCTCAACCAAATGGCTTGAAACTCACACCAGGCACATGTGTATGGGTGCCCAAGATTCAAGGAGGAGAAGGGATTGCGATGTGGCCATCCTCTGGGAGGGGTGTTTCTTGCTTTTCCTGTTTCTATCGCTCTCATTCTCTTCAGTAAGTACATGCACATTAGGGCAAAAAAACCTCTAAAAAAAAAAAAAAAGGAGGCAGAGCTCACATATCCAACTGGCATTCAAATCCTGACTCTGATGACCTGAAAACATGCCATGTGCATGTGTGCATGTTCAAAATCCATAGAGGATGGATAAATGGAGGAGAAGGGGTTGTAGCATGACCACATCCTATTGGGAGATGCATTCTCTCTCTCTTTCTCTCATGTTCTCTCTTTCTGTCTCTCTGGGGAGTGTATGTGCCCTCTGGCAATTAAAAAAAGAAAGAGAAGGAAAGAGAAAATGAGAAAGAAAGAAATAAAGAAAGAAAGAAAAAAAGTAAGAAAAAACATTTTTTAGTTTTTCTTTTCTTTGTAAAGGCCAAAATAAAAATCCTCAAAAAAAAAAAAAAAAATCAATCTAAATAGAAAATCCATTTCTCTTTCCAACATCACCTTGGAGCTGTAATACAGGTCAGCATACTCCCGTATATGTGTGTCTATACAACATATGTTATATTCCCTAGATTCTTCTTTCCTCTCCTAATGTTAGGATTCTATTTTCACCACAACATAAAGAAATGTTAATAGTCTACAGGACAGTTTAGGAGAGTTTTAAGTTAAAATTATGGTGACAGGATGAATGATCTGGACCCTGCTGCTTGAAGATGTCAAGGACAAGTGTTATTATCAGGCCATTTTCCTGGTATTTATAAAAGTAAAAAATACATAGATGATGACTAACTTCCAATATGGTCAGGAGAAAAAAAAACAAGTTATTAACCCTGAATAAGACATTTTGGAGCTGCTAAGAGGTTTTGTTTGTTTTCCCATCAGCTTTTACTTAAATTAGTGGAGGAAAATGTCTTTTCAGATTTCCACTATTATGCACACAGCCATAATTCCTGGATAGATATAGGCCAGATGGGGGTTGGTCCCTGACGTGATCAGTGGAGTTGAATTCAGTTAGTGCTGCTGGTAAGTGGTGCTTGCAAAAAGCATGGTGTGCAAAAATATGTCCACTCCAGAACCGGATAACCTGCTTCCCTTCTGTTCTCCTCCTGACATTCACAGACTGAACTCCCTAGGGTGACATAATTAGAAAGGACCCTTCCTGTGGTAGAGCTGCCTTGCCCAGCAATCTTCCAATTTTTCAGTCTACTAAATTGCCCGAGGCTTTCTTTTCCTTTAACGTTTACCGCTTGTCTTCATTTTTAAGCCTATAACCTACAACATAGTACTCTCTAGGTCCTTGTCTCAGCTCACCACTGAATTGAGAAACTTAAAATTGATGAAAGTTTTGAAAAATAGGTAAGATGAGAAAAATATCAAAGAAACTGAGATTACTTAATCTGGAGAAAGGACAATGAGAGGTAACAGAATAAATGATGTGCTGTAGCCAGCTCATACAAGCTCCTAAGAGTTAATGATAAATTTTTAGTAACTTCACAAACTGTTTGTAAACAGTCATGAATCAAAAGTAAATCATAATACATCAACTATTCTAAACAAAAGAAATACAAGGGGGAATGTGAAATAGGTGGCTAGCATTTCTGTATTCCCAATTCATGTCTCTAGTAATAATTGAGGGAAAAAAATAGATTTTAACTCTTGATATCTATCATAGCATTTTTGCTATGCTTTAGTTCAGCTTTTGGAGGGATATAAGGAATAGAGACCATCTACATTAAGTAGCACAAGGAAAGGAAAATTACTGTAAGGGCTCACACTGAAAGAGAAAGGAAAATGATTAGAATCACAATGGAACCTGGCCTAGGGACACTGGAGCTAAATGGCTTTAGATTTCTAGGACTCCATAGGTATTCATTCCAGTGGTTCTCAGTCTGCACAGTTCTGCTCCTTCTTTCTGTTCCACTCTCAGCTGGCTTCTTCATAGTTTTTGGCTACCCATCCTTTTACATAGAGTGCTCTAGCAAGTACTTAATTCAGATTTCCAAAAGACAATATGATCGTCTCGATGTATACTTTTGTGACAGGGTGGATACCTGGCCTATAAATCAGTTCCTAAGGTCAGGTGCCTACTCTAGTCCACTCACTTTTGCCTCACTGGGACCATCTGGCCAGACTCAATCACCTAGGCAGCAGTGGCTATTGAAAGAGCAGTTAAGCATGGTAGGTGGTTCCAGTTACAATTGCAAGTAGGTCAGGAGTGAGCAAAGAGGGGCCCAGGACTTACCGGAATGCATTTTGGGGAAGAAATATAGTAACAAGGCTGTCGGGGGGGGGGGGAAACCTTTACTCATTTTGTTGCTTATTTAACCAATTGATTCTGCCAATTGTATCCCAATAAATTTGGAGCTGGAGCTCTGTGTACATGATGTAAATATAATTACATAACCAGGATGTTGTAGTTTCTTCTTGAAACAAATACCACAGAGTTAGCCATTGATCCAGTAGATAATATCGTGATACTGCAAGTGAAGAAGCAATCACATGCATAGAAGCTCCTTAGCAACACAAATTTTCAGTTTCAATTTTTGGCTTAATAATCACCATCAAGTTTATGAATAATGTCTGTAGAAAAATAAGAAAGAGTTTTACTTTGGTCTTTAAAAGAGTTTTTAGTTCTAAAACTTCACTTATATGTTTAAATTATTCAAATGCCTAGAAATGCTATGTTCGAGAGTTTTGAATTATATTGATGCTAAATGACTGACTCTGCAACTCAAGTTCCATATCAAGCAGCTTGAAAAACACGCTGGGTGCATGTGCATGTGTGTCCAAAATCCCAACAGGAGGGAGAGAAGAAGGGATTACAGCATGACCATCCCCCATGGGGGTGCTTTCTCACTTTCCCTCTCCCTTTCTACTTCCTGTCTCTCTCTGGTGAGCACATATGCCCTCTGGCAAAAAAAGAAAAAGGAAAAGAAAAATGATTAACAAGTGGATTATGCTATGCTTTTTTCAAAAATTATACTTGGGAAATACATTTAATTAGAGGAAGTGTATTTAGAACTGTAGCAGATTGTTTAAAGTAAGTAACTTTCAATGTAACGCTTATAGTAGTACCTCTGCCACATAATGTTACATATTACAGCCATTTCAGGTGTGCTAAAATAACACATGTCTGTACTTCAGGCTAAGGTTATTCCTTTTTACTACAGCTACTTAGATAATACAGAATTTCAGCAGTTATGGGAACTCACTCCAGTTATTTACAGAATGAATATGCTTTAAAAGATTACTACACAGCTATTACTCGTATAAGCATCATTACATTTCTCTAATTTCTTTAACTATTTTATAAATGTGAGTTTGGCATTTCTTTGTGTTAGTTAAATATTTTTTTTCCTTTTTTAATGCTTACAGTATTTTTGATATGTTAGTAGGTAGGAGCAATCCCTGAGAGAAATTATATTTCTACTAATTTAGACAGGTAAAGGTTCAGTAATTAATTTGAAATTTGAGAGATTTAACGTTACTGTTTTCCAAACAATCGAATCAAATTGTAGATTCATAACTATAAAAGATAGCTTAAATATATGTAGGTTAGAAACAACAGCAGCAAGGAAAAGCATTAGTAAAAGGAAAAATAATGGATTAGTCATGATGGTTTACATGTAATAATTGCTAGACCTGAGCCTCAAATTTAGTTCTAGGGTTCCTGTCAGTGAAACTGATTGACTGAAAAGAGTAAGTTACAGAGATAAAAAATATATATCAGTTTCTTGGTACGCTAACCAGCAGTTAGCATAATGGCTATGTCGCTGAACTCCCATGTAGTCTACCACAGTTCGATGTCCAGGACCCGGTGGCTTAAACTCACGCCGGGCACATATGCGTGCGTTCCCAAGATCCTGAGAGGAGAATGGAGGAGAAAGGATTGCAGTATGGCCATCCCCCCCGGGGGTGATTTCTCGCTTTCTATCTTTCTGTCTCTCTCTATATTTCTTACGGGTACATGCACCCTGCAGCAAAAACCTCTCCAAAAAAAAAAAAAAAAAAAGATTTTTATTGATAAATATGATACAGGCATGGAAAAATACACAAAACAGAATGTGCAGTTCAAAGAATTATCACAAAATAAACACTCCTACACCCATCCAGAATAAAGAAAATGAACAAAGTCAATAAATACCTAAGATACTCCCCTCCCTCTACCTACTTATTACTGTTCTTCCTTCCACGGCAAGAGTAACCATTATCCTGACTCATGATAATTGCTTCCCAGATTTTTCTTTACAGTTTTAACACAGGCTTATATCCCCTGAACAAAATAATTGAATTTGCCTATCATAATTCACATAGGATTTATTTAGTATTATAGAGACACAATGGGAAGGAGGAAAGTTCAGCCTCTTTTTTCTCAAATTTATGTTAATGGAGCTTTATCCATGCTGGTGCACAGCGCTGTGGTTTGTTATTTTCTTTATTGTGTAATTATTTTGCTGTCTGATTATAGTTCAATATATGTACCATCTTAATTTTAAAAGGTATTTGATCTGCTCATGGTTGGGGGTAATTTTGAATTTTACAGTCAAAAGCATTTTTATAAAATTTATCTTTATAAACAAGCAAAAACCTCTCCAAAAAAAAAAGATTTTTACTGATAAATATGATACAGTCATGGCAAAGTACACAAAACAGAATGTGCAGTTCAAAGAATTATCACAAAATAAACACTCCTAAACCTACGCCTTTTTATTGGATGTATTTCTAGAAGTGGGATTGTTGGATCAGAAATTGTTTTCACAAGTGGCTGGACCAAGTTATACTTTTATCAGCAGTATATGACAGTTTACATTGGATTACTTCCTTGATCCCTGTACTGTCTGTCTTTTATTTATTTTTTTATTTTTTATTTTTTTGGAAAGGTTTTTGCTATAGGGCGCATGCGCTCGCCAGACAGACAGAGAGACAGAGAGACAGAAAGCGAGAAATCACCCCCCAGGAGGGATGGCCATGCCGCAATCCCTTCTCCTCCATTCTCCTCTTGGGATCTTGGGCACGCACACACACGCGCCCGGCGAGAGTTTAAGCCACCGGGTCCGGGATGCAAACCGCGGTCGACTACATGGGAGTCCAGCGACATAGCCATTATGCTAACTGCTGGTCCCTACTGTCTGTCTTTTTAATTCTAGCTATTCTGATATGGTTTGTGTGTGCATTTTCCTGATTAAAGATGGAGTTAAGCATCTTCTTGAAAGTTCATTGATCATTTGGATTTTCCCATTCAAGTGTCCCACCCATTTTTCTTATCAATGATCAATCATTTTCTTAGCAATTTATATCAGTTCTTCATATTATATATATATATATATATATATATATAGATAGATAGATAGATAGATAGATATAGATATAGATATATGGGACTGTGTATATATAGTCCCTTAATTATACATCTTAAAAATATTTCCTCCCAATCAATGCTTTGCCTTTCATTCTCTAATGTCATCTTTGAATGACAGAAGGTTTTAAATTGCCAATTTGTTATAGCCAAATTTATAATTATTTTCTTTATGGTTGGAGACCTTTTTGTTCTATTTAAAATTCATTCTCGGTCATAAAGACAATTTATATCACCTTCTAAAATATTATTGTATATTTACAATTAAATTTATAATCAATTTTCTCTTTACTTGGGAATATGGTTTCTTTCATTTTTCATGTGAATGTCAAAATGACCAAGCACTTCTTTTTTATGAAAGTTCTTTTTCCATGCTCAGGAGGATCACCTTTGCTTGAATCTAGTTTCCATTTATTTAGAGATCTGTTTCTGGACTATTTTTTCTTTCATCTCGTTTACCTGTTATTTCACCATTTTAACATAATCTTAACCACCAAAACATCAAATAATTTTGATACATGGTAGATATCCAAATTCATTAGTCTTCAAGAACTCTTTATGTTTTTTGGATATTGTTGGCTCTCTTTATTTCTTTTCTTTCTCTTTCTTTCTTTCTTTCTTTCTTTCTTTCTTTCTTTCTTTCTTTCTTTCTTTATTTTTGAGAGGTTTCTGCTATAGGGCACGTGCGCTCGCCAGAAAGACAGAGAGAGACAAAGAGATAGAAAGCAAGAAATCACCCCCCAGGGGGATGGCCACTCCACAATCCCTTCTCCTCCATTCTTCTTTCAGGATCTTGGGCATGCACGCACACGCACCCAGCGTGAGTTTAAGCCACTAGGTCCAGGACTCGAACCCCGGTCGACTACATGGGAGTCCAGTGATAAAGCCATTATGCCAACTGTTGGTGCCGCCCTCTGCATTTCTACATAAATTTTAGAATAATCTAGTCTCACACAACCATTGAGACTGCGGGCATATTTGCATTGAATGTATAGATCAACTGGGGAAGAACCAAATTGTAACAGTATTGAATATCAGAACCCATAACATAGTATAAGAAGGTCTGTAGGACTGACAATCTTTGGTTTAATTTTATGTGCAGTTATTTGCTACCTTGTCCTATTTAAAATCATTGCTTTTAACCTCAGTTTTTGTTTGTTACTATTTATTGAAACGATTTGTCTTTGAATATGAACTTTGTGTCTAGCAACCCTGCCAATTCCTTTATTAATGTAATGATTTTTCGTATTTTAATTTTTCTATGTACATACCATCATCTTCAAATAATTAACTTTATCTCTTCTTCTTGACAAATAACTACAAAACCCGCACTACTCTGAATCTCAGTACCGTGTGACTGTAGTTGTAAATTCAGTAAAAAGCTATCAGTGATTCAACCTCCCTCCCACCTGCGCACCCTCACGCCCAGCTACCGGGAACCGACCACCATGCCCACAATTCCTCCCAATCGGAAGACGCCTGAGCTGCGGAAGCGCGCGCCGCCGGCGCCCGGACGGCGCTGCCCGTCGC
This sequence comes from Tupaia tana, assembly GCA_026018925.1. Lineage (NCBI taxonomy): Eukaryota > Metazoa > Chordata > Mammalia > Scandentia > Tupaiidae > Tupaia > Tupaia tana. Next base: position 167,857,847 of record JAKSZU010000003.1, on the reverse strand, counting down.
CCGAACACAGCCAATCAGCGGCCGCCAATTACGCGCGCCCACCGGCCAAGATGGCGGCGGCCTCTGGCGAGGAGGCCCGTTGATAGTGCCGTTGCTCCGCTCCTCTCCTTGCAAAATGTGAAAGAAGCGGCTGGGAGACGGGGGGAGTCCTAGGCAATGAGTCGGCGAAGAAAACATGGGGACAGCCCTGGCGCGAAGATTACGCCGTGCAAAACTGTGGCGGCTGAGGAATGCAGCTCGGGGGTCGAGCCAGGGAGGAGGCGACTGAGGTCGGCTCGCGGCTGGGGGCTCCCCGGGGCCGGAGAGGCGCCTTCGTGGCCAAGGCTGCAACAAGAGCAGCCTCCCGCAGCCGCTTCGTGCAGTAAAAGTAATCCCGAGGGTGAGACGTCGGCAGCGCTGCCAGCCTGGGCTTCTGCGCTGCAGCCCCACAGCTCAGTTTGCTACGGGGAAATGTAGGGGGTGGGGTGGGGTGGAGTCTGGCGGTTTTATTCTCCAGGCTTCTCTCGGGAGTCCAGAAGTAACCCCCTACCCCTCTCCGAAGGCTTGTGTCTGCGATTTGGGGCACTGGTCACTTAGATTTTACCACCTATCGTCACCCCCGCCACAGTAATAGGTGCGGTTTACCTGTTTGGGGAGGGCGGCGAACTTATGCTGCTCCTCCAGTCATCGGCTTGGCGGGGCGAGGAGAGCGAGCTGATAGGTCGGTTGGCCTCAGCTTATCTCTAGGGGAATTATTTTTTGCCCTGATTGCTTTAAAATAGTCACATCCCGTCTCTTCAAAGCCTGAGCGATGTCTCACGTTATGAATAAACCGGAAGTTGCCACGTGTAACATCCCTTAAAGTAGGAAACTTAGAGCCACTTTCACTGACTAGTTTTTGGAGTATCCCATAGGAACAGAAACTCAATCTAAATGCCTTTTCCTAGAGCATGTCCGTGACTTTCGTCATCTTAGGTGTCTTTAACTTATCCCCGTAAAACAATTTGGGAGTAAGAAAAAGAAAATTGTAGACATCTGAAAAGTGATTCAAAAATTCCCAAGAAATGGATTACTAATTTTTTTTTAAGTAACATGGGTTGAATAGAGTTTGTCAGAGGGGGCTAAACTTTTGCCGAATTTTCTATTAGGAGACTTGATTACAGGTGCTTCCCCATAACCTCCTAGTTCCAGTGATAAAGGAGTAACTAGGTTATCAGACTATAGTAAACGAATTCTCAGGGCTGCTAGATGATCTAAAAGACCTACTGTTTACAGGGTCAAGAGTTACACAGATTTTTATGCGAAAACATTTTATTTGTGACTAAAGTAATATTACGGTCTCCAGGAGGTAATTTAAGACTAAGTTATTACGTGACTTTGGGGTATTATGAAGTAAAGCAATGCTTTAAAATGCAACAATTGTTACTTTAATCTTATTTTCTGTAGAGAGAGATGAAACACCAAAGAGAATGCTGAAAGTGGATTTATTGTCATCTACCTTCAGTTCTCCTAATGATCCAGATGGACAGAATGATATCTTTTGGGATCAGAATTCTCCTTTAACGAAACAATTAGGTAATTGTTATTGCCATTTGCCATTTCTATGTGGGTAAATATTTGATAAATGATTATGATTTAACTATGATTTTCAGTCTAAAAACAAATCAAGAACTTTTATATAGCAGCTAGTTTTTAAGAATCTTAATGGGATTTTCTCTCTGTTATGCATGTGATGTCAGAGTGCCTAGTCTTTTAAATTGCAGTAATTAAAATCATTTTCTGAGAAGTGACAGCTATTTTTAAAAGTTAGAGACTTTTTTTGTCATTTAAAATTCATAGAAATGTCCTTATTTCTTCAGGTAAAGGAAGAAAAAAGCAGATTTATACCACAGATACTGATGAAATTTCACATATTGTTAATCGTATTGCTCCTCAGGTAAATATTACTAGATTTATAGTTATTTTAAAAGAGTAAAAAATATGCCACCAAGTCTTTATACAGTTCAGTTATATGGAAATGTTTTTTATAATTATCTCTTCAAAAAAATAAGGCATCAAAGAATACTTTAACTTTTGCACTTTTGAAATGCATGTTTTGAAAAAGAATATATATTGCTCTAAGTAGATATCTTGTTTTACTTTTTATAAAGTAATGATTTTTTATTAGAGCTTTGTGTTTAACATGACATCATTTTTCAGGTTACTGAAACAATGGAATAAAGCATTAAGTATAAACCTTTACTTGTTTATTATCTACAGTACAGTAAAAACTGCTCTTCTTAATACTCATCAACGTCCAGAAGCATCAAGAAACACTTAAAAAATGAAAAGAATACAAGATTTAGATTTAGTCCTCATTTAGCCTCCTTTGCTGTATGACCCTAGGTGAATCATTTAAGCTCTCATTATCTCCATTCATTCAGCCACAAACTTATTATTAGTCTTGTACTCCTCATTGGATTCTTATGAGGATTCCATTAGATGAGTAAAAATTATAAACTATAGAGTACTGTCGATTAAACTTATTAATTATGATTATTTCCCATAATAGAACCATCTTCAATTTTTTTTTCTCGTAACATCCATACTTATATTGCTTGATTGAAATAGAAATACAGGTTGAAGTCAGTCATCTGACACAAGGGGATCTATATCATATTAGTCCTTTTATTAGTAGTAGTAAGCATGGGCCTAAGAAATGAAACTGTTCTGAGTTTCTTTACTTTCCTCTCTCTCTTTTTTTTTTTTTTTTTTTTTTGTGTGTGTGTGTGTGAACAACTTTTAAATCCAGAGACATCTCATTTTAGACATTCTTAGTGTCTTCAGGAAGAGAAAGATTGGTATTTTTTCTTAACATGCCCTTGGATAGTTACTTTTGTTTGGACCATAAACAATAGATGGCACTGGCCCAAACTGTGGTTATAAGGAATCGCATCATCCAGGTGAAAGAGCCATGAAATAAAGTTTTTTTTAGCATTTGTAAATATCTGAAATTACAGCTAGCACAGTCAAAACAACTCTGTGTAGTTACTAGAGCTACATTCCATGTTTGGCATGTCATAGAAATTCATTTAACACGGGTTTCATTAAATAATATTTGAGCCGTAACACTGCTTTTTCTATAAGTTAATAAGAGATCTTCATTAATTGTGGATTTCACATGAAAATATAATAAGATGTGCTCAGGCTAGCAAGACTAAATAGCGATAAAAAGATAGTTGAGTAAATTATTAGACCCTGTATCTAAATGGGCTGGAAATAATGGCTCACACAGAAATGGCAACAGTACTCACGTGGTAACTTGTGTAAAAGGAAAAAAAAAATACAATGAAATTATTAGGTCATTAGGAAAGTCATGACGTACTTTTCTGTTTTTCTGTGCAAAAGTGCATCATGACTTTCCCAGCAAGCCTATATTTCCTTTTAAACCTTACCCTCTTCAACTGAACACTTTGTTTTTGTTTTTTTCTTTAATTTGCCAGGGGGCCTGTTCAGTGGCTGGGGCAGGGATGGAGGGGTAGTTGTGTGAGGAAACAGCCCCCATGGGGCATGGTCCCGTGACAGTTCCTTCTCTATTTCTTGCTCCTTTTGGGATTTGGGGCACATACACACACATGCACCTGGCATGTTTCTCAAGCCAGTAGGTCCTGACTCAGACTGGGCAGTCAACCATGTGAGATCCAGCTGCCTTACTCACCACACCATTTGCTGGCCCCAACTGACCACTTTTAAAGTACATAAATCATGTAAAGTATCAAAAGGTTCTTAAAAAGTTTGTCATGGACTCAGAGTGACAAATACTCATCTTGTTTATTTTTAGATGAGTTATCCTTAGATCACTGTTTAGTTTCTCTTTAATGTTTTCATAGATGGAAATTCTAAAAAAAATTGTTGAATTTGCGGTTCCATATTAATTGAGCAGTCATTTAACTTTCTTCAGGCATAGTTTTCGTACAGTATGTTTAGATACCATATGCAGTATGTATATTATAGTTGTAAATCAAAAAACTGTGATTATTTAAAATATAATGCTTATAAATAGTATGCTAGCCTAAATAGGACCAATGCATATATTAAGTTGGGCTCATAAAGTTGTCATAATTCTCTAAAAACTGAATGAGTTTGAACTTGGTTAATGGACAGAGTCTATAATTAAATCATGGAGAATGTTATTTTTCTTAAGTTTTAAGAGTGTTGTTGAAACAAAAAAAGAAGGCATATTGAACTTGAAAATGAGATTATTGTTTGATTTTTTTTTATATTTCACAAAGCTAATGTCAACTAGATGCAGGTGGACTTTAAGAAAACTACTTGTTGAGTCACTGAGGATTTCAAAGTACCAAACTGTAGGGGTTATTTTTTTTACCTAAACCTTCTTGTAAGTGAAGATAAGCTAACACCTCATGTCCACTATTGGTAGATGCTGAATATCGTAGGCAAGACCTTGCCTTTGAGCACTCTATACTCTGATGATAAGATTATTGTTTTTAGTTTGTGTGATATTTATGTTTATTCTATAGACTATAAAAACAGAGTAGGAAATAGATCATCTTTTTGATTTGTTAGTTTTCAGTTAATGCACCAAGCTCATTATCTAATTTTTTATGTGACAGGTGGCTGAAATAATAACAGAAATACCTGGAACTGAAATGGCCTTTTCCTAGATTTTGTACTGGTTAACTTTTTCTTTCTCTGCTTGTGTTGGTTCTTACCCCTATCTCATCTAAACATTCTCTTACCTCTAACTCAGTCCAGATGTCTATGTAAGTGTGCTAAATAGAAGTCAACATGAATTGTCCAACTTTAGATAAAGATATACTGGGGATAAGGAAAATATGAAGATCAGATGGTAACAGGAAGAATTTTATATATATATATAGATAGATAGATAGATAGATATAGCTACATATATACACATATGTATATATGTATGTATATCTATATATACACATATATGTATATATATCTATATATACATATATCATTATATATATGTATATATATCGTTTTATTCTTAATTCTGATGATTTCTGCCTCACTATTTCTGATATTGATGTTTTTGTGTCTTTCGACAGTTGAAATAAGTTAATTTTCTTTTGATAAAGAAAATTTTTCTATTAAGTATGCATTTGTTAAATAGTTTCATTCTTAAAACTTGGTATGTTTTTAAATAAGAAATTTCTGATTCTGAATGTTTTCACTCCTTGTAGCATAAATAGATCACTTCTTACAATTTGATATTGCCATCCTCAGCCTCATCATTGTTTTTTGTTTAGTAACTGTCACCTCCTTAGTATGTATTGCTCTAGGAAAATAATTCAAAGTATTCAGTTTTTGTTTTCTTCCTTTAGAATTTTTTTACCTCTTTGTCCCCCCCTGTACCACAGGATGAAAAACCAACAACAGACTCCATGTTGGATATGTGGATTGGTGCTACTGCTATTCCATGTACTCCCAATGTAGCAAAAGGAAAATTAAGAGCAAAAATCAGCTGTACCAAGTGAGTTCCACCTTTCAATTTTTGTGAGATTCAGTAAAGCAAGTATTTTTAATAATACTCTGTTTTAGTTTTCTGAGTATAGATAATTAATAAAATTTGCTTTGCTTTGATTTAAAATTTTGGAGTTAAAGTCATTTGCATGTAAATGTTAAAATTTTTAAAGTCTTAACATACTAAAATATGTTAAATAATTGAATATTTATAATGACTCAGAACATTTCTTAGTTGTAAATTTTAATGTTGTTTAATAGGTTAAAAACACAAAATCAAGAGGAAGAACTTATGAAATTGGCTAAACAGTTTGACAAAAATATGGAAGAGCTCGATGTAATTGAAGAGCAAGACAAGAAAAATCATGATTTTATCCAGATGATTTCAGAAATAGAGACTTTAAATAATTATAATGTACAGATTCATTCGTCACATGGCATAGTTCCTGAAATAGATAATGCTATAATGAAAAAAACAGTGCAAGGAAACACTAAGATGGCTGTGGTTAATTATCAAAATAGCAGTCAGAAGCCCTTTGACCAAAATGCTGAAGCAGCATTTAATGCCATTTTTGATGGTTCAACTCAGATATGTAGTGGACCATTAAGCCAAGATCTTCCAGATGCTTTTGTGAGCACAAGTAATACCACCTTTGGAAAGAAGAGTTCTTTGAAAGAGGAGAAAATCATTACTAATAAAACTCTAGTCACTGAAAAACTGTTGAATAAAACCCCAGGATCACTGTCTCCTCAACAAGATGCTCCCATACTGATAAAGCCATGTCTCACTACCTGTACCAAGGAGCCAGAAGCTTCTGATAAGCACACTGAGGCATTTACTACCAGTGATTTTGAAGATGATTGGGAAAACTTGCTAGGTAATGAACCTTTTACTATGCAAAATTTCAAAATGCCTGAACCCTTTCCATCTCCTAAAACATCCCAGGTTACTGGCGAAAGGGCAATTTATACCTTTAGTAGCAAGAATGATAAAAGTCAGTCAACAAGTTTAGATGCCAAGTTAAGAAACTCAAAAGTATTACTAGATCCACCTTCAAAAATACATAACAGAGATTTAATAGATGCTAGAAAATATAGATTTTCACCAAATCTAAATGATAAGTCAAGTCAGTTACCATCCACTGGAAATAAAAAGAAACTTGAGAAATCTTTTGATACAATTGTTATTCAAGAGAAGATTCAGGATTGTTCAATTGCTTCTAATCCGACAAATGCAAAGGAAAACATTCTTACTGAATTTACTTCTTATGTAAATGCTACTGAAAAGAAGTTGGCTGTGAACACAAGATACTCTAATGAACAGAAAAATAAGCCCGCTTTTAATCAGTCTTTTAAAGCACCTGTTAATATTGATCCTCTGGGCGATGAAACCTATATTAGTAACACCAACCACATTAATGCATCAAAATTAAGTTCTTTCTTTGATGATTGGAATGATCCATCATTTACCAATGAAATCCTTAAAACATCTTATCAACTAGAGAATACCTGGGAAGCAGATGATGTAGACGACGATTTGTTATACCAAGCATGTGACGATATTGAAAGACTAACTCAGCAAGGAGACATTAGAAAGGATAGCAAGACCTCAGAAAGTATACCAGAGATTAATAATAATTCCAAACATGGAGCCAAAAACTTCCCTACTACATCTCAACAAGAAAGTCAGGTGGTACTATCAAAGCATTTGAATCTGGACAGCATTTCAGTACCAACATCTTCCTTGACAAATAACTCCAAAATAGATAAATCAATGAAGATGAAGAAAGGAGAAATGTGTAGAAGTTCTCCAACATTTTTAGGTCCTACAGCAAATTTGACTATGTACTCTAAGAATTCAAAGTCTCAGATCAATAATCTTCATGCCTCATGGAATAACATTGATATTTCAGTACAAGAGAACAGTTACAAATCTGTTTGTGCAGGAAGTTCAAATATGAATGTAAATTCAGATCATATGAATACAGAAATGGCTAATTTTAAGAAGAAATTAAGTACTCATCAACTATCCTGCAGGACCATAACAGATGAAACTCAAAATAACCATAACAAAACAGTTAGATTTTCAAAGTATACATTTACAAAGGTGAAAAATTCTCAGATACTTTCTCACTTTGATCAAAATTGTATAACAGGAAGCATATTTGATACCAGGATTACACAAAGTTTGCAGAAAAATAAAATTGTCAACCCATTACTTGGGGAAGCTGTTCAAGAGCAATCTTTGATGAAGCTTTCTGAGCCTTTGAAACAACAGTCTTCAAAAGGTATGTATGAGATAGCATTCTTTAAAAATTAATAAAATTATTTGTTTTGAATATATCATGTAAGGTGAAAACTATTCTTAAGAATTTAAAAATTTGTAAATTTTTTAATTAGAATTTTTAATTTTAAGAACTTCTATTTACTAGAATTAAAGTGATTCTTACAGGCAATTAGTAATTATGCTATAGTATATGAAGAATGGATGGTTTGTTTATTTTTTCAAAGATTACATCATGTTCTTCTCCAGCACTTAATGACAGTGACTGTTATGTAGTAGATACTTAGTAAATATTCATTAAATAATTTATGAATTATTTTCTGTAAAATTGTATTTATAGATATTGCAGAGTAAGTCTTAAGATTATATGAATTTACTAAGTATTTCATTGCGTAATTGCTTTTAGCAGAATAGTGAGGTGAGCAGTATTTGACAATTCGAATTAAACACCTTTGCTAGTATAATAGCTGATAAAAAAGCTCAGTGCTAGTTGTGATACAATTGTGATTTGCTTATTTGATACAACCTGTCATTTCTGATTTTTTAATTTCTGTTTTCTCCAGTTCTCATTCTGTTAAATTTCATTGTTTCTGCCTCAAAATTGTATCTATCTCAAGACTGTCCATTTTTCTCATTCTACTGCTAACACCCTTCCCCAAGCCAACATTTCTTAACTAGACTACAATAGTTTTTTTATTTGTCTCTTTTCAATTCTAGTCTCCAAACAGCAGTCTTTTTAACACCAGGGAGGCAAACCTGGTATCCTATGCTTAAAACAACCTTTAATGGCTGCCCCTTAGATTTCACATCAAATCCAAGCTTTACACTGTGGTCTACAAACCCCTGGATTTCTCTCTCCTTAACCCTTACTTTATCTCTCTCCTTATCTCCTCCTCTTCCCTCAGCTCTACTAGCTGTTTTTCAGTTTCTCAGAGTCAGTTTTTTGCTAGTTCAGGAACTTAGACTGTACAATATCTTAACTGAAATTACTCCTTCCCAGTCTCTGGCCCACCACCATCACCCTTTTGTTGTTACTTTCTTACATCTCAGTGTAAATACTAATTTCTCACAGAGGCCTTCCAGGAAGAGTCTTTAAATAGATCCTTGCCATGTTTATTTTCCATCATTTCTTAATTCTTTCATTCCTTTTATCACAAATTGCAATGAAATATTTAGTGACTGTTGCCGATCTGGGTAGCATCACTGCTACAGTTTTCTATTTAAGTGACCCACCCCTTTTTTTAAAAAGAAAACTTAACAACAGTGATATGCTAGTTATTTAAAAAGGGAGAAAGGAAACAGTGTAGAATAATTTGAAGTACAAGTTAAGCCTTCAATTTCTCCTTTCTCACAACCATTCTTTAGGGGAAAGTACTATTAACGGTTTGGTATATATCATGTAGCATTTTATATTTCTATAAAAAGTATATGTGCGTATATGTATGTGCATAAATATACATGTGTGTATGTATACACATGTAGACTTATTTAAACAGATGGAATCATACACTATAAAACCACTATTTGATAACTTGCCTTTGCCATAATCTATTATAGCTATCTTTTCCATTAGTACATAAAAATGTATCTCTGTCCTTTTTATGACTATGTGGTATATTATGTGAATGTACTATCATTTAACTGTTTATTAATGGAAATTTAAATTGGTTTGTAGTTTTTGAAATTACACACAATAGTCGAATGAATATTCTACATAAATTCCAGCATACTCGTGTGATTATATCTGTTAATTACTAAAAAATTTACTTAAGAGGATATTTTTCATTCTGATGGATATCACCAATTTCCCTCCAAATGTTACACTAGTTTATATTGTAGTCAACACTGAAAACAAATATTTTTCTACATTATAGCTCAAATGACATATTTTGAAACTTTAAAAATAGTTGTGAATCTATAATTATTTTTAAATATTTAAACTCATATTAAAGTAAGTTATATATATGTAAAACTATATATTGTAATTAATTCAGCTGTGCTCCCAACATGAATTTATTTGACATACAGTTATAATAACATTAAATACTTTCTGGAGTATTTGCATTTTCCCAAAACTCCTATCTACCATCCTGTGCAATTTTTATGGATAGATAATCTGCCTTTTAGCTTATCTTATCAATTTTCCCTTTAATTTTTATCAGAAGTACCTAATTATTAATTAATATTAGCCTTGATGTTTTCTGCTGTTTCTACTTCCTTTTACTGTGGTATGTAGTAAGCTCCCTTCCAGGTTATATCCTTGTATCAAAACTCACTGAACCTTCAGCCTGTCCAAGTCTGACACGCAGGCTGTTCTACACAACTAGATACTAGCTATAATGTATAATTTTTACATTTCTAAATGGTTAAAAAAATAAAAAGGAAAATATTTCATGACATTTGAAAATTATATGAGGGCCTGGTGGTTAAGGCAGCGAGATCTCACATGCCCTATAGCAAAGTTTAAGTCCTGGACCCTGTAGTTTGAGAAACACACTGCGGGGGTGTGGGGGGAGCATGGGGGGACCTGTATGTGCATGCCCAAAATCCTGAAAGGAGGGAGAGATGGAGGAGAATGGATTGTGACCTGACATTCCCTATGGGAGTTGGTTTCACCTCTCTCTTTCTCCATCTCTGTCTTTCTCTAGTGAATACGCATGCCCTCTAGATAAAACAATGTTTTTTAATTATATAAAATTCAAGTTTTATTGTTCAAAATCAAGCTTTCAATTAAACCAACATATCATTTGTTTTGTGCTACAATGGTGCAATAGAGCAGCTGCAAAAAGTGTTCATGTAGCCCTTTCCAGGGAAAAACTGAATTTGCTAAAATATCTGTGCATTAAGATAAAAATTAAGAAAAGCCACTTTTGTTTACTACCTTGCAATGAATTGAGACTTTGAGACTGTGTTTTTCTTCTAGATTGAGTTAAAGTAAGGGCTAATGGAGGGGCTAGCAGGTGGCATGGTGGTTAAGGCACTGGATCCCACATGGCCAACTTTGATTTGAATCCTGCAATTGATGGCTTGGAAAACACGCTGGATGTGTGTGCATGTGTGCCCCAAATCTTGAGAGGAGAATGAAGGGGAAGGGATGGTGGCGTGGCCATCCCCTGGGGTTAATATATCTCATTTTTCCCTCTCTCTCTGTCTCTCTCCAAAAAAAAAAGAAAAGAAAAGGCTAATGGAGGGAACCAGCAGTTAGCATAATGGCTACGTCGCTGGACTCCCACGTAGTCGACTGTGGTTCGTGTCCCGGACCTGGTGGCTTAAAACTCATGCTGGGCGCGTGTGCGTGCATGCCCAAGATCCTGAAAGGAGAACGGAGAAGAAGGGATTGCGGCAGGGCCATCCACCCTGGGGGGTGATTTCTTGCTTTCTGTCTCTCTGTCTCTCTCTGTCTGTCTGGCGAGCGCACGTGCCTTATAGCAAAAACCTCTCCAGAAAAAAAAAAAAAAAAAAAGGCTAATGGAAATAACAGATGAACAGATGACTCTCCCTAAACAAAATTTTTATACTGTGACATTATATCATTTGAAATTATCTTTTAGACTATCACCAGGCCAATGGTAAGGCCTGTTTTAGGACATTGTACTCTTTCCTGACTCTGTGGATTATTACCTGTTTTTCTCCCCTACTTATAGTCAATTGCATGTAAAATCTGTGGATGTCTATATTTATTCTGAGTTGTTTGTGTTTCTTAGCTTTGAGACTAAAATATTTGATAATTAGTCAACCTAATTATAAAGTATCTTCTAGTGTTTTCCTGTAAGAAAAATTAGACTATTAGATGACTAGCTTAGGAAATAAGAGACATCAGAATCATCTGGAAAGGTTATTCAAAATAATGTATTTCTTACCTCGAATATCCACTCCCATGTCTGATTACACTAAGAAATTGGAATTGAAACTTTACATTTAGTAGTTTAGACTTAATATTGATTGATTTCATCAATTGTAGCTATTGATTTTATAACTAAACCAGTTTGGCAACTCTGGGTAATAAAAAAAACAAAAGCTAATATTCAGAATGATTTTATAGGCTGTAAAAAAACTAATGCCTATATTTTGTTTAATTTTAGAAGAAGAGGAGAAAAACAGAAAATACTCTCCTGAAGAAATTCAGAGAAAAAGGCAGGAAGCACTGGTTCGAAGAATGGCCAGAGCACGAGCATCATCTGTAAACGCAGCTCCCACTTAATTTCTTTCATGAAATATTGGTTGGAAGACTTAACAAAGACTGATAACTATCCATGATAGAAAAATTTTTTTTAATTTCTCTGTGAGAAATTTAATGCTGACTTTTAAAGCATGGACTTTTACTTTATTATTTAATAAATCAGTGTTTACCATAGTAAATGAAACCTTTTCTTGGAGTTATATGTGAAAGTAATTACATGTAAGTTTTGGAAATTCAGGAACATTAACAATTATGTACTAAAATTATACAGAGGGAAGTAGTTATGTTTTTAATACTGTGATTGTAGAGGATTATCAAATACAGGTAATCTACTTAATTTTCTGTTGTAATGTCTTTTCCTAATACAGAGCTTCAGTTTACAAAGTTAATAGATAATATTTTTAGAGTTTCAGTAACTTAAGTTGTTATACATTTCTGAATTTTAATTAATACTTCCATATATCTAGGAACATGGTTGGCGAGAAATAAAGGATTATAATTTACTTGTAGGAATGTTACTATTTTCAGTTCCAAGTCAGAAGTAGATTTGAATTTTAATATGTCTAATATATGATACATTTTGGAAACTTTCCACTATTTTTAGGGAAAACACTGATTTAAAGAAGTCTAGAAAAGAAGTAGATTAACTATGTAATATATCATCTTTAATGTTTAAAACTGGGAAAAACTTCAGATATCATCTGGTCCAGTTTTTTTACTGTTAAGTGAAAAATACTACTGTTACTTTCTTACGTTAGAGAGAAATTTTTGCTGTAGGGAACATGCACTCACCAGAGAGACAAGAAGTGAGAAATCACCCCTAGACCTCCCCAGGGGAGAAGGCTGTACTGCAATCCCTTCTCTTTTTCTCCTGGGATTTTGGACACAAAATCACACACACCTGGTGTGAATTTCAAGCCTTGGGGATCTGGAACTGAAACTGATCGACCATGTGGGAGTCCAGTACCTTAATCACTACACTACTTGCTGGCCCCACTGCTATTATTTTCAAAATCAGGCAAGTTAAAGCTATGCTAAGATTAGAATGATTTCTTTGGACACCTAGACACATACCGTATGTTTCAAAATAGTGCATAAAATAACTTTTTTTGGGGGAAAATTAATATCTTCATAGTATAAAACAAAATTAAAAGCACAAAGTAATATTTAATAAAAATATTCATTTTTTCTTACTTTGTTTTTTTCTTCTCTGTTCTTTTTTTTTTTCTTTTTTGCTTATTTGGAATTTGCTGAGCCAGTAATTAAAATCCAACCATAGATGATACAGATCTTTTATTCCTCCTTATAGCTTTAGGAGACCTCAAGAAAGTTAGAGATAAAAAATACCTATCATGGTATGGCATTCACAACTATTCAGATGTCTTAGATAGAGGTATGTATCATCTTGTAAATAGTATTCTTTATATTTATATATATATATATATATACACACACACACACACACACACACACACACACATACATATATATATATATATATATATACACACACACATTCCATGGGGCAATTCTGTAATACCTATGTGTTACTCAGTTGTTTATGTCTTACAGTAGTATTTTAAAACATCATTTTTCTGTCTCTCATCTTATATATTCTCATAAAGCTTATAGTGTTCTTTGCATAATAATATTCTCTAAATGACTCCTTTTCTCTTTAAAAGGAATCTTAATCACACTCTGAATGGTGGGGCAATAGTGTTCCAGAACATCTGAGCCAAATCATGATTGAGTTTCTAGGGTTACTCCTGTAATTCATACCATACTTTTCTACCCCGACTCTTATTCCTTTAACCATTGTTGAAAATCCTAGGGATTGAGAAGCCATGAATGAGCATACAGAGGCCTGCCTACGTAGTTTACCTGGAGTGGCTCTTTCTAGTCTCTAGGATATCCATGCATGAGGCAAAGGGGCAACTGGTAGGCCTGACAGCTCTGTTTCAGCTCTGGCTCTGTTACTGTTGCTGTGTCAGACTGATGCCAATAATGACATTATGGCAGGGAAGAGGCTATTTCAGAGTAAAGTGTCCCTGTCATTACTACTATTGTAGACAATACCGATCCCAGGAACACTTGGGTTATGTGTTACACAGTGGTCTGCAGATACGTACCACACCATGAGAAACACTGGCTTCTATCATTCTGCACTACCCTGTATAATGTTTCGCCAGCTTCCAACTTACTACGGAGAAAGATACCTGACTCTTCTCTCCACCTGACAGATTCTGTGGTTGCTCATTAAAAGTTGAATGAATTTAGGCAGATGCTGGTGGCTGAGAGTCTGCCTTGTCCCACCTGAAACAACTGGACTTGGATTCCCAGAGTTTTGGAGCTGGAAAAAGTTCTGAGAACAATGTAAAGTTGGCCTAACTCTGATTGGTCTGAAGTGACAATTTATTTAAAATCCCACTATTTTTTTTTAAGTCTCTGTCTAATGGCAGGCACTATAGAAATCAAAATTACTAAACTTAGAAAGTATTGCTAAATGTTTTATTTACCAGATATGGCTTCAAGGACTTTATATTTAACTCATGTCTCAAAACCATGTTTTACCCCTATTTTACATATATGGAAAGTAAAGTATGGAAAGTAAAGTAAGCAGATAAAATGACTTTCTCAAAAATCACACAATTAGAAGTTGGAGCTGGAGTTTGATCCAAGTAGTCTATTTCCAAATAGTATGATCTCCACCACTGAATATACTGTCATCTGTGGAAGTAGCTCACAGCAACCATTGATCTTTGGAAATTACGTATTTGTACAGGAAAGGCATTCGTGTCCAGAATTGCATGTATACTCTTTCCACAGGTTCTTAATTTTATAGCACAGGAGAATTTTTTTGCTTCCCTAATTTCTATTAAGGGGAGTGCTGTACTTTGTTGGGTTGGAGGTGGTGGCAGTGATGGGTTGGTGGGTGTTGATTATATTCTTTCCCATAGAGGTTGTCTTTATTTTTTTAATTTAAACATTAAACAGAAGAATAGATAATACATAAAAAAAATGCTTGACTGTTTTTAAATGTCTTCATTTTACTTTATTGTTCTAGTAACTTCTGTATGTTCTGATTTTAAATCCGTTGGGGGAACTTGATTTCCTAGTCCCAGATATAATGGTAGAGTTCAAGCTGCTAGTAAAATTTTAATCCAGGTAGTAAAATTAAGGCTTCTAGTTAGATGCACACTATATAGAGTAGTGATTTTCAAATATTTTAGTCCTGAGGCCTAGACTCTTACATTGATAACTGCAAAAGCCTTTATGTGGAGTATATCTATTGATATTTACCATATGAGAATTGATGTGTTTATTAATATATTTTTTAAATAAGTTATTATAGATCCAGCTACAGGAGCACAAGCTGGGGGATGCAACTGCTCTGTGTTGGAGCCAAGTGAGAAGGTTCTAGTTCATGTCCCAGGTCTACCAGATTTTGCCAGGTGTACCCCTGCCAATTCCTGGCTTGCTACAGGGCTGGGGGACAGAGACCATGTTGAGTATCTCTCACTCTCTATCTCAGAAAATAGACTTCAAAAAGGCATTATGTGTTAAAAAAAAAAAAAATTCTTTCAAAAATACATATTGTCAGGACCAGCAGATAGCATAATGGTTACATCGCTGGACTCCCATGTAGTCGACAGCAGTTCAAGTCCCAGACCCAGTGGCTTTAAACTCAAGCCGGGCCTGTGTGCATGCATTCCCAAAATCCTGAGAGGAGAATGGAGGAGAAAGGATTGCAGCATGTCCATCTCCCCTGGGGGGGTAATTTCTCACTCCAGTGAATGTATGTGCACTATAGCAAAAACCTCTAAAAAAAAAGTATTGTAATACGTTTTTTTCAAATATTGTAGGGACACTTCTTTGATATTACACAAAAATTTGAAACAAAAGAATTTCTTAAAAATTAGTTTTTTAGTTCCAAGATGGAAGAATATCAAGAATTGTATATATGTATATATGCAAAAACTACATGAAATGTGGATTTTAAGGTGATATCAGGCAATTAGAAAAGTGGAAATTATGGATCTACACAAAGAAATGAAGACTGGAGGTGATAAATATCTGGATAAATATACGGCATTTTAACAAAGATTTAGATCGCTGAAAAGATCATTGATGGGTTAAACAAAAACAGTGACAATGTTTTGGAGCTTTTAACAAGTAAACATTAAATACATGATGATAACATAAAGGCCAGGAGAAAAAAAGGAGAGTGGGCATTGCTCATTTTGCATTTTTCACATTCCATGTTCAGTTTATTACATAGCATCAGTCCTCCAACTCTTCTAATTTCTGTTAACCATGTATTAACTGGGAATAGCATTAAGTATGAATTTTATAGCTTGCTCAGTCCATGAGTCACTATGAACTTGATATGAATTTTGATAACCAATCATGTCACTTTAAAGTCAGTGATTGCTCACTGCAGACCTATTACTAAGGTCATACACAGAGACAGCAAAGCTGGAATGTTAAGCATTTTCAAAACATTTAGGCAGTCAGAGGGACTTAGTGAAGGCAAACCTACCAGCAAGAATGAGGAAAGCAGCATGGTTAGAAGAACAATTCCAGAAAAAATGTCAAAAAAACTACTTGAGAGGGACTCTTCGGGCTATTTCATAATATTAAAAGTACAAAGTTTTAAACATTGGAAACTGATCCAAACTTAAGAATAAGTCAGATCATCAGAGAAAAGATACTTCATATGTAAATTATGTAAGAGGAAGAAGCAGGCAACTGCTGTTCAAACCCTTGGTAATTATTTTCAAAATACAAACTTCCAACATTTCTAATGATTTATATTGTACTAAGTATTACTTTAAAAAACCATTGACTCTTCAGAGTTCTTTGTTTAATGACAAAAATTTTAAATGTCATGGAATCATAAAATTTCCTATTGCTTATTAAACCATTATTATTTGTATGGTTTCAGCCTGCCTGGTCATTTTTATGGTCCTTCATTTCCCTACAAGGCACGAATTGCCGATATACTGGTAATTAACACTATGCTTGAAATGATACAGTATCACTGCAGATAGATCTATGTTTAGACTCAAACTAGGAACCTTCCCATGTGAAATTGCCTTACAGAGCATCTCATTTTACCACAGCACAACTATCTTTCATCCTCTCCCACCTCCCAGTTTCTTAAATTGATTTAGTTGAACTTCTATCCACAAAGAAAATGTCAGGCTGGTTAGCTTCCCTGGTGTATTTTTAAAAAGCTTTTTAAAAAAGATTTAGATCTGCTGAAAAGAATACTGATGGGTTAAACAAAAACAATGACAATGTTTTGGAGCTTTTAACAAGTAAACATTAAATACATGATAATAACATAAAGGCCAAGAGAAAAAAAGGAGAGTGGGCATTGCTCACAAATGCATTTGGCCAAGGGCCAAATGAATAATATTATTGATAATTCTACACTCTTTAAAAGAATTAAAGAAGATGGACTGTTTCTCAATTCATTCTATGTAATGATCATTACTCTGATACTAAAATCTGAAGAAGACATTGAAACATGACAAATATCTCAGATGAAAAACTATATAAATCTCTGAGAGAAAAGAACTTTCTTTTTTTCTTTTTTTTTAATTTCATTTATTCATTCATTTATTTTTAATTTGACCATAGAGAGACACAGAGAGCGAGAGAGGGAAAGTGAGAAAGCAAGCCACCAGGTCCAGGACTCAAACTGTGGTCAGCTACGTGGGAGTGTCCAGCGCCTTAACCATCATGCCACCTGCTGGTCCCAAAAAAACTTTCAAACCTGACAAAGAACATCTACAAAAAAAGTACAGGTACCGTGATACTTAATGGTGAAAATCTGAATGTGTTTCTTTCTAAGATCAGGGACAAAATGGAGATCCTTGCTCTTATGGTATCTATTAAATATTTTACTGGAGTTAAATAAGGCAAAGAAAGAAAAGAGGAAATCATCCAGATTGCACAAGGAAAAGTATAACTGTCTTTGCAAACAACATGCTCATTTATGTATGAGAAATGTGCTCACCCATCCAATGCCAAAGAATGGACACAGATAGAAGGCATGAGAAAGTGAGATTTTACTGGTGGTCTTGCAAGATTGGTGTCTGATGGGCAGGCACAACCAAATCGGTTACAACAAACGTTTTATTCCCTAGTGAGTAGGCCCTCCCCAAGTTTCTCATTGGCTTAATACTATGGGGTGTACAATCTTCCCAAATATCACCTAAGTTTTGTTATTCCCTAATTAGGTATCAAGGTGCAGCTCAAGAAAAACCCACCATGAAAGGCCCGTCAAATATTCTGAAGAGGAAGAAGAACCAGGAAGTAAACAGGAACAAAGGGTTGGTAACCAGTCACCATTTTAAGAAGTCATTTCTCAAAGACAACTTGTTTTGGGGTTTTGTTTGTTCAGGAACTTATTGAGCACATCTGCAAGCTCGTTAAGCAAATTTTGTTAAGCTGTTCTTGACAGGGAATCACTTGAGGCAATAGCTTACACTATGTAAAATTTATTCCCTCTACAAAAAAGCTAAAAGTGATTCAAGTAAAACATTTGCATACCACATCAATATACAAAAGTAAATTTCATTTTTATAGGTTAATAGGTGAAGTTGAAATTTTAAAAAGAAGTATTCATAGTATCTTCAAAGAAGTATGAAGTACTTTAGGGTAAATCTAAAAATTATGCATTGAAAACTACAAAATATTGCTGAGAGAAATTTTAAAAGACAAATAAAAAGATACTTTGTTTATGGTTCAGAAGACTCTATTGTTAAGATTTCACTTGTTGCACTAATCTATAGTTTCAACACAATCCAAATGATAATAGTAGCATTTTTAAAAAACAGAAATGACAAACTTATTTTAAAATACATATGAAAATACAGAGGACTCAGAATTTTCAAAGTGAAAAACAAAGTTATAAGGATATGTCCAATTTCTACTTTTGTTATTAAACTACAGAATTCAAGATTGTGGCACAAACATAAACCAATAGAATAGTGAAACAGTTTAAAAACAGTCTCATACATACATTAACAACTGATTTTTTTACAAAGATGCAAAGTCGATTAGTAGAGAATACTTTTTTCAACAAAACTATGCTGTAAAAATGGAACAGCCATATAGGAAATAAACTCTTAATCCATACCTTACAATATACAATTTTACATTATAAAATGAACATAAAATAGCTATCATAGGCCTAAGTACATTTCAAGCTATAAATTTATATATTTTATTTTTTTAAGTGGATTTTTCCTAGAGGGCACAGCCTCTTGCCAGAGAGACAAAAAGCAAGAAGTCACTCCCCAGGGGAAATGGCCATGCCACAATCCCTTCTCCTCCATTCTCTTGGCATTTTGGCCCACACACACACATGTCTGGCATGAGTTTTAAGCCACCAGGTCCAGGACTTGAACCACAGTCAACTATGTGGGAGTCCAGCATGTAACCATTATTCCATCTGCCAGTACCCTGTAAATATGTTTCTTAACAAAGAATTTAAAAACTTTTACCCTTGGATTTGCCAAAGTATTTTTAGACATGACATCAAAAAACAAATCTATAAAAGAGCAAATTGATGAACAGGCCTTCATCAAAATTAAGATATTTCTGTTCTTCAAAAGACATTGTTATGCCAACCCTGTGGCCTGGTGATTAAGGCAGCTGAATCCCACATGGCCAACCATGTGGTTCACAGTTTGAGTCTAAGACTCCATAACATGGAAGAACACAGAGGGCCCATGTAGTTATTTAGCCCATCATATAAATTTTTAAAAATTAGATAGATACTGCATTTTTTAGATCAAAAATGTTCACTTGATTCCTTTATAGTTTCTTTGCTAATACATCATATCTCTTTGTTCATTGCAGGCACATTTCCATGCATATTAGTGAACAGCTTTAAGCATCTTTAAGTTTTTGCCTGATTGTTCTAATATATTGATGATTATTATACAGTTTTCTACAGCTTTTATTTGGAATTGGGTCACATTTCCTGGTTCTTCATATGTCAAATATTTTGGATTGTATCCTAATAGTGTATTCATTGTGTTGTAAAGACTCTGAATTTAGTTCTATTTCTCTGAAGAGTGTTGATGTTTTTGTTTAGCAGGACTTGCCTTGGTTATACTCAAATAGCAAATTTGACCTTGACTTTGGTGAGTGAAAGTTCGGGTATCAGTTTACACTCACTATGGCCAGCTCAGTACAGGTGTTATTGAGGGATTAGCCAGAGATTTGGGCAGAGTTTAAACACACAATTTAGGATTTGCTTTATCTGGCTTTCTCTATTTTGATAGAGTACTGTTTGTCTTGGTTCCTCTGAATAGAAGAATGGTAGACTTTCTCTTAACATTTTAGCCACATCCTACAATTATTTTTGACCTCTAGGTGAAACTTTATATAGGAAAAGCTCTCTTTCTTTTTTTTTTTTCCCAATTTATAGAATCTTATATTAGTTTCTAAGAATTTATGCTTGCTTATAATCAGTTCATGTTGTATACCTCCAGACGCAAACCGAATTATTCTTGTCTTTTGCATATTCTTTGTCATGCTCTTTGAAAAAAAAAAAACAACATTTTAATGAACTCTGTTTTGGAAAAGCTCTCTTTCTATAGGTTACTGCTTCTGCATTTTAACTTTCCTACACAATCTGTCTGCTTTTGTTGACTCTCTAGAGACCTCAAGCAGCCAAACTTTTAATTTTGTCCAGAGTTTTTGGTTGTTTTCTAATGAAGCGTTTATCTATTAGGCACTTTTTCTTTATACAGAAGGAAAAACTGCCAATTTTAGATATTTAAATAGAAAGAAATATTCAGTAATATACTGACTTCCCATGAGAAGCTCCTGATCTAGACATAAACTGTCAAATTTCATTAGACCTCAAGTAATACAAATCATTCAGATATAAAAATAAATACATATTTTAACTTCTAATATAGCCAGGAGACCAATGTTCTATTCCTGGTCTTGCCACTAGTTCATTGCCTAATTAACTTTCTCTGGACATCTATTTACTTACCATAATAATGAAGGGATTAAATTATATGTCTAAGTCCCCTCAAGGTTCTGTGATTATAAAGAGAGATTCACTTCCATATTAATACCTCCAAAAGTTTATGGGAAAATGGAATTACAGTAAGAGTTTATTTTGGTGCAAAACTATTTTTGAAATCCATGCATTCTCTTTCTTTACAATAGATATTTTCCTTGAACTTTTTGAAGAACTCTCATGTGTATACACACACACATGCACATACACATACACACATACATATACACTGTGTGTTGTATGCTACTATTGTTAATATTATTTCAATTCAATACCAAAATTTTAACTAGGTAGCTTTTACTATATTGTTTGATATAATAATTGACTCCTAGAAAGATTACATGTAAATTCATATCAAATATTTAGATTACATAATGAATGTTTGCCACTTATAAGAATCATATGGATTATTCATTTGTAAAAGTACTTTTGTTATATTAGCACTTCCTAATTTAATTTTGTATATATCTAAATTCCTACAAAAAAGACTGATTGTATTATGCATGCCTTTTGTTAGAAATATTAGCAATAATAATATTTATTGTCATGATTTTAATAAACAATTACCTATATGCTTTGTTGTATAGGATTCCTGACATTTCCCTGTGGATAATTTTTGTTGAATAAAATATCCATGTCATTTTCATTAATATATATTTTTTAAAAACTTCACATTTTCAAAACTTAATATTGCAATCTTTTAACCAGCTAAAAAGAGATTACATAAACATTTTTATCCTTTAAAATACATTCTAAACTATGACTTGTCTTATTTTATTATAGCTTTGTTTTTACATATTTCTTTTAGCTTTCATTTTTAATTCTGTGCTGATGTTACTGTTCTCCATGTGGGGAGAGTAATCACTGACATAGTTAAGTTATGTAGTGTAGCATCCTCTTTGTACCCATTCAATCTATTCAGTATGTAGATTTTATTTGTCCTATGGTGGAGGATTTTACCTTTATTCTTATAGCTCTCTGCCACTTTAATATGTTCTCAAATTTGACTTCTTTAAAAAACCTAAGTAAGCTAAAAATACTTTTGATATCAATATAGTTGTAGCAGGGTGTGGTAGCTGTTAAAAGCTTTTTTATGTGTGATTGACTTGCTCTATAAATCGTGTTTGAGTTATATCCATTGTCCTAAACCACCAACATTAAATATCTTATTTTCTTCTCATAAAATATATAGTAATATGTGTGAAAGTTGAAGACTTGTATATTGAACAGTCAACTTAGAAAGAGATTTTTGTCTCTAAACTTTAAGATTACGTACATCCACTAATATTAATGCATTTATTATTCATTTTTCTATGCAATTTTGTAAAATATGGACAAAATATATTCAAATATTCAAATAATTGCACAGACACCATCGTACAAGGATGGTGATGCTGACAGAACAGAACTGTAGGTTTTCATGAGATGCATAAATATAATTCTAATGAGTGTGACAAACAGAAAGATACAAGCCTATTCATGTGTGATATTTACACATTTAGATTTTTAGATTTAAAGCAGTATCCTGCAAAACAATTTGTTTCCCAAATAGTTAGGCATGGCTTAATGAAATTAAACATTTTATCTATTTGAATTTTTAAATTATAATCCCTGCTTTAGGTGTACTTGGTTCCAGTGCTCAAATGATGTCCTGGCGTTAGCCTATTCATCTGTCTCTCTGTGCAGTTGATTCTTTATATCTGTAGGTTCTGCATCCAATGAGCCATGCATTCAATCAACCATAGATATATTTTTAATCTACATTTGTTTGAATACACAGATACAGAACCTGTGGATATGGAGGGCTGAATAAAGTACTGCCTGTACTACACCATTTTACATAAGGGACTTGAGCATCTACAAATCTTGGTACTCCAGGGATTTTTTTGGAACAAATTTTCTGTGGACACAGAGGGCCTATTGTATCTGTTTCTCACTCCCATGTTTCTCTCTGTTAACTTCATCTTCATCCAGGCTCTCTCCACATAATGAGAAGGATGGATTCTAACATTCCTATATTTACATCTCTCTTAAACTCAACCTCTCACAAAAAGACAGAATCCCAGTTTACCTCTTAATCGCCGACCCTTGATTTTTCCTGCTTGGTCACATGCAACTCTTGGTTCAAACAAGGAAGTGGCCCTTAACTGACAGCCCTACCAAATTATGTGACATAAAAATTTTCAAGAAGAAATATGGGACAGTCCAAAAGAAATATTTTTATTTTCTTTAAATGGCCCTTATCCAAACATATTTAAAGTTGTTTATTATTATTCTAGACTTACTGAAAGCAGCAAGTTTTCTGAGATAGCAAGAAATAACACATTGGGTTGTTGGAAAAGTTATAATGCATTTTTGCATATAAAATTATGTCATGACTTTTCCAACAACCCAATAGTTTCTTTCAACATCAGACAACTATGTCATGTTAAACACATTTACCCCTTTTGGAATACTGGATGTGGTCTTTACATTTGAAAAAAAGGCAAAATACTGCCAAATAAAGGGGTAGGTTTCCTTAGAAAAGTATTATTGAAATATTATATAACTCTCACATTATTTTTCTAGTCTGGATATATTTCACATTGAGAAGAACCAAATACTTTAAGCAATTTATTGAATAAAGCATAAGAAAGTTCTATTTGTAAAAAAAAAAAAAAAAAAAAAAAAAAAGTCCAAAATTGGTAAATTAAGCTTAAAATAAAACCAATTCACCAACCAGAATTCACTGAAATGTGCCCAGAAGTTCCTAATGAAGGCACATGTATGGAGCATGTACATGAATCCTGCAATGTCAACCTTGATTATTCATCATCATACCATTTTTATTTTTCTAGTTAGGCTTTTGATCAAGCTCTTGCTTCTGTACTGTGTCAGAAATGTAAATCACAATACTACTTTATGAACCAAGCTGAAAAAGTCAGTCTAGAAACAACCACAAAAATCTTAGGTAAGGAACATATCCATCACTTAGTTAAAAGAGGACAGGCCAAATATTGTCCTACTCTTCTTGTTAGGTACTATTTTGAAGAGAGAATGTATGAGCATAAAGCTCCAAAGACATACAAATAAAATGTACCCTGTATTGAAAATGTTTCTTGGGGTCATCAGGTGGTCAAGGCACTGTTCTCCCACATGACCCATCACAATTTCAGACTTGGACCTGGCAACTTGAAAATCATGCTAAGTGCATGTATGCATGCCCAATATCTTGAAAGGAAAATGGAGGAGAAGGACATGCAGTGTGGCCAGCCCCTTTGAGGATGATTTCTTACTTTCCCTCTCACAATCTCTCTGTCTTTCTCCTCTCCAGAGAGCACATGCACCCTATGGAAAAAAAAAAAAAAAAAAAAAAAAAAAAAAAAAAAAAAAAAAAAAAAAAAAAAACCTTTTAATACAGACTTTTAAAATGTTAAAAAGTCCTAGTATTAAAATTTTATATTAGAGTTCTTCACTAATTAATTGTTCTACTGTGCTCTGATACCAGATATAGAGCAGACAACTCCATAACAGATTTAATAAAAATTTAATATTTATAGCTTACAGAATGGAAATAGATTTAGTGGAGGTTGGTTCTCAATACACAAATGGAGGATACACCTCTCCCAATCCTCTAACCCTTGCCACCAATCTGGATCTTTCCTGAAAGAGTTAAAGAATGGGGAAGGTGTAAATGTCTCAGAGCTGATGATCAAAGAAGTTATTAAGCTTTTCTAAAGTTATAGGCAAAGGAAACAACTTAGGGGGACCTAAATGACTTTGCCAGGTAATAATTCAAAACCAACCAGAAACTCTGTCTCAAGACTGGTACTAAGTGATGTGAGGATGTAGTTAAGAGTTAAGGGCAAAGGCTGGCAAGTGGCGTGGTGGTAAAGATGCTGGACTTTCACATGGCCAACCATGGTTTGAGTCCTGGACCTGGTGACTTTCTTTCTCAATTTTTGTTTCTCTCTGTCCCTATCTCTCGCTGGTCAAATTTTAAAATAATAAGTAAAATAAAGTAATTCTTAAAAAAAAAAAAAAAAAGAGTTAAGGTCACAGACCTGTCAGTTCATTTGCACCCTCACACAATAAGTAATATGAAATAGAAACTTGAGAGCTGGCCCTATAGCCTGGTGGTTAAAGGAAACCAGATGCCACATGGCCAGCCATGGTTCAAATCCAAGCTCCAGGGGTTTTAAAAACATAGTATGTGTGTGTGTGCCCAAAATCTTGACAGGATGGAGAACTGGAGGAGAAAAGATTGCAGCATGACCATACCCCACGGGGGGGAGGGGGGTACTCTCTCTCTGTCTCTTTCTCTCTCTGGTGAGCACACAAGTCCTCTTCCAATTAAAAAAAATAGGAACTTCAAATTGCTCTAGAGAACCAAAAAAGAATTACATGGTTAATCTATATATTCATGAGAGATAATACCTATTTTTAAGTCCATACTTTTTTGATGTGGGATAAGTTTTCTCCTCTTTTACAAATTTTATTTCTCTAATATGTATTTATCTGTATTGACTGATACCTTCAAGAAATTATTAAATCATTGTCATCACTGTGAATATCCTATCTTATTCCTGATTTTAAAAGGAAACACTCCTAGTATCTTTTTTCCAGCTGCATTTCAGGCTTTTAGACTGAGATATGTATCCTGAAAATAGTTGTTATTATCTTGTTTACCTTACTAAGTTTTTAAAATCAAATGTTGGTATATTTTTAAAAGTACCTTACTATGATCATTAATGCAGATGATAATAGCAGATACTTCTTAACACTCCCTGATATCTATTCTCTCTTTATTCTTTATCCCCAAATTTTAGTTGAGTTAAGCCTCCCAACGCTAGGGTGCCATTATATCATTAGCGAACTTCTTATGTTCAATCTATTTTTTAAAAGATAAGTACATTCATTTTGTTCAAACTTCTGTTATTTGAAGTCTTTCTCACAGCAAGAAACTTGTTGCCTAACCAGTAAAATGACCATGTGAGTTTTTTTCTTTGTTTTTGTTTTTAATTCTACGTATTATTGGATTCCATAGTACAGGAACACCTCAAAGATATTGTAGGTTCAGTTCCAGACCATAGCAATTAACAAATGTTGCAATAAAGTGAGTCATACACATTTTTTTGCTTTCTCACAATCTATTAAAGTTATGTTTCAGGGCCAGCAAGTGTCATAGTGGTTATGGTGCTAGACTCCCACATGGCAAACTGTGGTTCTAGTTTCAGACCTGGTAGATTGAAAATCATGCCAGGTGCATTGTATGTCTCTCAAAATCCCAGGAAAAAAATGGAGGAGAAGGAACTGTAACCTGGCCATCACCCAAGGGGGTGATTTCTCACTTTCCCTCTCTCCCAGTTAATGCAAAAGCCTTCTTTAAAAAAAAAAAATATGTTTTATTACATTGTAGCTCAGCCAAGACTTTGAAATCTTTTTGCCTAACTATCCCTTGAACACAGAAACTAGTTCATAGACTATCTCCAATATTAACCTTTGTTTTCTATACCTTTCATAGAAATTTCTCTCTAAACATTTTATTGTTCAAATCATATAGAGGCCTGACTTTAGTGGAGGCCTATTTACAACACTACTGCCTGAAAATGACTAACTGGACTGGTTCTATGGTTTATGAAACAATCTACCAACCCTATTTCTGGACTGTGAAACTTATGGGGGAAATTTCAAATCATAGAATATTGAGGCTCAGAAAATGATACTGCCAAGAAAAGGCTTCAGAAGCAAGAGTTTCTCTCTGATTTTCTGCTCCCTTCCTGCCTCTTGTCCCTCATTCTGTGACCACACATAGAAACTAGAATTCCTCTTTCCACAGTGGGTCATAGAAGCTCTCTTCCCCAAAGTCAGGCACAAAACCTAAAAGTACTACTCAAACTTTTCTCTGTCTTTTTGTGTAAGAATTGGCTATAAATAAATTCTCTGACCTACTTTGTCTGATAGTGGATCATAAGACCCTCATTCTAGAGGGGGGTGCTGCCTTATACCTGAGAGAAGAGAATGTTGCACCAAAACGCCAAAAAGAAGTTAAATAGTTTTTGCCCATCCCATCTATTTCCGTTAGTTTATACCTTTTTTGTCCAATCACATTTCTACATGACTGTTTTTGTTTCATGGAACCTAAGCTTGAAATCAGATAGCTTCTCCTATATCTTTGGATCATCAGTCTGAAGGCTCCTGTTTTATGTAAAACTAGGGTTAAATAAAATTGTTATGCCTTTTCTCTTACTAATCTGCCTCATCAGTGATTTTTAAGAACCTCAGAAGGGGAAAGTGTTTCCTTTTTCCCTACATCTGGGGAAGAGTTCAGGGCTCTAATTTATGATAGCTAGAATTATTCTGAGGACCCAAAATTTTGTATGAGTTTGTCTAGTCTTTAGTGTGTCCTAGTCAATGAGGTTAGGTGCTATAGAGGCTTTTCATAATACCAAATCTCTGCTCTCAGTTTCTGCAAGTAAGACTTCCTAAAAATATAGCTAATCTGCAGGATTCCTTGTTTACTATTATCTCTTAATTCTCAGAAGTAAACTAGGGCCAGGAGACTACCTGCCTCCAGTACATGCATCCTATTTCCATGGTTTTGGGAAGGCCTTTGGATTTGGGATCGCAGAGTACCCATTTCTTTTAGGTAGTATATATAGGTTACTGACTCTCAAATCGGAAGCCATAATATTGTCTTCCCTGTTCATTCTGCATACATCTCTATTTGATCTTTTTTATTTTCTTCTGAAAAAGAGAGTTACCTCTGCAGGGTTCTCTTGCTCTGATCCACCCCAAACCCACCCAGCCCTAATCATGAGAATGTGTGTGCATTCCAGATGTGCACAGGGAGACTCCAAGACATGAACCCAGAACCTTCTCACAAAGACATGAACCCAGAACCTTCTCACAAAGGTCCACTTGAATTATTGCTGTGCCATTATCTTGTTTTCTGATCAATCACTCTTATAGAAACCTTATACTTACTACTACTTTTTTTTTTTTTTGAGAGGTTTTCGCTATAGGGTGCGTGCGCTCACCAGACAGACAGAGAGAGACATAGAGACAGAAAGCGAGAAATCACCCCCCAGGGGGGATGGTCATGCCGCAATCCCTTCTCCTCCATTCTCCTCTCGGGATCTTGGGCACGCATGCACACACGCCCGGCGTGAGTTTTAAGCCACCAGGTCCGGGACGCGAACCACGGTCGACTATGTGGGAGTCCAGCGACATAGCCATTACGCTAACTGCTGGTTCCCACTACTACCTTTTTCTAAATTTTAGTTTACAGTTTTAGTACTACTTTTACTCCCCTCAAAAGAGGCTATGTTATCACACCTCCTTGTGTGAGTGATTTTTCACAAAGAAAATGAGGAAATGTTATTCTACAGCATCACCTTTATTTTTTTTTTTTATTTTTTATTTTTGAAAGGTTTTTGCTATAGAGCATGTGCACTCGTCAGAAAGACAGAGAGACACAGAGAGACAGAAATGAGAAATCAGCCCCAGAGGGGATGGCCACGCCGCAATCCCTTCTCCTCCGTTCTCTCGGGATTTTGAGCACGCACGCACACGCGCCCGGTGTGAGTTTAAACCACCAGATCCAAGACTCGAACCACAGTCGACTATATGGGAGTTCAGTGACATAGCCATTACACCAACTGCTGGTCCCAGCATCACCTTTATTGTTGATACTAGCTCATTGAGACACTATATTCAATACTACCAGAAGTTATCTCCACTGGCATGTTCCAAATTAGAGATTATTAAGGCATATTTCAGTAATTATAATTTTCAGAAACAATTTTACTTGAATTTCTGTTTGTGTTTTTTTCTGTTTAAGAAACTCTATCTCTGACCTTCACTATTTGAGTCACAATTCTTTCTTTCTTTCTTGACTAGTCAAATGTTTAGCCCTAAAATATGTAACAAATAAATTTAGGTAATGTAGTACCTAAAGAAAGAACATGTTTAGTTGTAACAAATTATATTTTACCTGGCTGGGAGAAAAAAAATCCTCTTTACGGGGTGCAGATTTAAAACCATACTTTCATATACTGCATTTTAATACCCCTGGAACTCCTTTGCCTTGCTCAGATTTTCATTCATCAGTTGAATGACAATTAGAGAACTCGCTCTCTGGACCTGTTAAGAGGCTAATAGTTTTGTTTTGATTGCATTATCATGTTATGCAGCAGTTTTTGGACAATTGTGCCAACAAGATATTGCATTTTGTTCTATTTTATATAATTCAGTAGGAAATAAAAAATTCAAAGTTAAACTAATGATTTTAGAAGCATATATAAGGTCCTTTTGTAAAAATTAAGCTTTCCATTACTTAACATCCAAAGAATGTGGCCTAATTTGAGAAGAAGTTGGGATACAATTTGACATGAAGCTAGGAGTCAGGTTAGCATACAAAATATATGATATCAAGTCTTATTCCTTTTCCCCCATGGGCCAGAAATTTGGCTTTTCAGTCTTTTATCATGAGGAAAATCTTCTGCATTCATTTTTTATATAATAGCAGGAGAAAATGTTCTGTTCTGGTGTGCTATTAAGCACGATAATAAGCCCACTCTAATTCTGCATTATTTCATCTATTAATTGGGAATGCCAGTGATAAACACAACTCCTATATTGTCTCTGAAAGCTTTAATTTTATCTTTCATCAGTTTTCTTTGAACAGTAATGTACTTTTTATTTGTTAGTGTGATCTATTTATACAGGACAGAGAGAAGGATTGCAGAAATACCCTTGGGCATCAAGATGATGAGACAATCTTAGGTTTGCCTTAATTTCTTTCACTGCCTGGATGTAAACTATGTTATAAAATGCTGTTTAGGTTTGGTATAGGTCCCAGTAAGTACTTTAATAAAAAAGTGCTTTATAAAACATGTAAAGGATATGTATCTCATTTGAGAATCGTTGTCCAAAACATTAGCCTCTGACTTGAATTAGTTCACGTTTTCAAGAGCCTCTTCTACCCAAGAAGCAACTTATTCTTAAGAGGTAATTGAGCTCACCACTTCTTCAAATTAAAGAATGTGAGTTAGAGTAGTCAAAGAACTAAGGCTACCTCCGCTTAATAAACACTAGAAAACACCTGGTTTTTCTCACCAGGCAGTAAAGAGTGTTTTTTCCTTGTGAATCTTGAGCTATAGAAACTTTAAATCTGAAAAACTCTTTAAAATCAAATGGGTTCTTTTTACTCTATCCTTTCCAGAATTGTGGGTTGTAAGCAAAGGGAGTGGACTTTGAGTTTTTAGAAGCAGAATTGATGGTAAATTTACAAACCCTAGGGACAATATAAAAGAAAGAATGAAATTTAAGAACTTGACATTTTCTCTCCTGACAGAGCCTAAAATGGCTGATTAAAAGTATTAATAATGAATGCATATAGTTTAAAGCATTCAAACTATAAATTTTAATTTTATCTATTGAAAACAGTTGTATGAATTGCAGTTATAGCAGTTTCAGTTAATTTTCATGCCTCTTGGGCAATTGTTTATTAATTATATTTAGTGATTTAATTTTTCTATTAGATGACATGAAAATTGTACATTTTGAAAAGTAATTATGCATATTTCTATTTCTAACAGAGGATGAATAAAAATATAATGTAAGTGAACATGTTAATAATTTATTGCAGATGTTTAATCAATGTCCCAATTCTTTTCATTGAAAACTGAATTTTAAAAAGAAGCTGTTTTATTAGTAGGATTTTAGTAAAATAAACAAAAATATCATAATTCAAAATAGTTTTCTCTTAATTTTATGATCAAAGCGGATTTCCTAAGCCACCAAATGCCCTTTGGAATTGCCTGGGAAGCTTTTAAATAATACCAATATCTATCTAGGGATTTCACCTGGGCATCAGTATTTTTTTAAATGCTTCCCAGGTCATTTTAATGAGCACCCAGTGTTTAGAATCATTGAACAAGGCTATTCTTTAATAGACTCATTTCAAATATTTGCTAAACCCAATATTGCTAAAAATGAGATGAGAATTATGAAATAAATTTATTTCCTAATTAAAGTAAGTCTTAATTAAAGAGCTTATATTACATTGGTAAGGATAATTTAAAGTGAAACAAAACGTTTTAAAAAGTGACATCATTAAAAGCTAATTGTAGTAGAGAATATATTCTAAAAGTTATTCTGAGAAGAAAGAAATTGTGGAGGAGAAATGATTAAAGAAAGTTTTAAGAGTTCAGTTTAGGCTTCTAAGTGTAGTATTTGTGATAGCCAGTCTCCAGATGGTTCCCAATAAGTCCTACTTCCTGGTATTCACATTCTGTGGCTTTCATCTTGTCTTTCTCTTCCTATCTCCCTCTTTCTGTCTTTCTCTTTCTCTCTTATGCCCGCTTTTTCACTTATAACTCTGAAGGAAACCAGATATGAAGAGTTGCAAGGCAGATTTTGGAGAGCCCCATGTGGTGAGAAATGGAGGGCTTGGACAATGGCCCACAACCATGTGAGTGAGCTTAGAATTAGGCTCTTTAACACTGGTCAAGTCTATAGAAGACTGCACCATCAGCTGATAGCTTGACTGCTACCTCCTGAGATACTTTGAGTCACAGCAATTCAGGCCAAGAATGGAAGACAAGGCATTGGGAAGAATATAATAAGCAAAGGAAAGAAGTTGGATTAAAACACTGTTGCTATATTCCAACTGGAAACACAAGTATGTTACTTAAGAAATGCATTTGTGGTGGAAGGGGAAAAGAATATTGAGGCTATTGAAAAGTTTACTAAGAACTTAATGTAAGAGGGAATAAGAAGCCATTAT
This sequence comes from Tupaia tana, assembly GCA_026018925.1. Taxonomy (NCBI): domain Eukaryota; kingdom Metazoa; phylum Chordata; class Mammalia; order Scandentia; family Tupaiidae; genus Tupaia; species Tupaia tana. The sequence continues at coordinate 167,826,088 of JAKSZU010000003.1, read as the reverse complement.
GCATTTGTTTTTATTTCTCCTCTCAAAAGTTTAGAAACTTATTTTTTCAATACACACTAATTCAAATACAGAAGAAAAATATTGTTTATGAATTAGCAAAAGAAAAATCAAACCATTGATTTCTATAAAGACAGATGAACCCTACTCTTATGAAAATGTCTAAGTGGCTGATCCTGGAACAATGGGTTTGGGTAAAACAGGAGATTTGATATATAACGTAAAATTCATCAACCACTAGTAAACCCTAAAGCCAACAATGAATTGATATATGGTACCATAAACCCATAACAATCTGGTCTTTATTCTCAAAATATCTAAATATGCATTGGAAAGACAGAAAAAAATCCTTTCTTTACTCAGACCTTATTTCCAATATTAGCTCAAATTGATTTCAAATATATTTACTGAAACTTAACACATCGACAAACTTTATTGGGTGCCATCCCCATACATTTGTTGCACAGCCATTCATTTCTTACAAAGTGTATAAATACTAAATTGAAAGTCAAAGGGCAGAAGTTTTTAATTTCATGATGTAATAGGAGCAGGAAAGCATTTTATGAATGAAAACTCACCTGGTTTAAGTACAAGCTTGCAGCCATCTCTTAGCTGTTGGAATGTTTTCCTAAAGAATTTTGCCTCAGGCAAGTCTCTGCTTTTAGAATAAATCAGATCAAGCTCAATTTTATCAATGTTTTCCTTTTGGGTCACTGTTTATTTTGCAAGTAAAACTCAAAATCAACAGTCAGGTCTAGGGTGAACATTAAGGAAATTGTGCCCACACTGCAGGGTCTGCATGAAATGCCTTTGGGGAGTAATTTACTTGCTATTTTCCATATTTCTCCATAAAAGCAGATAGAGCATCTTTCTTCCTAAGTTAGAACAATTGTTTCCATTTAAAAATAAGGAACATTTATAAAATAAATGTGCAAAAATCGGAAAAATAGTAGTTATTGTTTTTAACTCTATGTTGTATTAACAGAGCAGAACATTTTTCTTTGTTTCCCCACAGCCTTTTACCCCCTCTGTATATGTATTTGAGTGGTGCTCCGTAATTACGATTATTCAATACCCACAATGTTGTGTCTTGTTTCTAGTCCTACTTGTAGACATCAAGCCATTCATTAAACTATCCATTGAGTAATGAATGCAGCGTACATTCTCATTTTAAGTCTATACATATACTTTTCATTGGCTGCATAAAACTCCATAAAATATAATCACTGTAATTCATTTACTCAATATTTTATTGTTGGACATTTAGTTTCCTATCATATTTTTAATCTGTGTAGGTTTTTCTTTTCTTTTAAGCCTTCGTTTCTTTTGGTTGGAAAATAACATACAAGTTATACATCTAAACAGTAAAAAGAAGCTTATGTGAAAAATCCCCCTCCTATTTCAGACCTTCAGATTCAGTCTTCTTTCCCCTTGTTATCTGTTTCACATCTCCTCCTTTCCAGTCTGTTTATATACAACTTATTTTTTCCTACACAAATGCAAGTGTGCTATACACAATACTGTAATGTTTTGTGCCTAACATTTATTTTCATCTTAACAATATGGAGAATAATCTCTTATCTTGAGATGCTTCTTGATATTCTACTGTGTGTTTTATAATTCACTTAATCAGTTCTCTATTGATATGTACCTAGGTTATTAATTAACTTTTTTGCTGTCTCTAGCCTATTGCACAGGCTAGTTAGTTCTGCCTGAACAATGTTTAATTGTTCTTGACTTCAGTAGGGATATATCTAGTTTTTCAAGGTCCTGGTTTCTGGCTTTTCATAGAAAATCTTGTTCCACTAATGAGTGAAGATGTGTATGAGAAATACATAAAGTCTATTGAAGAGTAAAAGTAGAACCCTTGAATAAAGTAGTGTAAAACAACTTAAAAAAAAATCTTGTTCCAGAAATATCCATCTATTACTATGTTAATGAGCTTAAAAATCAGCAATGGATGTTATATTTTTAGTATCTGTGGAATTGTACACATTTTTCTCCTTTGATCTATTAATTGGTATAAGTACATTAATAAATGGTATAAAATCAAGTCATCCCTGTATTTCTATGATGACTTTAGATAATGTTCTAATTATACTGTGTATACAATTTGTGTCCTTTATTTTCATGTTAAACAACATAAGTCTATTATCATTTTAATTTTAAATATTTTAAAATATTATTTTACCAGATGAATAATTTTTCATCTAGTAGATATATAACTTTGTTAAATTTATTTACATTTTAAGCTATTTTGTATGATGAGAAACATTAAACAGACTTTTAATGTGTACAGTACAGCTCAGATGTGAGCCCCGGTCATCTAGACTTAAATGTTTCTAACGTTTAAGTTTAAATAATTTCCAACTCCATCTCACTATGGTAGAAAGTCACTGGACCTTCTACCATAAAGATACACTGAGTATCTTTAAGAATCCTCTGGATAAAGACCAACAGATAGCATAATGGTTATATCACTGGACTCCCACGTAGATGACCACAACTTGAGTCCTGTACCAGTGATTTAAAATCACATTGGGCATGTGTGTGTGCATGCCCAAAATCCTGAGAGGAGAATGGAGGAGAAGGGATTGTGGCATGGCCATCCCCCGAGGGGATGGTGTCTCTCTCTCTGCCTTGCTATCTCTCCCTGTCTCTCTGGCCAGTGCACGTGCCCTGTAACAAAAATCTCACTCTTAAAAAAATAAAAGAATAATCTGGGATTTATTTCTCATAATTAAGTCTAATTTCGATTTTTATCTTCTGCTAAATCTTGATCTTATTTATCTCTGACCTCTTGTGAAAGCTCCCTCCTCTTTTTGTTTTTTTGAACCTAACATAGATCTTCAGACATAATCCACAAATTCTCCGAAGCATGAACTAAACATGCTAGTTATCAAAGTAGTTATGTATAGTAGATTTTACCATTGATTTGTTGACTAGTGGAATGGAATTACAGCATGACAGGTAAGACTGACATTAGACATTCATGTCCTTAAAAGCCCCTTTTACACTAACGGGAATTTCTCCCTTTGTGACTTTTCCTTGAACATAATTTTTACCTTCTTCTTTTTTATTTTAATTTTTTAACTTTTTAAAATTTTTGCTACCGGGTGTGTGCACTTGCCAGAGAAAGAGGGGAAGTGAAAAATCATCACCTGGGGAGATGAGCATGCTGCAGTCCCTTTTCTTCCCGCCTTCTCTTGGGATTTTGGGCATGCAGGCATATGCAGCCAGTGTGATTTTCAAGCCACCACATAGAGGACTCAAACTACACAGCTGGCCATGTGGGATCCAGATGCCTTAACCTCTATGCCACCTGCTGGTCCTTACTTTCTTTAATCTCTAGTTCCTCAGTCCCTCTCTCATTTTTGTCCCAGGAGTTAAATTTTTCCCATTTGATTATGCAGTGCAATGCAGTACTCTATTTAAAAAAAAATACGTTTATTTCTTTTTAAATGTTAATTTTAAAAATTATTATTTTTATAAAAGATTTATTAATTTAATTAATTCCATTTGTTATTATTATTATTATTATTATTATTATTTAATTTGACCAAAAAGAGAGAGGGAAAGGGAAAATGAGAAAGCAAGCCACGAGGTTCAGGACTTGTGCTGTGGCTGGCTGTGTGGGAATCCAGCACCTTTAACCACCTGCTGGCCCCTAAAAATTATTTTTATTTAACTTTATTTATACATTATAATCATTATTTTTTTAATTTGACCAATGAGAGAGACAGAGGGAGAGAGAGAAGGAAAGAGAAAATAAGCCACCAGGTCCAGGATTCAAACCATGGTTGGCCATGTGGGAATCCAGTGCCTTTAACCACCAGGCCACCTGTCAGCCCCTATTTATTTATTCCTTTCATGAGCAAGTGTGCCAAAGAGAGAGAGAGAGTTACAGAGAGATAGCACCTCCAACGGAGTCTTTCCTCTGAGATCCATGCCCAGCATTAGCCAGCCCCAGGTCACAGCCACGTGAGTGTCCAGTGTACTCAGGGAGGTCTCTGGATGCCAACCCGAGACCTCCTCTGTGGGTCACCCTCACAGAGCATCATGTTTTACCTCGGCACCACCACCCAGCCCAGTGCGCCCTGTTTACCCTTGTGTCATAACTGGCTATGTTCCCAGGCCTTTCCACAACTGAACTGACCATTCAGAATTTGGGTTTTCGTTTTATCCTTCTTTCTGCTAATCAGAAGGCAGATCTCTCCTAGGAGGAACGGACCTGCTGGATTTTAACCGACTCTACCCCCACCCTCAACCCAGCCCTCTCTAGGGGTGTTGATAGTTTAGAACAGAGTCCTAAATCTTTAACAGGATGAGTCAGATAATGTGGTACTAGTACTTGTGTGGTATTCTCGCCTATATTTTTAAGCCTTCTGATAATGTTGTAATTACCTGCCTTTTCTGTTGATGGAAGAATTAGATTGCTGGGATCCTAACATGATCTATCTGTCAGCAGCATTGATTCATCATCACTGAATGCCAAGGCTTTCTCTGATTTTAGAAAGGGGAGGATTAATTGATCAGTGTCTTTCAACTCCTCTCCTTCCCCTGTTTTTAATTCCCTCGGTATTCTTGCCTCATATTCGTGCCACCTGTTTATTCCCTAAGAGAGGCATCATAGTGTAGAGGGCAAGAGTTAGGTGAGTTGTACAAAATGCATTCTTTTTTTCTTTAGTTACAAATCTCACCTCTATATTGTTTAGAGTTCTTTAATTTTTTTAATTGCCATGTGCACGTGCACACGGAAGTGGGGGAGAAGGGTGGATGCACACCCCAATGGGACATACATGCTGTAATCCTTTTTCCTCTGATTCTCTGTCCTGGCAGGTTTCTGAGCAGGCATGCTTAGTATGTTTTTCAAGCTGCTGGGGCCAGGATTTGAACCAGGGTTGCCCATGTGGGATCTGGTTCCCTTAACTACTGTGCTATTGGGCTGCCCTAGAGTTTTTTGTTTCTCTTTTCTTGTTTTGTTTTTTTTGTTTTTTTTTTTTTTAGATTTTTGACTGAGGGTGCATGCATGCACCAGAGAGAGAGACAGACACGCTGAGAGGGAAAGTGAAAGATCACCCCCTGGGGAGATAGCCATGCTGCAATCCCTTCTCCTCCATTCTTCTCCCAGGGTCTTGGCCACACACATACAGGCACCATGCCCAGTGTGATTTTGAAGCCACTGGGTCTGGGACTCGAACAGTAATCGGCCCTGTGGGAGTCCAGCGATGCCACCGTTATGCCATCTGCAGGCCCTGAGTTCTTAACAGCATGTAATAGGTGAGGACTTCTTTCCCCATATTTTAAATAAATCCTCCAGCAAAGCACACCTCCATTACTTCCACTGGCCTTTCCAGTACTCTCTGGTTAGGTTATGTTTGGTTCTCTTTATATACAAGGCATGTGACTTATACTTAGAGAGTTAGATACAGGATTATAGTCTGATGTAATGCATACTTGATTGCAAATAATGAATCAAGCACAGAACAGCAAACTCTGTCTCCAAACATTAACACTACAGTGTTCAGAATCTAAAAGTTGATTTGTCTCATGGGGCCTGCATAAACAGTGCAGACAAAACTTTCCTTAAATATCTTAACAGGATTTCAGATTTGGCTTTGCTCCCCTATGCCTAACTGACATGCAGTCATTGTCATCATTGCCCTTGGCGCTGCTCTCCTGCCTCCCTAGACGCATTTCTCTCACAGACTTTTTAATTTTTTTTTTTTTTTTTGAGAGATTTTTGCTATAGGGTGCGTGCGCTTGCCAGAAAGACAGAGAAACACAGAGAGACAGAAAGCGAGAAATCACCCCCCCAGGGGGGATGACCACGCCGCAATCCCTTCTCCATTATCCTCTTGGGATCTTGGGCATGCACGCACACGTGCCCGGTGTGAGTTTAAGCTACCGGGTCCGGGACTCAAACCGCGGTCGACTACATGGGCGTCCAGCGACATAGCCGTTACACCAACTGCTCGTCCCTCCCACAGACTTTTGAGCCATGTCCTGTCTCATGGAGCCCTGAGAGAGGCCATGAGCAAACTTAAATAGGTCATAGCAGTTGACGATCTCAGGAGTGAATGTGGAGAAAGGAGGGTTATGAGTCAAGGATATATGCCCTGCTGAATGGGGAAGAGCAGAAGCTCTAGAGGTGTTAGAAAGGAACAAGCTAATTAAGTAGGAGTAACATTGTATCTAATAGTGGGCTGATTCATGCCAACGGTGTTCTCTCACCCCTAATTAGTAACCGGGAATAAAACTGCACCCAAAGTACTCACCTCTGAAATCATTCATTTTGATATGGATAAAATTTCTGTATAATTAAATGTTAATTAGAGATAGAGATGTATAAAATTCAACTCTCTCCTGGCAGATGTCATCAGCCTCCTCCAAGTCCTCAGCTTCCACTCTCACTCCTTCCTAGTCCTGTCCTAACTGCAGTCAGAGCAGTCTACGAAACTACAAATCCGATCGGGTAGGGGCACTTGGAAATTGCCCCTTATTTCACTTTGTTTTGGAGTAAATCCAAACTCAGTCCCATGGCCTACAGGGCTTACTCGGAGCTCTGTCTCCCTTCCTGGCTTCTCGCGCCGCTTTCCCTGTTGCCCACTCAGGTTCAGCTGTCATGGCCACATACTGGTTTCTTGTCTACATCACCCCTTTCTCCAGGTACTTGCTCTTCTCTCAGCCTGGACTGTTCGGTCTCCCATTCTCCTGATGGCTGGCTCATTATGATCATTCGGACCCAGTTCCAACACTGCCTTCCAGAGAAGCCTCCATCTGCTCTAACCTAGGAGACTTCCTCCAGTAACTGGTTACCTTGTCACCTGGTTTATTTCTTCCATGGCATTCATCCCCACCTGGAATTATAATCTGCCTTTTGTCGTTTTATTTGTTCTCTTTCCCTCCCACTAGAATGGTAGCATCATGAAGATAGAGATGACTCCTGTTTACTTCTATACCTCTAGGAATTAGCACTTGGAAGATTATTGATTAAATATTTGTGAAAATATTGGATAGGCTCAGCCCTGTAGTGCAGTAGTTAAGTGCTGTGCACTGGGAACTGGATCCCACGTGGTTGACCATAGTTGTAGTCCCAGTCTGGCAGCATGAAAACATACCAGTACGCATGTGTACAAACTCCTGAAAAAGGATTGGGGCATGACTATGCCCCATTGGGAGTTGCTTCTCTCTTTTTATATCTCTCTGTCTGGCTAGCGCACACACCCTCCGGCAGGTGTCTATATACAGGGGTTAAGTGCATTTGTACATACTCTACCCCTTAGAATGTATGTTTATGAGAGTGTATGTGAGTGCGTGTGTGAATCATTGTGCATGCATGTGCATGAGAATGCATGAGGATGAGTATGTGAGTGTGTGGTATGTATGTATGTGAGTGAGGGTTCATCATGGCCCATGACTGCAGGTGAGAATGTACCAATGTGGTGTGTGAGTGTGTATTTGTGTTTGTGACGAACATTAGAGAAACTTGATTTCCCTGATTTGATTTTAATCAAATGCTTGACTTGAATCTTTAATAATTCATATTTAATCAAATACTTGAATTAAAATAATTCCATGACTGGTCCAGCTGTGGTAGCCTGTGACGCTGACGCTGGGCTCCAAGCACACGGGACCACACAGGAGACCCAAGTTTATTTATGATCTGACCTAAAGGTCGGGCACCTGTAACCATCCCAGCAACTTGAAAGGCTAGGGCAGGAGGACCCCAGGCTGAAGGCTGGCATGGGCAGCATGATGAGACCCTGTCCAAAAGACAGCGAGATGTGATGGCATCTGTCTATAATTCCAGCTGGGAGGCTGAGGCAGGAAGGATCATGACATGGTGATGCCATTTTTAAAAAATCAATGAAAAATAAATAAATAAATAAAAAATAAATAAAAAATAAATGACAAATTATAGTGTTATAACAAAGGAATATGTTACAGTCCGCTCTCTTAAGATATGGACCTCTTGGACCTAGTTACAAAAGTGGGATGTGCCGAGCAAGAACTAGTGGGATTTTATTCAATCCTATGGGAACTCCATTTTTAACTCTTTAAGGAGACAGCCCTGCAACTTGGAGGGCTCTGCGGGATCACTACAAGCCAGACCTGAGGCTGGATGACTGTATCTAATCTTAATCATCTCCCAAAGGCTTTGCTTCTTAATACCATAGTTGAATTAGATCTCCACTCTCTTAATATTATCACAATAGGAACGGAATCACAACATACACAATTTTGAGGGACACCTTCAAATCATAGCAGACTCCCTCCCCAATCCACTCTCTTGGCCCCACACTAGGATATAGCCTCAATTATTTGTTTCCAGCCCTTGTCCTTACGAGTATTCACACACTAATTACATATAAGATATCCAGGCATTCTCTGTCTCTTCCCTCAATTTCCAAGAGCTTAGAGACCTCTCCTTTCTTATTCACTGCCACTTATGAAGAAACTTCAAAAAGTAGGTGAAAAGGAGATTTTAAAAAGTTAAAAATATAAATGTTATTAACATAAGCTCCATGACATGAAGTTTAAGACAACTTTCGTAAGTGATGATACCAACCTATAGTCTATCTCTTGAAAATCCGAACGTCCTGGGGATTTAACCATGTTGGTGTGGACTTTTTTGCATTAATAACTAACAAAAAATGAGTGCCTTTTAAAGATTTTCTTTTTTACATTAGGAAGCATACTATCTTATATCCATGGACAATAATATCAAACAGGAATTCATGTGGTATGCTCATAATTTTTAAAAGCTAAATTAATCTTGTTTTCAACAACAAAGAGTGAGAAATCACCTTACCATGCGGGGAAGACCATGCTGTAATCCCTTCTCTTCCATTCTCCCCTTGGGATTTGGGGCACACATGCACATGCAACCAGTGTGTTTTTCAATCCACTGGATACAGAATTTTAACTGCTTAGTCAACCATGTGGGATGTAGCATCTTAACTACCATTACACCTGCAGCCCCAACATTAATATTTTTTTAATTGTTTTTTTGTTTTGTTTTGTTTTAGAGGTTTTTGTTATAGGGCGTGTGCACTCGCCAGAAAGACAAAGAGAGACAGAGAGACAGAAAGCGAGAAATCACCCCCCAGGGGGGATGGCCACGCCGCAATCCCTTCTCCTCCATTCTCCTCTTGGGATCTTGGGCACGCACGCACACGCGCCCGGCGTAAATTTAAGCCACTGGGTCCCGGACTCAAACCGTGGTCGGCTACATGGGAGTTCAGCAACATAGCCATTTTGCTAACTGCTGGTCCCACGTTAATATTTTTTGAATGTCCTGTTTATGACAATAGAAAGTAGACTTTATCCTGCTCATCACTTTTTTCTTAGCCCCACCAGAAATATCTTTGACATCCATTTTTCTACCAACAGTCTACTGAAGGCAATTTAGGCTCAAAATTCTTCCAGCCTCTACCTATTATTTAATTCTAAAACCATTTTCACATTTTTATGCATTTGTTAAGCTGCATGCTATTTTCGTTGTCAAAATCTATATTAGTTTCCTATATGCCTTCTGTAATACAGTACTAGAAATTTGGTGGCTTAAGACAACAGAATTTTAGTTTCTCATAGTTCCAGAGGCCAAAAGACCAAAAGCAGTTTCACTGGGCTGGATTCCTCTGGAGTGTCTAGGGGAAGATCCATTCCTTCCCTCTTGTAGTTTTTGGTGGCTGTCCACATTCTCAGGCTTTTGGCTGCATGTTCTTATCACTACCTCTGTGATCACATTGCCGGAATTTGCCTTATGGGGCCATTATTGAGGCAAATATTCACATTCATGATCATTCAACCTCTCATATGTTACCATAAAAATACTTTGCTTAATTTTCTAGTGTTGAACCATCCTTGCATTCAGGAAATCTCTGCATAATAATCACTTCGTCCTTTGGAAGGCTTTACAGTGTTTCATCTTATGGCATTATCATACTTTATCTTACCAAACTTTACTGATAAACATTAAGGTTATTTCCAATATTTTTGTATTATTATACAATTGCTACATGCATATCATCTTTTTGTACTTGTCCAATTATTTTATTGGAATATATTCCTAGGAGTGAAATTACTGAGGCAAACATATATATACATTTGCGTTTTTTGATTCACCTTAACAAATGATCTCATCTAAGAGAGTTTATTCCCCCCACCCATCCTGCTCAATTCAGAGTGCTATTTTTATGAGGTTGAATATAAGATTTCATTTTTCATTGTTTTGACTATTAGTACTTGAACAGCTATTTTATATCTATAATTAGAGTTTATTTTCTCCAGCGATTATCAATATTTTATTTTTGATTTGTAAGAACTTCTATATATTAAAATAGTAGTCTTTTATATGAAAATAATAACCTTCTAATATTGATTTAAATTGTGTTTGCCTTTTGGCATTTTTCTCTCACCCAAATCTATTAATACTGCCTTTGGTTATAAAGAAGTTAAAAAATCTCAGGAATGCATTTCTCTTAGCAAGGTTTCTGGGTGTAAAATATATATTTTAAAAGCTTTCCTCACTCCAAGAATATTAGTCATTCCTAGTAAGTGTGACCACTATTAAGCGTGACCTATAACCGTGAAGTTTAAGAGCATTTCAGTTTCATTTAGTTATTTTCTAGGTAATTCTCAGCTTTCTTGAGGGTCTTTTTTTTTTTTTTTTTTTTTTTTTTTTTGGAGAGGTTTTTGCTATAGGGCGCGTGCGCTCGCCAGACAGACAGAGAGAGACAGAGAGATAGAAAGCAGGAAATCACCCCCCAGGGGGGATGGCCACACCGCAATCCCTTCTCCTCCATTCTCCTCTCAGGATCTTGGGCACGCACGCACACGCGCCCGGCGTGAGTTTAAGCCGCCGGGTCCAGGACTCGAACCGCGGTCGACTACGTGGGAGTCCAGTGACATAGCCATTACGCTAACTGCTGGTCCCTCTTGAGGGTCTTTTTAAAAACCATACAAATCTGGGGAACCAGCAGTTAGCGTAATGGCTATGTCGCTGGACTCCCACGTGGTCGACCGCGGTTCGCGTCCCGGACCCGGTGGCTTAAAACTTACGCTGGGTGTGTGTGCGTGTGTGCCCAAGATCCCAAGAGGAGAATGCAGGAGAAGGGATTGCGGCGTGACCATCCCCCCTGGGGGGTGATTTCTCGCTTTTTATCTCTATGTCTCTCTCTGTCTGTGGCAAGCACATGCGCCCTATAGCAAAACAAAACAAAACAAAACAAAACAAAACAAAACAAAACACCTCTCCAAAAAAAAAAAATACACATACAAATCTGCATCTCCAATACCATAATTTGAGCCAATCATTTCAACTGGCCAGCATAGGCATATTCTGAAGAGCTGCCCTGATCAACTGTTAAGTGAAAACAAATATTTATTTCAGCTGTTGTTGACGCATATTCTGGATTTATGAAATTTGAGCTTTTGCTCCATCTATTTTCCTTCACTAAAAGCTGCAATCACTGTGGCCAAAAGAAAAAGACGTATGAGAGAGGGAGCAGATGGATACCTGTGGGACTCCCACATACCTAGTCTCAAAGGTTATTTTGGGGTAGATGTGTCTGAGAGTCATAGTGTGGGGCACAAGACTGAAATGTGGAGTCTGAACAGCAGTTTTAACAAACTACTTAGGTTTCACTATTCCGTGTAATATTTTAATCCCAAGGATAAACAAAGAAAAGAGACTTGCCTGATTCTAAAATTTAGTTGGAGATAAAGTCAACTTAGAGCCTGAATTTACACACCAGTTTCAGACAATATGAGGGTACATTTTTTTGTCCTTAAATAAAGTGTTCATGAGGGGTCAGCCAAAGTCCAAATGAAATAAAATGTTAAACAATGTGCCTTCATTATATAGCTTTTTTATTTCCCCTTCTGAATTGTTAAGTAGGATCATGTTTGCATTGATCTTAATTACTTTTTTTTTTTCTTGGAGAGGTATTTTTTCGCTATAGGGCGCGTGCGCTCGCCAGACAGACAGAGAGAGACAGAGAGACAGAAAGCAAGAAATCACCCCCAGGGGGGGTGGTCACGCCGCAATCCCTTCTCCTCCATTCTCCTCTCGGGATCCTGGGCACGCACGCACATGCGCCCAGCGTGAGTTTTAAGCCACCGGGTCCGGGACGCGAACCGCGGTCGACTACATGGGAGTCCAGTGACATAGCCATTACGCTAACTGCTGGTTCCCATCTTAATTACTTTTTATAACTGTTCCTAGTATTAACAAATATCTGGATGGATGAAAGATATCAAGTCAATTTTGCTCATGCTTGCCTTTCTGGATGACTTTTATGCTCCCTGTTTTATCTGTGATAAATGCAGATACCAGGGCCAACAGATGGTGGAGCAGTTATGTACTGTCACTGAGTTTCGAGTCCCAGACCCAATGCCTTGGAAATCACACCAGGCATGTGTGTGTGTGTGTGTGTGTGTGTGTGTGTGTGCGCCCAGGATCCTGGGAGGAAAATGGAGGAGAAGGGATTGTGGCATGGCTATCCCTCTGGGTGTGGGAGTGTGTATGTGTGATTTTTCACTTTCCCTCTCACTGTCTTTCTCTCTCTCTCTCTCTCCAGTGAGCATATGCAACCCAAGGCAAAACCTCTTTAAAAAAATAAATAAATAAATGCAGATCCCTTCAAGGTATCCACCCCTGCAATGGCTGTCATCCTAGCTTACTTCACTGAGGTCATCACAGGCACATCTAGTTTTTGAGCTTTTCCTCTGTAATTAATTTCCTTGAGTTACTGAACAACTTCATCTACCTTCTGCCACAAACTTCTCATTTTCTCTAATATCCTTATTTGCAGTAAGTCGACTCATCTTGAACACAACATGGCTTTTCCCTTCAGTGGTGCTGAAATAATTCCTTGTGACTCATACTCTGTGCACTGAGTGGTGATAGCCGTAGTCTGTGGTGGTTTGCTTGTTTAAGTACTTGTATGCTAGATTATTTAACTGCTTGTCTAATTATACCTCACAGAGATACTGCTCTCTGTGAAACCTGGTTTTCTTCTGAGCACTACTCACCAAATACATCTTTCTCTTAATCTAAGTGGTTCAAGTCAAATATTTACCTATTTCCTTGATTTTAAGATGTACGACTCCCTCCCCAAAACACATTTTTCACACTTCTGCAATCAGAATTAGTCCTAGAGTCATCATGTCCATTTAATTTAGTGTTTTGTTCCAAAAAAGATTGCTACTACATTATACCTTTGTTTTACAACAAATGGCTTCTTAGGATCCCAGTGATATGATGAGAGAAAGGTACATTAAACTGTCATGTGTTGAAAACAGAACGTACCATAACTCCTTTGTAAAATTTTGCACCTCAGATACCCAAATTATTTTGGGATAAAGCTTATATTTTTGCCTTTCATGGGTTTAGGCCTGCAATTTTTAAAAAGTTAATTTATTAATTTGTTTTATAAGAGAGACAGAGAGAAAGGAGGAGGGAGAGGGCTTCCAAGCAATTTTGTCATGTTGCGATCTGTCCCTGCTACAGCCTTTCAGACAGCCAGGATCACAGCATGTTCAGGTGGACCAGAAAACGAAAACCAGCATTTTCCTGTGGTGTCTTACTGCTTGTGCCATTACACCAGGTCCCTCCTCCCTTTATTTATGATGAGAGAGAGAGACAAAAAGGGAGAGATGCAGAAATCAGTATCCTTGACAAGGTCTCATTGTATTGCAGTCCTTCTGCCCGTGCCTCCCAATCAGCTAAGGTTACAGGTGTGCCCAAAGCATGTGGTATGTTCAGGTTTCCTCAGGAACTGAACCTCTGCCTCCTATGCAGCTTCCAGCCTCCTAAGCTGTGGTGCTCCCTTAGCATCACCACAGATGGGCCAGACGTGAGCTTTTGTTGAGATTGTTGCTCTCTTTTCCCTTTGCTCTTTCATTCTACTAGAGATTATTTTATTTTGATTACCATTACTATTAGAAACTAATTAATCCTGGAGACTTTCTCGGCTTATGTATCTATCATCTCTTTTCCACTTACATGCATAAGTTCTTTTTAACACCTGGCCTTTTGGTTTTATTCTTAATTTCTTTGTACTTAGGACTATGGATGGGTCTTTTATGTTGCACTGCATCAAAAGCTTTGTTGAAGTCAAGGGTGGATTATATCTAAACAATGTTTTCTCTATTTTGTCTCTTCCTTATAAATTTTCATGGGATTTTAACTGCTGAAGCCCACTAGCTCAAAAAAGAGAGTGGGCAAAATGCCAAGTTTGAACACGATGCCCCCATATTTTTTCAACTTTCAAAAATCTAAAGAAATTTGAGAACCAGCAGTTAGCGTAATGGCTATGTTGCTGGACCCCCATGTAGTCGACCGCGGTTCGCGTCCCGGACCTGGTGGCTTAAAACTCACGCCGGGCGCGTGTGCGTGCGTGCCCAAGATCCTGAGAGGAGAATGGAGGAGAAGAGATTGCGGCGTGACCATCCCCCCCCCCCGGGGTGTGATTTCTTGCTTTCTGTCTCTATGTCTCTCTCTGTCTGTCTGGCGAGCACACACGCCCTATAGCAAAAACCTCTCAAAAAAAAAAAAAAAAAAAAAAACCCTAAAGAAATTTTATTAGCTATAATTGTTAACATTTTTTTCATCAAAATATAAACTGGATGCAAACATATTTTCAGATATCAAGTGGAAATTTGGTTGATAAGTAAATGAACAATATGTATTTAACAATATATATTTAACAATATATATATAAGTATACATTTGTATCTATAAAAATATGTGAGCATTTTTGCTCAAAATATAAATAACTACTAGTATATTCATTTCTATAGACATACATATAATTGGATATGTGATTATAGATTACATAAAATTGACCTATGTGATAGCGTACATGCATATAAATGTGTAAATTTAGGCATATGTTTAAATCATATATAATCTGTTTAATGGGGTGCAATAGAAACTAGGCTGAAATTCTAGCTCTACTGTTTTCTAACTTTGTGAAACTAAGTCATTTATCTATTCCAACCCTGTTTCCACATCTGTAAAATGAGTATAAAACAATATCACTGTCTCATATACCACAAAAGCCTCTAAAGACAATCATCCCATACACTTTTTTAAGCTATAAAATACTTCATAAGTATTGATAATAATTGATGACACTTATACAAATATCCCTCTCCCTTTTCATGAAAAGAATCCCATATTCAAAAATAGTATATTTTCTCAACAATTTAGCATCTATGTTTTACTTATGCCCAATATGCAATACAAAATTATTGAAACTTTTCTTTTAAAAATCAAATTGCTTTTAAATATATTGTGTATCAATGTGTAATATTTGCATGTAGTTTACTGTACGTTTTTATTATATTGTATATAGTTGTATATGGTTTTAGAGACAATAATTATATAGTAGAAATTTATTAATAGCAGATGTCAACTTATTTCCAATTGTCTAACCCAGAAAACCCATAAAAAAAGGCAAAATCTACTTTTAAATTTTCATTACTTACAAGCTGTTTAGGTTTAAGCATATCTAAAATGTGATTGATTGAAGTTATAAGTAAATATAATAAATAAAATAAGAGAAATTTCATGCAAATATCTGTGGCCAATATTAAATTGAATGATTGAACAATTGCAAAGACCCAGCAAAGGCTTGTAAAATTAATGTAAAGACACATATGGCCTCATAAGGCATTGTTTTACTGGAGATCTTGTGTACCAAGGTCCCATAGAAATGACCCAGGAAAAGGCCCTGGGTATCATTGAGTCAACATTTTCAAACTACTCCCTCTAATGCCATGCTTGTTGAGACTTGCATATATATTTTCTTTGTTATAGCTTTTAAATATAAAAAAGTTCTCATAGCAGCCAAGCATCTTCAGGGACTTCACCTCAAAATCATCTAGGTATTTCTTCCCCACAGTTGATAACCAACAGAATGTGTGACAAATGACACACATGACTTCTGAGACTGGTAATAAAAGATATGCGTATTTTTCTATGTTCACTAGGATAGTAGCCTTCAGAGCCCTGAGCCACCATGGAAGAAATCCAAATATTTTGCGGCTTCCGTGCTGTGGGAAAGC
The DNA here is from genome assembly GCA_026018925.1 of Tupaia tana. NCBI lineage: Eukaryota > Metazoa > Chordata > Mammalia > Scandentia > Tupaiidae > Tupaia > Tupaia tana. The sequence continues at coordinate 167,810,011 of JAKSZU010000003.1, read as the reverse complement.
CTAGCCTACACGAACCCACACATTAGTGTTCCAGCCAAACGCACTACCTGTAGTCCCAGCTGACAACCACCATCACTATCAGATATAAAGATACATCACTATCAGTAAAGATACATCCCAATGATTTCAGTCCCTAACCTTTGCATCATTCCACCTGAAGGGATGTTCTAGGCATCATGGAGGGGAAACAAACTAACTTCAAAATGTCCTGTCTGAATTCCTGACTCCAAGATATTGTAAACACAATCAAATGGTTATCTTATGTTGCTAAGTTTTGAGGTAGTGTGTTTTCTAGCAATAATAATTAGACTACCCCCTTTGAATCAAGGCTCTTTTGACTGACTTGCGTTAGTCAAAAGAGGGAGGAGAAGGTGTAGAAGTCAGTTCTCAAGCTAGGGCTCAAGAGGACTTGCTTGTTTTTATGATTTGTACCCAGCCACCACAATAACATGCCTAAACTAAACAGGCCATAGGTGAGACTTGTAAAACATATTTGAATTATCTCAGCCATCCCATTTGAGCTAGCCTAGATCGGTCAACAACCAGCCAAAATCCAGACATGGAGCAGTCACCTAGGTTACCTGTGCAGATGGAGTAGCAAAAAAATGTGTGTCCTCAAATGCTGCAAGGCCTTTGGGGATGTTTGTTGAGCCACATTATTGGGGTAAAAGATAGTTAGCATTCTTCTATAAAAATCAAAACCAAAATGTAAAAGCATACCCTTCTTTGATCTCATAGTCCTTTTAGCCTTATATGTCTGCCTTTCTTCATAGCAAAACTTCTCAAATTAGTTATCTGTTGATTCTGTTTCCACTTCCTCATCTCTTATTCTCTCTTTATCTAATCAGTATGACGCCTCCCAACCACTACACTGGCTTTTTTTTTTTTCTTTTTTCTTTTTTGAGAGAGATTTTTGTTATATGGGTGTATGGTTGCCAGAAAGACAGAAAGAATCAGAGATATAGAGAAACAGAAAATGAGAATCACCCTCCAGGGGAATGGTCACACCGCAATCCCTTTTCTTCCATTCTCCTCTTAGGATTTTGGACTTGCACACACATGTACCTGGCGTGAGTTTTAAGCCGCCAGGTCCGGGATTCAAATTGCAATTGACTATGTGGGGTCCAGGTACATAACCATTATGCCATCTGCTGATCCCTGGTATCACTTTTCATTTATAAGGCCAGTAAGACTCTTATGGTGCCATGAGAATCTGATGTGCATGCTGGTTTATCATCTCACTGGGCTCTCGAGCAGCATTCAACCATTTTCCATTTTCAAACACTTTTCTTTAAACATCTGAGATATCTCCAGCTATCATTGGATATTTCCTCTTATCTCTTTTGCTGGTGCATTGTTTTATTTATTCAATGAAAAATATTTATTAAGCATCTATTATGTGTTGAGTATTTTATGGGTGGCGTTATCCCAACAGTGAAACAAACAAAATTCTTGCCCATATGAGACTTTACATTCTAGTGAAAGAAAAAGGAAATAAGCAAATACACAAGTAAATGTATATCACATGGTTATAAGTTTCATGGAGAAAAATAAAGCAGTGGAAGGAGGATAGATATTAACAGGGTTGCTATTTTAAATAAGATGGTCAGCAAAGTTTTCACTTGAATGGATGACATTTGCATAGACTCCAGAAGCACACCAAGGGATAAGCCATATGGCTGCTTTGGGTAGTGTCCCAGAAGGAACAGCAATTGCAAAGGCCCTGAGGCAGCATGTCTCTCTGCCTCTTTTTATTCTTTCATTATACTCATCTTCAAATCAATTGCTTAGCTTTTTAAATTGAAATTTTACTTTGAAAAAGACAAGCACAATGAAGCAACCTCTCAGAAACAAGTATCTCAATTTAGTTTAGGACATGAGGAAAGGGCTTTTTTCTGGCCTCAGTGTGGCAGTGGTGGTGGCAGCTAGTGAGAACTACTGAGGCCAGAGATCGCCCTGGGAACTCCATTGTCTCCCAAATGCTTCCAGGTGCCCAGAACCTCCCACCTCCTGCTCCCTTCTCCTCTATCTTCCCCAGTCCCAGTGTGGTGGTGGTAGCTGCAGAAGCCAGTGAGAGCAACTGAGACCAAAGATCACCTTAGGAACTCCACTGTCTTCTGACTGCTTCCTGGAGACCACTCTAGACCTCTAGCTGCTTTTTACCTGCTAAGAATACTTTCAACTTCAAGAAAGTAGTTTCTTACATTCTTCCTCAGCTGAAACCCTGCAGCTCAGTCCCAGGTGCACCTGTTCTCAAGAAACTGGGCAGCCACTGGAATACCCAGTTCTAGTGACAGTAGTGCAGTTTGAGAGAAGAAATGTATAATCCATAAGATAACCAGAAACCAGTGCAGAGGCCCAAGAAATACAAAAAACTAAGAAAATATCTCTCCCCAAGAGAAAAGAACACATCATCATCATCCACAGACAGTACAATGGGACTCATGGAAATGTTTGATAAACAATTCAGAATATTCACAGTGACAAAATTAAATGAGATGCAAGAGAAAAAAGACAACAAACTCCAGAAGATGTAAGAAAAAAAGAGACAGCAAGCATCAGGAGATGAGGAAGTCCTTTCGTTACTTGAAAGAAGAATTAGACACCATTAAAAAAGAGTCAAATGGAACTGTTAGAGATGAAGTCTGTAGTACAAGGAATCAAAACCTCCCTCAAAAGTGTTAAAAGCAGATTAGATCATACAAAAGATTGAATCTCAGATGTAGAAGACAAAACCTCTGACTTAGAAAAAAATGACCAAAAAGATTGAAAAATAAGCAGAAAAAAATGAGGACAATATATGAGAAATACTAAATACCATTAAACGTTCAAACATCTGAATAATTGGTATCCCAGAAGGTGAAGAAACTAATAAGGGCATTTCCATGAAATCCTAGAAGAAAACTTTCCGAGTCTAGAGAAGCACTCAAATATCCAGAACTCAAAAATACAAAGGACCCCAAGTAGAATCAACCCAAGAAAATCCTCTATATAGCATATCATAGCCAGACTAGCCAAAACCACATATAAAGACAAAATATTGAAATGACAAGAGAGAAACATCAAGCTAAGCTACTTACAAAGGTTATCCCGTAAGGCTAACCAGACCTCTTACCGGAAACAATACAAGCAAAGAAAGAATGGGAAGGTATATTTAAAGTGTTAAGAGAGAAACAATTTCAACAAAGATTACTATACCCGGCAAGACTATCCTGCAAATGGGAAGAAAAGATAAAAACATTCTCAGATAAACATAATCTGAAAGAATTTACCAACACCAGACCAGATCTCCAAGAAATTATGAGGGGACTGCTATACCAGGAAAACTAAAAAAAGACAGATAGAAATAAGAGGAAAAAAAACAACCAAGAAATGGCCAGCCTAATGGTAGAAACAAGTCTAGAAATATTGATATTAATGTTAAATGTTAATGGATTAAATTCTCCAATCAAGAGACACAAATTGGCTGAATGGATTAAAAAACAACAACAGAAACTATCTGTTGCCTACAGGAAACACATTTCATAAATAAAGACATACATAAATTAAAAGTGAAGGGCTGCAAAAAGGTATTCCATGCAAATGAATCCAAAAAAGAGCTGGAGTCATGATTCTGATTTCAGACAAAATAGGCTTTAAGATAAAAACTTAAGAAGGGAGAAAGGAATCAGATAAATTCTCAATGGAACAGTAAATATTACAACAGACATAATAGAAATACAAAACATCATTATAGGATACTACTGTACGCCAACAAACAAGAAAACCTGGATAAGATAGACAAATTCCTGGACACATATAATCTACCAAGATTGAATCAGGAGGACACAGATATTCTGAATAGACCCATAACTAGCAGTTAGTTTGAGTAAGTAAAAAACAACCTCTCAACAAAGAAAAACCTTGGTCCTGATTGCTTCACCTCTGAATTTTACAAAACTTTTAACTCCTATTCTACTCAAGTTATTTTTAAAGACCCGAAAGGAAGGAACCCTCTCAAATTCATTTTATGAAGACCCCATCACCCTCATCCCTCCCAAAAGAAAAGGATATGAAAAGGAAGGAAAACTACAGACCAATAGAAGGATCGTTCCTCAACATAATAAAAGCTATCTATGAAAAACCCATAGCTAACATCATACTAAATGAGGAAAGATTGTCCACTAAAAACTGGTACAAGACTCTCTCCCACTTTCTCCACTCTTTTTCAGTACAGTGCTGGAAGTCCAAGCCAATGCAATCAGAAAAGAGAATGAAATAAAAGGCATTCTAATAGGGACAGAAGAGGTGGAATTATCCCTATTTGCAGATGACATGATTGTATACATAGAAGACTCAAGAGTATCCATGAAAAAGCTCCTGGAAGTATTAAGTGAACACTGTAAAGTAGCAGGATATAAAATCAATATACAAAAATCTATAGCATTGGGAACCAGCAGTTAGCGTAATGGCTATGTCGCTGGACTCCCATGTAGTCGACCGCGGTTCGCGTCCTGGACCCGGTGGCTTAAAACTCACGCCGGGCACGTGTGGTACGTGCCCAAGATCCTGAGAGGAGAATGGAGGAGAAGGGATTGCGGCGTGACCATCCCCCCTGGGGGGTGATTTCTCGCTTTCTATCTCTGTGTCTCTCTCTGTCTGGCAAGCGCACATGCCCTATAGAGAAAACCTCTCCCCCCCAAAAAAAAAAAATCTATAGCATTTCTATATATGAAGAGCAAAGAGCCTGAGGTAGAACTGAAGAAAGTATCCTATTTACCATTGCCATAAAAAATACAATTAGGAATAAATGGAAGCAAACAAGTCAAAGACTTCTGCAAGAAAAACTATGAAAAATCTAAAAAAAGAAATTTAAAAAGACACACACAAAAAAAGTAGAAAGACATCCCGTGTTCCTGGGTTGGAAGAATTAATAATCAAAATGGCAATTCTACTCAAATTAATCTACATATTTAATGCAATCCCAAACAAATTGCCAGATTCTTCATAGATTTAGAAAAGACATTCATATAATTTGTCTGAAATCATTAAAGACCCCATATTGCCAAAGTAATCCTGCACAAGAAGACTGAAGTAGGAGGCATACTCACTCCCTGGCCTCGAAATACATTACAGAGCTGTAATAATCAAAAGAGCATGGTATTAGCATAAAAAAGACATGTGGACCAATGGGACAGAAGAGAGACCTCAGAAATAAACCCAAAAACATATAGCTAACCGATTTTTCACAAAGAGTACCTGTCAACCCAGTGGGAAAAGTAGAACCTCTTTAGCAAATGGTCTGGGAAAACTGGGTATCCACCTGCAGAAAGTTGAGTCTGGAGCCCTATCCCTCATCATGAACAAAAATCAACTCAAAGTGGATCAAAGATCTAAACCTAAGACCTCAAACAATAAAACTACTGGTGTGCGTGTTCTCTGGAGACACAGACACACACACACACACACACACACACACACACAAACACACACACACACACACAGAGAAAGAATGAGAAATCATCCCCAGAGGGATGGTCACGCCACAATCCCTTCTCCTCCATTCTCCTTTTGGGATTATGGGCTCTTGTGCACACATGTTCAACATGAATTTCAAGCCACCAGGTCCAGTTCTCTACTACAATTGGCCATGTGGGAGTCCAGCTTCTTAACCACTATGCCACCCACTAGCCCCCGAATTTAAAATAAAGCAAACATTCTGAAAGGACTACACATATATGAGTGTACTGGTAAATTAAACTTCTTCTTTTATAGAGAGAGAAAGATTTTTGCTACAGGCATGTGTACTGGTCAGAGACAGAGAGAGAGAAAAAATGAGAAATCATGCCCGGGAAGAATGGCCGCGATGCTATTCTTTGTCCTCTGTTCATCTCTCAGGATTTTGGGTACACACACACACACACACACACACACACACACAGGCACCCAACTGAATTTCAAGTCACTGGATCAGAGATTCAAACTGTGGTCAGCCATGTGGAAGTCCAGTACTCCAACCTCCATGCCATGCACTGGCCCAAATCTGACTTTCCCAATAGTCGTTTGGTGTTTAGCTTATGAGACTGCATTTTACCTATGATATTGGATAAATCCATATATATTTTGTGAGTTTCAAAATGAAAATAAGAAAATTTTAGGTTGAGAAAATATTCAGATGTGCGGAAACACCTCAGTGCTTTTTCCAAAGTCATTTTCATTTCTATGATTTTATGATTTTTATGTGTTCTACGATGAGGTTGACAAATCTAGCCCATCCTTACTGTAGACTAGTTTATTAAATGATTGCATTTCTAGTTTTTGCAGTGTGAATAGAGACTTTTTATGAACATGAATAACTATTATTTTAATGATAACTCATCATGCTAAAAATTGGTATTTAAATTTATAAATAAGATCACAGCAACTGACCTCCTTCAGTGAAGAAAAGAACAAAAGGAGTTAGCAACTCATTCATAGAGTTCACCTAAATCAATTAGGATGTTAAATCCATGCATAAAATAACGTTTAATAAAAATGCTTTATAGGAAAAATGGTCTCGTTTTAAATTGAGTGAATACAAAAGATGACACAAGGTTCCCGGATTGCTGCTATGACGCTCTGAGACACCAGACTCAAGCATTGCTAATAGTTCAACAGTAATTGGAATATTAATAGGACGTGTCATTCTGATTATATAGAATATGCATCAGAGTATTTTACCTAACTCCTCCAGATTGATTGGAGAGTGTCAGAGAATAATCTGATTGTTGCTTTTCTCAGTTTAAGTGCTCGATTTCAGTATGCTTACTCCTAGACTCTATTTGAGGACATATTCAAAATAAAATCAATGCATTTATGACCTAATTAGCTGGGCTATATTGATTCATGTTCCAGCTATTCGGTTTGCATAGCATTACTGTTTTCACTAACTACCTGTAAATATATCCTGGGTGGCATATTGGGTTAATGCACTAGTCTTTTCCCCTCAGGGAACGGAACTAGCAGCTGCTATAAGTCATCACTGAAGTACTATGTTTTCCATTTTTCCCCTAATCAATACATGTTAATAAGCCTTCAAGTTTATTTATCCCTTAATCTCAACCAAGTCCTGAGCTCTATACATAACATTGGATTAGAAATGGTTCTTGTATAATGGTTCTACTGTCTAAAAACAAAGGGAATCTTGGTCTTTGAACAGTTGTCTACCTTTGCTCCAAAGTATCAGAGGGCTCAGGGGGTCACTGGAACAGCATGATAAAAGTATAGGGACCAGCAGTTAGCGTAATGGCTATGTCGCTGGACTCCCACGTAGTCGACCGCGGTTCGCGTCCCGGACCTGGTGGCTTAAACTCACGCCGGGCGCATGTGCGTGCATGCCCAAGATCCCGAGAGGAGAATGGAGGAGAAGGGATTGCGGCGTGGCCATCCCCCCGGGGGGGTGATTTCTCGCTTTCTATCTCTCTGTCTGTCTGGCGAGCGAACGTGCCCTATAGCAAAAACCTCTCAAAAAAAAAAAAAAGTATAACCCACTCAGGAGTGTGGAATAGTCACCTGTTCTCATCATGCCCAGCTGAAAAGGAATAGGTGACCTTTCAACTTTGGCTGCCACAAATTGTTGTGGGAAAATTGTTATGTGAAAAGAAAACAAGAAATCAGGCCATATGTTACTCAGTATTTTACTGGCTTAAAAAACAAACAAACAAACAAAAACAAAAACAAAAACAAATCAACGGGGCCCAAGGTATATGCTCAGGACTGGTCATTCTTCTGTAATTATGTCAAGTGAATTGGTGAACTTTGCTCTCAAAATGCACAGATATTCCTTAAACTATGGAGAAATGCCAAGGCTCAACTCTGGGGCACTGAAGCTTAAAAAACGTGAGTAGCTTTCAGACTTAAAGCTCTGGCTCCTTGGGCTTGCTTAGGATGTCATTGATTTACTCATTCCATAGAGGTGGAGCGAGAGGACCAAGGGAGATGGGTTTAATTAATCTTAAATATCTCTGCAATTTAAGAATTGGAGGCCTGGAACAGTTCCTGTACTAACATGATTAGCAAATATTGACTTTTGAATACAATAATAATGTGTCATCTGAAACCCTTGATAAGTAACTTAAGTACTTCCTTAGCTTGCATCTTATTAAATTAGATGAGGTATGGTTGAGGCACATTACACAAAGACACTGAAATGAAAAATCATACCTAAGGGTTTTAACATTGATTTCAAGAGAGCTAAAAGTCACAAAGAAAATATGCATGTTTCAATTCCACAACCTATGAACGTAAGCTGTCCTTTTTCTCTAGATGGATTTTTTTAAAGTATGTCATAATTTTCACGGTGCAACTGTGGTAAACATTCACAATTTGTGACTTTTTGACAGCTGTAATCAATCATCAGATTATGTATGATGACCATATAATTTTAGTTTTATGGAAGGTTAACTTACACAGATTATGAGCTTTTGATGTTAAAATATGGAAGAAAGCACCATGTCACACTAGCGCGCCTGCAAATATGGTAAGGATAATCTACCCAGCTCCATTCATAAGGTTTAACTTAAAAATGTGTACAAGAAGTCAGCAAAGAAGAGAGTTAAAAGATGTGATACTAGTCAGCCGCAACCTGACAAATCTTACTGTATTGATTAGTTTTCAAAGGCTATACGCGTGTGTACTCTACTTACAATGGAATTGGAATGAGGGTAGAAAAGCCTCCAAATGTCATCAAAGCAAATGGTCTGTGAATGTTGCTTCAAAGCTCGTCATTAGTTGCCAGGGTATTTGGCTGCAAAGCTTGTAAAGAGGTTTCTCTGGAGGGGAAGGTATGACAAAATGCATTTCTTGGCAAGAAGACTTCTGCTCAAATAGCAGGACACATTAATTCTTGCTTGATACATAAAATTAATTAGAGGATTAACATCCTTTCTGAAATTTTGCCTGCTTTTTATCCTCTTTTTTTTTAAAGAAAAAAGAAAGAAAGAAAGAAAGAAAGAAAGAAAGAAAGAAACCAGGAGTAGACCCCAGGCCTTTTTGGTTCTCTAATGAAATTGCAAATTGACTTGTGTTCAAATGGTGCTTGAGTAAAATGAACAATTAAAAATGGATTGCTAACAATGAGATGTATCAGCTGATCTCTTTGAGGATTAATTAGTTACAGGAACAATCTTTCTTATACAACAGGATAGAGCTGCTGTGACCAGTCAAGAAGGTATTATAGAATAGGTTTGAAACACACACGTGTGCACACATGTGGGTATATATTCATATATACACGCACAGTGCAAGAACACAGAGATCCAGGCAAGCATCTTTATAGGTTTAGACCATAAAATTAGCTGCAGCATCCTTAGAGATATTTATTCCACCTCAGCTAGGATGATTCGGCTGTTGCTGATTAGCGATCCATTAGTTAGCTTGAAGGCAGCCAACAGATTTTTACTGATCGTAATTTATCATTAAAGCAGAGCAATGCTTTAGGTATTTAAATAATGTATGCAGATAAATTCACTCTTATTTTTTTAATTACCCACCTGTACCAACCTTGTGAGAATCTTTGCCCCCCATAAAAAGTTTGCTCTCTGGGGAAATTTTCAAAGTTAACCAAAAAAGGAAAGATCTTCCCCCTTCTATTTATCAATTCTGCATTTCAACCCATCCGTTCATAGAATATCTGACATGTTTCAGATTACATTTGCAGTGATTAAAAAACCTGAAATTGTCTCAACATTTGTTACTATGGAGTGAGGGCTTATTCTGCAACATATGATACCTCTATCATTTCTTCAGCAAAGATTTCAGCTACCATAAGGATAAATTTGGAGTTCCCAGAGCCCATTGCCAAATTGCAAGGGAAAATGGACGAAGTTTTCTTCTTCAAGATGTGCTTCAATAAATGGTGTTCTAGAAAATGTCATTTTCTTAGGCTGCCCTAAAGTCAGATCTTCTCACTGCTGGTATTGTGCCGAGTCAGCCTAAAAGGGCATTTAGCATTGAGGCATTTGGTAAATACTGCTTTATTGTGCTTTGTCCTCCCTACAGGGCATTCTGAAGAGATGAATAATAAGTGTGAACAGGAAGAACAAGTTTCCAGTCCTGTCAAATTAATTAGACTAGTGCAAAATGAAGCGAGGTTTGCCGTTAGGTAAGTTGAAAACATGGGGGGAAAAAAAAAAAACTGTGCCGTGTGAGAGGATTTTAAGAAAGCGTAAATCCCCTGTTTTTGTGTGTGTCTATGTGAGAGATATAAGTGGATCACTGTGTTGTGCGTACATCATCTGTGAATGGAGAATAGTCTTTATACAAAACACAAAATATATGCAAAAATATACATCATGGGCCAATTGAAAACAGGAAGCTACAATCAAATAACACCTATTTAGTTAAAGCATGAACAAAACCAACATGAAATATATGATTTTGCATATATAGAAGGAAACTCTGGTTCTGTGTACCAACTGTATCAGGTGAGATTATTGAGAGATTCATGAGAGCAGAGGGAGCAATGCAATTTGTTGGTTGTTTCACCAGGTTCCAGTTGGGTGCTTTGTACCACAGACCTCCTGTAGGCAAAGATAAAAGAGGGGAGTTCCATGTGCAGCAAGGTGTGTTCCCAGTGCAGGGCCTAGTGGATCGTTTAGGTTAATTTTATATGATCCTTTGAGATACACTTTCATATATTTCACTCTATTCTGAAAAATTGGTTTTGGTCATTGAAGTGATCAATTTGTATATCTATAATGCATCCATTGCTTTGCACCACCCCCACAAAGCAGACTGGCCAAGACTTCGTGGTACGAATTGATGTTTTCATATCAAGTTCCAAAGTGGTTGGCTGCAACCACCCTATCCTTCCTAGTCCAGAAAAGAAAACACAAGATGTATGTCCACTGCATTAAGTTTAAACTTTACTAAACCAAAGTATTTGCTTAATCACATTATGGTTAGTAAATTATTCTCTTTCTGCAAAAGACATGAAATCTTGAATCTGTATTTTCATCTATTCAGCCTTCTTCCCTGTTCTCTCTCTCTCTCTCTCTCTCTCTCTCTCTCTCTCTCTCTTTTTAAAAAAAAAACTTTCTAGTTTTTGTGTACCTCACCAGCCTGAACTCCATTTTTTCTGACCTTTCTTTTATGGATTTTCTTTCCCCTTTACCTAGGATTTACCACATTCCAGACTCTCTGTTGTCAAAGGAAATCTGTAATCTTTTGTTTCTGCTGCTTTGTAGCCTATCCTGCAGCATTTGGTGTAGAAGTCCAAAGTTAATACCTAATAAGAAACTCCTCCCAATTATCATTTTTCAATGGATGCTCTCATTTTATTTTTGTTTGTTTACTTTTTAATTGACAGGATACAGAAACACTGCACTGCTCTGCATCTGAGTCAGAATGCTGGGCTTGATTTTTCATGTAACTGATGAAAATGTCTCCTATAAAATGATGACTATAACCAACATCAGAATACTTGTTTTGGCGGATAACATCAAAACAACTAGAAGGGACTTCTACCTTTTGGGTGAGAAAAGTCTGTTTCAACTACTCTTTTTCAAGGATACTCAACTGTCCTTCACAGAAGAAGGCATGTTGTCTCCCAAAGAAAGGAAATTCATGTCCACGATGAGCGACATTCCAATTAAAATTCATCATGAACAGCAGGCTTTATATCTTCGTTGGACAATGTGAATCATCTTGGATGCCGGGAAATGTGCTTCATAAACCTGCATTGTCGTAGAATGTCTACTTCCAAGAGAACTTGTTTTATACTAGTAAATAAAACATCATCTGACATTTTTGTCATTTCTTATGTCCAGGTGCTGACAAAAACAATGGGAATGCTCAGAGGTTATGGAGCATTGTTTATCAGGGAACATAGGTGACGCCACAAAGTATAAGTAACGCTATACTGCTGAATGATTGATCCCTGCTGCATATTTTAAAGCTCCTTTCATTGCTTATCGAAACCTTTTAGGTAATGCGTTCCTCTCAGATATCATTTTATGTTTGAAAAGCTTTATAATTCATAATGAAAAGTTGCCTAGTTACCCCAAGTGACTCCATAGCTTCAATTATTCTCTGTGCAAATGGTTGGACTCCATTTTGACCAATGTTTATGGTGTTTGGCAATTTTTCAGTAGCTACTTTGCTCCGGTGTGATTAATTTCTTGCATAATACTCTGATTTGCATGTGTGGGGCAGAAATAGTCTTAGTAGGCAGAAATGAAATGGAAAACCTTGTGTGTTTCAATTTTGGGAACATTTGAAACATAAATCGAATGTTAAGAGTACTCAAAACAATACCAGTTTGCCTTGATAAAGACAACCAACCAAAGGGTCATGGATTACCTCTGAGATCCTGCCCTACTACAGCCAACTTTCCTCCTATTCCATAGCCAGTTTTCTGTGCCTTAAGAGATTCAGGCAGAGAGAGAGAGAGAAAAAGAAGCTCCAGAATTTACCAAATCAGATTCAATCATCAGGAAAATACTGATACCTTCTCATCAACAACTTTTTCCAATGGCTACCGTGGGCCTCTTTCTTTGACAAAATTACATAAAATACATCCTCTTATTTATGAAATGGCTATATATGAGGCTGTTGACCTTTGTGCAGAAGTATAGGAGACATATATATCTGTTGAATAATTGAGAAAAAATTATTTGTTCAGCATTAACTTATGGGATTAACTTATCCTCTGACCATGTGAAGATGTTGTATTCCCCTGTCTTTAGATGATGTCTTAATGCCTTTACATCCTGGGATTCTTGTACTTTCTGATATTTCTGATACTGGAGAGATAGATGAAAAGATTATGGGTTGTGAATTCATATTAATGGAAGTTCAAATCACAATCTGGCAAATTCTACTGGTTCTTGGAAGAATTACTTAACCTCACACAGTTCCAGTTTCTCTATCTGAAAAGTATGAGCTAGTCTGGGTATATGTGCTAGTGATCTTCACTAATTTTATTTAATGCTCCAGTTGCACTTCCTGATACATGTACAAGGTGTTACTCCAATCATTCAACGTACCAATGAGGCTGCTGCTATTCCTGTCCCCATGTTACAGAGGAGACACTGAAGTACAAAGGATTAAATAACTTGACCAAGGTCACACAACCAGTAAGTGACAGAACCAAGACTAAGGTCTAGTCAGGAAGACTACAGAATCTGTGCTGTCAACTACTTACCAGGCTGCCTGCTGTAATGGCGGCTGCCATTGTCATTGTCCTCATCACTATTGTTATCATGCTGACTGCAACCAGAGGCACATGGAAGACCTAGGATCAAGGGGAGATAAGTGGCCCACACAGTGCTAGTTAGGGACAGAGCATCACCGAGATGAGGCCAGCCTTTCCCTTTTGCTCTTTTATCTCAAAGCCTAAGGACAGACATTGTCCCAAAAATGAGCATCCCCAAACCAGTGCCTGGGCACAGCATCCTCAGCTCTGTTAAATGGTAAGTGTTCATGTAGCCCCAGGCTCAAAGTCACTGAAAACCATTATAGCATCTTCATTTCAAACACACGTGTCCTTAATATAATGTTAAAACTTTCACTCTTGTTCAAGTAGTCACCATTCAATATACTGGTAGGGCAGCTTTTATGATAAAATTAATTTACAGAGGAAAAGCACATTTTTATTAAAAAGATAGCTCTTTTAGTGTTCTTTCATTATGTAGATGACATTTTCTTTCATGGTTAAAATGGAAAGCTGCTGAGTTTCTTTCAAAGAGAATGCCAGCGTTTTCCTCTCCTCAGAAGCAAGAATGTACTGTAAAATTAACATTATGGGTGAAAAAAAGTTCACCTGCTAGAATCATCAGCTACATTTATTTGAAAGAGATACTAGCTTTGTCAACTTTGCTTTCCTCAACTAGTGTTCCGGAAACCAGCAAGAATCAAGGATTTCGAAGAACGTGGAAGAAGCTCTGTTTAGTTAGCTCAGACAGATAGATGGAGACCGAAAAGTAGAGAGCAGGCACTCTGATATCAAAGTCTGTTGCTCAACCTCGAAAACAAAGATTCATACTCAGCATCACAGACAATTTTGATCCAGTTCTTGGCAAAGCTGTATAAATCATGTAGAACATGTTTGCATTTTCTAAGGATGGATCAGGATGAATAATTCGGTTAAAATTCCCATTATTGCCATCACAATTCATTTCTAGTCAAGACCTTAACCATATCTAAGAAAATTAACTTAATGGTAGATATTCCTAGCAGGAATTTCTTTTGTTCTCCCTGCCTGTTCATAGTATGCACAGATGAATACGTCACCGCATTGGTGGTTCTCTGAGAGCGGATAGATGTAATCACCTTCCAGTCTGGAAATACGTGACTATGAAGGCGTGATGTCCACCACATCGGAACACATCTTTTCAGGTATTTACATTTGGGAGTAAATAAAAAATGTCAGGCAAATTTCATGAAATTCTTCAAATACAAGGCACATTTATCAACGAGAATTATTTTGAATCCCAATGAGAGGAACAGAATGTAACTACATGATCAAAATTGTAATATCTGGTTTTAATCATACAGGAGTATATGAGAAGAGTAGTAGCACAGGAGAATCAAACGGTAAGAAAAAATGCGAGAAAAACAGATAGGAAAAAGACTTTTTTAAGTTGAAATCCTGAAAGGATACTCTGCCATGTAGATTGAGCATCAAGGAAGACTTTTCACATCTGAAAGTCCAGCAACTCGCCTAGTAGCAAGAAAAAATACTATGTGCACATTTTAACAATTCAGATCACTAGAATTTTTTTCTGATTCTCTTTCCTCTATTTCTAAAATAACCATTTTTTTTTTTGTTTTGTTTTGTTTTTAAAGCTTAATGTGGCAGCCGTGGAGAAAGAAAAAGACACATGTATTGATAATGTGAGATTGATGATTTTTTTCCTTAAAGAATTGGTAAGTCAAAAGCATATGCCGTGCCTCATGGCCAATATGGAAATGTCAGGGGTTTAATTGGCAGCTGTGAATAGCAGCACCTGCAAACAGCTCAGGGCTTGTTCCTGTGGTCTGGCAACATTCTTACTTTATGCTTTAAATAAAGGCTTACTCACTGGGACAGAAATAGCTGACAATGGATGATTGATGATTGCCCATCACGCAATGCTGACATCTACCATTCACCAGGCCTGTTTACAAGCACACGCCCAGATTTCACTAACAGGGGCATGACATACAGGAGTGGGCCTGCTCCAGATGGCAAGTCAGTAATCTAGTTCAGAAACGTAGAAGAGAGCAAGGTAACCTGGAAAAACAGAGCATTAGGGATTCAGGAGGTTTTAGGAATACGATTTTAAACTTTCTCTTTTCTGGTGACAATGTGATGTATATCACAAGATAGATGGAGGAGAGGACTGTGAATGTTCACAACCCACAGTAGTGATACATGTTTGAGATGGTGACATGTATATTGCCTTGATTTGATCATTACACATTGTATTCCTATCCTGAAGAGCCACACCGTACCCCATAAACATGTACAACTATTACATGTCAATTAAAAATTATAATAAAAATATTTTCTTTTTTATGTTTGTTATGTTCTTCTGTGAGAGTGTGTTTGGTTTCATGTTCAGTATCAGGTTGCTTTTTATGTTTTTCCAATTCTTGTTTTGAATTGACTCTGTATTTTAAAGACGTGATGTGAGGATGAGGTAAAGGAGTTATAATTTTCAATGTATAACACTCTAATGTCGAGGGTCTCTTTAAACTTTGAGAACAGTAAAATTTACTATTTCAGTTAGGGGAATAAAAAAAGTGCACAGGGACCAGCAGTTAGCATAAAGGCTACGGCTCTGGACTCCCATGTAGTCAACCGCAGTTTGAGTTCCTGACCTGACAGCTTAAACTCACGCCGGGCGCGTGTGCGTGCGTGCCCAAGATCCCAAGAGGAGAATGGAGGAGAAGGGATTGCGGTGTGGCCATCCCCCCTGGGGGGTGATTTCTCGCTTTCTGTCTCTCTGTCTCTCTCTGTCTTTCTGGTGAGCGTACGTGCCCTATAGCAAAAACCTCTCCAAAAAAAAAAAAAAAAAAAAAAAAAAAGTGCACAGTAATCAATCCACCATGCATGTGAATGGATGTGTTTCCACACCTGGACATTCATCAGCCCAGAGTGGGCCTCCAGGTACAGGCAAAAGCACACCAGCAAATGTGTGGCATTGGAAAGAGGACTGATAGAGCAAACCTTTCAAAATAAACACTGATGAATTAAAGCAGCCTAACACTGTTGAATAACACAGTTCATAGTTTCCCTGGACTCGTGTGTTCTAGTGTGAGGCTAACACTTAGTTTGCATTTCCCCCCCATGTTTCCTCTCCCCAAGATCTCTTTTCTCCAACTGTGAAGTTTTTCAATGCACATTCTTTCTTGACTATCTTTCCTCTCCATTTAAAGTTTGATCATCTCTAATGCATTTACAAATGTTTTCATAACCAGTGACCAGGCCAAGGCTTTTTTGTTTTGTTTTGTTTTGCACGGTCTACCTTTTGGACAGTGACAAGTCCTACATCCTATTTGGGGAAAGTGGTGAGATACTGTGCTCAGTAATAGTGTATCCTACCAGAATCTCACTCATTATTGCCGTTATTGCTTCCGTAGCCACTTGTAAACTTACTTCTACAAATGTTGTAGTACAGGCATTTGTTTAGCCAAACCTGAATAAAATAGCCCTTTACAAGATTCAGCATATTCTCCAGAGGAAGGCAGAATAGGCATCAGCACTATCAACTGTGACTGGAGAAACCGGATCAAGAGAAGCCAAGCAGCTGGCCCCGGCCACACAACTTTAGCTTGCACAGAGACCTCCATGAGAATCCAAGATTCACACTTGGCAATCAGAAGGCTTTTCCTCTGGACTTCTTGGTATGGCTGTGCACTGCATGGTATCACCTACTTATTTTGGTCCTCTACCAGTGTGAAAACATAGCCAGAGAATGGCTGCCCTGTCGATGTCCTAATTCAAACCCGAACATTTTGTGAGCACCGGTGAAGAAGGGTGGGATTCTAAGCCTGTCCAAAAGGCTGTGCTGGGGACCAGCAGTTAGTGTAATGGCTATGTCGCTGGACTCCCATGTAGTCGACCGCGGTTCGCGTCCCGGACCCGGTGGCTTAAACTTACGCCGGGCGTGTGTGCGTGTGTGCCCAAGATCCCGAGAGGAGAATGGAGGAGAAGGGATTGTGCTGTGGCCATCCCCCCTGGGGGTGATTACTCGCTTTCTATCTCTCTGTCTCTGTCTGTCTGGCGAGCACACGTGCCCTATAGCAAAAACCTCTCCAAAATAAAAAAAATTAAAAAAAAAAAAGGCTGTGCTGGTTGCCATTCAGAACATCAGTGCAAAATAAGAAAGGTCTGTGTTGCCCCTGAAATTGCTCCCTTTGAATGTGCTTCCATCTGGATGGTTTTCCAAGCACCTCTTCCCCTGTTTTTTTTTTTTTTTTTTTTTGGCTACAAAATCTGCTATCTTTCCTTTGGTTTAATTGCATTCAGTTTTATAATCTCACCCAGGAAGAGCAACTAATTATAATATATTTCAGCATAGAGAGAGGCAGGTGTTACTAAGGCAGAAGAGTCCTAGTTTTAGCCTTGATAGTTCACACAGTTCAGTTGAATCTCAACATAAAGATACCAGACTGAGAAAGTGCCATTCCATCATTTCAGGCTTTCCAGGTTTGCCTGGGATCTCATGACTACAGATTTGAATTTTATAGTTGTAAAATAAAAGTGGAATTGACAATAAAGACTATAATGATTGAGGTGCTATCTTTTGTACAAAAAATCTGATTCATTTGTAAATTCAAGTGACTGGAACACAGAAAGTAGTTAAGATAATTTGGATAAGCTGCCAGACCCCTTAGGATTGAGCTCTGTCTATACATTTACCAGTTTTGTGACCTTGGACAAGTCATCTAACTTCTTTTTGCTTTTGTTTCTTTATCTGAAATTTTAGTATAAAGCCAGCATCTACCTGTAGATTATTGTAAGGATTAAATGAGGCAAATAATATAAAACATATATGCAGATTATAGCTAGCCACATGTGTTCTTCTCCTTAGGAATTAATCATATTGCAAAAGGCTAAGATTTTTAGAATAGCAGCTGCAACAGTAGGCAGCAATTCAAGAAATATTCTGAAGCAAATTCCCCTCGAACGAATAGTGGTGTTACAGAAACAAATGCTTGGTTTTGAGGTGAGTGGATTCCCCAATATTCAGATCATCTTAGTTTCCACAGACATGGCATTTATATCCAATAAAATCTGTGACAATACTCCTCAAATTGTACTGACAAGTACGTAAGTGGATGACTTTCTCATGGGTTTGGAGATAGTAGGGTATGGTATCATGTCCACCATATAACCAAATGACCTACTGAATTTTCCCCATTTGAGTTGATTAGCCCAGGGCCAATTCTGGCCCAACTCTGTTGACTGTAATTTCTGAGCTACTCCTCATGGGGCCTCCAGGGAAGTTATTATTCTTTTTCTTAAGAGAGATTTTTGCTATAGAGCACGTGTGCTCACTGGAGGGACAGAGAGAGAGTAAGCAAGAAATCACCATTCAGGGGGATGGCCACACTGCAGTCCCCTTCTCCTCCATTCTCCTCTCAGGATCTTGGGCATGCATGCACACACACCCAGCTGCCAAGTCTAGTACTCAAACCATAGTCAGCTAAGTGGGAGTCCAGCGATGTAAACAGCACCCCGCCTGCTGGTCCCTCTAGGGTAATTAGTAATTTTTTCTGCATGAATCTGCCAAACTCAATGGTACAAGATGTACCATGCCACTTCTCTGTCTCTGGAATAAAGTAGTGCATGTAGGCAGCTTCTGAGCACTAATGGAAAAAAAAATAGTCATTTCTGGTTGTGAGCAATTAAAAACGATTTCAGAACAACCTCCAACACTTGCATTTGTTAAATGCTGCACTGATAAAGTCAAAGTTTCTGTGGCTCATTCTTCTGTGTTGTTTTACAAACTTAATCTAGCAGGTCTCCCTTGCTAATAGCCTTTGTATGTATTTTCTCTTCTCTATCGCCATTTCTCCTGGTAAGGTCTATATTATCTTTTGTTGTTTGGACTATATAATGGGTTCATCTAGTGTTTATTATCCTAATATTTCCTCTTCAAATCCATAATCCAGCCTCAGAATGCCACTGAAGTGATTTTTCTTAAAGCCCCAAACTTCTTTCTTGGTTCACCATTGCCCACAGAATAAAAGACAAATTTCTGAAGATCGCATTAAAGACTGTTCATGATTTAGTCTTGATGGTATGGTAGTTTCATTTCTTCACCTTCCTACCTGTGTTCTGGTAACACTGAATTGCTTAGTTTTCTCACTCTTTCTCTCTTTATCCATCCTCTTTTCCTCTCTCTATTTTCTGGTTTTACTCTTCCACATTCTTGTAAATAGTATCTTCTGTATACAAATTGTCTTTCTCCTGTGGCCCTACCATGGTTCTATTCACATTTTGAGTTCCTGCTTAAATTTACCTCTTCTTTGACTTTAAAATTACATATATATATATATTTAACAAAATATATATCATTATATATTATATTATATATATAAAACAATGTATATAGTAACTCCTTCTGGGCTATTTTTGAGCAAATACAAATTAGATTTACATATATATTATAGCTTTTTTTATTTTTATTTTTTGACAGAGTTTACATGGCCTTGCCAGAGAGAGAAGAAAAGGAAGAAGGCATCCCCCAATGGACTGTGGTCACACTGAAATCCCTTCTCTATTTCTCCATCAGGTTAGGATTTGTGGCATGCACACACAAGTGTCCAGAGCATTTTCATGGCTGGTGATTGAGAGAGCCAGATACTTTAGCCATTACACTAACTGCTGGTTCCCAAGCCAGATCCGATATGGCCAACTACATGGTTTGAATCTTGGCTCCCTCAACCACCAGGCCATGGGGCCAGTCCTATATGGAATTTCATCATTTTATATCTGCTTCCTTTACTGACAGTAAGTCTTTGAAAGTGGGACCATTTTATTCATCTTCACATTGCCCATGATTACCATGGCTTGTAAGTACTAGGTAGATAGCTAATGTGTCTTTGAAAGACTTCTTAATGGTTGCATAGTTATTCAAGGATGTATCTAAACACTAATGTGATAAACAAAAATTATAGGAAAGTTGAAAGTTCTAGCCTAGGAAAATAAAGCACTTACTGAGAAACATGTCTTAGATTGAAGCAACTCTTCATCCTGATGCCTTTGACAATGCAACACAAACAATATTTACTTATTATTCCCCCAAATTCTGTAACTCATCAAATTCTAATAAAATAGAATCTTGGCTGTTTAAGTAGCATTCACACTTGAATACTTAAAAAACAATGTCAATAGTGATTAAAAATGATAACTTTGAGTTTTTTTAAATTTTATTCATTGTCATTATTTTTTTGAAGTTGAACAGATAGAGAGAGAGAGAAAACGAAAGTGAGAAAGCAAGCTGCCAGGTCTTGGAATTGAACTGTGGTCAGCCATGTGGGAGTCCAGCCGTCTTAACCAACATGCCGCTTGCTGGCTCCAACTTTGAGTTTTTTTAGTCTTAAGTTGTCAAGTCGGTAAGGTTGGCAGATTGCTACAGTCCTATGATTTTATAAAGAAAATTCTGTTTATATTGTGCAAAAGTGAATTTTTCTCTTTTCCCCAGTACAGGAAGAGAACATCCAAAACAATTACAGAGGAGAAAATATCTAAAATAATTAAAGAACAAACTTTGAGGACTGGAGAACATGTCCATGTCATCACCTCTCAAGAAGGGGTATCTGGAAGGCCTACGTTATTCTTATTGCTTTAATGGAGCACTGTGTTCTTCACATTCAACCCCCTTGAGGCTTATAGAGCAGAAAGGGCCTCATAATTTTCATTAAGAACCGTTATATCAAGGGGGCCATCATTCAGTTATAGCAGATTGCACTGGGGTGTAATGTTTTTCATCTTGAGAGCAAATGTTTGTTCCATCATTTTTTTAAAAGGAGAAAGTAAATAGCTATTTTGAAAGACTGTAAAGTGCAAACAGAGGGACTATGGATGTTTGGGGAGCTCACACATACTAAGTCCAAAACAGCTTTGATTTAAAAACTGAAAGTTGGCAAGTGATCAATCTTCACCAGCATCTAATTGCTTTTAGTGTCTTGACGAAATAAAAATGCTATTTTAATGGCAGAGATGTTTTACTTCAAAAACTGGCTAGGCAGCATGCACAATAACTACAGGGATGTTTTCCTCAGAATACCTAATCCACACATTCGACTTTATGCACGTCTCCAGCACGGCAGGCCTGTGACGACATAAGGCATTTTAATTTTAAAAATATTTGTCAAAGTGCCTGAGCATATGTTTATGCATTTGTAGCTAGTACATGGTATTAGATGGAAAACACACAACCTTCCAAAAAAAAAATTGATTCTGTGCATGGTCAAACAATAGAATATAATGGAAACCAGAAAAGGAAAGCACTTGTGTCATTTCATAGGCAAGGCAAGGAAGAAAAAAGAAACCCTTTGGCAGTTCAGTCATGTTAAAATTAGGAGACAATACTGACATAAGAAAACACACTCGACGTTAAGGCGGCAGAGTCCTTCTTAATCACAGCAGGTCTAGACAGCTCCCACAGCTGTGTCTGCTCTTTCACAGAGTGATGTGTGGCCCTTCCTAGAGGGTGGCTGAGCTCAGAAGGGAATGTCAGCACAGGGTCTTAATTAATTTCCTTCTGCTGGGTGTCTGTGTCACAGTGGTTATGAATTTGCTGGAAGGCAGCTTAGTGGGGAGAGCCTTAGGTGCACAACACCTCGACTCACCGAACCACAGGACAAAGTGCTCACTCTACAGAGCGAACGTGGCCCTTCCTGGCAGAGCATTCCTGGCTCTGTCTTCCCTTTGGGCCATAGTTCAGCCTCGTGGCTACACTTTCTGATCCAGAAAAGGCTTCACTACTTTGCTTTATGTGGTGTGCTTGGCTAAGACTGCTTCTGTGTGTACCTTGAACCCCATGACAAGGGTCCGAAGCCTGAAAGGTGTGGAACATGTCTCTGTGTCTGACGGCTCAGGCGTTCTAGAACTATTTAAAACAAAAAAAGAACAAGCTCCTTCCCAATATCTATAAGAATGGTAGTGATGGACATCTGGACATCGAAGTGCAGACATCGAAGTGCCCAAAAAGGACATTGCTGATAAGATGCTAGAACATAATCCAGCAAGTGAAGTGCAGCTCTTTGACTATGCAGCCTGCTTGCTATAGTAAACAATGAAGCTAAGTCTGATCCGGTCTCATCCCCAAAGGCAACAAAGCTTTTTTGCATGAATTCCTGGGACACTGACGATCTGTCTATATCAGTGTTTCCCAGTTTTGCTGACAGGAGCTCAGCACTATGATGGTGATGGGGAGTGAGCATGGGTGAGACAGGGAGGATCCAGTGTTGCGATCCTTTTATCAGCCAAATAAGGCTTATTTTACTAAAGACCTGAGTTCTCAATGGTGGCGATAACCTCTGGGAATCATCTTGGGATTTTGGGGGAAGGTCACTGAAAAAAGACCTTTGGATAGTAAACTCACTTAGGGTGGGAATGCAGTTTACTACAGCCTCATTGGGGGAAGGAGCATCTAAGCAGACACATTTTCGTACATTTCCGTTGAGCAGCCAGGTGAAACTGTCCTCTCATTGGTTGATAACATGCAATTTTTTCAAAATAGAACCTCCTGTACTTTCAAATATATTCTTCCAGCCTGGGAGTCTGGAAAGCCGGGCACTTGTTCTCACTTCCGGCAGTGAATAGTTTTCAAACCTTGGTGTTTCCTACCAAAGCTGTTGTAGTATCATTAGCTCCATGGCCCTGAAAGACTAATAGAGCTGGAAAAGGTTCAATTTCTTTGACTGTAAAATGCTGTCACTGAGACAAGACCATTTCTTTTCTTTTTTGGAGCAGTTTTTGCTATAGGGTGTGTGCACTCACTGGAAAGACAGAGAGACAGAAAGTGAGAAATAACCCCCCGGGGGGGGGGGTGGCCATACTGCAATTCCCTCTCTTCTATTTTCCTCTCGGGATTTTGGCATACACGCACATGAGCCTGGCATAAGTTTTAAGCTGCTGGGTTCAGAATTCAAACAGTGGTCAGCTACGTGGGAGTCCAGCGATGTAACCATTACACCATCTGATGGTCCTGAAACAAGATCATTTCTAAGGCTTCTTTTGTTCTGACCCAAACCACTCCATGATTCTGACTATCATTCTCTGTAAAGGCTTTCTCTTACGGTTGTAGGAAACTTGAAAGAATATAACTTCCATAGTTAGGAGCCGAACATTTTAAATTTTCTTTAAAAAAAAATGTTTCCTTCATGTGGTACATGATTTTGCAAAGGCAATTTGGGCCCATTTTTTTCTTGTTGGATCTGAAATGAATAATAAAGGTTTGCCCCCAAATCCTCACCATATATACAAGCAAACCAGAGTCCCGGAGATTTGTAACTCATCTAAATGCATCATGATCCTTATCATCATCATTTTGTTTCTTTTTCCCCCTTCCTTCCAGATTTAATCAAGAAGGCCATACTGACCCAGGTTAAGAATTCTTCAAATATAAATGGTTGAAATGTTACTTTGCTTGGCAAAACAAAGGCAGGGTAAGTAATTTTTCTAAATCTCTCTTAAGGCATGCCTTATAAGGGAAGCTTGCTTTCTAGGGGGATTTGGACTCTCATTAATCTATTTCTTCTTTCAACAATAAAATGAAAAATGGAATGAGATTACCAAAATGGATAGGTTGGTGTGGACCTGATAACATGCTTTTGAAAAGTGGTTTATGTTTGACATCAGTTAAGCTCCAAGGGCCGACGTGTCTCAGGTCTCTTATGTGAGGCTGGTCTTCACTCCCCAGTTTGGACACAAATATGCTTTATTGGTTTTAAACACTTCTCAAGCTAGCTGGAAGGATGGATGAACTCCTGGTGCAGAAAGTATTAAGTCACCTGAAGAACTATAAATATCCACTTACCCTATCTCATTGAGTACTTATACAAAGACATTTTTGTGCAGTAGACTTTTTTCTTAACCTGGGCAGATATTTATTTTAATTTTTTATTCTTCTTATATATTTTTAACACATAGTACAAAAGGTATGTAGTGTAAAGTGAGTGATTTAAGTATTTAAAATTTGATCTATCTTCCTTTGTGCCCTTTGGCACACATAATTATAGAGTCCAACTACTTCTTATGTAAGGGTTTTTAATGATCTTCAGAGAGTGGAAAGTTCTGAGTTTCTTGTAATCACAAGGACAAAGGCAGTTAAAACAACTAACTTATGGCTTAAAAATAATCCTTTTGAAGCAATTACTAAGCATGTATAGGGTAGCTTAAAGAAAAACAACAAGTTGACAACAACCTATTCTCTAATATTGTCTTACTGGTTTTGCAGATTTATTTTACATTGAGTATGAGATTAACAGAAGTGACTGGATCCCTGCTATGTGGCTGAGATATTGATGTGGTCCTGAGTTTCACACAATTGATCAAAACCTTCTTGATCACTCCTAACACTCATCATCCCACTTTCTCAAAATTGGCTCTGGACATAAGCCATGAACTGCCCTTTCTTAATGTTCTCAAAAAAGAGTAGAACAGTGGTGCCCTGCTCAGTCCATAAGCCATTGAAAGGACAGCTTAGCCCTTATTAAGAGTAAGAACTAGTGACGAGCTGGAGATGTTTCTCACAACAATAATGTACAGCCAGGAAACCAACTAGAATACAGATTCCTGGGCCCCGGACATGTTGATTCAGTGGGTCCTGAATTGACAGGATCCCAGGTGGTTCTAATGACATCAGTGGCCTGGATTGTGAAAAGCACTGTTTGAGAAACCTACCCCTCAGGTAGAAGGTTTAATCCTGGACACACATCATTATGCTTGAGTGCAGGAATTCAGTTCCTCATACTCGCAACATCCCACAACACCCAAGGACATTAAATACACTTTCCTTATTAAGTTGAAAAGTCTAGAAAGAAGGGATTTGTCTTGAATCAAGAAGCAGAAAGAGGCAGAGCCAAAGATGGAATCCAGGCTTCTGCACAAAACAACAGGCATCCCCTTTGGTGGGAGGTCTTTTTCCACTGAATTTTCTAGTTGAAGGCACATTCTAAATTAATGAGTGAGGCAGAAGGCAACAGTGGGTGTCAATTCTTCTGTTCTTTCTGTTATCTTTTCATTCTCAGCCTGCTACTGTTCTTTTTTTTTTTTGGAGAGGTTTTTTTTTTTTTTTTTTTTTTTTTTTTTTTGGCTATAGGGCGCGTGCGCTCGCCAGACAAAGAGAGACAGAGAGACAGAAAGTGAGAAATCACCCCCAGGGGGGTTGGCCACGCTGCAATCCCTTCTCCTCCATTCTCCTCTTGGGATCTTGGGCACGCACGCACACGTGCCTGGCATGAGTTTAAGCCACCGGGTCCAGGACTTCAACCGCGGTCAATTACGTGGGAGTCCAGCGACATAACCATTATGCTAATTGCTGGTCCCCCAACCTGCTACTGTTCTTCAGCCCAGAGTCATATGTAGGAGCTCTCTGGACCAGTCCGCCCACTCATCACCTCCTCACCATTCAGTGTCTTCTTCCTTCTCAGAGCCGCCTGTATTGCTGAGACATTCTATTTATCCTTCAAGTCTAACTCTGGCATTGAGAGACCCTAATGTGCTACACTGACATCAACAAAGGAAGAAAAACAAGAACCTGAAAGTATTCACAGCCCAGCTGCCACATCAAGTGGAACCTTGGCTAGCTCATCAGCTACAGTTGTACAAATTCTGCCTTTAATGTCACGTACACGCAACCAAACTGCCTCCCTCCACTCGCTCCAGCATCCAGATGACATCCTATGGTCAAAGAACTGCTACAGACAGCAAAGCAAAGTCACAAGTGTGACTAGGGCCAGGGGGCTGGAGTCGGGCAGTAATTCATTTGAGGAAGGAGTCTTAACTTCTTTTTCTTTGAGTGGTAGTCACCTTACATTTCTGCCGAAGTCCTGTATTGCCTACCTAGGCTGTTAACCACATAAAAGCAACACCAAAAACAAAGTTCCAAGGTACTAGGGCTGGCCCTGTAGCATAGTGCTTTTGCACCATGCATAGAGAGCTGGATTCCACGTGCTGATCATTATCTGGCCCCGTCAGCTTGAAACCATGCCTGGCGTATGTGCTTATGTGCCCAAAATCCTCATGGGAAGAAGAAATAAAAGGGATTGTAGCATAATTATGCCTCACTGGGGGATACTTTTTTCTCTCTTTATTCTCTCTCACTCTGTGGCAAACACATGTGCCCACTGGCAATTCTAGTACTTCCATTACAGAAAAGAAGACAAAACTGTGGCATTTTCTTCATCTACATTATTTCTCAGCTGAAGTGCTTTTAGCTATTCACAGATTCTTACTGTAAATCCAAGTGAAAAGGTGAAAACTCTACACTTTGCCCACACTTGGGCAGCACTTCTTACGTAAGACTACATTGAAAAAATTAGCAATTAATTAGCTACCTAGAAAAGTTGGTAGCAATTATTTATTCAATTTGATCCATTCAAAATAACCATTCTACTTTTCATTTAACATAGTTTTGCAGAAAGAATTTAAAGACTAAGGGTGTGTCTGTCTGTACAAAACTGAATCAATGGAGAGATTTGCCCAAGGTCACATAATCATTTTTTGCCATTTCCTTTATTGTCTGCCCTCAAATCTTCTTTTTGTAGTAAGCAAAGGAAGGGAAATGACGCTGGCTTCCAAATTTCATTATAAAGTCTTCCATTTAAAACAAAACGTATTGCGTATTATAATTACAACCAGAGTGAGGGCAGTGGTTTTCAACCTTGTAAGAACTGTGAGGCTGCTCTTAAATGTGTCTGACTTCAATAAACTCCTACTCCTCCAAACAGGCTTTGGATAATAAGGCATTTTCAAAAAATAGTTACATGCACAAAACACAAACACATTTCATGTCTATTTTTTTGGTTAACAAAATCCACGTAATTTTGTTAACCAAAAAAAGGTAATATTCTGTGTTATAGTAATAAAATGTTCTGTTTTTCCTAAAGTCCAAGTTTCAATTTGTATACAGAAAACTGTTTGGAAAAACAAAGACACAACCGTTAATTAAAACCTGTTTTTATCCCCATACACACACCCCTCATGCTGTTGAATTCAACAAGTTTTTGTTTCATTTTTTTGTTTTTTGTTTTGTTTTATTGTGGCTGTTGATGTTGTTTCAAAGCTGCTTGTGGATGTAAACAGCCTCTGCTCTTCCTTGACAGATGAAAAGGAGTTCATTGGACTTGCCCTGTGACACAATGATGCCCAGTGACATCTTACCACACGTTTTCTCAGGCCAACCCTAATACCAATCACCTTACAAGCCTAAATTTATGTAATTCCACCTGGAGAAACAGCAATTACTATCTCTTTTTTAATGAGTGAAATATGAGCTTTGTAAATCTAGAACTTTATCCCAGCTGAGTAATAGAGGACAATCTGGTTCAGAACCCACAGTGATCTCTAAACTGCATGGCAGACCCTTTACTTCTGATTCTTTTGGAGTAATTGAGCTCATAAAAGACTTCTCCCCCCACCACTAATTTGACAAAGGATACATAGAAAATAATATTAAAAATTTTGAATTCTGTACTGAGATATTCAAAATTCAAACTCTATTTTACCCACTTATAGAAACCACCCAGTTATGGAAGAGTTTATTACCCAGGACTGAGATCTGCAAGACACAGACAAAGCAAAAAGCTGAAAGGAGAGCAAAGTAGAGGTTCATCAAAGGAAAGCAATACAGTTTATCTTCTCTCCCTCCATTTTTCCTTGCCTGTGTAGACTTTGCATTATCAAACAAGGACAGGTTCACATGTAAAGAACAGACAGCAGAACTGGATGGTGGCACAGCAGTAAAATTCACCCTTCTCAAGTCTGACCGAGACTATTTGGAATTTATGTCCAAAGACCTTTCTGAGTACCTGAGTATACATGTGCCCATGATCTGGGGCTGGCTAAAGCTGGGGGTGGATTATAGCATCAAGACCCATCGGGGGTGCTTTCTTTTTATGTTTCTCACTCATGGAATAGATAAATGAATACATTTTTTAAAAAAGACTTCATTTCTCCAACATATTATTGAAAAATAATTTTTTAAGAACATGAAGCAAGGGACTCAAGTGGGCATCTTCTGAAAATGTCTCAAAGCTTAGAGTTAAAACCCACAACAAGCAGTGCCCATATCTAAGACCCAATACCTTAAGAAGAAAAGTCCTAAACATATTAATACATCTTATGGATTTCCTTCCTTGACAATGAGATAATACTCTTGTTTGGGATAGACCACTCAGCCTTTAGCTCTTCTGTTAATTCACTCAGAAACCAAGCTCGAGGCCTCTGGAATGCTCCTACTTCTCCATCAATAATCTGCTCCCATCACGCACCAGCAGTCTTGGAGGAAGACTGGCCCCAAGTCTCCGGAAGGAGCTTCAAGTAAGAGACTTCTTCCTGTTAGTCTCATTACATTTATAATAACTCACTGGGGACATCATTTTTTTCCCTAAAATAATTTCCTTTTTACTAACAATTCCCATGCGTGTTCCATGATTTTTCAGACCTGCCATACCTAAAAGACTCACTCTCCATAGAGTTTCAAAGATGGGATCAGAAATATTATTCCTATTTAATGGTCTCCTATCTTTTTCACAGTGAAAAGAGATGCAACCAATTTTCCCTAATAAAAAGACACATACCAACCTAAATTCCTTAATTACTTTGATTTCTGGGTCCAGGTGAACAGATAGATGAAAGGTGTTTTCCAAAATACACAGTATAGGTGCAGGATTTATCTGCAGAGATGAAGTATTTGATATGTGTCTGATCATGAAAGAAATTCTTAAAGTTAAGATATCTTTTTAAATTCTATCTTTTTATGGCCAACTGTCCACATACCTAGCAGAAAAAAAAAAAAATAAGAAGATGGATTTTGTGTGTGTGTGCGTGTGTGTGTGTGTGTGTGTGTGTTTAATTTAATGATGGTAACTGAGTTTTAAAGCGTTTTGTACACAAGTTACCAAAAACGTGTGTGTGTGTGTGTGTGTGTGTGTGTAATGGATATGGATACATTTCGGCTCAAGTAGCAACAGTGACCTCTAGTGTGTCTTTTAAATTTTCTCACTCTACAACTTCAATTCACTGTTTCTTTAACCTCTAGGGCATTATTTAAGCAAAAATTTCCAGTTTGTATTTGGTCTAATTTCTGTATTGACTCTATATGCTGACAACTGATTCTTGAGAGGTCTTTTTTGATCCTGGTAATATATGATAAAGTAATTGTGCCTTCATTAATGACTGTAATTATAGTACATAAAGCCAGCCATCGTTTAAATGAATAATCACACCCCCACTCACCATCCCCCCAAAAGGCCAGCTTTATTTGCAAGATGAATTTCATTTTGGCTGGATTCCTCTTTGAGCTCTAAGCCAGGAGCATCCACATGCAGTTATGTATTGTTAGCAGGGGTGCCCATTTGTCTTTGATGAGGTCCCTTTAGTTTGTTTTTGTTTTTGTTTTCGCTTTAATTAACTTAAGAGAAAAATCAAAGACTCTGATGGGCCTGAGACGTGTGCTGATGTCAGGATGGAGCCCACAAGAATGAAGTGGCGCGGCCCTGGCAGCTTGTGTCAGCACTTCTATCCCAAGTTCCTCTTTTCAGGAGTTTATAACATCGCAGTAAAATTTATTATGGGCTGGAACTTGGCACACAGGAGCCTGGGCTAACACTATAAAGTAGGGAGGATTTTTTTTTTTTCTTTTTTCTTTTCCAAGCCTGTTTGCATTTGTTGGGTCCTGTCTCCCTTTAGAGGAAGTTCAAAATAAAAATCAATTCTCAGTTAGTCAGATGGCCCTGGCTTCCTCTTGGTGTTGGCTTCCTGTGGTCTGCCTGTCAGAGGCCAATCAAAAGGGACCTCCTACCTGCCCGATGGTAAACTCCTTTAGGATGAGTTGGAAAAGAACAAAATACAAAGCAATCAAGGAGTAAATGTTTCCTATAAATGAAAGAGGCCCTTAGAATCATAATTGTTGGAACAGATCCTCCAGGGTAGGAGAGGGAGACATGAAAAGGTATTCAAAATTGTTTCCTATAATTGGGTGATCTTTGATGCCCCCCAACAGCTGGGCTTGTTGGCAAACAAGAAGCTGCATGTGGAAAACATGCTCCAATCTGTGTATACTAAGGAAGGCATAAAAATAAGCATCATCCTCAGGTTAAAAAACAAAACGAAACATGCGGAACACAGAGCTCTGGAGGATCGAGCAGAAGAACGTGAGGATGTGATTGTGAGTGTATACCAGCAAATCTGCTTTTAAATGTAGCCTATATAAAATATAGAATACAGAGTATGTATTTATTCATGTAGCCATCATTATACATGCTTCCCTTGTTACCGTCTTCTTGTGATTGCCCATGAGAGTCTGCGTCTCAGTGACAATTCTGGGATGACACCTATCCAGAGAAAGAGCAAACAATTGGATCAGAGAATTGATGAATCCCATGGGAGGAAATTAATTAGGGCAGTATATAGCTCAATAAAGAATTTCAGATTTGGAAGGAACTGTGGAACCTTGCTTGACCAACCTCCCTCATTTGCACATGAATAAGGTCCAGAATGTCAACGTAGCCATAGTCAGAGCTAATAGTCAACTAAAACACACAGTTGATCCTCACAGGATCTTCATGGCCAGCATGTGTTCTAATTGGACAGCTTCCAGGCTAGATAAGTCAGTGGTACTTGAATGCATCTGAATACTGCTTCTACCTGTGGTCACTTAGTGATGTGGTAATATGCTATGTACTGGGTTTCTCTGCCAGATAGCAGAAATTACTCAGGTGCCAACAATTATAACTTGACAGGCCTACCACAGAAGCTGTTTGTTTTTTTCTTTTTCTTTTTTTTTTTTTTTTTTGGAGAGGTTTTCACTATAGGGCGTGTGCGATCGCCAGACAGACAGAGAGAGACATAGAGACAGAAAGCGAGAAATCACCCCCCAGGGGGGATGGTCACGCCGCAATCCCTTCTCCTCCATTCTCCTCTTGGGATCTTGGGCATGCACGCACATGCGCCCGGCGTGAGTTTTAAGCCACCGGGTCCAGGACTTGGGAGTTCATGTCCGGGACATGAACCACGGTCGACTACGTGGGAGTCCAGTGACATAGCCATTACGCTAACTGTTGGTTCCCTACCACAGAAGCTTTTGTACCCAGCCTTCACCTAACAGCTTTGCCAGATCAGACTCACCCAATTAGCAACTTTTCTCTGTTCGCTTCATAAAACCTGCTACAGAATGAATGCTAGAGGCTCCTCACCAAGCAAATAGTGCTCCCCAAGAACCAGTGGCTTACTAGTTCATTTCTAAACCTCCTCATGCCATTGTACTTACTAACATAATTATTTTTTGTAGAAGTTTTTGCCATAGGGTGCATGCACTGCCAGAGAGAGAGAGAGACAGAGATAGTGAGAGGGAAAGTGAGAAATCACACACACCGCCTCCCCCGGTGGGGAGATGGCCATGCTGCAAACCTTTCTCCTCCATTCTCTGCCCCAGGATCTTGAGCACACATGCACATGCACCCAGTGTGAGTTTCAAGCCACCAGGTCCAGGACTCGAACCACAGTTAGCCTGTGGGAATTCAGCAACATAACCACTACACCATCTGTTGGCCTACTTGCTAATGTAATTTTGTTGTTGATAAAATATCAGACATATAAATGTGTTTTCATGAATCAATGGAAAATTGAGCTAAATGCTTTAAAAAGATTTGATATAGGTGAATTTTTAAAAACATAGGCTATTGAAATAAGGATGTATAAAACAACTGTAAAAGGTTAGAAAAAGCTGTAGAAAACATGAACTCTTTTTGGCAGATAAATTGCTTCACAAGTAACAGTCATTTTTTTCCTCCAGAGAAACCCAAACTAGAATTTGTGGAAATGCATCATAGATATTGTATGTTTATACAAGAAAGATGTCATGGAACTTCAGAGATGGACATATCCACACCCCTGCCTCAGCAGATGGGAAATGGATGCACATTGAAATAAGTGTCTGTGCATAATATTTTAACTCATTTTTGACTGAACTAACTTTGGATTAACTGATTAACAAGTACTTTTTATCATGTCTAAGAAATCTCTTCCATTCTTGGGACCAGCAGTTAGCGTAATGGCTATGTCACTGGACTCCCATGTAGTCAACTGCGGTTCGCGTCCCAGAATCGGTGGCTTAAAAAACGTCAGGCACGTGTGCGTGCCTGCCCAAGATCCCAAGAGGAGAACGGAGGAGAAGGGATTGTGGCGTGGCCATCCCCCCGGGGGGTGATTTCTCACTTTCTGTCTCTCTGTCTCTCTCTATCTGTCTGGCGAGCGCACGCGCCCTATAGCAAAAACCTCTCCAAAAAAAAAAAAAAAAAGAAATGTCTTCCATTCTTCTCAATATGTTGTCCTCAGAAGATTGCAGGGAAGACCTTGTAGTTTTCAGCTCTAGGTATGATGGGGACTTCGGTAAAGGTGGGGACAGAAGCAATGGGAGAGCCCTTAGAGTCTATTCTCTTGCTCTGCCCTACTTCCAGGATATCTACAGAAAGGAAAATTCAGACACTTAGATGTCTGTTACTTGCAAGGTTGCTTTATGTCCTCCTCTTAGCTGTCTTTGTAGATACTGGATTGTTCTGTGTGTTAGATTTACCAGAATCTAACTCTTTGTCGTCATGAATTCAGTGAGGTCTCTCCCATTATGTTCTGTCGGTGTGTTCATAAAAATGCTTTCAGTCTCTAGAATGGAAGTATGTAACACGAGATATGGTTTTAACTGTCCTACTGAGTCACCACTATATCTTTTAAAGACATAATTTAATTGTTTTGTGTTGTTGTTAAAACTATTTTTGCTTTAAAATGCTTAAATGAGGGATGGAAGGATACTATTCACTTTCAATCCTCTGGCTTTTGTCAATTTGTGTCAGATCTTAATGTAATCTTTCCTTTCCAGTATAAATAATACAGCAATTCTCTCTGTTAGAACAACTAAAGAAATCGACTTTATTCTTAAACCCAGGAAATGAAGGTCAGGAAGGAGAGCTTCTTTCCTTTAATATGTCTTCAGAATTCTCACTTTCAGCTCCTTTCTTATCTAAAGGGAATCCTTTGTCTCTTTAAATGTTCTTTGTTGTTTTGAGAAGGAAAAAAAAAAGTATGGAAAAAGAAAGAAAAATCTCTATTGTATTTATGATCACTTTATGCACCTCTCATATTGTTGGCAGATTTTTTTTCTAAGTTCAACTAGCAATGTCACTGTATCCAACTCCATTTCATTCTCTATTTCACATTAGAGCCAAAACAGAGATGTTCACAGCAGTGTTGTTTAAATTAGTGAAAAACTAGAAATAATATGAATGTCTTTAAGTTAATAGGGTCTCAGTAAAATAAAAACAATGAAATAGCAAAGCAGAAATTAAAAGGATGTTATTTATATCCATGACATTGAGTCTTAATGATTTCTCTTTTTTTTTTCCTGGAAAAAAGTTAAATCAGAAAATAAAAAGTAGGGTATGACCTTATTTATATAAAAGTGCATATAAATCTTTATATATATTCACAGATATTCGTGTGTGTGTGTGTGTGTGTGTGTGTGTGTAAAGAGAAAGGAAAAGAAATCTGAGCAGATAAACAACAAAAGGAAACAATGCCTACCTTTAAATGGTGGGATTTCATTTATATTATTATTATTTAGCTACCAAAAAAACACACAAACTTTTCTTGAAAAATACAAAGTCTACCATTGCATAGTACATTGGTTGACTGACCCAGCATTTATCCCTGCCTCCTTCTCTCAGAGTACCTTCAACTCTTGAATTGGAAAAGGAAACTGCTCTCCCAGCTTCTCTTGTGACTAGGGTAGCCGTGTGAACAATAGCAGTAGTAAAGAAAAATGAAAATGTGTGTGTCCCAAGGAATCTAAGAAAGCTTTGCCCTTTGATGTCTAGTGCTGAAGCAGCCACATTCCATCACTTATGCAAGAAGGCATAAGGGAAAAAGTAAAAGGGAAAACCAAGAGCATCCCAGGGCGGCTGGTCCTGACAGTATCAAGCCTTGAAATCAAGATAAGCTGAAGTTTAACCCCAATGTTATGTAAAAAATATGTAAATACTTCATGTTCCCATTTCAGCAAATGTTCAAGTACTAGGAGTCAAAATCACTCCTAATTAGCTAGGAATAATAATAATAATTTTTAAAAATCTCCTTTCAACCCTTCCACCAATAGAATTGGCCAGAGTTTACTATCCGGGACAGAATTGTCATCTCTCTCTCCTCTGCCCCTAACACACACACACACACACACACACACACACATACATGTATTGATATATATACATATATACACATATATATATATGTGTGTGTGTGTGTATATATATATATATATATATATATATACACACACACACACTCATGTCCATATGTTTATATACTTTGTTTTCCAAATATAGGACTATATATTTAAATTGTTCTTTCTATAACATATTTAATTTTAAAAGGTATAATGGTCTTTTTCCTTATTGGGTCATGAAGCTCTAGCATATGCCTCTTCATGACCTTACTGAAATATGATTCACATTGCATATGATTCACCCAATTAAAGTGTGCAGTCCAATTTTTTTAACTCTATGCAGAGTTATGTAATTATCATGACAACTGAGTTCAAAACACTTCCATCACCCTTTCCTGCAAGAAAACCTCATATCCATGAACAGTCACTTCTCATTTTCCCCTAAACCTCCAAGCCTAGGCAACCACTGTCTTAGTTAGAATTAGTTCATTTTTGCTATAAGGCATATGTGCTTGCTGGAAAGAGAGAGTGACAGAGAAGGGGAAAGTGAGAAATTACCCCCTGGGGAGGATAGCCATGCCACAGTCCCTTTTCCTTTACTCTCCTCCAGAGATTTTGGACATGCATGCACATGTACCTGGTGTGATTTTCAAGCCACCAGGTTCGGTACTCGAACTGTGGTCTGCCATGTGAGAATCCAGTGTCTTACCATTACATTGGCTAGTGGCCTCCTATCTTATTCTTTTTAATAACTGCTTACTTTTCTGCAGCAGGACTTAACATCATTCAGTCATTTCTCTACTGATAACTATGTCTGTCATTTGGCGTTTTACATCATTACAAACAATTTTGTGATGAACATTCTTATATACTTCCTCCTTTACACTCCATAGCATTGCTTAACTTTTTGACTTGCAAAGATTTCATCTTTAGAATTAGAGGAAGGAATTCATTTATTGCAAAATGCAGGCTGTGACCTGTTGCAAGGCACTTAGTGGAGAGGGTTTAATGGGGAACTGGATCCATCTTGGACTCCACCTTCCCAGGAAGGTGTGTGTTCTGGAACAAGCTGCATGAGCTCATTCGAACAGCTACAAAGGGCCACAGTATCACAGGTGATCTTCTTGGCATGAAAGGCAAAATGGGGAAAATTAATCAAAAGTAGAGTTGGGCTGGTTAAGGATTTAGGTAGGGTTTATGACTCCCTTACAGGGTCTGGCAGAGTTTGCATTTTACTCTGAGTCTGATATAAAAACACTAAAATCTTTTATGTAGAGAAATAGTATGATTTTATTTTTATTTTCAAAAGATCATTGTGATTGCTTTGTGAAAAATTGACTACAGGCAAGCAAAGAAGGCTATTGTGGTGGTCCTGGTAAGAGACGGATTCAATTCAGAGAACTTAGAATTTAGAAAAAAAGATATATATGCTAAATACACACACACACACACACACACACACACATATATATAACAAAGTAAAAAAAAAAGTAAAAAGTGATAAAAACAAGGTAGAAAGTCATAAAACAATTACATGAAGGAGACACATAAACTGCTATTGAAATTCAGGGGTGGAAAGGATTATATTCAGCAATGGAGAACAGGAATTATTTTGTGACGAAGGATTATAGCTGAGCCTCAAAGAATGAGTAGAAAAGAACTTTTGGAAATAGAGAAATTGGGAAGGTTGGTAGGCAAATAGAGGTATTCAAGAGGGAAGAACTTATTATAATTTGTAATTGTTTAAAGTTTACTGACCTTCTTCATGAGTGAGAGATACAGAAAGAGGCAGCACCTTCATTAGGGTCTCAATTCATGTTGCACCCTCTAGCCTTCCTAGCCAGTTACCTGATAGGTACAGGTTGACAGGAGAACCAAACCTGTGATCCAGCTTCACTTGAATAGCACATTACTGCCAGCTCACCCAGCAGCCGTATAATCTGTCATATTTACTGCTCACTCATAAGGCATTTGATATGAAAAGGGCCCATCCTCAAACTAGGGTTCTGGGTAAAGAGAAAGTAGATGGATATTATGGTGAATGGCCCTGGCTTTGGATCCTATAGTCACTGTCTTCTGTATTGGAGCCATTTCACTATGTCACTATAGTGGACTAAATAGGGATCTTCAGAAAGAAGCTTTTCCTGGATTAATTCGGTAGGCCCTAAATGTAATTACATGTATCCTTATAAAGTGGACAGAGTGTGAGATTTAAAGTCGTTATGTAGAGACACAGAAGAGGAGAAGACAGTATGAAGACAGAAGCAAAGATGTGGCCACAAGCCCAAGAATGCTAGCAGCCACTGGAAACTGGATGAGACAAGAAACAGATTCTCCCTACCACCTCGGCAGGAACATGACTCTGACACCTTGATTTTGATTCAGTTATACTGATTTCATATTTCTGGTCTTCAGAACTAAGAGATAATAGAGCTATGTGTGGTAATTTGTTATAACAACCACAGGAACCTGATACAGTCACATGTATGGGAATGCATTATTTGGAAAATTTTGAGATGCACTGAGTTGTTATGTCACCTATCCCAAGGGAAATATGTGCATATTTTTTAGGACTTTTTAGAAACAGTACATTAACTTAAATGTGTAACCTTAGTGGGAGGGATTGCAGGGCCATGTCAGGTAAGGGGAAAGAAATTTCAAATTAGGGACAAGAGACTAACTCAGTGCTATGACAATTGTAACATTGAGAATGTGGTCTTTCTCAGGAAGATCTTTTCTACCAGTGAGTTATGATAGTCTTGAGATGTGTGCTGATTATGTAACTTAAAAAAGCTTTTTTAAGAACTATTTTATTTTAACTTTGTTTGTCTATTTATTTATTTATTTATTTATTTTATTTTATTTTTATGAGAGAAAGTGAGAAAGCAAGCAAGCTGCCAGGTCCAAAACTCCAACCACGGTCGACCATGTGGGAGTCCAGCGCCCTTAACCACCACACCACCTGTCAGCCCCAATTATGTGACTTTGACAAGTGAACTGAAGGCTTTCCATTTCAAATATTCATCTTTAAAATGGAGAAATGATTGGAGTTGTAGTGAAAGAAGAACTCTTTTACACTGCTGATGGGCATGTAAATTGGTCCAGCCTCTGTGAAAACAATATGGAGATTCCTCAAAGACCTACAAATAGAACTACCATATGATCCATCAGTTCTGCCCCTGGGTATCTACCCGAAGGATAGGAGAATGCTCAGTCAGAAAAACGCTTGCACATCTATATTGCAGCATTATTCACAATTGCTAAGGCGTGGAACCAACCCAAATGTCCATGAATAAATGAATGGACTGAAAAAAGTGTGGCACATATACTCCATGGAATACTCTTCAGCCCCCAAAACAACAAGACTCTGGTATTTGATATAAAGTGGATGAATATGGAAGATTTATTGCAGAGTGAAGCAAGTCAGGCTATGAGAGACATATGTCTCCACTTAATATATCCTGACTGTCCACACTTTATGGTAGAGACTAAGAGATAAAAGCATTGAAAATAGTTATGGACACTGGAAACAGTGCGGAAAGAGGTGGGAGAGTGGAAGAGTGTAGGGAAGGAAATTGGGGAGAAAAAAATAGAGAAGTAAGACATTTATGGGACACAGAAATGATTTAATAACCTATTGATAATAATATGTATAGTATTCTAAGATGGACTGGTCTGAGGTGTATTTCATGTTGGGTGAATTCTCTGTACAAGCTAAATGATGTATAGTGATTGAATGTATAAAAAATTTTTAAAAATGAATTCTTACTTCGAAGTAACAATTGAATATTAGAGGATAATATATGTAAACACATGATATAAATTATAACATAAATTCAGTAGCATTATTATTATTTTTAGTGAATGAGAGCTTGAAAATTTCAGTGTGAGAAGACAAATGACATCTTAGGTTAGATACCTGTTACCTCACTGGCTTTTTGTGAAAATGAAACAAGAGCAAAGTGGTTGCTGTCACTTAGGAGAGTGCACCAGATACCAAATGTGAAATAAGTCACTTCATACTTAGCTCAAGTCCTAGGGGGTAGGTATTACAATCCCCATTTTACTGAGGAATGATTATACATTGGAGGTCCTAACACAGTCCGGCATATGGTAGGTGCTCAATGAATGGTAGCTGATACTGCATTGTGTCCCCCATTGGGCCCTGCAATTTCTGCTTCAACTCTACATTTAGCCTATTCTATTGTTTCAAGACAATTTAAAAGGACTGTGATTTGAGCCAAATAGCTGCCCTTCTGTTTCTTTTCTGTAGAACTCATTTAAAACAATACATAGCTGTGGGACCAGCAGTTAGTGTAACGGCTATGTTGCTGGACTCCCATGTAGTCGACCGTGGTTCGAGTCCTAGATCCGGTGGTTTAAACTCATGCTGGGCGCGTGTGCGTGCGTGCCCCAGATCCTGAGAGAAGAATGGAGAAGGGATTGCGGAGTGGCCATCCCCCCTGGGGGGTGATTTCTGGCTTTCTGTCTCTGTCGTTCTGGAGAGCGCACGTACCCTATAGCGAAAACCTCTCCAAATAAAGAAAAAGAAAAAAAACAATACATAGCTGCTTTGACTAAAATTAATAACCAGGCATGAGCTTCCATTTCTGGCTGCCCAGTTCATAAGGTGGAGAAATGAACAGAAGCAAGGATCTCTGTATTACAGTAACTTGATCTTCTGTGACAGTTCTAGGGAAGGAGAATTGGGCCTGTTGCAACCTCCAAAAGCATTCCTCAATCTTCCCTTTCTTTAAGCACAGGAGAGGAAGGGCCGGAGGCAGGTCCTCCCAATGCTTGTGCTTTGTAAGTTAATTATCATCTTAGGTAGCTGGCAGTCCTCAGGCTTTTCTTCAGGGCCTCTCTAGACAGTGCTAGAGAACTGCATCAATTATCTCAGTAATCCCTTTTATTATTCATCTTCAAAATATCCACTTAGTGAAAGTTAAACTCCAACCTCACTTCATGTCAAATGACTTGTATACAGAAGAGGAGCTTGAATTTCCTGGTTTAGGGGTAAGAATGGCTTATAGTTTGGTACTGAATGATTCAGAGGAGGTAAGACAGGCATATTTTGACACAATGAATAGTATTTTTACAGGCAGAACACCGGAAAGATCTATAGTAAAATGCATCATCCATTTCTAAGGAAAAATACAACAGGTTGATATATTTCAAGAATAATTCATTAACTGTATTTCTCACGATGGTTCTTTAAAGTTGAGATGATGAAGTTAGAAGGATGCCCATTTATATGGTAGGAGGTAGCAGAAGAGAAAGAGGGAGCATTGACGGGAACACGGATAAATAAATGTCAGTAAGCAAAGGCATGTGCTATTAAAGGAGGAGCAGCACTGTCTAAAAATAATGACACCCCGAAGGATAGAAAGATGAGCAGCATACAAGAGATCCAGTGCACAGGGAGACGGGTTGGGGCACGGGAAGTGATCAGGTAAATGCAGGACGGTTTTGTAGCCATCATGGCATTTAAGTGGTGCCTCTGACAGATGGGAGGGTGTTCACAGCTGAAGCTAAAGAGAGCACATCGCAGTGAGAATCTTATATGCCGAAGCACAAGCACAGAAGGAAAATACAAGGCCACTCAAGGAGTTTTCAATCTTATGATTCAGGGATTCCTATACAGATCATTATATACAGCTAATTATTAATTTAATTCAGGGCTAGGCAGGCAGACCAGAACTTGTCCATTGGAAAGGCTTTAAAAATTCCTATGCAGATATACATGTACATCAGGGATTCATTGAATGAAAAGGAAATGGTTTGTGAGATTAAACTCAAATTTAAAGGTGGAGCCACTTGGCACAAACCTCACATGAGTGTAAGCAGAGTGAATGTAACTCAGGCACCAACCTTACCCACTCCGCAGCAAGCAGCAATACAGTATAATCAATGCACAGATCCTAGAAATACAGGGATGTGGACGTCGCCCAGTCCTGCTTTCCATCAAAGAGAAAACCTGAGATGTCCGCTGCAGGATCTGAGGTCTAGGAAGTGACTTGCCTAAACACATGTTGTTTGTCAGTGGAGGACAGGGGTTATTCCTTGAATTTTTATCTTTATGCAGTGATCTGTATTTCTGTTTCAGCAGTCACCTCCTCCTGCCTGTGATAGGTTAGGATTTGAGCTCTTCCCTCTGCATCTGAGAAGAGATGACACTGGAAGAGAAGCAGGTTTACCTGGCCCAGTTTACCAATCGGTGGGTACCTCAGGAGCAACTAACATAAGGTCTTGGTACGACCTCAAAAAATTCTCTTCCATGATTGTTATTTGATCTCATACTCTAATAGTTCATAGTTATTCCTGAAAATTCTCAAGAATGTTGGCTAAAATTTATATACCTCTGGAGAAATAACGTATTAAGCAATAATTGGCTATTAGCACCTTAGAATGACTGAACCATCAGATATTTTTATATAGTGATAGTTACTAGGCAGAACGTCATAAATACAATACAGAAGTGGATTCAAATTTCCTTAATTGCCAGAGGGCGTGCACACTCACCATGAGACAGAGAGAGTAATACCCCAGTAGGACACGGTGACACAGAAACCCCTTTTCCTCCATTTCTGTATCTTGTCAAAATTTTGAGTAACTATATACACACACTGGTGTATTATAGTCAAGCCACTGGGACTGAGATTTGAAATTCAGTTGCCATGTGGGACCTGGCTTGGGACACACTGTGTTTAACTGCTGAACTGCAGGGTGAGACTTGAAATTTTTTTAAAGCTTTATTTATTTTTATTAACAATAGAGAGCATATGCAAGCAGATGAAAGAGAGAGAGAGAGAGGTGCAGTCTCCACATGGTCTTGTCATGCCTCTGTCATCCTCCTCCCCCAGCCTTGTAGCTTATCAGTATCTTGGGCACATATGCATGCATCCAGCTGTTTTCAGATCAACCTAAGAATACAAAACCACAGTCAACCATGTTGTTTTCGGCACTGCAGTTTAATTT
Organism: Tupaia tana; assembly: GCA_026018925.1. Classification (NCBI taxonomy): domain Eukaryota; kingdom Metazoa; phylum Chordata; class Mammalia; order Scandentia; family Tupaiidae; genus Tupaia; species Tupaia tana. Next base: position 167,768,636 of record JAKSZU010000003.1, on the reverse strand, counting down.
GCTATCAACCATGCCTCTAGGCTGGGCTGATTAGAAATATTTTTAATAGCAGATTGTGTTTATAAATAAAAATATACTGTGAAACCTTCATCAAGTAACATTTATTTATTCTAAAAATCATCAATTAGATCAATGAGGTTGCTTCAAATAGTTTTATTTATTTACTTATTTTTTAGAAAGATTTTTGCTAGGGCACGTGTGCTGACTGGAGAGACAGAGAGAGAGAGAAAGAAAGAAAGCGAGAAATCACCTCCCAGGGGAGATGGCCACACTGCGATCTCTTCTCCACCAGTTCCTCTTATGATTTTGGACACACACTCACATGCACCCTGCGTGAGTTTTAAGCTCTCAGGTCTGGGACTCAAATGTGGTCAACTACCTGGGAGTCTAGTGACATTACCATTACACCATCTGCTGGTCCTGCTTCAAAGAATTTTTAACTGGAGGTTAAGGAGGACAGCAGAAGCATCAAGAAGGCCTAATTTCTTTCTTTTCTTTTTTTTTTTTTTTTTTTTTTTGAGAGGTTTTTTTCACTATAGGGCGCGTGCGCTCGCCAGACAGACAGAGAGAGACATAGAGACAGAAAGTGAGAAATCACCCCCCAGGGGGGATGGTCACGCCGCAACCCCTTCTCCTCCATTCTCCTCTCGGGATCTTGGGCATGCACACACACGCGCCCAGCGTGAGTTGTAAGCCACCGGGTCCGAGACGCGAACCGTGGTCGACTACGTGGGAGTCCAGCGACATAGCCATTACGCTAACTGCTGGTTCCCAAGAAGGCCTAATTTCTAATAAGTGTCAGTGTCTGTACAATCCCTGAAGTGTTTGTTATTGTATAAACTGTTCTAAAAAGCAGAGATAAAAATCTCATGGTTAGAGTAGGTCTCCTAACTGGCTTCACACACCAAGGAAAATTCTTATGATGGTCTACTGGAGAGAGAAGACAGTATTAAAATTTCTAGTCTTTATTACTAATTTCAACTTTTAAATTTCTATTTGTGTATATATATTATATGTAATATACATAATTTACAAATAAATAAATATACAGACATTGAGAGATTGCTCAGACATATTTTAGACTCACCCCAGAGCGGGCAGAAATATAAATGGTGCCACAAAGCGCTGACAGAAGATCTAAGCTTATACAACTTTGGGGTCCTGTTTTAAGAAAAGGCATGTGTAATTGTGAGTATAAAGTTAGGCATGGAGTAGAATATATATTTAGCATGAGAAAAGAAACACATTACTGGAGATTTAAGAACGTCGGTTCTTTTCTTCCGAGATTTCTTAAACAGTTTACCAGAAATATAACAGAAATGAGTTGTAATTGCAGCCTGGTTTCTCTTCCTTCCATAGAATAACCTGTAACACCCAGTAATTTCCAGTATACACAAGGGCCAAAACGAGGAAGAGGCCCAATTCACCTTTGTCACCCGCTACTTCGTAATAGAAGAGAATGGGCATGGAAAGAAGGCCGAGGGCCTGGAAAAGGGTGGAGAAAAGACCTACAGAGCCATTACCAAAGAACCTTTCTACATTTGGTAGACATCTCTATTTTTTCAGAAATTGAATGGTGTTATTGACTTTGAATTGAAAAAGATTCTTATGAGCCAAATCCATAATAAGGATTCCAAATCCTTATTAAGGATTCAGGCTAAGCACAGAGGTTGGAGTCAGGCAGACCTAGTTTCTGCTATAGGATGACCAAGGTCTGGGTGCACTGAAACTGCCCTGATTTTAGCACTGAGAGTCCACCTGACCAGGACACCCAGATCTCAGAGTTGGTGCCCCATCCTCATCTGGCATTACTCCTTTGTCATTTTGAAACTGTAAGTAAGTTACCTATCTTGCTAAACCTGTTTTCTCATCTATAAAATGAGGATAACAGGAATATCTATCTCACTGTTCTTTTGAAGACAGAATGAGATGATCCTCTGAAGGATTCAGAGAGGCTGGGAGAGGTCGGCAGAGCACCGATGGCACTGCCGTGTGCTCTTGGGGGGCCTGAGGACCTATGCAAACTTCTGCTCAGCCTTTCTCAGGGGAATCATTTGTGACTTAGTTGAGACAGATTGCATCTGTGCCCTGAACACATCACCTTTTTTTCACTTTTCTTTATTTCTCTTTCATGTGAGTCAGACACAGAGAAAAAGAGAAAGAGAGAGAAATACACATAAGCACTTTCAACAGAGTCTCTTGACATAACCCCCCTTGCCTTCCCCAGACATGAAAATCACGTATACACACCTGGTGTATTCAGGCTAGCTTGAGAATTGAACCCACAATCCTCTGCATTGCTCCAATGTTACTTGAACAGGTATTAACGTGCCCTGAGGCCATCCACATAATGCCTTTTACTTACCAGAGGGAACATTTCTCCACCGTGCTTTTTTCACTCTTGGGAAGGCTTGCATGCTGCACCATTTGGCCATATCCTTGTGTCAAAACACCCCCCAACCTTTCCAACAGTCCGTGTCTCTGATGTTAAGGGGTTTCCATTTTTGTGAAAGACACCAAATGAATTTTTTGTTTTGTTTTTAAGAAGGAAAAAGGATATGAGTCCAGTTGAGAGAGTAAAGACATCAGAGTAGAAAAGTTCCCATTAGGGAGATTGCTTGGTATAGTACAAAGGGCACAATTTCCTCTTTTAATTTACTCATTTGTGTATTAGATTTGCAGGATTAGAATTTTGTTCCACTCAATGTAAACTGTGTGACCTTAAACAACTCACTTCAACTTTCTTGAGTTTTTGTTTCCTCACTCATAATGTGTGTGTGTGTGTGGGGGGGGGATTACTGCATCCATAGAGTCCCCCCTGGGAAAGTTAAATACATTAGATGGTACAAATACAGCACCTCGCACAGCACTTTTTTCTTTCTTTCTTCATTCCTTTCTCTCTCTCTCTCTTTTAAGGAAATGTAAACTATAAATATATGAAACCTTCACACCTTCCTGAAAGAGTACTCATCAGAAGAGAAGGATTCAAAGCTGTCTTTATTTTTACATAAACTTATAATAAGGTATACCTATAATTTTCCAAAATGTGTATTAAAAATTGAGCTGAGGAGGAAGAAAAAACTCATGTATACTTTCATTTATTAGAGGTATTTGTGAAGGAGAGACTATGTAGAGTATGTGTAGGAAACAGCCATAGTTATCTATGAAGGACATACTAGGGCTCCTGGAGTCTATAGAAGCTGAAGTCTCATGTACTAGAGGACTTGAGGAAGCACTCCCTCAAAACTCTGTGTGTGTGTGCTGCCTGCCATAGTGCCATAAGAAATGAAATGGGAGCCCAGCACTAGTGGTGATAATGAAGGCATTTGGGAAGGTCAGGGTTAGGATCCTGGATTGAACTGAATATAATGGGTGTGCTCATGATCTTGGATAGCTGGAAAGCTATGGGGAAGATCATGGCATGGCAAGATCTTATTAGCATCCCCTTCTCCTCAATAAGTAAACTTGAAAGAAAAACAAAAAACAATGGCATGGGAAAAATAAGCAGAAAGTTCCAAGTATGAAGACTTCACATTTGGGGAAGCATCTATGAATCATAGGTGACCCTCATGAACACTTTAAAATTTGGGTTTAGAACATGTGGGCCCACTGATTTAAAGAGAAACTCTGCTAGTAGATGTTTTAAAGGTAGTTACTGAATGCTTTCTCACGTTCCTTCTGCCAGTTTAGAAGCCAGAGAATACTAGAATATGCATGCTGACCTGGAAGCTATAAAATACATCCTCTCAAAGATTGGTAGAAGATGTAAAAACACTGCAAATAAGGCTGAGTGAAACTTGAGGAAGTAATAGTCGTTTTGGCTGCATCCAAATGTAGATTAGGCATGTAGGGGGCTCAGGATGTTATGGAAGACAGTAAATGTCTGAAGTCATTTGTACAGGTCCAGGCGATAAATATGTGGACTCAGGATTCCCCTGGATGTCAATGAAATCAGAAGGCAAGAAAACATTAGGTGACAACAACACCAACCACTAACAAGTAACCCCCAAAATTAAAAAAAGAAACGTGACCTCATTTCTTCTCTTCTCTCAGGTGAAGTATAACATATGGAGTTAGAATACAGAACTCAGGGGGATAAACAATGGAATAAAAAGAAATGAGAGGGAGGAAGGTGGAGGAGAGAGAAGTGAGCCTAGCAAGAAAAGTAGAATAGAAGGAATATGGATGTCAGGTTTCTGCTTTTGGATTTTCAAGTCTACAAATTAGTTTGTTTTTAACTGCTCCCTAGAGACAGAGCAAGAAAGTACCTCCCCAGTGAGGAAAAAAGGCACCCCCATAATTCCTTCTCCATTTCTCTATCCTGTCAAGATTTTAAGCATATTCACATAAGATCTGGTGTATTTTTTAAGTCTCGGGCACCAAAATTGAAACAGTGATTAATCGTGTGGGATCCGACTCCCTTAACCATTAGTCTATGGAGCCAGCCAACTTAGCCACTGATTTCAACTTCCATTGATAGTCAAGGAAATGCACAAATAGTCTGAATTCTGAAATAACTATTTCACAAGGAGCATGTGTCAAATACTTGAGGTCCACATAAATAAAAGATGCTGACTTGGGTGGCAAATGCCAGCAAAACTGGGTGAGATAAGTCTGTCTACTATCTTACCAATTTATTTCCCATTGGGCAAGTGCTACTGATGCAACAGTGGAAATGCGGGACTAGAGTGCAATACTTCTGATTAATTTCAAGGATAAGATAATTCAATGGATCATCTAATGTTATATATTCTTTTTTTTTTAGGTTCACTAAATTTATTTTAAAAATCATAAAGTATTTCTTACAAAAGAGCATTACATTCTGCACACTGCTCGGAACATCTAATGCTATCTATTATTTAACATTCTTCAGCTACATTCTAACATACCATGCCCCCTTAATTTATCTCAATTAGATTTTTTAAGTTATTTATTTCTCGCATACAAGACAGACAGAACTTTGTCTCCAAAAAGATCTTCCTGCTGTGGTCCATCCCCAAACTCAGTCAGCCAGGATCATGGGCACACATGCATATGCCCAGTATGTGCATGGAGACCTCAGGACGTGAATCAGAGACCTCCTCATGTAGCCTCAGCATCTTGGAACACTGTTACTGCTGTGCCACCAAGGATGGACTCATTTCAGATATTAACTGCAAAATGAAATGCTCTTCCCTTTCAAGTACTGAGGGTAGAACAAGATGAGTTGGTTAATTGTATTTATGACTCTCAGGCACAAAGGAGACTATACGTTGGGATCCTTTTGGCTCTGCCAGACGTAAATAATAGCTCTTCCATAGAAGAATTTACAGTCACAGTTTTCCTTTAAGTGATTCACTCATTAATGAATATTCAGTTGCAATAGAAAATAAAAACAGAAAGCAAAATCAATAATATCTTATGTGTTTTCCTCATGAGATTTCTACCCAAATCTCCAAGTAAATTTTCATGTGATGAGAACATTTAGACACTTTTTCTATCTCTGCCAACAAATTTCACCAGACTTACTCGACCCCAGCAGTATTAAAAGTTAACCAAATAAAATAATGATTTAATTAAAACACACTTGGTATAAACAGATAAAAAGTATAAAGATTCAAATGTTCCATTTGCCTTGTGGAAGAATATTTAAAATAGAAGCCAACATTCAACTTTTGGGGTAAGAATGTTTAAACATTCTATTGTCAGGGATCAATGCAATCTTGAAATAGCTTAGCAATAGACGGTATCTCGGGCTCCGGCCATCATGGCGCAGAAGGAAGGGCCCTGCTGCGCAGTGGCGGAGCCGCATGGGAGACTTACATTCAGATCTCAGACCAGCCTAAATGTGCTGGGCATGACGATGTGCACCTGTAACCCTCGCTAATTGAGAGGCTAGAGCAGAAGGATCACGGCATGGTAAGACCTTGTCAAAATATCTAGCTTTCTCTCTCTTGCTCTTTCCCATAACAAAGATATTTGAAAGATAGTATCTTAAACACTGGATAAAATGCTCTTTAACTTACATAAAATGGAATCCCAATCTGCCCTAACCTATCCTCTGCAATAAACAGTCTCCTAATGATCATGTGTCATGTTATCTACTCCAGCCAGTCTGGTTTATGCTTTGTTCTTATTCCCCCAGCCCATCTCAGACAACCTTCCTCTGCTCATTTGCTCTGTTTTTTTCCACCACTTCATGGCCTTTGTGTTTCCTTCTTTGCTTTCAAAAGCAGGCCCCTTCAGAACTACGGCTAACTTCACATCCAAAAACTTTCCTCAGTGACTCTGCATAAAGTTATTTCTCCTTCCTTCTGCACTAGTATATTTTATGTGAGTAAGATTCATTTACAAAAAGAAACAATAATAAAAGACTAACTTTCTTCCCCCTTCTCTCTCCAAACATTGTCCTGTGTGTAGTTATGTCATCTCACCAAACCTGCTCTAAGTGTTTCAGGGATAGAGAACATATTCCTCACTGAATTCTCTTGATTAGCTGTGTCTACATGAAGCAACAGAATGAATTTAAGAGATGTTCGTGTAAGATCTGGATATTACTACACTTGGATATACATCATAGCCATATCCAGAAACTCATAAAAATAGTCCGTAAGACCATAATTTATCAGGACAGAAAGCAAGATCAATTACATAGAAATGATAAAGAAAGAGACCTTCAAACTCTCCTTCTATTAAAAAAAAATAAAAATAAAGAAAGCAAGTAAGCAGGTACAGACTTTTATAATTCTTTAACAGCTTTTTGTAGACCAATAAACTCTTCTTGGATGGACATAAAATCCATTGTAGCTTCGAAATTCACTGCTTCTTTTAAGCCACCTATTAGAAACACACAGATAGGTTTTCTGCCTCATAGTGCCCTCAGCATTTAAAAACCAAAGCCATCGTTGCAATTCCTGGCTTGTGTTTGTCAATGCAGGAAAAAAAAAAAAAAAAAGAGTTTTGTTGTATTTCTTTTAAGGATCCAAGACTTGCTTATCATTTGCAATTCTAACTAATACAGATTACTTTTGTTGATTAGGGTTTTTGTTTGTTTACTTGTTTCCTATGTTTGTGGGTTTGTCTCAGCACATTAACAAGACCGATTTCAAAACAAGCCATGAACCGGACTGGATGGCAAGAGGTTTCATGAACACATCCGGGTAGGAGCCTTAATCATGCCATCATCACTTTCTTTTCCAAAAGAAGCATCTCACATTTCTCTGCCTCCATGCATTTACCTTAGTGCCGTTTTTCTGCCAGGGGACTTGCCGCTCATCACTTGCCAAGTTAGGAAACATGGCTTTGGCCACAAAAGTCTTGATATTTCAACGGTTCTTTGTTCAGCCTCGGTTCCAGCTTTTCTTAATGGTGCACTTTACCGGGCAGCTTTTTCATACATCATTAAACAGCAACTATAGTGCTTGTGTCCCCTTTCTGATTTATCGTAGATAATAATGTTTAAGATCACATTAAACACCACACGTGCTCCTCGCCACTCCAGCCACTTCGTAGTAATGAACAGTCAATAGTATTTCTAAAGGAAGGCCCCGTGGTGTTCTTGTGACTGCATCAGGTCAGTATCCATGGACTTTCGGAGAAGGTATCATGCTAACACCAGATAATGAGTTTACCAACCAATCTGAATTTGGGGTCTCCTTTTCTTTCTCCTGGTGACTTCAGAGTCTAAAGTAAGGACTATATTAAAAAGCCATCATGGCATGACTGCGTTGTAAGTCATGACTCTAGAACAATTTCAGTCAGCATTTATTGAGAATATCATCTGAGAAGCAGGGAAGTAGTAAACACAAGCACTTTGCCTTTAGCGAGTTTGGAAGCAACTGAGGAGAAAAGGAAAATGTATGAGGAAGCATCTAATAGCACATACCTTCAGGCTGATCTTCTATAGCTGCATATTAGAGAAACCACCCTATATTCCTATCTCTATCTTACTTACTATGTTAAAGTTATCTGGGAATAAAACCATCTTTCCCATTAGATTGGAAACTGCCAGTGGTCATGGGTTGTCTTATTCATTTGTGTATTTATTATGTGTAGTACTATATCTGAAACACTTTAGAAACTATAAAATACAAGGGGACTTTAACAAGTTAATGAAAAGTGGAATTAAAAGATAAGGTTTTGATGCAAAATTCTTTAGAAATCCATGCATAGTTTTTGTTATATATACTATGCATCTTTCACAAACTTTTTGAAGACCTCTTGTATATATTAAACTATCCCAATCAAATGGCAGGTGGAATGAAAGGGGAAAAAAAAGTTTGAGGGTTTGGTGTGGGAAGGCATGAGAAGTACTTGTTAAAATTTTTTTTTAAAAAAAGAGTATTTGGGGACCAGCAGTTAGTGTAATGGCTATGTCGCTGGACTCCCATGTAGTCGACCGCGGTTCGTGTCCCGGACCCGGTGGCTTAAACTCACGCCAGGCGCGTGTGCGTGTGTGCTCAAGATCCCGAAAGGAGAATGGAGGAGAAGGGATTGCGGCGTGGCCATCCCCCCTGGGGGTGATTTCTCGCTTTCTATCTCTCTGTCTCTCTCTGTTTGTCTGGCGAGCACATGCGCCCTATAGCAAAAACCTCTCAAAAAAAAAAAAAAAAGAGTATTTTTAAAATGTTTCTTATCTATAAAATGTACCACCAAACTAAATGCAGAGAGTGCATTTCTTGAAAGGTAAGCATCCTCACTAGGCAACTCTGTATAATACTGGAGGATGAAGAGAACCAATTGCCAAGTTACACATGTTGCATCCCTTTTTGTTATTGAAATGATATTCCCCAGTCCTGAACTTTCTACTCACGGAAACATTTCACGATTTTTGTATAAGGCATCTTCTCCAGCCCCTCCCCCCTGCATAGTCACCAGCCTTCTAGGAAGCTGCGAAGAGTCACTATCTGCAGCCACATGGGAAATAGCAACTCAAGCCATTTATTCTGATCATACCTGAGGAAACAGGTCTTCCACAATTATTTAGATGAGTAAGGTTGTGGCTTGAAAATATACAGATAATTACTTCCAAAATGTGTCTTCTTTCTATGTGTATTGGGTGGGCTGAAATGAGAGGGATGAAAAATGTAAACTTCAGAAACCTCAGGAGATACCTAGTGATCTGGAGAAAGGAGATTTTTCCAAAAGATTCATAAAACTAAAAAGGAAGCCAGGAACACCCATAGAAATATGGGTTCCATACCACAAGTAGACACCATTTTTGAATTTCTAATAAACTCTTCTTTTTAAACGCACTCTAATGCAAAAGTTCGGGATCTACAGATAAGTACAGTTTTCCTGAAATGTCAGGCTTTATTCTCTTGTAGATTTCATATTTTACTCCAGATTATATCCGTGTGGGTTCCAATACAAGTCTTCCCCCATCTCCTCCCATTTTTCGATCACATGGTGATTCATGTTCCTGTGACACTCTATCCTGGGCTCATGTTGAACAACAGAACTCTAAAATACAAATTCTGAGACCAGAATTTCCTCTTTTCTCATTGCCTGGTTATTGAAGACCTGCGGCGCTCTTTCCCGAGGCTGTACAGCCTAACCATGGCCCCCTGTGGATATTTATAAATGTCACATTCTGCTTTCTTAAGTAAATGGACATCACTGATTCATTAATACAGAAAGTATTTACTGGGCACTTGCCTTATGCCAGATACAGAGCTAAGTCTCTGTGGTGGAAAGAAATAACTCAGAGCATAGAAAATAGACAGTGATGGCTTATCTTATCTTAGATGTGGTGGTGGGACCCACTCACTCTCACCCCTGACTATGCTCAGGAAGATGTAAAATTGTAGACTAACTTTCAAAAATTGGACAGAATATAAAGATTTTTTTTTTTTTTTTGGAGAGGTTTTCGCTATAGGGCGCGTGCACTCGTCAGACAGACAGACAGAGACATAGAGACAGAAAGCGAGAAATCACCCCCCAGGGGGGATGGTCACGCCACACTCCCTTCTCCATTCTCCTCTCAGGATCTTGGGCACGCACGCACACGCACCCGGTGTGAGTTTTAAGCCACCGGGTCTGGGACACGAACCGCGGTCGACTACGTGGGAGTCCAGCGACATAGCCATTATGCTAACTGCTGGTTCCCAGAATATAATGTTTTAAAATACGTAACACTTGGGACCAGCAGATGGCGGAGCGGTTATGTCACTGGACTCCCACATGACCGATCGCTGTGAGTCCCTGACCTGGTGGTTTGAAAATCACATTGGGTGTGTGTGCATGTATGCCCTTGCAGCATGGCCATCTCCTCTGGGGGTGTAATTTCTCACTTTATCTCTCAATGTGTCTGTCTCTCTCCGGGAGCACACACGCCCTAAGCTAAAAAACAAAAACAAAAAAACAAACAAACAAGCAAACAAACAAAACAAAGAAAACGGAACAAACCACATAACACCTTCGTACAAGCACAATTTCATTAATTTTTTCAGATGGCTAATTTTATCAATTGTCTTTCCTGACACTCCTGAGAATCTATGAAATAGATTCTTCTTACCATAGATTTATAATAGAAAGTTTGATTAAAATAAAATACTATATGGCAAGTGTAACCAACAGTTCCATGGACAAGAAGCAGGGGATGAAATTTGTATTTTTCACTGTTTCTACCCCAGTGCCTTTTGTAGCTCCATAAATATTTATGTATGGTATATAAGCAACTCCAGAACATTTCTGGCCTACCTCAGTCTGTAAAATCATTCATTTAACGTACAGAAAATCCTACAAGTATGCTGCTTCATGCTTCAGTTCATGCTCTGCAGCTCCTGTCCATGAGAAACCTACTAAAGGTAGCCTCTTGAACCCATACTGTAGTTGGCTGTCCAACCATCATCAGCTGATGTCACCTTCCCTTGCCTCTAGGAGACATCCTGTTATTATGGAGAAGAGGATGGATCCTTCGCATCGTGATACCATGATACTTCAAACAATTATTCTTCAAAAAGCCACTTCAAGCCCATTTGGGTAGATAGAGAAACAAACTTGATTTTTCAAAAGCTCATCATTTTCTCCTTTATTTGCTCTTTTTTCTTTCTTTTTTTTTTTATTGGAGAGGTTTTTGCTATAGGGCACATGCACTCGCCAGACAGGCAGAGAGAAACAGAGAGACAGAAAGCGAGAAATCATCCCCATGGGGGATGGCCACGCCGCAATCCCTTTTCCTCAACTCTCCTCTCGGGATCTTGGGCACGCACGCACGCACATGCGCCCGGCGTGAGTTTTAAGCCACCAGGTCTAGGACGCAAACCACGGACGACTACATGGTAGTCCAGCGACATAGCCATTACGCTAACTGCTGGTCCCTCCTTTATTTGCTCTTTAGAGTCACATGCCATGTCCCTAAGTCTTCCAAGGGTTTTACTATTTTAAAATATTCCTATTTTTCCTTTTTTGTATCTCTATATTATATTTTTTATATATATCTGTAAGATCATTAATAATTTTATTATAATACTCCATCTATATTAGTCCATTATTGTGTTGCTAAACAGAAATACTGAGATTGGGTGATTTATAAGGAACAGAGATTTATTTGGCTCACGATTCTGCCCAAGAGAATGTCCAAGAGCATGGGCCTAACATGTGGTCAGCCTCTGATGCTGTCACAACATAGTCAAGAGAAGCAGGCAGGTCAGCAGCCATGTGCAGGGGGTAGGGACAGGGGTGCTGGGAGGGAGGGGAGAGAAAGAAGAAGCAGACTTTTCTACATCCCAAACTTGTCCATACTCCCAGCCAATGGGGTGATGTCACCCACACTGAAGACAGGTTTTTCTCTCTCAGCCCACTAACTCACATACCAGTTTTATCTAACAAGGTACCTGCCCACCTTGAAGGTGGATCTCCATCTTAAAGGTCTCATCACCTCCCAATGCCATTATCTTTAGGACTAAATTACAACACATGAACTTGGGGGAACAAACCATTCTCAAAACCATAGCATAATCTGACTAACATGCATGGGGTAGATGCAGCATGTACAACCCTGCACAGGAAGAATAGAAGATACAAGGATGAGTAAGACAGCCATGAAAGCTGCTCTAAGGAAGCCACCTGTTTCACAAGAGGAAACAACAACCTTGCATGTCCCTAACCATAGCCTAATAAACCAGCTAGCATGAGTGCATGAAAATCTTGGTGATACCAGTAAATATGAGGCTACATTTATCCAGAAGGGTTGTAGACAAGTTGGAGTGACATTTCCTTAGAATAGTGTATCAGGATTTTACTAGAAAAGGAAAGTATTTGGGAAATTACATTCCCAATAGAAAGAAAGTAGTGGGCAAAGAAACTGGAGCAAAAGAACTCAGGATATATTTTGGGAATGACTAACTAACCCTTGTGAATGGGGAATATCTGGAACCTTAGTCAAACCTAAGCCTGGGAGGGTAAATTAGCATCAAGGGAGCTGCAAGGTCTCACAAAGGGATGAAGTATCTGAGTTCTGAAAAAGTTCTGAGCAGGACTTCTGGGTTGTAATGAAAATCCTGCTATCACAGCATGTATTTTGTGCAGAAACTTTACCTAATGAGGCTGATACAGTATATCCACCTGACTTGAGGAAGCTAGACAGTTCTCTTCCTTTAATCATTTAGCTAACAGTGGCTGTCAATTTATAGATTCTTTAATTTTGAAGACATCAATGTAGCAGTAAGACTGACAGGGAACTGTACAGGATGGCCATATTCTTACCAAAACCATTCTGTTCCTCATGACACACAGTTACACTCCATCTAAGAGGGGTAGCTTTAAAACACAGACATTTGGAGACCAGCAGATGGTATACTGGTTACATGGCTGGACTCCCACATAGTCCACTATGGTTCGAGTCTTGGACCAGGTGACTTAAAATGCAAGCCAGGTGTGTGTGCGTGTGTGCCTAAGATCCTGAGAAGAGAGTGGAAGAGAAGGGATTGTGGCATGGCCATCCCCCCAGCGGGGTGGTTGTGGTGATTTTTCGCCTTCTGTTTCTGTCTCTCTGAGCACATGCACCCTATAGCAAAAATAACTCTCTCTCTAAAAATTAAAAAAAAGACATTTTAGAAATCTCAGAGTAATCTTCGTTCTACCTTTATGCCTTAAAAATAGTAATAACTAATTTTGAGAACTCATTTTTCTGCCCAGATTCTAATTCTTCAGTTTTCTTCTTGGCTTTTCCCATTTTTCTCCACCAAAAGCAATCACCTATTAAATAAAGGGCAGCACAGTCAATCTAGAACCTGAAGAGAACAGGGAATAAAAGTAGAACCTGAAGACAAAAGAGGAAAGTGGAATGAATGCTGTGAGGTCCAAGAACAGGTAAACATTCGATGTATGGCAAAATGTGGCCTCCTTAACTTGAGGTAGATTTACTCCAAAACAATCCCAGTGAAACAAGCCTTATGGTTTTAGAACCGGGTGTGATGCTTTTGAACCTCTGGACCTTCAAATTTCACTTGGTCTTGACAATGGAAGGTCTGAACTGCTACACATTACATTATTTTATTCCCTTGGTTGTCCTAGAAGCAGAAAAAGAATCACTTTCAAACGAGAATTTTTATTGTTTTCATCACACGAGCTTCATTCGGGCTATTAAAAAAGACTTTCTTTTATGAAATTTCTCTTAAAAAACAATGGATTATAAGATAAGAGGAAATGACCTCAGGCAACTGAAAAAATACTGGTAAAAATATAAGAAACCTTCCTAAAAGTTTCTCCTGATTTCTGTGTTCTCTCAAACTTCCATCATGTTTAGTCTTCTCTTTCTCCACCTCTAAGCAGTGAGGGTGTGGGATGCCTAATTTCTTATCTAGCATCTATCATTCTGAATAAGGGCAGGTCTGTTCCTCCCTCACTTGAATGACTGTCATAAGAGGCACAATTTGATCCAGTCTTCTGTAAACAACTCCCTTCCCCTAGCCAAAGAAGTTCAACCTTTGAGAAACTGTTATATTGCCAACATTTGGAGAACATAAAGCAATATACCTGCCTCAAGGGATATCCAAAACCATATATAAATTTGCAGTGCCTTTTTGGGGTGACCTGGAGAGTTGGGCTAAAGGAGCAAAGAGGTGGAAGGAGGGGCCCTGAATCATCCCCTGAATTTTATGCTCACCAGTTCTTCCACCTCTGCTTCTTTGGAAAAGAAGCTAGCAGTTGGCATGTTATGCAGCAAACCAGCAGCAGGCCACTTACAGCTGCGCATGTTTGGCAAACAAATGTTCATTTTAGAATTGGTCAGGGGCCAGCTCCTCTGAGTGGGTTTGGTACGAAGAACCTATATTGCACTGGGGAAGCAGAGTGGGTCCACAGATACTAATAACCCAAATCTCCTCATGGAGAAATGTAAATACAAAGCTCCAGTGTCCCTGTTGGTGCTTTCCCACACTCCATCCCAGGCCCTGATGGAGAAAGATCCTCCTTCTCATGAGAACTAGTATCCATGAAAAGGGGGAGTAAGTAGCACTCCATGTTTCCAGATCTCACTGCTTTTTATTTTTCTTTAAGGAGGTTTTTGCTTTAGGGTGCAGGCACTTGCTGGAGAGAGAGGCAGAGAGAGTGAGAGGGAACATGAGAAATTGCCCCCCAAGGGGAAGGCCATGCCACAATCCCTTCTCCTCCATTCTCCTCCCAGGATCTTGAGCATATACACATACACTCCCAGCAAGAGTTTCAAGTCACCAGGTCTGGGACTCGAACTATGGTTGGCCATGTGGGAGTTGAGTGAAGTAACAAATACTCCATCTGTTGACCCCAGAGTTTTTAAAGTTTTAAAAATGAAATGCTCTATCCTTGAAAACAGAACTTACATGCTTCCAAAAGGTACAATTAGTTTTCCATTATTATCAGTCTTATGAGACTTTATGCTTTTGGGTTGTCTAAGGAAGTCTAAACCAAATCATCCTACTCTTACATATTTTATCTCATCATCTTCAGATATTAGTCAACTATAACAAAATTAAAAACCCTGACCCTCAATTCAGATTGTTCTATATTATGAGGGGAAAAAAATGGAATGAGCCAATTACACAGGAAGTATGAAATTGCATAATTAAGAACATTCATGACGGTTTTTACTGAACAGCATTAAAACAGTCCATTTTCCAATCATTCATTGCTTTTATTGGACACCATCCTGACTTAATAGAATGGTTCTTCTTAACACTGTTAATTTCTGGAAGGGCTCCAAGGCAAATGAAATCTTGATACTCGTGTTCTGGGAATACTAGTTGTGAAATAGCGGAGGTGGAGAGGTGGGGAGGTGGAGAGTGTGGTGGGGGAGGTCTTGTTAAAGAACAGTTTTATTCTGAAATGTGACAGGACATTTCATACCTCATCATGACCTCCCCAGTTTATCTCAGCGTCTCCTCCCAGATCTCTGGAATGATCTTCCATCACAGGGAACAGGATTCAGGTAGCCATTTCTGAGAGGTTATGGAGAGAAACTAAAGCCATACTACAAAGATCAAACGTTCCATGGTTTTTATACTCCACTTCCTCCACACAAGGGAGTTATGTATGAGTAAGTTTTGTTCTTATAATTATCTAACCTAATCATAATAACATTAAATAGAAGAATATTAATAACAATACTATTGCCCTTATGGGTCAATCTTATCTCAAGAGGCTAAGGCTTGTTTGTGGTTATGATTGGGGTCACCCCTGCTATGGATCAGTGCAGTAGGCTTGGTGAAGCTCTTTCTTTCTCTCTCTTTTTTTTTTCCCCAGAGTTTTTTGCCTTTAGAGGTTTTCGCAGCATGTGCATTCACTGGAGAGAAAGACAGAGACAGTGAGAGGGAAAGTGTGAAATCACTCCCCCAGGGGATAGCTATGCAGTCCTTCTGCATTCTCCTCCTGAGATCTTGGGCATGCATGTACACACACTTGGTGTGATTTTTCAAGTCACAGGGTCTGGGACTCGAACAGCAGTCAGCCACATGGGAGTCCAGTGACGTAGCTGCTACTCTATCTGCTGTCCCCAATGTGCATCTCTGGATATTACTGCCATAACTCCAGGTGGAAGTCCAATGTGACTTCAGATCCTCATCTCTTGCCTACCATCCAGCCTCTGTTCTCTAATGTACCTTGAGACATTTGGCTAAAAGAAGATGGGGTAAGATAAGCAACAAGTTCATTCTGGAAATGTTAGAACTGAAGGAATGAAAGTAACTTACTGTAGGACCAACAGTTGGCTTAATGGCTATGTCGCTGGATTCCCATGTAGTCAACCGCAGTTCGAGTCCCAGACCCGGTGGCTTAAACTCACACCGGGTGTTTGTGTGTGTGTGCCCAAGATCCCAAGAGAAGAATGGAGGAGAAGGAATTGCGGTGTGGCCATCCCCCCGGGGCGGGGGAGTGATTTTTCACTTTCTGTCTCTCTGTCTCTCTCTGTCTTTCTGGCGAGCACACGCACCCTATAGCAGAAACCTCTCCAAAAAATAGAAAGTAACTTACTGAAATACATTCACAAAATAACTCAGGATTTATAACTCTATGTACTCTAGGCATTTCTTAGTACAGAAATTATATTATTGTTAATTATTAAATTATTGATTTAGACTTTGGTAATTCAAAAATTGTGTATTTTTTTCAGATAAGGTAGAAGTTTTCCTTTGTATTCCCTATGAGGGAAAATGATTCCTTCCTGCCTTCATTTTTAAGGAGTCTAGAATTCAGACATTCCTCAACTGTTACAAATTAATGAGATCTTACCAAGCCTTAAATATATATATATATATATATTATATATTATACATATATAATACATTATACATATATATTATATATTATATATTATATAATATATAATATATATGTATAATTCAGCCAAATACTTTTTCTACCACCATGTCAAAATCTTTTTGCACTGACCACACTAAAATCCAAATAATACAAAGACAATATTCTATTATTTCACTGGACATGAATCAAAAGATCACATTAAAATGAAAAATAAATGTTGATTATTAGATTTGGTTTACTAACCCAAGAATCTTGTATCCAAAATTTCTTGAGTGTCTTTAATATGTCACTTAAGATATTTAGCAACCAATAAAATTCAGGTAAGTAAAAGAACAGATACTGGCCAACGTATAGTTAGTACATTTGTACTGGTGCCTGCTTGTAAAACATCAGTTCTGAGTGTCTGAAAGGATGACCTTGAAAAAACACTGAGGAATTTCTTATCCTTGGTAGGAAACTTCTGAAATGGTACAGCTCCTTGGGACTCCATGGTGGGTAATACATTCCACAATCTCTCTATATACCCTACTTTAACAGGTCACAGACAGGAAAATTGATAAGACCGATGGGCATACAAATATTTGCTTATTAAAATGCGTAGAGTAGCCATCCCATTTAAGAGTACGGGTTAATTAAAATGTAGATCCATGTTCTAAAAAAGTAACATTGATCATCAGAGTGTTCTGTGGCTGTTTCCACATGCCCAAGCCAGTGTCAAAAATCATCAGTTTGACTTTAATTAACCAGTGAATGACCACTTTCTGATTTCTTCCAAATATATCTCCTAATTCTGACTATAACTTTGAAGCATTTGTAACATAAAAACTCACTTCATAATACTACTGAAATCTTTTCTAATTGGTTACATTCAAACAGTTATAATTGAATCATGCACTTAGAAGAGAACGCAGAATTATTGCACTGAACCTCTTATTCTTCATAGAAACTCTCTCTTCCAGATTGTTGAGTTAGTCTCCATTTGATAACTTTCTGCTGTGAGGCACTTACTATCTATCCGAATACTTTTCTAATAAACAGATTAGTTCATTCATTCCAGTTGTACATTTCTTTTACTTTGGGAGTTTTGTTTGTTGGTTGTTACATTTTGCTCACATTATTTAAAAGTTGTAAAATTACTTCCACGGGTGAAAATTACATCAAGTGGTGCCTAACTTCCAGCATGCTTTCAGCTGAAAGAATAAGAATAGAAGGGACCAGCAGTTGGCGTAATGGCTATGTCGTTGGACTCCCATGTAGCCGACCGCAGTTCAAGTCCCGGGCCCGGTGGCTTAAACTCACACCAGGCGAATGTGCATGCATGCTCAAGATCCCGAGAGGAGAATGGAGGAGAAGGGATTGCAGCGTGGCCATCCCCCCGGGGGGTGATTTCTTGCTTTCTGTCTTTCTGTCTCTCTCTTTCTGGTGAACTCACGCGTCCTATAGCAAAAACCTCTAAAAAAAAAAGAATAAGAATAGAATAGAAATATCTTCTGAACACATTCTTCAGAGTTCTCCAAATCCGAAGTATGTGGGAAAGTGGTGTAAAGGAAAAGAAGATCAAAAGATCAACAAATCAATTAGCAGTGAGTATTTATTAAACTGCTATTTATGGTCTCAGAATATGCTACCTCTTTAGGAGACAGTGACTTGGCTTTTGGCATTTGGTGACAGATCTGTAATGTTTAGCTAGACTATTTGGGTATATGGGGTTCTGAATTGATTCAGAATCTGAAAGTCTGAAAATACAACCTTGCAAAAACACTGAGGGGTTTCCCATTCTTGTCAGGGGACCCCTGAAGTGGTACAACTCCCTGGGACTCCCTGGATGGTAATACATCCCATGACTTCTCTAAATAACCCAACTTTAACAAGTCACAGACAGGAAAGACTGATGGACATATAAATATTTGCCTATTAAAATGTGTAGAGTAGCCATCTAAGGTGCTAAGTTTTGGAGAAGTATAGAGGAAAACAGTTCTACTCTTGGTCATGGTAATTCAAGGATGTGAAGAAATTGAATATAGAAACTACGGAGGACAGAGAAGAAACCAACATGCCCAGAATGGACAGTGGGTTGAAGAGCAGAGCAACGAGGTATACTGCCAAGAATTATCAAAAGCATTGGATATGGAACTAAGGTATAATCATCAAGTCTTCCAGGAGATGGAGAGGAAACTGGAGCATTTCATGAGTAAACATTCTGACATCACATGTTTGAGAAATGGGATCAATAAAGTAAGACATGACTCACCCTTCTTGGTAAATTCACAAAATTAAACACAGACAAAAATTGTCTTTACATGCCCATTCTGTTTCTCATAAAGACAAAAAGAATGATTCTGAAAGTAGTCGTAGCCAAATAATGCAAGAACTCTGGATGTTTATCTCAATCAACTTTTTTCTCAAGGAAACAAACTAGATGTATACATATATTTGTGACCCCCAAACTAATATTTTTCAAGTTGCATTTCCAGTTTCAATTTCAACATGAAATAGAGTGCAGTTAAAGTGTTTGGAGAATATAAATATCCAACTGTGAGCAAAGTACATTCACTGAAACACTAGAAAACTTGGAGGGTCACTAACCAGTCCCTGGCCAAGTGACACAATTTATATATTAATCTGATAGCAGAAATTAACATCATTTACTGTTATAATTTCCAGCCAGGTCCTGATTAACCAGGGTGATTTTCCTTTAGTGTATAACCTAACCTGTTTTGAAGCTGTAAGTGCATGTATGCTACCTGTGTTTTATAGTAGCTGGGACCATTTCAACAAAAGAATGGAATGCCAAGACATGTTTATCAGATACAACAATTTTTCTATTGTTATCACTCTTTGTCAAGTGCCACAACCCACAGACACTTAGCAAAACATAAAGATTTATCACCCGATTCTCCTATTCACGGTCACATGGATATTTTGATTTTTAGTTTGATGCCAAGATGCCTTCCTTCATTACATCCCATGGATGAGGCATTTGTGCTATGCCTCCTCCACAGGAGTTTTTTAGGTTTTAGGCCTTTTCTCTGCCATAAAATATGAACTGTCATGGGTAGTGTTCGGTCTATTTATCTCTGAATTACTGCCCCTCACATTAGAGTTTCCATCAGTTGAGTAGAGGGGAGAGATGGCTGCTTGTTTGCCCTCAGGAAACAAATATCTGAGGCTGAAATGCTCTTAACAGTAGGGGCTGAAGCCAAGCAAGGAAGCGGGCGGTGACGGTAACTAAGTGAACAGAAGTCGGACCTCATGTGGAGGTGACATGCTCAGGCACCATCTCTACCTCTTAGCTCACCCATGGCCCTGTGCCCTGGATTCATGTCTCAAAAAACAAATAAACAAACAAACAAAAAAAACAGGGTCAGGAGATGAGAATGAGATCTGATTTACTGATACCAACCAGCGTAAGACCCATTTAGACAAAAATTGCCCTTTTATAGCTTCACAATCTAAAGAGACATTTTTATGTGCAAAAATGTTGGGCAAAATAAAATCAAGGATGCATGTAGGGACTCTGAATGCATTCTGCTACTTTGGGAGTTTTAATCAACATGTCTCCCAATTATTATTTAAGCTGAATTTTTAACCATTCAACTAATTCATCCAGTACTGTTCATGTACTAGCTTGGGGAATATTTTGTCTTTGATGTTAATATCTCACCCTAAATTGAAGTAAACCTGGCTGTAGAGAGGGTGCAATTTATGTTGCCTGCCACATTCCCTGGTTGGGTAAGATTTTCAGTTAAAGTCATCCTCCCTCACTTCCGTTTTGCCCCAGGGAAGGGAGATACATAGGCATTCAGCCCTGACAGGTAAGTGCTTGCCACTTATAAAATCCAATAAATAAATTCTAAATAAATATATCTGCAAATCGAAACCATTTTGAGCTACTTAACTGAGTGCAAATCTAGTCCTTTGT
The DNA here is from genome assembly GCA_026018925.1 of Tupaia tana. Taxonomy (NCBI): domain Eukaryota; kingdom Metazoa; phylum Chordata; class Mammalia; order Scandentia; family Tupaiidae; genus Tupaia; species Tupaia tana. Next base: position 167,747,998 of record JAKSZU010000003.1, on the reverse strand, counting down.
ACACATATTTGTACAAAGTGTTGCCTGTAATTTTAAAGATGCTTGCCTCCGGGAGGTTTCGTTTTTCCATTGAAGTCCCCTTGATTTACTGTACGCAATATGTTACAGCTTCCTTATTTGCTCCTTTGGGACAGTTACTGACAGTAAATCTCTATTAAAATATTCTTCCATATGGTTGCATGAAAATTTTATTGCAGTGAGCCTGGGGCTGAAGGTCACAGCTGAGTAGCTGCAGTTAAGTATTGCAGTCTATGGACTCGGAGGTACATCTGTTCTGGGAGCTGGAGTAAAATTAGAATTTTACTGTCAATAGCATTTCTCCAAAACTAGTTACATTTGTTTACTGTGGCTGGCTGGGCTTTTTCCTCCATAGTACCTGAAATGCATGTCACTAGGCCCAGCACCCATATCTTTCAAGTTGGAAGTTTTAATACAAAATTTACTGAACCTGAAGGTCACCTAAGAAGTCCCTAATGGATATTTCATTTATGATATATGAAAATTTAATTTTATCTCTTCTAATTTGAATCTATTGCTCACTCACATTGGTGTTAGTTGTAACATGGTTTATTCTCAATGCTTCTTAGGTAACAGATCATACAAACTTAATAAATTCTACTAAAGTATGATTTTTTTAAATCTCTATCACTGTACCTAATGAGAGTACCCAGGTAACAAGTGTTCATTACTTTGCATCTCTGATTGGAAAGGGTGGGATAGATTACTTGCCATTAGACAATGTTCATCCCTGAAAAGATTGGGAAGCCAAAGGACCTTTGAAAATTCGATTCCACTCTATAAATGTGGCTATATCAGTGTCTCATGGCTGCAAACACCGTATTTAGCATTCAGAAGCTGAGGTCAGCCAAGTGTCAATGTTCTACTTATGTTTGTATTAAAACTAAACAAAACAAAAAAGGAAACATTCAACCATATTTCTAAACCTATCTTTATCTGCACTGGGACATCTAGTGTAGACTTTAAATTCACCCCAACCTCTCCCATTCCAGAGCACTGTAAATTACAATGAAAAACGAATCCAAGAAGTTCCAGGTCTAGGCTGGATAATAGCACAATGCTAACACAATGAGTGCTTGTGAGGCTGCCTCACAAGGAAAGGTTCTGGGTTTGCTTCCAGTAACCTCACTGGGCATCCCAGGCACACATATGCTCATCATCTGGGGCTGGTTGAAGCTAGGGGTGAATGATGGCATCAAGACTCTGTTGGGGTACTCTTTCTCCATTTCTGTCTCTCTAAACAGACTTAAGAAAAATTCCTCATGAAGATCTAAGAGCCAAACTTTAAGGGAAGATTGACTATAAGAGCACATTCAAAGTACTAGAGGCAGAGCCTGAATCCAGGCATGCGACAAGGGGCTCTTTTAACTGTATAACTTCATGGCTGGTATTTGGAAATACTGATATCCCATCATCTGACATAACACAAAAAAACACTAATTACATATCCATGAGTTCCTTTCATTTTACTTACCTTCCAAAGACTGAACCTCTGTTCTTTGTGTCTTCAAATTACATGTGATGTAGAATAGTGAAAAAGTCCCAGTTGAGGAAAGGTGAAAAAATCCACCTAAGAAGCTGGGAAGTTTGCCTTCTTAGACCTGGAAAATGCAATTAGGATCTTCAAACACTGTACTTTGGAAATACTGCTTAGAGATGACCAGGTTTTTGTGTTCATGTATATACTGAGAACTTAAAAGGAATCCTTCCAAAGTCTAGAAGTTTTAGCTACTCTTTTATTGTTAATTACAAATATTCTTTATTTTCCTAGTAAGTATCCACCAACCACTAGACACAGGACTAATTCCCTCTTGTTATGCCATTCTCAGAAAATTAGTTTGTATGTTGCTAAATGCATAGGGTCAGGAATTTGACAGAATATAACTGGTTTCGTTGTAAGAAAAGTGATTGTTAAATTGATTTTATGTGTTGTTACATAATAGATATGATTTTTGTTAGTTTTGTAGACTAGAAGTCATTTCAGATTATTTTATATATAACATAAGTGCTCTAAACATGTGTAAAATGATTATAACAATGTCCTAGAGAGCGCGAGTCAGTTTCTCTGTGTGTGTCCACTTTAAATCCTATTATTTGGAAGCAGACACAGTGATATTAAGTAAATACATATTTACTAAATCTAGGCTCTAGCCACACATGGGCACCTATTATAGAGACACAAAAGGAACAGCAGGCAAACTCCCTTTTCACTCAGCTTGTGCTGCAAATCTACTTATATTTGCTTATTTGAGGGGGGGACAAGATCATTTTAAAGTTAAATTGCCTAGTGAACCCATCTATCATTTGCAAAAAAGTAATGAGCTGGAGCCAGAAGTCTAAGTCCTTGCTTTCTCCCTCTTTCTCATGGCTAAGATGTAAGACATAAAAAGCAATTTTTCTTGATGTGTGATCAAACGATGGATTAAGACTTGCAAGAAGTCAGTGATCAATTGTCTGATAATATGTGACAGATCTTGTCAGATTGACGAAAAGGTCTCCCAACCTAGAGGGAAAGAAGGCTCTGAGCTGTGAAGGTGCTTTCTTAAGCAATTGCCTGAGAAGCAAAGGCCCCTGTGATATCAATGATCTTCTGTATCAACACCAAACAGGGCTTTTGTTGTTGTTCGTTTTTTCCCCCCCCTGTGGAAGCTGCCATCATGGTTTGACATGTGTAAGTTAATACTAATTAGATGCATTTCAGTAATCACTTAACTTTAATTGGTTTTGTATCTTATTTTTCAAAAGAGTAAGGTATAGACTTGTCCTAATATTTTACCAAAATAACGTTCCACAAGACATGAAATAAATTCCCCTCCACTCTCCCCCACATTCTGACAGGCCAATAAAAATAGTATTAGGTGATTAAAGAATTTCATTTTAAAGCAGACATAATGATAATTGGTAATGAAGTCAAACAGCTGGCAGGCTCCTTGGTGAATCTGCCACCTGATGGCTTGCCCCAGGATCTGGGTGAAGCCTCCAGCACTTGCTTAGTTGGCAGCATCTACACTTATCATTAGGCCGTCTTTGGGGAAGAGATAAGAGAGGGCAAGTGAACAATGAAGAGACGTGTTCTTTACACCCTTCACAGCAGTTTCAGGCTGGTACATTAATGCCCACTTATCTCTGACTGGTTCTAACTCAAGGAATTGATGAGCAAAAATCATTTCAAAATCACCTGGACTTATTTTGGGGGCTCAAGAAAAATGTAAATCTTAGCCCTAACTGTGAGGAGAAAACACAAGGTCATTTTTATACACTAGGCCAATGAAAGGACTGAAATTGCTTTTAAACTCCTTCCTAATGCAAAGGGAGAGGAATGTGCCTACTCAGCATTTTCTTCCAGTTTTGCAGTAAAGGAGGACACTATGCTGAAACAATTATTCCTGTATAAACAAGCTACTTCCCCATTTGGGAGACATTTACATTTGGTGCTTTAGATACATTTCATGAAGACAGGCTGAGTTTTTATATGTGTGCACAGAAAGGGTAAGGAAAAGTATGAGGTTTTAGACATTAATGTCTAAAACTTGATTGGTCAATAGAACTACAATATTAAATAGATGCCTCTCATGATTTTTGAAAAATTCATCAATTCATCAAGTGTACATATGCATGGATTTCAATGTTTATTTTTTAATTGCTTACCGTGTGCCAGAACCATTCCCTGGGGATTCAGGGATGGCCAAGACACAGTCATTGACTTCACAGAGCTTGAAATTAAGGTTACTTAGAGATAATCAAGTCCAAGTTTTCTTATGTTTTTCAAACTGAATTTCAGAAAACTAACTGGGCAGTGGTAGGGATGGGTTGGGTGGGGGGATTTGGGGAGGGAGGTCTTTAAATAGGTGAGATAATGGGGAAAAGCTAAGTAGATTCACTCTAGCCCATTTTTATCACCCACCTTCAGCTTCAACCAAAGACTTCTACTTAGGTCCTTTTTATATATTAGGATTCCCTATAAGATGTGTTTAGGAAAAGAGAAAGTTATCCTCAAAAGAAAACAGAAAGAGTTAGAGAGAACCAGAGTCCAATTCCTTTATTTTATGTAAGGACAAGGGGATTCTTGAGCCTCCAAAGCAGTCATGACATCTTTGGTGACAGGCTGGGGAGTCCAGGCGGCCTGCTGTCAGATTGTCAAAACGGGTTACTCAGGAGGTCAGCGGCTGCCTCACCTCTGTCATGTGCTGCTTATGATGGCGGGAACTTTTCCATCTGTGAGGAAACAGAAACTTGTGGTCAGAAGCTGCTTTGTGCTGTGTAGACAGAGTGAGGAGTGACACTCTTACTGTGTTTGCTGGTGGGATTATTTTTTTTTTTTTCCAGAGAGGTTTTTGCTATAGGGCGCATGCATTCGCCAGAAAGACAGAGAGAAACAGATTGAGAAATCACCCCCCGGGGGGGGGGGGATGGCCATGCCGCAATCCCTTCTCCTCCATTCTCCTCTTGGGATCTTGGGCACACACGCACACGTACCTGGCGTGAGTTTAAGCCACCAGGTCCAGGACTCGAACTGCAGTCGACTACATGGGAGTCCAGTGATATAGTCGTTATAACAACTGCTGGTCCCATGCTGGTGGGATCTTTAGAGATGGTTTGTTAGCTATTTCCTGTTTTCCATCTTCTTTATTTTATTTTTTCCTATTTAAAAGGACACCTTATCTCTGACCATCTGAAACATTTGGGAGCTTTTGTGTGGATTTTTTTTATAGCATTTGTTGGCATTATGAAGGGAGTACTTGTACTACCATGAAAGTCTATTAATTTCTCCAATTTTTTCTTGAGGCAACTTCCAAGATTCCAATAATGATGAGGCCAAAGTAAAACTGTTTAAAATTATGGTAAAAGTTGACTCAGCAGACTGGGGCTGAGAAAAGAACAGGCAAGAAATCAGTGTCACCTGATGATATGTGATGTCCTGAGTCATTAGGGATAAAGACACAAGTAAGACAAAGTCTCTTCAGGGAACATAAGGGCATTTCCCTTTTCCCATGTGGTGTAGGATGGGCATGACCTTGTTTCCAATGGGAACTTAGGAGTCAGAGAGTAGGAAGTCTTGGCTTATTTGGTTGGAGAACAGAAACCAGCATGACTGTTGGGCAGTCTACAGCTAAGTGCAAGGTTCTACGCCATCCAAGGGTGCTGAGTCTGCATCCCTGCTCACTCCCTCACAGGCAGTGTACTGACAAGGCCCAATCCCTCTTGCCTGGAGAGGTCAGATTTGAAGCACACTTACACAGCCTAATTGCAACTTTGAAATAGGTAATATTGAGTAAGAATCTGATCTTAACAAAAAAGAGGATCTGATTTGTAATTCACTCTCTTAAGAGCTAATATGGGAAATCACAGAGGGTCAGAGAAGCTTCTTTCCTGGTCTCAGAGGGGATGCAACTGAAATGGAAAAGAGAAGGAATAGGTAACTGTCTTTAATCTGACAAGAAGAGGCAGGTGTTAGTATTTACCAGTAAGAAATAAGAACTACTAATCCAGGCACTGATATACCCTGCAAGAAGTAAAGAGCTAGTCTCTGAGAAGATTCCTCATGGAAACTGGGAACTAGATATTTCAGGGCACAGGAGAAATGAAGATTTTCTACTCATAATTCAGCCTCCAGCAAGCAAAGCTAGTGTGGCAGGAGAGTTGAGCCATTCTCTGAGAAGATTCCTCATGGAAACTGGGAACTAGATATTTCAGGGCACAGGAGAAATGAAGATTTTCTACTCATAATTCAGCCTCCAGTAAGCAAAGCTAGTGTGGTAGGGAGCCCCTCTGGCCTTCTATCTCTGTCTCTGTGTCTCTGAGGTCTCTGTCTCTCTCTGCTCCTGTCTCCTCATTTTTTTTTTTTTTTGGTAATTTTTCCTTTTTACGATTTTTTTAAAAGTAGAGTTTCTCTCTGGCTCTCAGCTCCATCTTTTGTTTTGTTAATAATCCCTTCTGCTCCTTTCTCCCAGGCAGGAGAGTTGAGCCATTCTCTGAGAAGATTCCTCATGGAAACTGGGAACTAGATATTTTCACGCGGGGGGTTTTCTGTTTTGTAATTTTTTTCTTTAAAAAAGAAAAGCAATTATAATTTTTTATTTTTTATTTTTTGTCTTTTTTCTCTCTTTTTGTTGTTGTTTCTCTCTCTCTTTTTCATTTTCCTTTTTCTTGTCTCTCCATCCAATATCTACTGAATCTGCTGCACCAGCGATCACAACAGAACGGCAATCAGATTCTAGAACACCTCTGTCTGCTTGCTCCTGAACATTGAGGCTTAACTTCAAGAATTTGAAAGAAACACGCCATTCATCAGATGACAAGAAATCACCCTCGGATCACGAGAAATATGGGAAAACGAGAAAATACCTCTCCTCCAATGGAAAAGAGTAACTCTCCTTCATCCACAAGCAGTTCGGTGAAAGTCATGGAAATGTCTGATAAGGAATTTAGAACATTCGTAATGTCAAAGCTAACAGAGATGGAAGAAAAGAGAGATAATGAACTGCTAAAGAGAAAGGAGAAAGAAGTTGCCGAGTTCCAGGAGTTGAGGAAATTCTTGCAAGACCTAAAAGAGGAATTACACACTTTACAAAAGACTCAAACGGAACTGCTAGAGATGAAGTCTATAATACAAGAAGTCAAAATCTCCCTTGAAAGTATTAAAAGCAGACTAGATCATTCAGAAAATAGAATCTCAGAGGTAGAAGACAAAATGGCTGGCTTAGAAAAGTCCACCACGAAGACTGAGAAAATGGCTCAAAAATTTGAGAATGATATGCGAGAAGTACTGGATACCATCAAACGTCCAAATATCTGGATAATTGGCATTCCAGAAGGTGAAGAGACCCATAAGGGCATTGATAATCTATTCCATGAAATCCTGCAAAAAAACTTTCCAAACCTAGAGAGGCATTCGAAGATCCAGTCCCAGGAAATACAAAGGACCCCAAATAGAATCAACCCAAGAAGATCTTCTCCAAGACACATTATAGCCAGGTTGACCAAAACCGCAGACAAAGACAAGATACTAAGATTGGCAAGAGAGAAACATCAAGTTACCTACAAAGGACATCCCATCAGGCTAACAGCAGATCTCTCATCGGAAACAATGCGAGCGAGGAGAGAATGGGAAAATATATTCAAAGTGTTACGAGAGAAGCAGTTTCAGCCAAGAATACTGTACCCGGCAAGATTATCTTTCAGGTGGGAAGAAAAGATAAGAACATTCTCAGATAAACAAAACCTGAAAGAATTTACCAGCACCAGACCAGATCTCCAAGAAGTTCTCAAGGGTGTGCTGTATCAAGAAAATTAAACACAGACACACGGAAATAAGAGTCAAGAAACTATGAAAGTGGCCAACTTAATCAGAGGGACAAGTTTGGAGTTGAATACTATATCCCAGAATTTAATCAGGAAAATTGAACCAGAACAGAAGATAAAAGTACATGAGACTGATAGGTTCATGCACCTTCCATTTGAACAGAATCCTAACTTGTTTCCTGGCTTTAAGCAAAGTTCCTTGGCATTTCTTTGAGTTAAGTTAAAACTGGTTTTCTTAGTAGTAATGAGTGAACTCACCATTGAAAACAGTTAGATTATGTAGGAAACTGTGTGATCAATGCAACGTGGGTGGGAAGGGAATGAAGGACAATTGTAGACACCGGAGATGGTGTGAGAGGAGGGTGGGAAGGGACAGAGGGTCAGAAAGAGGGGTGGAAGTAATTCTAGGAACTAGTAATGGAAAATTTTTTGTAATGTGCATGATTGTATCACTATGCAGTGTGTACTGGATGGGAGATTGCATTTTGTATGCTGTGATGAAGCTTAGGGAAGGAATGTAAATTGAGTTACAAAAAAAAAAGTTTCAGAAAAAAAAAATATATATCTATTCAATGACTGCAGTAGGATATGTAGCCACAGCTAGGTACTACTTTATAGGATGCGTAAAGTAAGACTTGTGTTCATGGAAATGTGGGTATCACCTGTGTTTGCTATGAGGGTATTTGGATTGATTAGGGTCTTTGGCGTTACAATAAAATGTGAGGAGAAAACAGTATAGAAAGCAAACATAGTTACCAGAGACTGTGGGAGGAGAGTGGGAGATGGCAGAGGGTAAGAGATAGAGAATCTAGGATGGGGGGAAAAAAGCAAAACATACAGAAGACAAGAAATGGAAGATCATTTGCTGACAATAGCATGTTTGTTGATGTGCTTGATTGAGACAATATATAGTGTAATTTGGATGGAAAATCTCATTTTGTATGCTATAATGATGTTCAGAGAATGAATGCAAATAAATAAATAAATTGAAAAAAAAAAAAGAAGTAAAGAGTTAGAATGTTCACAGATGTATTACCATTGAAATAAATTCTTCCCATATTTGCAACAGGAAGTGTCCTAGTTGGAGATTTCCAGAGAAAGCTCACTGGGCTTCCTGTAATTTCAGTATAAGACACATTCTTAGAGATCCTAATCAATTGGTCCAACATCATTCCACAAAAATAGTGAGACAGAGGGCCCTGTACCCTAGTAGTAAAAGGAGCAGGATTCTACATGGAGTCCTGGCCCCAGAAGCTTGAGAATCATGGTGGGCATGTGAACATCCTTGCTCAAGATCCAGAAGAGATGGAAGAGAAGGGATTGTAGCATGACCACACTCCATTGAGGGGTGCTCTCTCCCTTTCTCACTCTCTTTATCCTCTGTCTCTCTGTCTCACTTTGATGAAGACACGAACACACACACCCTCCAGCAATTAAACAAATACAAAAGTAAAACGTAGACCATGAGTGATAAATTAACACATTGAAAATCAGTGACAGGATAGTGACAAGGACCCACAACTTATGATGTCCCTTCCTTAGGAACCTTGACTTCATAGAATTGCCTCAGTTTATTCAGGAAATATTTTACTATCTTACATCCAAGGAGACCACAGATAGTTTATGGAAAAATGAAATCAAACTAGGAGTTTATTTTGTTGCAAAATAACTTTGAAATCCCTGCATACTTTTTTCATATTATGCATTTCCCATGAACTTTTTGAAGACATCTCACATGCTAATCTTGATTTGGGTACTGCAGGACATCAGGAGGGATATGATATAATACAGGCTCCTGGAAAGCTATAAACCTCATCGAGGAGAAATGACATATGATGCTATTTGAGCTAGACTGCCGTGTGCTTTGATTCATGTGCCAAGATTAGTGTCAACACTAATTCCACAATATAGTAACTAGTATTTAATCTTCACAGTGGCCACATAAGTCAGGAAGTCCCATTTTATAAAAACTGACACATATATTACATGATTTGCTCATGGTCAAATAGCTAGTATATTGCAGAAATGCAATTCAAAGTTGAGACTTCAGATTTGAAATCAGGGTCTTTCCCACTATGCTTTGCTACCTTTCAATGTGTAAAACGCTTTTTTTTTTAACTAAGAGTTTTAGAAAGAGGGGCACAAGACCTAATCATCTCTAGGATTTAGCTATTATCATAAAATTGATAACATGAAATAGTTTTATGCATTTGAATTCAGTAAAACCACCATTTGAGGAGTAAAATATCCTTTAGAAAATAATGTTGGTTTCACTGATTTGACAGGTGTCAAAATATGGTGGAGAAAGAGCTTCAATCACTTTGCAGAATTCCTGGGGAATCAGAATATTCCAAGAGCAGTTTGCCAGTCAGTGTTAAACCACAGCACCACTGCAGAATTCATGGAAAAGAAGTCATGAATAGTGAATTTCTACTGATTTTTCTTTTTGTAGGTTCCCAAATACATTTTCTAAAACAATGAGGAATCACTATAATAAGGGAGGAAGTGCTACAAAAATGGGCACAATTTACAAACAAAAACAAAAATAAAGAAAATAGATTAAACCAGAGCTCTGCAACCTCAGCCTCAAAGCTGTGATGTTAATGGGCAGCCGTGAATAATTATCTACAACAAATACCTTGGACTAAAATCTAAGTCCAAGTGTTTAAAATGACCATGGTCATAGAAGGAGATTTATAGGAATATATTCTTATTACGAATAATGCTATGAGATTTTGGACTAAATAAATAAGGACTGAATATCTAAATATGCTGTAAGTATCATGATAAAAAGAATAGTTGCATAGACAAAAGCAACCCTTACTCTTTCGAAATTCATCTCTTTTTAATATGTTTTCCAAAATCACTCAAGAGGTTTCTTCAGTAAGAACAAAACACATGGTTAAAGCATAGCTTTTACCCAACAATTTATTATTGTTTTTGTTTGTGGATTGTCAGATTATTTTTTGGCCTCAGAAAAAAGCCAAACCCAGTTAAACAAGTACTCCAAAAACACTACACTGGGATCTGAAACCAAGCATGAAAAATGTTGGCTTGTAGGATGTGATTATGAATCACTAAAAATGATACTGGAACTGCACATGAAATATTCAGTCTAGAAGCAAATGGGAGGTATGAAATGCATGCACTAGAAGAGCATAAATAGTGTTATGATTATCTGAGAGTCAAGCAGCATCAGAGTGAAAACAGCAAAGGTAGAAATAACTACAGCTGCTGGCTCATGGCACAAAATGAAATGAAGTCCTCATAGAGAATCCAAGAATCATATTTCTATGCTCTAGGGTTTACCACTAGAACACTTGAGCTACACTGGGTTTCCCCTCAGTCTAGGTTCCAGCTGCCAGTTTGCATTTTCATAATAATAATTACCCAAACAGGATAGCTCAACATAGTTTTTTGACATAGGCCATGTAGTTGCCAGCATTGTATAGTGGTTAAGTTAAAATATTTAGGCCTTCAGTAGACAACCCTATCATCTCATTTCCTCAGGCAAATTTCTAGAATGATTCTCCTTAATATTTTTTTTTCTTCTGTGAATACCTTCTTGGGAAACATGTTGTGAAGGCATCTGGTCAAAAACTTTATTTGGTAATCTGAAACTCTGAAGTTTAATAACTTGGTTTTAAAGTATTGTCATAGTATTCCTAAATCAAAATGGTGGCATAAATTGTTTGAGTCAAAAATTATAAACATTTTTGGAAGTATGAAAATGAAGTACAATCTAACAACTATAAAAAATATCTATATGAGGAAAGTTAGAAAGCTCTGATGATATCAAATAAGAATTAAGTAAATGGAAAGATATTCCATATTCCTGAACTTTCAAGGTAATAGCTCTTTCCAACTTCATGTATGGATGTAGTGTAATCCCAATTAATATCCCAACAAGTTTTTATTATTTGATTCTCAAGTTTACATAGGAAGGCAAATGATCCAGAATAGCCAAAGTAATATTAAAGAAGAAAAATAAAGTTAGAGGATTCACACTATTCAGTTTCAAGACTTATTTATTATAAAGTTACAGTAATCAAGACAGTGTGCTTTTGGTGAAAGAACAAACAGATCAAAACAACAGAAAAGAGAATCCCAAAACTGACACACATGAATAGTCAACTGACATTTTTAAAAAACAGTACAATGGAGCAAAGATAATATTTTCAGCAAGTGATGCTGGAACAACTCATGGCACAAAATGAAATGAAGGACATAATTTACAAACAAAAACAAAAATAAAGAAAATAGATATTAAAATGGAAAAGAAAAGGAATCTTGACAGAGACCTTATACTATTCACAAAAATTAACTCAAAATGTATCATAGATCAAAATACAAAATGCAAAATTATAAAACTTATAAATTATAAAAAATTATAAAACTCCTAGAAGACAACAGTAGTAAACCTACTTGTCTTTGAGTATGGCAATAACATTTTAGACACAACACCCAAGATATTACCCATGAAGTAAATAACTAATACACTGGACTTCAGCAAAATTAAAAATGTATTCTGTGAAAAACACTGACTAGAGGATAAGAAGACAATCAACAGCCTATGAGAAAATATTTGCAAAAGACATATTTGATAAAGGACTGTTATCCAAACTATTCTAAGAAGTCTCAAAACTCAGCCATAAGAAAATGAACAACCCATTTTAAAAATAGGCAAATGACCCATAAACTGTGGTATATCCAGATAATGGAATATTATTCACTACTAAAAAGAAACAAGCTATTAAGCTGGGAAAAGATATGGAAGAAACTTGAATTCATGTACAAAAAGCTGATTTGAAAGGCTACATACTGTGCGATTCCAAGTATCTGACCTTCTGAAAAAGGCAAAACTATGCAATGTAATATAAATAAGATTATGATGATAATAAATAAACAAAAGAAAAAGCAAAACTATGGAGACAGTAAAAGAATCAAAGGTTGCCCGAGATTATGGAAGAGGGATGGATGAATTGAAAAAGCATAGAGGGTTTTTTTGTTTGTTTGTTGTTTTATTTTTGTTCTTGTTTTCGTTTTTGGAGAGGTTTTTGCTATAGGGCACGTGTGCTCACCAGAAAGACAGAGAGAGACAGAGAGACAGAAAGCAAGAAATCACTCCCTATGGGGGATGGCCACACCACAATCCCTTCTCCTCCATTCTCCTCTCGGGATCTTGGGCACACACACACACGCACCCAGCGTGAGTTTAAGCCATCGAGTCCAGGACTCAAACCACAGTCGACTACATGGGAATCCAGCGACATAGCTATTAGGCCAACTGCTGGTCCCCCAGAGCATAGAGGGATTTTAGGGCAGCAAAACTATTCTATGTGATATGATAATATAATGGCAAATACATGTCCTTTGTCTAAACCCATAGAATGTGCGATAAAAGTGAATACTAACATGAACTATAGACTTGGGTGATAATGATGTGTCAACGTAGGTTCATAGAGTGTAAGAAATGTACCTCCATAGTGGAGGAGGCCATGTGTGTGTGGGTATGGGGTGGGGTACTCTCTGTACCTTTTGCTCAATATTATTATAAATCTAAAACTTCTTTCAAAATGAAGTTTGTGGGGCTGGCAGGTAGCATAGTGGTTAAGGCACTGGACTCCCATGTAGCCATCTGTGGTCTGAGTCCCTGACCCAGCAACTTAAAACTCATGCTGGGGGTGTGTGCATGCCCAAAAACCAGAGAGGAGAATGGAGGAGAAGGAACTGCAGCGTGGCAATCCTCCCAGAGGGGCAGGGGGTGATTTCTCTCTTTCTGTCTCTCTATCTCTCTTTGTTTCTCCATCAAGCCCACGCACCCTATAGCAAAAATCTCTGAAAAAAATATTTTTAAGTCAAGTGCTTGCACAATGGGACAATGTGGGACAATGGATGGAGGGAGTAGTATGGTCAAAGAAGAAAAAAGGAAACCCCATTGGACAAGAAATTTTCTTTTTATATAATTAGCAAAGAAAACAAAAAGTTTCAATTGATTGTTGGGAGATAATAAAAAGATGTATATAATATAAACACAGCCTAAAGTTTTCAAAATATGGTCGAAAGTTCCCTGAGATCCTCTTGTAATTCCATGAGGTCAAAACTCTTTTCACAGATATACCAGGATGTTCTTCGCCTTTTTCACTGTGTTGACATTTACACCAGTGGTACGAAAACAATGGAGGTTACAAACACGGGTCCCAGAACTGAAGCAATGGTACGAAATCATACTGGTGGTTACTGTATTCCTCATCACTACGCACTTGCAGATAGAAGAATGCCAGCTTCAATTATGAATGTTTTTGACGAAGCTATAAAAATTATTGATTTTTATTAAATTTCAACTCAAGTACATGTAGAAAAGTGGTATGCATGCATAAAGCACGCCTGCTGCATACAGAAGTATGATGGTTGCCTCGAGGTGAAGCCCGTATGTGTTTGTGTGGTGAGCTGAACTAGCTGCTTTGATCATGAAGCATGATTTGTATTTGGAAGAGCAACTGACAGAAAAACTAAGATTATTCAGACTTGGGCATCTCACAGACATCTTCTCAAAAATGAATGAAATGAGCCTGTCACTGCAAGGAAAACAACTGACAGCATTTGTTGCCCATCGTAAAATTTGTGCTTTCAAGCAAATAATTAGAATTTTGGAAACTGTGTATTCACTGCTTGCACTTGATAGTTCCCAATATTTAAAGACTTTTCTGATAGTATGAGTGGTGATATCGATAATGTGATATTCAATATTGTAGAACATATTATGTCAACATAAGAAGATCTACATAACTGAATGAACCATTATTTTCTAAAATTATAACATCTCACGAGGGTAAAGGATCTCTTTAAAATGCAAGAATACTTTTATTAAGTTTATTTATTTATTTCCGTGAGTGAAAAAGATACCTCCATCAGGGTTCTCATGTCACGATCCACCCTCAGTCTCAGCCCACCTGGATCACAGGCACATGTGTGCCCAGCAAGATTAGGGAGGTCCCAGGAAGTGAACCCACGGCCTTTCTCATATGGGTTCTTACATTACCACTGCACCATGCCTGGCCCCCAAAACCATTGGATTTTAATGTAACTGAGTACAGAAATGTATTGTAATAGTTTTTAATGTTATATTGCAACTAACTTTTACAAAACTACTACTGCCTTAAGTTTAGGCAAAGTATCAAAGAATATACACAATTAGATGTTTTTTAAAACTAACAAGTACACTTTTATTTTCCAGTGGCATAGATGTTTAAAGTTGCATTGTCTTTGTATTTTCAACCAATTGGAATACTACTATAGACTGAAAACAGGCAGAACAGAAGTAAGAATCTAGCTGTCTTTTTTAAGCCAGACATTAAAGAGATTTGAAAAACGGAAAAACAATGGCACACTTCATTCAAATTCATTCTGTTTTGAAAATAGTTACATTATTTATGGTATCAGATCATGAGATTATTATTTTAACTTTCAAATAAATCGATTAATATAGTTCAAATTTCCCAGTTTTCATTTTGAATACAATAAATATTATTCGATAGAACTCCTATAAACAAAAGTTCTTTGGAATCCAGAATATTTTTTTGAGAGCATAAAGAAGCCCTGAGACTAAAAAGTCAAGAAATGATCATTTTAAGAGAGAGTGAAGCAGAGTCCAAGCAGCGTGCAGCAGTAACACTGGAGCCACATGAGAGGAGGTCTGAGTTTGTGTCCTGGGCTCTCTCTGAGCAAGCTGGGTATGAAAATGTGCCCCTAATAATGACTGGTTAAAACCGGGGATGGGATGCAACATAGAGAGTCTGCTGAGGGTGCATTTCTTTCTCTCATACTCTCTCAAAATTTATTTATTTATTTATTTAGGGAGATTTTTGCTATAGGGCACGTGCACTTGCCAGAGACAGAAAGTGAGAAATCACCCCCCAGGATGCATGGCCATGCAGCAATCCCTTCTCCTCCATTTTCCTCTCAGGATTTTGGGCACGTATACACACACGCCCAGCCTGAGTTTTAAGTCGCCAGGTCCAGGACTCGAACTACAGTCTAGCAATGTAACCATTATGCCATCTGCTGTTCCCAATAAATATTTTTTTTAAAAGAATTAATGAAACAAATGTCATCATTGTAACTCAGCTTAAAGAGTAAACTGTCCTTCCCAGAATGCAGTTTCCTCTCTTGTCCCAGGAATGAACGTAGCACATTAATCTTACGTTAACTATTCTCTTCACAGTTTTATTTCACATGCATATCTTCCTCCATAGTATTCAGTCTGTTTTTGAATTGCATACAAATGGGACCATACAGGGTGTCATCGTTTCGGTTTCCCTGGAAGAAGCACCTGAGAACAGCAGATGGAGTAAGAGACACTGCAAGTGCTGGCTACACTGTATGTATTCTTTTGACTTCTTTTTTCCCTCTGGAGTATGTTTTTGAGATTAAATCAAATTGATATAGGTAGTTTTAGCTTATTTATCTCCATTGATGTATGGTACTCCATTGTCCAGCTATTCTACAGCTTAATTTCCATTCTGCTCTTGATGGTTTGGTTTGTCCCTAGACATGAGGACTTTTATTAATGCTACTGATGAAAAGAAAATAAATAAATAAATAAAATTTTCTATGCTCTTATATTCTATCCAAAATTTGCATACTCAACAGAAATAGGAGGTGCACTTTATTTTTACATTTCTTTCTTTCTTTCTTTCCTTCTTTCTTTCTCTTTCTTTCTTTCTTTCTTTCTTTCTTTCTTTCTTTCTTTCTTTCTTTTTTTTTTTTTTTAGTTTGCTTTAGAGAGTGTGTGCTCACCAGACAGAGACAGAGAGAGGAAGAGACAGCTAGAAGGAAAGTGAGAAATTACCTCCGAGGAGGGATGGTCATGCTGCAATCCCTTCTCCTCCATTCTCCTCTCAGGATTTTGGGCATGCACGCATAGGCACTCGGTGTGATTTTCAAGCCACCAGATCTGGAACTCAAACCATGAGGTTGGCCATGTGGGATACCTGCTGGCCTATTTATACATTTCTAATCTTACGTAAGTGAAACCAACTATGTCATATTCTCACTGTAATGGATTCTAGGAAATGTAGATTTAAGCCTTTGTCCTCTCCATACAGGAAAGTACACAAGAAGGAGTAACATATTCCACACACCAGGCAACCAGGCAACAGCTCTGAAAATGGAAAATCCACTTCTCTTAGATCCTGCAACTTTACTCTGATCATCTATTTCATAGAAACGAGCATACTAATATAAAAGAGCATATATGCAATGGTATTTATTGTGAAACTATTTGTAGTAAATTGAAAGTAAACATTTTTTAATAAAGGAATGACTGAAAATATTGAAATATAGCTATATATTGGAATATCATATAACAAAAATATGAGAGCAATACTAGATAACTTGGAGTGACTCCACAATGCATTATTGAGTACGAAAAGCAAGAGACAGGAGATTGTGTGTTGCATAAGCCCCTGTATTAGAATAATTGTCTAAAAAAGGTATATGTCTTAGTTTCTTTGTGTGAAAAATAGAAATACTACGTTATTTATAAAGAAAATAGATGTTTGTTCACAAAACTTATGATTCTGGAGGCATTATCAAATGGCAGAAAGCAGAATTTTTAGCAGACCAGGGCATGGTCTGTACCCATATGGTTCTGCCTGCCTCATTTCCTCTCCTTACATACACACCAGAACTCAATCTTGGGGGTCCTCACTGATGACTTCATCACAGCCAAAGGCCCCACCCACCCTGGGACACAATAAAAGGATTAAGTTTTTACTCAGCATGTTTACAATACAATCCAAGACCCAACACATGAATTTCTAGAGGACACCTAAATTTAAAAGCATGAACAATAATCTTTGGATTATAGCATTTGTATGTCTATAAAAAGTGTAAATATAATATATAAATAACATATATTACAGTATAAATTTATAAAATATAGAATCATATATATGAGATCATACAAATACATATTTATAATATAAATACAGAAACTGTACGGAAGACAAGAAGGTCACAGACAAGGTTGTTAACAGGGCTTAAAGTTAGGGATAGGACTGAATAGTGGTTCTGAGCTTATGTGGGATGGAGATAACAGAGAAAAAGACAGATATTCACTTTGTCATGAACCATCAATGACATCTCCAAAAATAATACATTTGGTTCCTTATGAAAATAAGAATAAAATCTATCATAAGCAATTTGGATATTTTCTTTTGTATAGCCTTATCTGACTATATAATTTATATATATATATTTTTTTTTTGAGTGGTTTTTGCTACAGGGCGTGTGCACTCACCAGAAGGTCAGAGAGAGACAGAGATACAGAAAGTGAGAAATCACCCCCCCCAGAGGGATGGCCACACCACAGTCCCTTCTCTTCCACTCTCCTCTCAGGATCTTGGGCATGCATGCACACACGCCCAGTGTGAGTTTAAGCCACCGGGTCTGGGACTCAAACCACGGTTGACTACATGGGAGTCCAGCAACGTAGCCATTACGCCAACTGCTGGTCCCCTAACTATATTAAGACACGTTTTTATTTATCTTCTATCTTTTTATCTATCAATTATTTTTCCAGTGCTCTGTAAGAATAAATATGAAAATTGTATTCCTTTTTTCTGTAAAAGAATTGCAACTACTTCATTATATGTAGAAATCCAATAAACCTTTTATTACATTTTTTTAAAATAGACAGATGAAATTTTTGTTCCCAGAATGTGGTTATTTTAGGAGTTTGAGAGGTTAAACAACTCATTTTTTATTTGTATGCATGATTAAAATTATTTATAGTAAATGTATATAATTTATTAATCAGTAAAAAGCAATAGTTTATTTTTGCTGTGGAAAAAAATCTTTTTCTAAAGGATCCAGGAATAATAGAGTGAAAGAATTATTGTTTGACATCATCCATTTTGTTATTACTAGATTTGATATTATATACCTATATCTGTAATTGATTTTTTTTTGAGAGGTTTTCGCTATAGGGCACGTGCACTCGCCATACAGACAGAGAGAGACATAGAGACAGAAAGCGAGAAATTACCCCCCAGGGGGGATGGTCACGCCGCAATCCCTTCTCCTCCGTTCTCCTCTCGGGATCTTGGGCACGCACGCACACGTGCCCGGCGTGAGTTTTAAGCCACCGGGTCCGGGACACAAACTGCGGTCGACTACATGGGAGTCCAGCGACATAGCCATTACGTTAACTGCTGGCTCCCACTAATAAATTTTTAAAGAAGTAAATTTGAAAAAGTTAGTGAATATAGAAATATCTTTGCCTGAGTTATGGTTGATTCATGCAACTGAGCTCAGAGTTCACCTAGTTCTTCATACTTGCTCCCTTTCTTCAGTACTCTTCCCCACTGTACCAGCCTTCTTTTTATGCTAGCTTTTGCACTGAAGGTTAGAGACATTCTTACCTATAGCTTACCTTAAAAACCCTTATGAGCAGGGACCAGCAGTTAGTGTAATGGCTATGTTGCTGGACTCCCATGTAGTCGGCTGCGGTTCAAGTCCTGGACCCGGTGGCTTAAACTCACGCCAGGCGCTTGTGCGTGTGTGCCCAAGATCCCAAGAGGAGAATGGAGGAGATGCAGTGTGGCCATCCCCCCGGGGAGTGATTTCTCACATTCTGTCTCTCTGTTTCTTTAGCAAGTGCATATGCCTTCTATAAAAAATTGCTAAAAATGAACAAACAGAAAAAAACTTTCTGGGCTCTTCTACCTATCACACCAACTAATGTTCTAATGTCTTCACTTTGCAGCTATACTTGAAAAAGTTTCTTACAGTCACTCATGACTCATTTACCTTTTTTCTCACTGCATTTTAACTTTTGCCCCAACAAGTGCTTATTTGAAATCCCCCTCCCCAGGAGCACTGTAGCCATTAGTTGTCATCTCCAGTCATTCTGATGTTTCAGGACCCTCTAAATGTCTTCTGAAATCCTTCATCAGTTGGCTTACACAACACTGTTCTGTCCCATTTCCTTTCTTTTCTTAGTATGAATGTTCTCTCAGCCCTCTGTTACCCTATTTTGCCTTTCCTCCAAACAATGTGTCTCTCAGGGTCCTACCTCTTTTCCTTCACACTCCATCACTTCCCCCTGGAGATGACATTCATGCTCATGGCATTTATGCTCAGCAGAGATGACTCGAATCTGCATTTTTGGAATGCATATCTCTCCACAGTTCTGTATGTATATTCCAAACAGCCTCCTGGAAATCCCTCAGATGTCTCACTTGCCTTGCAACCTCTTATCTCTAGTTATACCACCTTCATGCCATTCTTCAGGTTGCCAGCAGTGTGAGTTTTCTAACATGTGAAATGAAGCAAACCACCTCAATGTTTAAAATTCTTGAATAACTTCCATGGCCTGCATTATCAAGTGTAAACTGCATAGAAGGATGTGTAGGACCTCTCCCATCTACCTCTCTAAAATGATTATTTACCTTCCCCAACTCCAGCTCCAAAATCTACACTAAGACTGTGGGAAGACATCCTCCCCTCAGATTCACTTCTCTGATACGATGTAACCTGTGCAGAGTTCCGTACTTTCACCCACTTTTCCACTCGCTGTGAGTGCCTCAAGGGAGCCACAGTGAACTCCCACACATGGCACAAGCTGAGTATTTGCCACATGTTGGTTAATATCGAAGGACCTCAAATTTTCATGTACAGACAGACTATGAGTATCAATAGAAGGCAATTATATTAACAGGAGAAAATGATTTTCCCCAGGTCTCATGACAACTTACAAAGCTCCAGGAGGCAAAAGCCTACTCTTGTCTAGAATCTGTGTTTGATAGTCTTCTCACCATATGCCATGTCCTTCCATGTTAGTTACATGAACTTAAGCAAGATACTTCCATCTTGGACCCCAATTTCCTCATGATGGGACAAATTATTTCCAAGAAATAATTCAGGTCAGGTATTTAGTTTAGCATAGCAGTGAGTACAAATTTCCACTCTATCACTGAAGCAAGTTTTAAATTTCTATGTTCTAGTTTCCTCTTCTATAAAATAGAGATATCAATAGGAATTTAATTGAAAGAATCCTTATGAAGATTAAATGGGTAAATGATATAAAGGGCTTAGAAGAATGCCTGGCTCATAATAAACATTTAGCATGTGTTAGCTATTACTACATTCTCTGCAGATATGAAGCCAAAACATTTGAGCCCTTCTACAACAGAAGCAGATGGTCAGGGCCAGCAGGTGGCATGGTGGTTAAGGTGCTAAACTCCCACATGGCTGACTGTGGTTCAAGTCAGCAGATCTGGTGGCTTGCTTTCTCACTTTCCCTCTCTCTCTGGCAAGTGTGCAATTCAAGAAAAAAAATAATGACAATAAATAAAATAAAATAAATAAGTATTATTTAAAAAAAAAAAAAAGAAGTAAGCAAAGTTCACCTAGCTGGCTGAAGCTTAGACAATGATTTTTGAATAGCCAATAAGGATTATTCTTATTTTGGGGTTAGTTTTATGAATGATCCATACATTGGCATAATAGAAGAAAGACCTCAATATCTAAAGATCATGTACTAATTGTGAAAAATGACAAATACATATCATACTTTAGTAGTTTGTTAAACTATTTTGAACAATTTTAAGTTCTAAATATATTGCTAATTTTACCTCACTTTGATCATTGCAAGCCAGTTTTGAAAGCTAAGAAAGTGTCTATTATTTTTTATGGAAGTCTGTGAAAGTCTTGACCAACCTTAATATAAGCTTCCTCCTCACAAGCCTATAGTGTATGTTTCTGTGACGAATTTAGAAAAAAGATTTTTTAAAATTATTCAGATTTTGACTTTTTGATTCATATTCTTGATTTTTCTCTCTCTCTCTCTCTTTCTCTCTCTCTCTCTCTCTCTCTCTCTCTCTCTCTCTCTCTCTCTCTCTCTTAGCATAAGATAACCCAAATGCTTTTAAAATGTGATAATACATAGAAACTAGCATCACTCTCCTATTCCACCAAAAGTGCAAGGAAAAGAATGCCATTCAACTCATTACACTAGGCTATATGGCAACACTTCTAGCCCATCTTCAGATCTGGCAGCTTGTATTTCAAATGCCCTAGACAGCACCAACACTGTTGGTGTTGTCAATACAGTGTGTATTCAGAAGAAAAGCTAATCTGTATGTGCTTCATCCATTTATAAATCATTAAATGTCGATTTAACATAGCGGATAGAACACCAATAAACATCTAAGTTGTTTTACTATTCCTTTAACCAGTCACCAATCCCTTTAAACAGAAAACTATATTTTGTATGCCATAAATATTACATTACATTTGAATCAGAGTTAGAAAATTCCAGCTCTGTGCAGTTCAAGGTGGCATTTAGTTTTGAGGTTCCAAGTTTCCCTTGTTGCTGCTAACAAACAGGAAAAGAAAAATCAAGAGAAATGTAAAAAATCAGTATCGGCTGTGTCTGCCTCGGTTCTCCACTAGGCCATGTGGACCAAGGTAGCCTTACGAGTCAGAAGGGCAGTCTGTTTTCTTTGCCCTTGGATGTTGGGTTACTCCTGGCAGGGAAGGAGTAGCAGGAGCTACAGGACGATAAAGGGAGATCCAGTGAACAGCTGCCTAGTTAGGATGCTGCTCCGTGGACTCCCGATGGGTACTTGGGCTTAGGTAGGCAGAAGAGGTGTCAGGTGGCAACCACGTCAGTACGTGCCTCCTGCATTGTCTAAGTGCCTGCGGCAGCTCAGAAAGCTAAGAGATGCTGCCAGGAATGGCACCTTTTTCCTTGTCAACACAATAACAAACATGAATGCAGCTGAGTAACTGGTTGCAAACGGGAAAGCATGCTCTGCTGGAGTCTGTGATATGGGGCACAAAACAACCCCCTACTCTGCCTATTCCTCACCACAGGAGTACCCTAACTGTCGGTTTGCTGAATGCCAGCTCACTAGCACCTCTCAGGTAGAGAAAACTAGTTACCTGTGCTGTTAAACACCAAAGAAAAACATCAAAGAATACAGAGAGAACAAAACAGAAAAACCCCTGACTGCCTCTAGGCTGCCTATGATTGTCAACTTGAAGAATTGTTATTGCTATATTTTGATGTCACTGGACATATTGAACTTCTTTTCACAGTGCCATTGGTGTCAGCAGGATCAAAGGGGTGTATGCATGTGTGTGCTGTGTGTGTGCGTGTGCGTGTGCCTATGTGCCTACACAGGCATGGCAGGAGGGGAGATGGATGAAACAGGAAGAGAGGAGGGAAAATGGGCAACTGAAGAGGAAATGAAAGATGAGGGTAGATGGGAGCCCTGATTTAAGGTTATGTGGCTCGTGGAAGGTGAAACATTTTTTCACATAGTTCATAGTGGGGACTGGCACACATACCTCCTTCAAGGGCGTTCTGATGCTCACTGCACTTATTGAAGGAGCCATGAGTTCCATTTATTGTGGACAAGACTGATCTCAGGTATGGAAAATGGAGGCATTAAGCAGAAGCAAGACTACTCCTTCGATTTAGTTTTGAGAGTAGTAATGAGAACAAATGAATCTTTACTCACTTTTCTTATGGCATCAGGTTGGGATCTGTTATGTGCCAAGCATGGTGATAAGCACTAGGGACATAAAGATGAACAAGAGTGTATATATAGGTCTGTCTAAAGCAAATGTAGATCCCCTTTATAAAGAATGGGATGCATATTGCAAAAGGTGGAGGAACACATAGCTTAGGGAGAGCACAAAGAAGCAGTTTTCTGTTTGTCTTAGGGGAAATGGATACTTTCTGGCTAGTTAACATAAGTCTTTCCAGAGGAATCTGAAGGAGACAGGGAAGCAGAGTTAACCAGATTGACAAAGACAAGAGACTGGACAATACACAGTGTATTCCTGCTGGGAAAATTCATTTTACAAGCTGTAATGATATACAGTGATTGATGGTATAAAATAAATTTTTAAAAATAAAGTTAAAGGGACCAGCAGATGGTGTAAAGGTTACATTTCTGGACTCCCATATAGTCGATGGCAATTCAAGTCCCAGACCCAGCAGCTTAAAACTCAGGCCAGGCACGTGGGCGCCCAAGATACCAAGAGAATGGAGGAGAAGGGATTGTGGCATGGCCATCCCCCAGGGGGTGATTTCTCAGTTTCTTTCTCTGTCTCTCCAGTGAGTACACACATCCTATAACAAAAATCTCTAAAAAAAAAAATTTGTTTAACTTAAAAATTAAATTAAAATAAAGAGCAGGGGGAAACCATTGCTAACCCTTATAGACAGTAAGTACCAAGAACGGACCTAAGCACTTTACTTTTAATTCATTTAACATTTCAATAACCATATTAGAGAAATATTATCATCCACATTTCTGTTTTACAGATAAGGCAAGTGGAACAGGAAAAAAGTAACTTGATCAATGTCAAACTGCTAATAATAGACAGAATCAGAATTATTTTTTTCTTATTGCCAGAGGGCATGTGCACTAGCCAGAGAGAGGAGAGAGGGAGAGAAAAAAAAAAGAGAAAGAAAGAGAAAACAACCCCCAATGGGTCAGGGTCATGCCACACTCTCTTCTCTTCATTTCTCCAGCCCATCAGGATTTGGCACGCATGCACATGTGCACAGTGTGTTTTTCGAAGTCAGCTGGATACAGTTGAGAAGGCTGCAGATGTGGCTGGGATGCCCTCACAGATTTTCTCTGTACCCACTGTGTTGCAGCGAGAAACCAAATGTTTCTCTTATTTCTAAGTGGAAACTTCATGAGGAGAGAGACATTAATGGTTTTGTTCCTTATTATATTCCCACAGCTTAGAATTGTGCCTGGGATGTAATAAGTGTCCATAATTTGTTTAAGAAAAAGTTTGTCGAAGCAACAAGGAAAGAGTGGCAGTTAATTAACTCATTCCACAAAGATCTGGTGAGTGGGTGCTATTTGCAGGCACTGTTCTAATGGCTTGGAATATATCAGGAATGAGAAAAAAGAAAGATTCCTGCCACTTTGCAGCTTATATTTTATTAGGGGAGGTAGACAATGAACACTGAACCACATCTATGAGTTTACCGTCTAGTAAGTTTCCCTGCAGGATCAGGCTAACATCAGCCTCTAGCACTTGGCTGAAACTGTCCCCTTGCCTATCCTCCTTCTCTACTCTTCCCCAATCCCCGTCTTGGCTTCCCTTGGGAGCACTTTCTTAGTAAGCCACTGGCACACAAATCCTCATCTCAGGATCTGCTTCTGAGAACTCTGACTTAAAAGAGTTGTGCTAAAAATTAAGCCCCAGTAAGAAAAATAAATTAAAATGTATACTTCTTATGGCCCATAGTTTAGAGCGTAAAACTGGTACCTGCTGTACATACAATGCAGTGAATGCCATAATCAAAATTTGAACAGGGAAGTGTCACACGGGTCATCATGGGAGGATCACAAAGAACGTCGTGGAGGAGGAGTTAGCTGGGTGAACAGTGGTAGAAATGGCTAGTGAAGAAGGACTAGGGAAGACAAAAGTGTACAGAGGAGCAGGAGTCACAGTGTGGCGGCCTGTGCCTGGCTCAGTCGGTCGGAGGGACCAGGAGCAGGTGATGCTAAGTGGGCAGAAGACCTAATTATAATGGTCTTTCTGTAGGAATTTTGAACTTTTCCTGAAGGTGTCTAAGGCCATAGATGAGTTTTATTTTCTAAATCAAGTCGTATAGTCATATGGCACAAAATTCAAATGTACTAAAGGTTGACAATTCAAATGAAAATCTAGGGGGCTGGACAGTGGTTCAGCTATAGATACTGAGCCATAAATGCTCTGCAAGGCTGACCCGCATGGGAAAGCCCCAGGTTTATATCCAGAGACCTCCCTAAGTACGTGAGGCACATATATGCCTGTGACCTTAGGCTGACCGAAACTGCAGGTGGGTCACAGTGTCAAGATCCTACTGCAGGGCTGTCTCTCCGAATTATATAGGAAATCAGTAAAACTTTAAAACAGTCTCCCTTATTTTTCCTAACCATGAAAACCACGGGTTCGGGTTTCTTGAGTATCCTTCAGTAAACATGCTTTCCAGAGAGAGAATCCTGCATATATGGTAGAAAACTGTAGTTAGAGTACCATGTTGTGAACATTTCCATGGCTGTAGCATAATGAATAAATGGGGAGGGGAATAGGGAAAGATATGATCGGAGTCTGGCAAAAAAATGTATCAATATAATGAAGAGAAATGATACTTTGTAACTAGTCATTTTAATCACATGAAATCCAATATTTATGTAGTATATCCCTCACAAAGAGTTCAGAGCATCTTCAGCCACCATTCCTCTATCCCCAAGCTACATCATAGCCATCTGAAAATACATATTTGAGCTTACAGTTTGTAGATGGAAGAAGCAAAGTACATAGAGAGATAACTTTAGGAAACCCTGATCTGGATCTAATGTTCTCTTACCTGATTATCCTTGTGATCCTTGGTGGTCACAAACTACCAGCACAGAAAATGAGCATCCTTCACCAAGAGCTAGTTCCCACTCCAGCAAAGTAATTTAATGATCTAAGTACTGTTAGAAAATGGAGCAGGATTTTTTTTTATTCTGATGCTTATGAAGCCTTTAGAGACCCTAGGGTAACACAAAGTATCATTAATTTAGGAACATTTCAAATAATTGTTTTCTGAAGCAAAAAGAAGAGAAAAGAAGAGAAGAGAAGAGAAGAGAAGAGAAAAGAAAAGAAAAGAAAAGAAGAGAAAGAAGAAAAAAGAAAGAAAAGAAAAGAAAAGAAAAGAAAAGAAAAGAAAAGAAAAGAAAAGAAAAAAGAGGAAAAGAAATTAGACACAGGGCAGATTCTCCCTGTAAAGGTTCTCTAAGCAATTACCTTGAATGTGCTTAATGTCCTCCAAAACCCAGTGCTCAGAGCACATGCAATAACCATGACAGATTCCCTTTACAGAGGTAGACATAAAAGGCTTTGGAAGGCAGACTTCTCAGATGGTCCCCAGTGATTCCCATCTCCTGGTGTTCGTGTCCCTATGGAATTCCTCTCCCCTAAAGGTAGGCTGGATCTAATGACCTGCTTCTAATAAACAGAATAAAGCAAAAGTGATAGGATGTCACTTCTGTGATTAGGTTACAAAAGATTGTGACGTTTATCTTGCTGGCAGATTCCCTTTATTTCCTTTGTATTAGTTCATTCAGGCTGCTATAACAGAATAGCATAGACTGGGCAGCTCATAAACATCAGATAATTATTTCTTGTAGTCCTGGAGGCTGAAAATCAAAGAACAAGATGCTAGAAGATTTTGTGTCTGGTGAGGATTTGCTTCCTGGTTCATTGGCACCTGTCTTCTCACTGTGTGTTCTGATGATAGAAGGAAAGAGGCAGCTCTCTGAGGCTGTGTAATAATCCCATTTATGAGTGCTTCACCATCATAAGTCAATCACTCCAAGCCCCACCTCCCAATACTGTCACATTGGAGATTAGGTTCCAATATATGAATTTTTAAGAAACATAAATATTCAGCTTATGGCAGCCTACTAGGCTTGCATATTTTGACAAAGGAAGTTCATGTTGGAGAGGTCTACACCGCAAGGAACTAAGCATATTCCGCCGGTAACCAGCAAAGTACCAAAAACTTCAGTCCAACACCCTGAGAGGAACCAAGTCCTACTAACAATCATGTGAGTGGCTTTGGAAGTAGTTACTTCCCCAGTCCAGGCTTCTGATGAGAATGCAGCCCATGGACTAACACCGTGATTGCAACCTTGTGAGAAACATGAAATAGTATACCCAGCCAAATGTACCTGGATTCCTGAGCCACAGAAACTGTGAGATAATAAATGTGTGTTGTTTTAAGCTTCTACACTTTGGCATAATTTGTTACACAAGGATAGCTAAGGAATACAAAGGTCGTGTCAGTGTATACAAAACTCAAGGCACTATGACTTATGTATGTAGGCTCGTGTTATACTATTACATAGAAAATGTACTCTTCTCATGAACTCAACACTATTTAACCAGAGGGCACACATGACTGAAAGAGATATTCATGGTTATAGAAATTCACAGTCCTCCCTTCACTACCACTGCCTCCTACAGTGGTCCCTTTCATGTTTTCTAGGATTTCAATCTCCTTGATTCGAAATCCTTCAAGGAGGATACTAAGGAAGCTGGTATTACCCTTTTGCATAAATAGGAAAGAAAAGATACTTGACTACATGCTTAAAGCACATGGCAAAGAGGCAGAGCTGTCAGCAACCCCAGCATCACTGGATTTAACATTAGGGCTTGAAAGAATCTTAAACAGCCCTACAGAGGCCCTAAATAGGAACAGTTTTGACAGACAACATCTTAAAGGGACCATAATGTATTAATATTTGGGAAGCAAGATACCATTCTATAGCTCAGAGATTTTTTTCTTCCTCTTACCCCAGATGTTTTCAACTTGTCTTCACTTAAAACTGATGCATCTACATTTAATGGGCACCAACCTAGGAGATCTGGGAAGATAGTTAAGAAGCAAAAATCAAAGTTTCTGCTCTTAATGACATTCTTTTGGTGAAGACAGAACACATATGAAAAAATCTACAAATACAGAACAGAGTCCTAATTTCACAGAAGATAGTAAACACATAGTGCTCGCAACTTACATGTAGCCAGTAAGAATCTCAATTCATCAACTCAGTTGTACAATACATTCCCATTTAAAACTTTTCCTTGATACAACTAAATCTGTGTGGTCTCTTGATTGCCTGACTGATGGAAAATTAGGTAACCAGTATGATTGGGACCTTCTCTTTTAAGGATTACTGCAGAATTATATGTGAGAGATGTGCAAGGTCTTCTAACCATGACTGCAATGTAGTTGTTGCTGACTCCTCACTGTCCAAGACTGTAGAGGCTCTTTCCACATAGGTTGTAGATTTTAGGTAGACATGGTTATCTCAGGATACCTCAGCTAAGGAGCAGAAGAAGTCCATATATATATGCACATATATATGTGTATTATATATATATACACATACATACATATACATACACTCACACATATGTTTAATTAAGGAATTGGGGCTAATGAGACAACAGAGAGCAGAGGTGAGCTTTTGTGTTTGGTTGATAGGGATGCTTTCCACTGCACCTTTGTTTTTAATATTGGATCTTTCTCTGCAAATGTATGGATACAGTACAGAGACATCTATTACCTGTTTCTGAAACATCATCAAAAGCCCCATGGGCAGCAGAGTATAATACAATGTGCCAACATGACAAGTGTGAAGTGTGTCAAGTCAGGAAACACCATAAATCCTCTATTCAATTCTCAAAGAATATGATATACAAATGTCCATTCATCTTGCTCTCTCACACTTCCACCATCTTCCAAGGGAGCGTCTGATAGGCTGGTGAGGGTTCCCTGTGTGCCGAGTTCCTGAGGGCAAGACTCATTAGCCATTTGGCTGTCTCTAAAATTATTACATCCAAACACTCAGGGAAAATAAGAATCTGAGGTAGCACACCATGCCTTGCTACTATCATTTATCAAAAACTGGCACCAGTTAGAAATGACACAGGATAACAAGTCCAGAAGCATCTAGAACAAACAAGAATGATTCATCACTGAAGACAGGGCAAAAACATACCCCATCAACCTCATATCTATTATACTGGCTCTGAAAATAAGTACTGGTTCACATTGCAAGGGCTGGAGAAAAATAAAGTGGGTCTTAAAGAAATGAGATTATCATTAAAATAGAAACTGCATCTAAAAAAATTAAATGTATTGTACTCTGCCTCTGTGTTTGCTCATCATTAGGTCTAGTTTTTCAAGGAAAAAATGTTTATGAGGGAAAAACCTGGTGTTCAAACACGCACGCACACACACACACACACACACACACACACAGCATCCCTCCCCAATAATTTGGCAACATTGAAAGAGGTGCAGAGAGGTGATATGGTTGTTCAAGAAAAAGGAAGGAAAAAGCCTGTAGAAGGAGATACTGTAAGCCTAGAGAATGGCCAAATTTGAGTAATAATAGCTAATTTATGCAGTACTCCCCAGGTCCCAGACGTTGCTATGTTTTTCTCATGTATTATCTCAGTTTACTTACCATTATTCTTTGCACTGGTATTATTGTTATCCCACTCGTATATGAAGAAACTAAACCACAGGAAGATGAAATGATTTGAAGGTTAAATATTTGAATTTGGTCAGTTTGCCCCAGAGGTCACAGTATTAACTTGTAACAAAGCTAGTGGTTCTCAAACTTATTCTTCTATCAAAATCTCCTGAAGGACTTGTTATAATTCAGATCACTGACCCAGCTCTGGAGTTTTTTATTCAATATGTGAGACCTGGGAATTTTCTTCCTAATAAATTCTCATTTAGTGCAGATGCAATTGGTTTGGGCATCACACTTGGAGAGCTAAGCGTTAAGTTACTGTGGATTGCCCTTTAAACAAGTGTTCTAGCTGAGGACAATAACATCAGCAAATGCATAGTGGCCTGGCTGTTAAGGTGGCTGGATCCCACATGACCGACTATGTGGTTTGAGTCTTAGACCCTGTGGTTTGGGAAACATACCAGGTGCATGTGCATGTGTGTCCAAATCCTCGTAGAGAATGGAAGAGGAGGAATTGTGGTATGGCCCTACCCAGGGTAGGATGTATAGGGGTGCTTTCTGTTTCTCTGGTGAGCACATGCACTCTATAGTAAAAAAATTTGTTAAAAAAATTTCAAGTCTGGTTGTAATGAAGAAACACATATAGCTACAGGGACTTGTTATCCTGTGTCATTTCTAACTGGTGCCAGTTTTTGACAAATGATAGTAGCAAGGCATGGTGTGCTCCCTGGGGTTCTTCCTTAACAACTGAGACTGGAAATCCAGGAGTGACTTTACAAGATATGGGCAGAGATGCTATCCCTTTTCTACAAAAAGAATAGAAGTTTGAGGCCCCACGGAAGAGGTAAGAGCAAATCAACTTTCACAAGTAAGGCAAGGCAAATGCTGCACCATTAGAATCTATTAGCAAACATTAACCCTGAGTATGCTTAAGCCAAAGGGAAAAGATGAAAAATACTTTGATGCATGTGTGGCCAGAAAAATGACACATTATCTCTATGTCAGATAATTTCTCCTTCTTAAAATCTGAGAACTTTATTTTATCTTAAGAGTCTAGTGGAATCCATTGTCTTTGGAATGTGCTGTAAGAGTCAACTGAGAACCTCAAAAGAATAAAACAAAAGTTTGCTACAAGGTAATACAACAGGACCCACACAAGAACATCTCCAGTTTTAATTCTAGGATCTCCTTGTATACACTGGGTATGTGTACCTATGATCCAGGCTGGCTGAGGTTGGAGATAAATCACAGCATGAGGTACCTCTCGGGGGTGCCTCTCTTGCTCTCTCTCTTTCTCTTTCTCTCCTGGAAGAAAAAAATAAACTTAAAAAAGAGAAGGAAAAAAATAGACATTTGCTTTTGGACCATAAAAGGCACATTTTTTTTTCTTTTCTTTTTTTTTTTTTTTGAAGAGGTTTTTGCTATAGGGCGCATGCACTCGCCAGACAGAGAGACAGAAAGTGAGAAATCACCCCCCAGGGGGGATGGTCACGCCACAATCCCTTCTGCTCTATTCTCCTCTCGGGATCTTGGGTACACAAGCATACGTGCCCAGCGTGAGTTTAAGTCACCAGGTCTGGGACTCGAACCACAGTCGACCATGTGGGAGTCCAGCAACATAGCCATTACGCTAACTGCTGGTCCCAATAAAAGGCACATTTAAACAGAGATGTTTCTCTTTCAAACAAAACAAAAGGATAATGACAGTAAAATAGTTTTCTAAATGCAAGCTTCTGGTTAATAACCAAAGTCTTCCAATTCTTGATACTGATTTTATTTCACTGATAGGTTTTTATTTCTTTCTTTCTTTGTGCCAAAAGGTATCTGTGCTCACCAGGGAGAGAAAGAGAGAGAAAGAGAGAATGAGAGAGAAAGTATCCCCCAATTAATCACGGCCTTACTGAAATCCTTTTTCTCCTATTTCTCCATCTCATCAGGATTTTGTACATGCATACACATGAGCCTGGCATGTTTTTCAAGCCACCAGGGCCAGGATACAAACTGCCATGTAAGATCTAACTCCCAAGGCACAGTGCCTAACTACTGTGCTATAGGCCAGCTCTCACTGGTAGGTTTAATACAAAAAAAAAAAAAAAAAAAAAAATAGGCAAAATAAAGTTGGCCATATAATTCTTCCTAAGAATACCTCTATGTCAAAGCTCAGAGGACATAGCCTGCTGCATTGTAACTGTCTTGATAAGGCCTGCAGCCTAATTGGACAAACTTCATGTTTTTATGTATGTATATGACTATGTCTCTACCATTCTCTCCCAGAATGTCTTTGTTTTAATCTACCTTGAATGTGTATCCTCCAGAGAATGGTGCAAGACATTTCTTTACCTTTCCTATCATACCCTCTATTAGTCTATGAACCTACTAACTAAAATATGGGAAGTACCATATGCCTATTTGCAGACCATGCTAAGACCATATGCATTTAGAGGACAACTACCTCAGTGGAAATTTTAGTAAACTTTCTGAGAGACTATGGGACTTTATATTTGAGAGAAGATTGGGAGATGGCAATGGAGAGGAAGATAGGATGGCGCTCCTGACCATAAGCTCAGCAGCAAGGCCGGCAATCAGGCACATTACATTATGAACAAGTCAGTAAGTGATAATACGGGAAAGACAGAAAAGATCCAAGCAGGGCAAACACTTAAGATATATTCATAAGCAGATCAGAGTGGGACTGGTTTGTCACACCAAGCATGGCCTTGACAAGCAACAGAAAACTGCTGAAGAATTTCATAGGGACAACACAAACTAAGTAATGGTTTAAACAGTCAAGGCAGCAGTGTTTTACAGTAGAAACTACTGCAACAGCCCAGAGAAGTCATGAGATCCCCCTGGGAATATAAAGGAGAAGATGACTGTGATCCTCAAAGATAAGGAGTAATCCTTGTTTTGACAACAATCATGACTGAAGGAGAAGGAATAGCCGGAGAATGACGTCAAGCTTCTCAGTCTCAGTGTCTGGTCAGACATAGTAACCAAGGCTCAGATAAATAATTTGACCAGGCTCATATTTAGTCAATGGTAAGGTTGTATTTAAATACCTAGAATCTCAGCTCAGTCTTTCTTCCCATACATCAGTCTACTTTATGTACCATGTTTTTGATTGTTGACATTACACCACACCACAACTCTAAAACCATGTGACATATCTTATAACAAGGAAAAACAGAAAACTTTTTTCCTAAAATCAACATCTTTGTAAGAAATTTTCCATTTTCAAATTCCAATATGATTATTTATTTATAATATTATAATTGTTCATTTTTTTTAAAGCAGAAACTCTGTGGTGGTCCATTCTCTGGATAGAATAATCTTTCCCAAGTTCTCATCCTTTGTGGATTTTCGAAGGTTCTTTAGAGTGGGGGGACCTCCACCTTCACACTGTTGACATTTGGGACTGGAAAATTCTTTACTGTGGGGGCTGTTTTGCACCACTGTAAGCTATATAGCCCCAGCTAGGTACTATTTTATAGTATGTTCATTCTACTCACTGAGGTTTATGCCTAAAGTCAGACATGGGTTCTTGTGTATGTATATATCAACTGTGCTTTCTATTGCAAACATTTAGACAAATTAAGTTCATTAGCAAATCAATTAAATGGGGGGAAAGGCATAGAAAGCAATCATGGATACCAGAGACAATGGGAGGAGGGTTGGACAGGGCAGAGGGTTAGGGATAGGGAATCAAGGACGGCAAAAAAAAAAATACATATATATATACAAGACATAAGAAATGAAAAATTGTTTGTTGATAACACGTATGTTGATGTGCTTGATTGAGCCAACAGACAGTGTATTTTGGATGAAAAATTCATTTTGTATACTGTAATGATGTATAACATATTAATGTTTAAAAAAGAAAAATATTAATAAAAAAATGCATAGCACAGTCCCAAACCTCTACTAATAGATGGTCAATAGCATTCCCTACCCAAGATATTGTGATTCAAATGTCTCTTGGGAAGACCAGGAAAAAAAAAATCACTCCTAGTTAAGAATCACTGCTTTAGAGGTATTTTTTAAAGTTTATTATTAATGAGGACCAGCTCAGCAGATGGCATAATGGTTACATCACTAGACACCCACATGCTGACCACAATTGGAGTCCCAGACCTGGAGGCTTGAAACTCACCCTGGGCATATGTGCGTGCATGCCCAAAATCCCCAGAGGGGAATGGAGAAGAAGGGATTGAGGTATGGTCATCACCCCCGGGGGGAAGGGTGATTTCTTGCTTTCTGTCTCTCTCCCTCTCTGACTCTCTCTCTCTCCAGTAAGCACACACACCCTATAGAAGAAATCTATTAAAAAAACTTATATGAATGAAGCTATTTTTTCCATCCAACATTTCCCCTATTGGGAAAACCCAGTTCTGCCTTAGGATGCTGTTTTTCTTGTGTGTGTGTGTGTGTGTGTGTGTGTGTGTGTGTGTGTGTGTAAGGGAGAAGTTGGGGAGAGTTGGAAAGATAACACAATTGTCAGTTGCTAAGTTTCACCTCAAAATTTTCCTTAACAGGGTATCACTTCATCTGGAGCCAGATGGAAGGGAATTGCTTAAATAAAGCCCCAACCTCCTCTGTGGTCTTTAGAAAGCATACAACAACCAATTGTTTTCATTTAAGGTCAATTAAGTTATTTTTTAGTTATTTATCAATAGAAGAGCCCCTGTATGTTGGAAGAAGATTATAATCATCTTCAGCAAATTCCACTGTCTGAGTTATGAGCCCGCCAAAGGAGGGGATTCAGTGGCAAAGAGAGCTGAGCTTCCTGCCACTAGGGGTCCGGGTCTATTAGGCAGGACCAAGGAAATGGCCCTTTATCCAAGAAGGCCATGCTTCTTACTATACACTGATCATCTACTCACACAGGCAAGCCTGGGAGGGAGTAAAGTGACTGATGAGACTTAATGTGCCATCAACATCAAGTCCTGTAACTTCATCTTTCAGATTCATCAAGAATTGAGTGAAGAAAAAGAGACCTGTTACATTTAATCCTAAACTGACAAGACATTTGTATTTATGTGGCAAGAAGTTACATCTGCCAACCAGGCTCTTGTCTTCTACTTAAGTAAAAGCTTCGTGTCAGCTCTTCTGTTTACTCAATCGTGGGCAGCTTTCTGGTCTCACTTGCTTTACTATATATTTATATTGAAAGAATACATTCTCAGCAGCTTTTAGGCCTTAAATGCATTTCAAGAGGAGACCAAGTCCAATCACTGTTACTTAATTAACACAATTGTGAAGACTTCAATCTAGCTACACAATAGCTTTCCTGACCTTGCAGAAGGAGGCAGGACTTCATTATTGAGTATATTGTTTCCTATAAACATATAAAACCCCTACAATAACAATCCCATCAGCTGAAATGAAGTTATCTGAGAACAGAATTAAACTCTAAATGACCTTTTGCTCTACTCCGTAGCCCCCTATTAATAATTTCTAATCTAATCAGTGTGGATAAATGCACTAAGGCTGGTCATGCCAGGCACAGGGCCAGCCCGGCCAATTGCCGTCCATCTGATTCATTCCCGTCCAGAGCTTGTCTGGAAAAGACGCATCTCTCGCTGAGAGGCCACTGCCTGATTTCCTCTTTTGTTATCTTTTAGCAGCAAAGTCATGTCCTTGTAACTGATAGACACGTTTCTTTGTAAATAACCCTGGAGTGACTGATAGAGCTTTTGCCAGACAAAGGCAGCAAATAGCAAGGCATTACTCATGCCAAGCCAGAGAACACTGTGTCATGGCTGACAAATTTATGGGAGATATGAGCTCACCTCTTGCACAAATATATACTTTCCTGGCAAATTCATCACATGCTTTAATGGCCCCATACTGCATTTGTCAGCTGTCTGTCCCTGTGCCTTGTTGCCTTTGGTTTCCTGTCAAGGATTGTTTGTTGAAATCATCTTACAGCCCCATTCTTCAGCAGTGAGACCAAAAAGATCAATGATGACACCTGTATTGATAATATTTTATATTCAACTATTTGGCTGATAAATCATTTTAACAATGCTGATATGTTTATTGAGTGTCTGCCAGCATCACAATTATATGGAAAGCAATGCCAACTTAAATCTTTGCTTTGTTGGTCTGGATTTTATTTCTTTCTTTTCATTTTCCCATAATTAAATGTGCCATGGTACAGGCTTAACTTCCCCATCTCTATAGAGAGCACATGAGAACGGAAGAGGTGACCTTGTACTTTCACTCATTGGTTTATTTTTTAAAAAGAACAGAATGGGTCTCATGGTTGTCCTTGGTCATTAGAAGTGATAACAATGAGCTTTAGGGTCCTGGTAATGTTCTGTCCCTTGGCCTCGGTGTGGCATGCTAAGATGTGTTCATTTGTGAAATTCTTTTAATTCTATTTTACCATATTTGTGGAGTTTTTGGCATGTACATTATACTTCAATAACAACTTAAACTAAAAATTGGCAGATATGTGACCCAGACACATATACATACATATTATAAATATACAGGCTCAGAGTCAGTGTCTTCTATCTTGAAACTTTTTAAAGAGATTTTTACTATAGGACACATGTACTCACAGGAGAGACAAAGAGAGACAGAGACACAGAAAGCAAGAAATCACCCACCAGGGGAGATGGCCATGTAGCAATCCCTTTTCCTCCACTCTTCTCTTGGGATTTTGGGCATGTATGCACACATATTCGGCATGAGTTTTAAGCCGCCAGGTCCAGGACTTGAACCAGGGATGACTACGTGGGAGTCTAGCAATGTAAACATTACACTATCTGCTGGTCCCTTGAAACTCTTTATTACCCATAATGTGTTAGATTTTATCCCTAGAAATATCACAGGACTTACAGGGAAATTGCATCTCACAAGTATTTTATAGGCAATCCTATCACCATGATCCCCCAGAATTACAAAAACAAAAATAAAACAAACAAACCAAAAAACAAACAAATAAACAAACAAAAACAAACAAACAAAAAACAACCCTGGGCTCAAACTCCTTAGATTTTAGCATCTCTGTAGGACATTTTTGATTCGAGGGTCTTTATGAGGAAATGGAGAAAGACCAAGTCATCAATAAAAAAGTAAAAGTTTCCCCTTGGTTTCTTACTCAAATTACCTTTGACTCAAATCACATACTCAGTCTATGCCTATGGAAACATTCCAATAAATGTAAACATTCCGATGAGAGTGAAACATCCAGACACCTGAATTGACAAACACGTTATCGGAAACACCTGGATGTGCAACTTTCCAGAAGCTCTCAACAGACATTCACTTTCTTGTCTTTGCCAGACACCCCAGCAGGCACTTCAGGCTGGGTGTGCAACATGGCACCTCCAGCTGCAAGGAAATCAGGAAGAGAGAATATTTAGCTTCTTTAGCCTCCATGTTAGAAGCAGGTAATGGTAGTGCATGTAAGAATGAGCATTGAATTGGCCAAATCGTAATTCTATCTAGATGCGCTAAAGCCGGAGCAGGCCAGGTGAAATGGACACACACAGAAAGTTTAGAGCAGAATTATTTAAAATAGTGATTCAGCTCTAATCACTTGAGTATCACCTGTAGAAACTGTAATTTAATTGGTCTTGGGTGTGGCCTGGTGTCAGGATCTTTTAAAGCTCCTGTAAGTGATTCTAATGTACATCCTCAGTTGAGAGCTCCTGGCTTAAATAGATAAATATAAGTACTTGTATCCCCAAAGAAAGTAGAAAAGGTATTAGACACATCACCAGCTATTACACTTGGAGATTTTTAAATTGAGGATTAAGCAAGAGCTTAAAAAAGAGCTTACATTTTGTAAAAGGGTAGAGTCTAGAAAAAAATTCCCCCGATTTTGCAAGCACTTCAGTGAAAAATGGGCAATTGAAAGAATATGAGAAAGTTTATTTTTTTTAAAGTGATATGTTGATTAATCAACACTCAATTCAATGTTTTGATCTATTAAAGCATAAAATCTAGGCAATCTTATCTCTACAGTTAACTGGGAACCTTTGGCTCTGTTACACACATCCTGGCTCCAACACTTGCCAGCAGGGTTCTAGTGAGAAGTGTTGAATTCTTTTCAAGCCTCAGTTTCCCACTTAGAAGGAGGATATCATTGAACATACCTGGAAAGATTTCAGTCCTCAATACAATATTTAGTTCGACGTCACCTTTGTTCTTGTTATCCCATTAAGGATGCTCATTTTCACACTCACAGTACCATTAAAAAATTGGCAGGAATTGGGTCTGAAAAATACTGTGGTAAAAAATTAATATCTTTTATCATATTATTATGATCAACTACTATCTAACTATCTAGGACCAAAATATGAGAGATACAAAATGCTGCTTGAGGGACTTAGCTTAGATACGATAAAAATAGTTAATTATGAAGGCAAAAAAAGTAAAATGTTACTATTAGATCATCAGGAAAGTCATGACACATTTTTGCATGCAAAAATGTGTCATGACTTTCTCGACAACCCAATAGAGGATGCAATGTCCTTTTCTTCTCAGAGATCTGCTTTAATAGAAGATGGTTTCCTCTTTGTAGAATAGTATATGCCAGGAGGGTCATGAGTAAACTAACTTTCAACATCCTTTTCAGCTTTGTGACTCAACAATTTCCACACAGAGACTTAAACTCGGAGAAATAAAATTCAAATTTCAGTTGAGAAAAGATGCTATTTCACTTTCACTAAGATAATTACTTGTTTGTGAAATACTACAGCAAAATCTCTATTTCCTCTGCAACGTTAAAGGTCTTTGCCTGAGCAAGTCAAAGCCGAAAACTCACCTGTGAAAGCTACAGTCTCAAGTTTGTGAGCAAAATGGTTGTCACAACAGTCGGGTTGTCCAGCCTGTCCCCAGGACACCAGCTCTTTCTTAGCAGTCCATGATTAGGTTTGTACATCCCGGTGACTTGAAGTTTTGCTCCCTTACTTCAAGTACTTTTAAAATAAGAGACCTTGTCAGACCTTGTCAGAGGCTCTTTTGTCAAGCAGCAAGGAAGTGCTCAATAAATATTTATTGAATAAGCCTGATCCTTCTGATGAAAAGAGACCCCTTTGTTCTTTTGGGCCTTTGGGTTTACCATGTACTAAATAGCTTGTGGCTTCCTGGTCTGACAAATTTGTGGCACCTGTTTATGTCTTTCTCACCCACAAGCTTCAACTGAATACTTGTGGCTATGCTTATAAAAGGTGGCCAGCAGGACCCATCCATTTAGACAAGTACCTCTGGTCTGAAAGGCACAAATCAGAACTTTCACCACATTCCAGCTGGTACTTGCTGTTGGCGCCAACACCTCAAAAGTCCTGCTGGGGCCATTTGTCACCGTGTGGACACATACAGACCACCACCAACAAGAGTGGAATTGCTGAACCAGCTCTAGTGACCACCTATATGTGCAGACAGCACAGTCACTTTTCCTCCATAAGATTAGATGTGCTGATTCTAATGTGGCTTATATTAGACGGTTATTTTCTTTTAAAAGTAAAATTTCTCTTAGAAAGCTGGAATTTTCCGAAATGATTTGATAGCCATTCATTCCACTTGCCTTCCAAAACGTCTGCTCACAATCCGAATATTAAACAGGAAAAGACTTTATTATTATCATTATTATTGGTTTTCTTTAGAATCCCAAGAAATTCTTTATATAATTTAGAGTAAGCCATTAGAGGGGAATCATTATTTTTAATGTGATTCTTCCTGTGGAGGTATAGATTGAGAGACTTTGCTCTATCTTTCCTGGAAATGAATGCTAGGCTTTAAGAACAGTGACTTTTCCTCAAAATACATAAAACAATTGCTATGACATAATTGGTAGTAGATATAAATGTCTTAAGCTCTTATTGATTTCCCCTACTGCATTTCTGAATCCTCATTGGTAGAGTTGGGATTATTTTATCATTTTCAGCATTATTTTTTTTATTTCTGTAATCTATCCAAGAAAAATTATGGTGTTTGCCAGTAGTAGTACCAGGTGACAAATGTGTACCCAAAACCACACTACAGAAAGAAAAAAATTAGGAAATAATCAATTACTTCACTGTAACTCTTGCTTCAGAAATATCTGGTACTTACCATAGCATTACACCCTGTGTGGAGTGATTTGTACATATTTCTTATGTACAAATCTTGCCTCTTCATTATTTGAGTCATCAGAAACATCATGATGTATTTTTCCATGCAAAAATGCATCATGAGTTTTAGATGACCCAATGTCTAAGCTCCCTGAGAGGGAAGAGACCATTATTTGTTGAGGACAAACCATAGGCCATTACATATTATACTCTATTTATTACAAAAAGTCATGTGAGGTCTTTTCAGATGAGGAAAGTATAGGAGGTTTGGATCATTCTTTCAAATTCACACAGTGACTATGTAACATTTGCCCCCCACCCTTAGCTTGGATTGTTCAGTAATGTTTGCTAAGCAATGTAGACCATTGTCAATAATTATAATCAAGGGATTAGTATATTCTGAACCTGGTATTATCAGAATGTCTGTTACAGGAATATTCTTGAGACCTCTGGAGTCAACTTTAAGAACAGCTTTAGTTGTTTTTGTTTGTTTGTTTTTAAATTATTTATTTATTTATTTATTTTAGCTTGCTATGGTCATCAGAGAGAGAAAGAGAGGGAAAGTGAGAAAGCAATCTGCCAGGTCTGAGACTTGAACTATGGTCGGCCATGTGGGAGCCCAATGCCCCAACCACCATGCCACCTGCTGGCCCCAGGAATGGCCTTAGTTTTAAACACCAGTGTTGGCTTAAGCCTCCATCCCATATTATTTTGAGAAATCCACTGTCTTCCTATTCTACTTCAATATTCATTTACTCATATAAACTCAATATTTATTGAATGTCTTCTGTGTACGAGGCATTATTCTACTAAGAGAAGAGTTTTTAACAAGACAGAGAAAGTCTCTTCCCTCATCTAATAAAGGAATATGATCATTATCTATTGCTGCATATCAAATTATCCCAAAGCTTTGCAATTTTAAATAAGGAATATTTATTATCTCATAATTTCTTTAAGTCAGGAATCTGAGCATGGTTTAGTGGGGGCTGTCTGACGTACAAGACTACAAAGTGTCAGCTGATGCTGAGGTCATCTTAAGGCTCAGCTGGAAGAACTTGTGTCTCCCACCACTCACATGGCTGTTTACAGAGACTTCAGTTCTTTACCACTTGGGCCTCTTCATGGGTTACTGTCTCTTGATACCAGAGAGAGCAAGGGTGAGGGTAAGCAAGATGCAAGTCACAGTTTCTTTGGAGCCTAACCCCATCACTTTTGCTGCATTCCATTCATTAGAAAGAAGTCACTGGATCCAGTCCACACTCTGGATGGTAGGGGTTTGCATAAGGACTTAAATGCCAGGAGACAGAGATCATCAGGGACCATTTTAGAGGTCTTCAACCCCAGAGAGATAGACAGTAAATACATAAACAAATAAATAGCAGACAAAGGTAGCGATAAGTGCTGTGAAGAAAAATGAAGTAGAGTAAAGCATAGAAAATTAGGAGTTGAGGGACAAGGAGTTAAGGAACTAGCATCTGGAATAGCATAGTCAAGAAAAGTCTTCTTACAAAGACGACATGTAAGTTAGAATCTGAATGATGTTTGAAAACCAACTATGCCAGGGACCAGAAGTTAGCATAATGGCTATGTTGCTGGACTCCCATGTAGTCAACCGCAGTTCGCATCCTGGACCCGGTGGCTTAAAACTTGCATCAGGCGCATGTGCATGCATGCCCAAGATCCCGAGAGAAGAATGGAGGAGACGGGATTGTGGCGTGGCCATCCCCCCTGGGGGGTGATTTCTCGCTTTCTGTCTCTCTGGCTCTCTCTGTTTTTCTGGTGAGCGCACGCATCCTATAGCAAAACCTTCTCAAAAAAAAAAAAAAAAAAAAAAAAAAAACTATGCCAGAATCTCAGCAATGAGCATGCCAGCCAGAGGAGAAACAAAGTGAAAACCCTGAGACAGGAAGGAGCTCACTTGTAGGAGTAATGGCAAGGAGGCCAGCATAGCCAGAGCAATGGGAGGTAGGTCTAATGGGAGGAAGAGATGAGGTCAGAGGGGCAACCAGAAGCCAGAACACACTGGGCTTTGTCAACCAAGACAGAGAAAGTGAACTTTATTCTAAAGGGATGGGAAGTCATGATCACATTTACAGTATTACATTTTCACTATGGTTGCTGTTGTGCAGAATGTGCAGAATAAATTATAGTAGGAAAAGTAAGAGAGGGCACAGCAAGACCAGTGGCAAGATCATCACAGTGACCCTTATGAGATATGAAGGTAATTCAACAAGCAGAGGAGTCTCTGGGCTTCCTTGCTTCTTAATGTCCTCCTTCTCTGTATTCTGCTTTATCTGAATTCTGACTCTGTACTCCTATGTCAATCTTCTCACTACCCCAGATTGACCCCAGTGTGGAATGTAGCCTCATGTTCTTTTAATTCCTCTGCTAAAAAATTGCAAACCCAAAGAGATGCACAGAACAAACTCTGCTAAAGTTCATGGTATTCCAGGGGACTTATGTTCCAACACAGAACAGTGACACAAACAATTTAAAATATAATATTAAACACCACTACTAGAAAAAGCCTCTTGCTCATACTCCCCAACCTCCAATGTTCATCCTGGTGCTAAGCCACCTTTTTTCACCTTACTTTCTTGTAGCTCTGTGCTTTCAATTTTCATGGATTACTCAGCCCCTATATCTTTCAGACCACTTACACAGATAGTTTCAACATCTTTTCATGTAAAAGCACTTTAGTGGGGACCAGCATATGATGTAATGGTTAAGTTGCTAGACTTCCATGTAGTCAACCATGGTTTGAGTCCCAGACCTGGCAGTCTAAACTCACAGCAGGTGCGTGTGCATATATGCCCCAAATCTCAAGAAGAGAATAGAGGAGAAGGAATTGTGGTGTGGCTATCCCCCCCGGGCAGTGATTTCTCACTCTCTGTCTCTCCGTATCTGTCTGTCTCACTAGTGAGCACACGCACCCTATACCAAAAATCTCTCAAAAAAAAAAAAAAAAAAAGAGAGAGAGAGAGAGAGAGAGAGAGAGAGAGAGAGAGAGAAAGAAAAACCAATCTAGCGCCTGCTTCAATTCACTTCAGTTCTCTAGATCTTGACTTGGGGCTTAATTTTTTTACAAC
Source organism: Tupaia tana (assembly GCA_026018925.1). Classification (NCBI taxonomy): domain Eukaryota; kingdom Metazoa; phylum Chordata; class Mammalia; order Scandentia; family Tupaiidae; genus Tupaia; species Tupaia tana. The sequence goes on along the minus strand of JAKSZU010000003.1, from coordinate 167,705,461 downwards.
CAGAATATTCCATCAAGGTGTTTTGACAAACATTGTCAATAGAAAATATAGTTTCCTAAGCAAGGCATGTCAATATTATCACACCACTTTGACACTTGGTTGGAAGGTTTGAAGGCAAGGGGAGGGGTGGGCTGGAAAGGACTCCAGAAACAGGTTCGGAGCTTATATCACTCCTTGGTGATGGAGAGAGTAATCAAAGAAGCCAAATCGAATACAGTTCCATCATAATGTCTTGTTGTCAATATTAACTATGAATATTTGACCTTTGTTATTATACATGAAACATAAATGCCCCTATGAACACCAAGGACATAATAATTCCACTTCTCCCAACCCCCTCAGACCTTTGGACAACTTCACATATTCTACTCACTATAAACTCAATTCTCCAAAAATTTTCAGGAAAACTAATTTACTTCCCTCTTCAACTATTTATATTCATTTTAGGCTTATTATGTATATTAAGAACCTCAGTACCAATAGAATATTCAAACTCCACTAATAATGTCACACTTCAGAAGTAAAGGAATAATTGAAGAATTAATTTATGATTCATGTAGCAATAAATTGAGACATGTTGACTTGATCATTACTTTGCCAAGAACTTTTGCTGCCAGATTTTATTTACAGAATGTCATTATTTTTTAAATCATCATTGTTTCCTTTTTCAGATTGTGCCTTCTGACCAAAGCAGGTAATTTGGGGAGGATTTACACATAATGATAGCCTAAATCCCTTAATTTATAAAATTATATAGTATTTGGCTCATTAGTGGCTGTTGAAAATGCTAGTCTAGTAAAATCACAAAAGCTTTCACCTGGTGAATTTAATTGTTGAAACTAAGTTGGACCCATTCCCAAACATTATATTGAGACACACAATTGATCCTGGTGCTGGGTGTTCCTCAAGCCAGATGTTGAAAGGCATTACCCTGGTGGGACAGACAATCTGGTGTTCTGAGTTTACCATCTCAGGGCTCTACCTCACTCACTGTTCTTGCACCATCACCAACCTGTTTATTCAACTCCATTTGGACAGTTGAGAAATTCCATTGAGGATACTGACAAGATTCTAAAAGGCAATAAAATATGCATAACACAATCATGGTTTCAAAGATTTAAGCATCTGTCAGTGCCCTGGTAATGACACTGGATTCTCATCGTGAAGTACATAATGGAGTTGTGAGCTGGAAGGATAGATTAAAGGAATGCAGATAAGTACTTCTGCACAGTTGTAGATGTTAATAGCTGCCTAGTCTGTTTATTTTTTTTTTTCCTCACCCACCTCAGGCCCTGGTTTGAGAACTGGTGGAAGTACTCTGACTTATATAGAAGTATTCAAAAATAATGCTGCTGATTCACCTTAGAAATCTATTATTGGGGCTTGAGAAAGACCAAGGTCAGATTTCAGGGGATGAGGATAGACACTGTGACCCAGACTGATCTAAATTTCCTATTGATAATTGTGCATTCCTCTGCAGGTGTATGTGTGAAAAGTGTACTAGTTATTTCCAATAACAATGTGGTCCCCAAGCTAAGTTGATCATCAGAATCACTGAAGAGCTTTATAAAATACAAATTTCTGGAATAACCCATTGTGAGGCCCAGGAATCTGTACTCTTAATGCATGTATCCATCTAGACAACTCTGATAATTAGCCAGTTTGGGAACCACTGGTAGACTATCCATTCTTCACTTTACCCTCCCCATTTCTCTGCTGGCTATCTTCTAGTGATTTAGATTCTCAAAGTTTCCATTCTCTTGTTTTCTTTATATTTTGATCTGAATTTGGTTCATACAAACTATTTATTTCTTGGGTTTACAAAGGTTTTCATCTTTTGATGTAAAGCTATTATTCTTCTCATTTAAAAAAAAAAAAAGTTGCCATATGAGGAATTAAATACTGTATTACATTGTGTCTCCACATCTCTTAAAGTCCATAGCCCTGCCAGAAAAAAAGACCATCAAATGATGCATAATCAGGTACATGAGTGTTCTTTAGCTCCTAGAAAAACTTCAACTGCAAACCAGTTAAATACCACCCAATCATCCAAGGTCACACTCACAAATCCAATTCTGAAGCAAATGCAGAGGGCCAGCATTAGGTGCAATACACTGAGTTACATTTTTCTCTGTCAATGGCACCAGCATCTTGAAATAAACAATTTTTAATTTTGCAGTTAAATTTGGCAAAGAATTTTTTTCTTATTAAAGAAAATAAAAGGCTTAAAACGAATTACATACAACTTTAAAGTACATGTTCTTACAAAACAATAGCTTCCTGAGCTAATTCTAAATGTTAGTTATAAATGAATCAGAAACATATGGTTGTAACTTTTCTCAAAATATAAAAAAGTCTAAAAATTCAGGGAAAGGAGCTAGGAACAAACATGAAGTAGATTTTCCAAAGGCTTAGAGAATGGTTTAAAATACTTTCAAAAAACTCAAAGCTGTCAGGTTTAATAGATTCTAATTTTCAGTTTAGTTATCTGAATCTACAGGTGGCTAGGAAGAAACAGTGCTCAATATAAGTTTCTAACAAATTCAAACAAGAAGGAGTTTTCAAAATATTATACAATCCAATTATAGAAAACTCACCAAGGTCACAATGTGAAATATATGGGGACACACTCAAAAGACCCAAAGCTGGGCATCCAACAACTTTCAAGTAATTTTTAACAAAAAGAGAGTACGTGAAATTAAATGATAGTTGAACAAATCAATTGTCACAAAGAATATTTTCCCTAATTAAATCCTGATGGCTTTACAATGCAGAAAAGAATGTACTGGACTTTTGACAACTTTGTCCATTCCCAGAGAAAAAGGAAGTCAACTCAGAAAATCACTTAGGAGGATCCGGACAACAGATGGTACACCAAAACTGAAAATGATCTCAGTAAGGCAGGCCTCAAAGACATGATGTTCCATTCCACAGCTGGATATTGTAAAACTTGGGTACCAGTGGTGCACTGGTCTGGCCATTAAAAATGCAAAGGGTCTTTTAAAAGTTCATGGAACATGCATATGATGAAAAGGTATGTATGAATTTCAAAATAAGTTTTGCAGCAAAATAAACTCATATATTAGTTCTACTTTTCCTTGAATTTTTTTGAAGACCCCCTCAGATGTTCTTCTTGAGCCACAGACAAGTGTGTTTGGCCAATCAAAGCACAAACACAAGCTGTACAAAGTTATGGAAAGCACCTGGAGGCTGGGAGGAAGAAAACTTTTTAAGATTTGTTGTTTACAGTATGGCTGGTGTCTAAAACAAGTCAAAATTTCTGTGTCTCAATTCCTTATGGAATGAGGGCAACACCATTTGTTCTATCTAGTTCATACAAGAGTTCAAAATGAAAAAAAAGGGTACTTTTAAAACATAAATATGCTATAGTTGAATAAGTTGATATTTTATAAAAAGAAAAGGAAGCATTTTAGAGTTTCTATTTTTAACCCTCTATGCTAAATTAAAGATGACTACAAATTATATGAATCTCTTCCAACTGAGAAAAGGTCCTCTGGTCTCTGCTCTTGAAACTGGGCAGGCACTATGATGCTTGACCAAGAAAATACGGTGGGAGTGCTATGGCTAGTTTCCAGATACAGGCCCTTAAGAACAGCTTTCACTTTCTTCCAGTTTTGGAACCCAGCTTCCATGCACTGAGAAAGCTCAAGCAGCCCCATTCCAAGACCAATGAGAAAAGAAGAGAAACTGAGCCCTCCAGTCAACGACAGCTCTAGCTGGGAGCTTGAACTCTCAACTCAGTACTAACATTGGCTTACTAGTCACATGAGTGAACCATCTTAGAAAAGGGTTCTCCAGTTTCCAATTGAGATTCCTGCACTGATATCATTGAGTCTTGCCCATATGGCAGATTCAAGAACAAAGTAAATGATGATTGTCATAAACCACCAAGTTTGGGGATGATTGGTTTAGCAATAACAGATAACCAGAATATTCACTACCTTGTATAATAATCACATAATACAGGGTGATTATGCCATGTAGTGTGATATTATATAACTGTCATATAATAGTAATTATTAATAGAAATAATAATTCGCACTTACTAAACATTAACTTGCATTCCAGTCACTATGTTTTGTGCTTTATCTACATTCTTCTATTAATTTCCGATTACATATTTGTTTTTCTGTTCACTATTTATCTTACTCAGAGGACTGTAAATGCTAAGAGAAAAGGAACTGTGTTTAGTCACCACTGTATACCATCTGTCTAGCAAAATGTCTGACAATTACGTAGACAATGTTATATAAATTTTTCTTCTACTGGTTTTTTTTCTTTACTAAAAATTTTATAATTTTTAAAAAATTTGCTATAGGGCATATGTGCTGGCCAAAGAGACAGAGAGAGGAAGAGTGAGCGAGACAGAGAGAGAAAGTGAGAAATAATTCCCCAGGGTAGATGACCATGCCAAAATCCCTTATCCTCCCTTCTCCTCTTGGAATTTTGAGCACACATGTACTCATGCCTGGTGTGCTTCTCAGGCTGCTGGTTTGGGGACTCTAATAGCAGAGTTGGCCATATGGGATCCAGCCATCACACCGTTTGGCTGGCCCCAGATTTTTTTTATATAACAAAGGAATTAACACAAAATTTGGAAAGGTCAAAACAAAAAAGGAGCTTGAGACTGAAAGGAGGAAGAGTTTAATATAACAAGTCACATGAACACAGTAACCATTTACAGAAAGTCTTTAGAAAGCAATTACTTAGGCTATGCCTAGACTAATTGGTTGCATTTGCCTTAATCATTTGCTACTTGGTTTTTAGTGACTGATTAAAACAGTCTAACTGTATGGAGACAAGCAGGTGGCATGGTGGTTAAGGCACTAGATTCCCATGTGGTCGACCGCAGTTCAAGTCCCAGACTTGGCAGCTTGATAATCATGTTGTGAGCATGTGTGTGCATGACCAAAATCCAGGAGAAGAGACTGTGACATGTCCATCCCCCCAGGGGGTGATTTCTCACTTTCCCTCTCACTATCTCTGTCTCTCTCCTGAGAACACATGTGCCATATGGCAAAAATGAAAAAAAAAAAAAGAAAGAAAGAAAAAGAAAGAAAAAAGTAAACAAACAAAAATACTATAACACTTGTGCACATGAGCTCAATCATAGAGAGAGATGAAGACATCAGGGAAGGTTGGATGGCTTTCTCCAATTGAGAGATAAGAAAGATACACGGACAATGTTACTGGGAGCTTACTCTTCTGGACACCAAATCCTGTTGCACTAGAAATACACCACACCAGTGTAGAGGATCCTCAAATATATACAAATAGAACTACCATATGATCCAGAAATTCCACTCCTGGGTACCTACCCAAAGGATAAAAAAACTCTCAGTCAAAAAATTGCTTTAGCATCCGTGTTTATTATGGAATTATTCACAATTGCTAAGACATGGAACCAACCCAAATGTTCACAAACAGATGAATGGATTGAAAAAGTGTGGCACATATGCTCTGTGGAATGGTACTCAGCCATTAAAGAAAAAGAACCTGGCATTTGATAGAAAGTGGATGAATATGGAAGTTTTACTACTATTGTGCACAGGCTATGAAAGAGAGATATTGTATGTCTTCACTTAATATATACCAACTGTCTACACTCTATGAAAGAAACTGAAAAATTAGAGGATATAGAAGCATGGGAAATGGTTACTGATACTGGAGAAATTATGGAAAGAGGGTGGGAGAAGGAGGAGAGTATAAGGAAAGGAATCAAGGAGAAGAATATAGAGGCAAGACATGTATGGGACAAAGAAATGGATGGTTATCTGGTGAGGATTACATGTATAGGATCTTCAACTGGACTGGTATGAAGCGTGTTCATGTTAGTTAAATTCACTTTACAAACTATAGTGGTATATAGTGATTGAATGTATAAAATAAAGTAAAATAAAATAAAGAAATATACCATACCTATTGAATGATACAGTTCAGCTCTTAACCTTCATCAGATTTTTATGCAGCAGCCAAAGGAAAGGTATGATCTGTAGTAGTCTTAATGTAATGGAGGGAACCAGCAGTTAGAGTAATGGCTATGTCGCTGGACTCCCACGTAGTCGACCGCGGTTTGCGTCCCGGACCCGGTGGCTTAAAACTCACGCCGGGCACGTGTGCGTGTGTGCCCAAGATCCCAAGAGGAGAATGGAGGAGAAGGGATTGCGGCATGGCCATCCCCTCTGGGGGTGATTTCTCACTTTCTGTCTCTCCATCTCTCTCTGTCTGGCTAGCGCACACGCCCTATAGCAAAAACCTCTCCAAAAAAAAAGAATGTGATGGGATTTGTTAGACAGAGGTTTTACATTATCACAGCTGGTATTTCAGATAATTGATGAAAATGACTGGAAGTGACAGAATCTTCTCAAAGGCATTACCTCTGTCTGGAGTGACTTAATTCTCCTGAATGGGACCATGAGTCGTTCACATTTGTGATATTGAGAACACAGGTTGTCAGGCAGTTGGGCAGAGTGAGAAGAATGGGACAACAGGCAACATTACCAAAAGGACCTGAGGTCACTATAGTCTGGGTTAGCGCAGTTGCTAAGGATGAAGATGACATAAAGTGTAATATTTTAAACTATGGAAGATGAATAATACATTGGGAATAAACATTAAAACAGATAGAATTGGGACCAGCAGTTAGTGTAATGGCTATGTCGCTGGACTCCCAAGTAGTCGACCGCGGTTCGAGTCCCGGACCCGGCGGCTTAAACTCACGCCGGGCGCGTGTGCGTGCGTGCCCAAGATCCCGAGAGGAGAATGGAGGAGAAGGGATTGCGGCGTGGCCATCCCCCCTGGGGGGTGATTTCCTGCTTTCTATCTCTCTGTCTCTCTCTGTCTGTCTGGCGAGCGCACGCGCCCTATAGCAAAAACCTCTCCAAAAAAAGAAAAAAAAAAAAAAAACAGATAGAATTGACCAGCAAATGGTATATACTTTGGACTCTACAGATAGAGGTCACAATGCATGGAATTGCATGTGTCCTTAGGTTTTGAGAGTTCAGAGACCTTAGAGTGGTTTTTCCCTACCTTTTTGGGATCATTTTCTTGGAAGACAATTTTTCTACCAACTGCGGGGTTGGGGTATGGTTTCATGATGATTCAAGCACATTACATTTATTGTGCACTTTATTTCTATTAATATTACATTGCAATACATAATGAAATAATTACAAGTCACTATAATGCAGTATTTGCAGCCACTCTCCAGTGCTATAAGACCTTCACCACCTCGGCTTCACCTCAGCTCACTGGACACTAGATTCTCACAAGGAGTACACAGCCTAGACTCCTCACATGTGCAGTCACAATTGAATTCCTACTCCTATGAGAATCTAATGCCACTGCTGATCTGAAAGGAGATGTAGTCCTGGCAGTAATGTGAGCAACGGGAAGCAGCTGCAAATACGGAGGAAGCTTTTCTTGCTCACCCACTGCTCACCTCCTGCGGTGCAGCCTGGTTTCTAACAGGTCATGGACCTGGTTGGGGACCCCCGCCTTGGAGGACAGAGGAAGAAAAACATGGAGGCCATTTTCAGAGAAAAATATGTTACATCTTAAAGCTTCCATTCTCTGGTTGAATTCACTGACTGATATGGTCACGTATCTCATGACTCCAGGCCAACCTGGCAGATGTAATGTCCCAAGAGTGGACAGAGCCAGTGACATGCAGGGACCCCACCCAATCCACATCCTGCCAACAGGCCCTGGAGGACAACACTTGGAGCCCTGCTGTTCTATATGTTTTTCCAAAAGAAGAATTCAGATGCTAACACTGATAGGAACATGAATGAGCAAAGCAAAACACGCAAAGGCAGATTACAGTAAGATTTTTTTTTTAAATGCCATTCTGTCCATCAGGCAGGACAAGATCACAAATGCTACCCTGGAGACTGGGTTACACCAAAAGGAATATAGAGACTCATTAAGGTTAAGGCAGAATTCCCTAGGTGACCTCTGAATAAATGTTAAAAGAGGCAGCTAAATGGAGGCTGTATGTACACTGCACGTCAATTTCCATTATTTTGATAAACTCACATTGTGTAGCTGGTAGATCATAAATCCCCAGTTTACATTGGGCTATTATTTAATTAGACCAACCTTTCATGACTGATGGCATTTTGTCATTTTAATGATTCTTTATTTTTCTCACATCTAATTGGTAAATCACTGCTTCTCACGGTTTATGGTCTCTGTCTTTCTTTTACTGTCTTCTAGCTGCTGTCCAAGGTGATGTGAACTCCAGGCTATTGACTTTCCTAACTCTTCAATGGAAGTTGTCATGGAGAATTAAGTTTTTGACAAATCAGCAGCCTATGTGCGGTGCTTCTTCCTGGGTGTAACGTCAAGGAATTTGGGAACTGTCTCTAGTTTTGGCCTGGAGTCAGACTGCAGCTTGAAATCCTGTCATTTACATCAAACTTGAAAATATATATGTTAATAAACTGCAGTATTTCTTAGACTTTGATGGTATCTGTGAACATGATGAAAAGGGTTTTCACCACCAGATTTGAAATGTTTCACTTTTTTTAAAATCACGGACTTCTTTTGTCTAAAACAAGTTTGGGCAGTAGGAAGGTGTAAAGAGAGTTCAGATTCATTCATAGGGTATTTCATCAGATGAGTCTCTTTTTTAGAAAGTAATTATTAGGCCATCTACATTAGGCCCATGCAAATGAAAAGATCAGAGTTAATTAATCTTGTCCTGGGTAAGAGAAATGACGAATAGCAATTAACCATTCTGTGTCCCTCAAGGAATTTGTCTGCTTACTTACTCTTTATTTCTCAAGGGAGGGAGTCACTCTCACAACATGGAAAATGCTTAGTGGAAAAAGCTACAGCTAGTGACTTGTATCTTGATTATCTCCCTGGAGCACAGCATAGGAGAAATAATGGGAGTTTTTGGAGTTATGTAGACCTAACTCTGCCTTTTGTTAACGCTAGGACCTTAGCTAACTTATATAAACTCTTCATCTATAAATAAGAGCTAATAGAGCCAAACTTCACAACAAAGGTTAAGGTGGCCACCTTTTTCTCCATTGGCCAGAGCTGATATGAAAAGAAAGTCACCTAGGAGAGGGCAACTTGAATCCAAAGATATTTATTCAAGAACAACTGATGCCAGAAATTATATTTTTGATATCACACTGTTTTGCTTTGTTTGCTGTGCTTTATTTTGTAGAGTAACTTATGTCTAGACCCCCCGAATTTTGATTAAATTCAAATAACTGAAACTAGATCAAATACTGATATAAAAATAGTAATAAAAGTTGATGTTACTCTGGTGGATGAGAGTAGGAAGAAAATACTTTTTTGGTTAAATGACCTCACTATTGCTTTTTTTCACAATTCAGTTGAACTTTGAGGCACGATTAGACTTAACGGTCGGTCAATGTCTTTATCCAGGAAAATAATCAGCAAGTATATTAATTAGGGCATTGCTTACACTTTTACTGCGAGTCTAATGATTTGTTGATTTTAAGTTAGATGCTTGTCTTCATTAAAGTCATTAATACTCTAAGTGAATTTGTGTTTGCGATTCCATACGTATTTAGGAATTACACACAGTTTGCTTTTTATGGTGGGACCCTTAGGCTATGAGCATTTCCCTTTTGTAGACATCTAAAATTGCAAACAGAGCTCTTTAGGTATACTAACAAATGCCTTGCCTGCACAACTGAAAATAGAAATGAAACACAGGCACATAAGGGACAGAATCATCAACCAAACACTAAGTGTATTGATTTCTCTTCACTGTTGGTACAAGAAAATGTCTTCTGCAGCTGGCCACTAATTAGCACAGCTGGTATCTAAGGTGTGGTTGGCATTGACATTCACTATTCAGTCTTCCCCAAAATAACGTAACATGTGAGACCCTTCCCTCCCAAGTCTCAGTGTTGAATGAGTACCATTCTATCATCTTTATAATAGCACATATCTTAAGTCTCTGAACCCCATGCAGTTTCTCCTTCTGAAAGAGATCTTAGAAGTCCCAGATATGGTGAGGTGGCGATGACCACAGCTTCATTCTGATGCCCACTGCTCTTCTGAGCTTTGGTTCTGCAGACCACGGATGAACCCAGGGCCACTATCTGTGAAAAAAGGACCCTCTGTTAGACCTCTGACCTCTGGGATGACTCTTTCACTGATTCCCATAGGAAAACTTCTTTAATGCCTTGTGATCAGCTTTTCCACAGAAGTTTCTCACAGTGGAATTGTCTTCTATAATTTTAGATGTCTGCTGTGTTATGTGAGGGGTAGAGTGACAGGTGTCATCAAGGTACAGTTTCACCTTCTGCCTGAGACCCTGATCACTCTCCCACCCAGTTCATGCCAATGCCCAGCACCTGGTGCTTTCCTTTTGGCAGAACAGATGCTCCATTGCTTTAACTCCTAGCCAGATCCCTTCAGCAACTACTAGAGCATCAGGCAAAATGTAGATCCAATTCCAGTTTTAACAGGTGTCACTGGACTACCCAGCCAAGTGATCTTCCAGGACGTAAATCTCCATGTTGTATAACATTTTCAGAAACTCCTGGGACATCTAAAGACCAGCAGAGTCTAACCTAGCAGAGTGAAAGTTCAGTCTAACAGCATCACATTGGCCCACCTGAACATGTTCAGCCCTGGTTAGCTTTTTGTTACCATTTCATATTCCAATATGGACTACGTGCTTTTCAAGGCTTGTTTCTTAGTCATGCTTCTATAACAAAATACCACAGACTGGGTGTCTAAAAACAACAGAAATGTATTTCTTGTAATTCTGGAGACTGGAAGTCCAAGATCAATGTGCCAGCATGGTCAGGTTTTGGTGAGGGCTCTCTTCTGGGTCATGAACTACATTCATTGTACAATTATTTGTTGTATTTCACATGGTGAAGAGAAAAGAAGAAAGCTCTCTAGTGTCCCTTCTTAAAAGGGCACTAATTCCATTCAAGAGGGTTCTACCCTCATGGTCTAATGACCGCCTTAAGCCCTATCTCCTAAATCCTTTACACTGGAACTTCAATATATAAATTCGGAATTTCAACATATAAATTCTGTAGAGACACAGACATTCAGTTTGTAATAGTTGGTTAAAATCTTGTCACACCTCCCCTACCTAGCCTGATAACCAATGTTGCCCTTTAGTATTCCACAGCATTCCTGAGGCTCAATTTGGGGTATTCTTCCTACTTAAAATCATGTCCTTCTCCACTAATTTTTAAATGCACTTCCTCTTTTCTTGAGGACTAATTTAAAATCCATCTCCTACAAGAAACCCTCCTCAGTTTCTCTAGTCCATGCAGATCTCCCTGTTATCTGTCCACGTAGTTGACAGCAAACTCATAGCAGCTCATTTTTTTGTGTTCTTGTATGAGTTATTGTATTGGCTTTAATTTTCCAGGCATGTTGTAAATTCACTCAGGGAAGGTTCTATATTCTTTATGCATTCTTGTATCTACAAAGAATTCCGCATGATATATTCTGCTAGTCATAGAGGCACAACAATAAGTAAACTTTTTTTAACTATCTGGTTGGTTTGTTCAAGTGGAATATGACATGATTCCTCCCTTTAAACAGCTCCAAATCTCATTGAAAATGCAAAAAAATACAACAAAAAGTAACTTGACTCCAGGAAAATGCTAAAATGCTAAGTGCAGGCTGGTGTTTTCATTTTGCTTTTTGTTTATTTGTTTGTTTGTTTGTTTTTTGGGATGTTTTGTTTTTGCATCCAGGAATAGGATAGTATAAGGTTAACTATGTTAACCGGAAATATTTTATGGCTATAATAAAGGTGTATTCAGCCTCAAAAAAATGATGAGTTGAGGAAGCTGAGAAAAAAAAAAGGTGGTTTTATTTTACAAAAACATGAAAATTAATGTTTATAGAAGCTTTATTCATATTATAACCAGAAACAGCCTAGAAGTCCTTTAATGAGTATGTCATTAAAACTACAGCACATACGTACTGTGTAATATTACTCAGCAATAAAAATGATAGAACAATTGATTACACAGCAATTGGATGAATCTCCAGAGAATTTTGCTGAGTGAAGAAAAGCCAGTCTCAAAAGATTACATACTGTATGAGTCCATTTATATAATACTTTTAATACCAGAGGTATGTGCACAGGAGAGAGAGAGAGAGAGAGAGTCCCCCAGTGGGGCCTTGTCACATCACAATCTTTTTTCCTCCAAGTCTCCACCCAATCAATATCCTGGGTCTCTGCATATGCATTGAGCATGTTTTTCAAACTCCAGAGTCAAGACTTGAACCCTGGACCACCATGTGGAATCCATCTTCCTTTGCACAGCACTTAACCATTGTTCCATGGACATGGTCCTATAAAACACTTTTGAAATAACTAAAATATAAAAAGTGGAAGCCAAATTAGTGATTGCCAATGTATCAGTGAAGGTAGGAGAAAGATGGATATGGTTATAATATGACAACTCAGAGATTTTTGTGGTCAAGAAACTGTTCAGGGCAAGCAGGTGGCATGGTGGTTGAGGTGCTGGACTCCGACATGGCTGATTGCAGTTCGAGTCCTGGATCTGGCAGCTTGCTTTCTCACTTTATCTCTCTGTTTGTCTCTCTCTCTCTGATGAGCGCACATGCCCTGTAGCAGACTAAAATAATGATAATAATAAATAAAATTAAATAAATAACCTCCCCCAAAAAAACAAAAACAGAAACTTTTCAGCATCTTCCCTGTGTTGGTCGATACTCAGACTTACACATGTGATAAAATTGTATCAGAATAAAAGCATATACACACAGGAGTGCAAGTAAAATTGGGAGAAAGTAAATGGTTGTACCAGCAACGATATCTTGGTTGTGATACTGTATACAGTTTTGCGCTGTGACCATTGGAGGAACAGGATATAGAGTACAGAGCATGTCTGTATTGTTTCTTATAACGGTATGTGAATCTACAGTTGGCTCAGTAAAAATCTGCAACTGGAAGAAAAAGCCACAGGATATCATTTCAGATGATATGTTACAGCATAGACCAAGCAATGAAACTTACATCAGGTCTAAGATCAAGTTTCAGAGTTTGTGGTTCCATAAGTACTTTCTAAGCTACTTTGCTTCAATTTACAAATAAAAATTTACGAATGGAAAGTAGTATTAATGTGGTCAGGAAAATTTAGTGAGACATTTAAACATTCAAAGAAGTGGATTTCAGAAAAGTTAAGTAAGACTTTTAAACATGCAAAAAAGTGGATTTCATGTATCAATTTCCACTGATTCAACTTCTGAGGCTACTGCCATTATAGTGGAAAGGGTCAGAGGTGAGACGGCATCTTGCAGCAAGGACTATCCACCCTAGACCTCACGGCATTCAGCAAGGCTAAGTATTCTTGAGCAATGATAAGTACAAAATTTTTTTCTCAAGATGTAAAAAACACATTTGAGTCCTCACCTAGAAATTCACATTCCATGGGATTGATTAGGGTTTTGTAATTCTCACACCTAATAAGCAACCCAGGTAATTTTAATCTGCTTGGAATCAGAAATCAGAGTCAACTGGCATGCTTTTTGTTTGTAATTGCCAGAGAGTGTGTGCACTCATCAGAAAGAGAGGGAGAGAGAGAGCGTCTCCCGATGGGTCGTAGTCACACTACAATCTCTTCTCCTCCAGTTCTCCATCCTTTAGGGATTTGGGGCACATATGCACATGTACCTGGTCTGTTTTTCAAGCTGCAAGGTCTGAGATTCAAACTGTGGTTGGCCGTGTGGGATCTAGCTCCCTTAGCCATTAGGCCATGGGGCTGGCCCTCAACTGGCATGCTCATTGAAAATGCAAATTTTTTTGAGACCCACTGCTTTGGCCTCACCACAGTCTGTTTTAACTTTATTCTGATGACTCAATGGAATTTATAGAAAGAAGTTTGGGTGCTTGAAGGTCTGGGTCATGTTCCTATATCGTTGGGGGATGGAGAGAGAAGAGGAAGCTGTCAAAGTATAAAACCTTCTCAGCCCTCCTCTTCCAATCACAACTCATCAGCGTGCATTTTTCACAGGGAGATCAAAGCCTCTTTCTGAGAAGAAGTTGAAAGACTTTGCTGTTGTAATTCTGGGGCAGAGGTGCTTGGGTATAAATGAGTCCTAACTGTGGGTTTGGGGGACCCTGTAACGTGGAAATGTAAACACAGATGTCAAGCCTTTCATCCCCACTATGTAAACATACCAGCTGCCAGGAGAAGAAGGAAAAACCCTTCGGAATTTAGCTGCATTTTTTTGCCATCTAGAGCATAAAAATTGGCTTTACGCTTGAATTTCCACCAGCAATGCAAAACACTGTTGACCAGAGTAGGGCTGAACAATGGAACAGGACGTTCACTGGCTCAGTGTCTCTTCTCCCTAGGAGAGTTCCATTCTCTGACACATGCATGGCTATCCCAGACAAAGGGAATAAAAAGCAGTGGTAGCACCCATTCATAAAATTGCTGGGTTCAAGGAAAGCGGCTCTTACAAAACATGGCTATTTCATTTCCGGGGTTGTATAAACCAAGAGTCTGACAGAGATTTATACTCCTGGTTGACCAAAATTTGAGAGGATAAAAAAAAAAGGAAACTCTTGTGAGTTCTTGTGAGAAAAAACAAATGGTTTCCAGTAAAATCAGATGTGATTATTCTAATATATGAATATCTGAATGGTCACAACTGGTTTAGTCACACCCAAGCCACAACAGACCTCCTCTCACACTATTAAATATTTTTTTTAAAAAAAGAAACCATAAGAGAGACAATTTCTGGAAAAAAAATTAAATGTAATAAACCATGATGGAAAATGCATTTCTAAACAAAACACTTCAATCCATGGAGAAATGTGTCTTCAATTACATCTCAAGTTAGCATGCCAACTGGCATCTGTAAGTCTTATGTTTTCTACAGAGCCTCAGTTCTGGAAAACCTGAAGAGTTGTAGCAAAAGCACATGAAAAACACTGTGACCTTTAAACATGATAATATAGGAAGTAAGGGAGGATAAAAAGGAAAAATACATGAATAGTGTCTTTTCCTTAGAGCAAGGATGATTTTTTCTTAAAAACATGACAACCAAATATCTTCTGACAATGAATATGCTAGTTTTGTTACTAGGAATTCACATGAGCCCAAAATGATCAAAATGAATCTGAAGTTAGCAAGCAGTCTACATACATGACATATTGGACAAAAACAATATTAGGTCTGATAAAAATGTATCCCTTTAAAATGATGTATCAGAGACTTGTGAAAGAATTATCACAGGGACTTTGTAGATGGTCCAAATGTAGCTCTTATAATTCTGAATTCATATTAACATGGCAAAAGTATGCATAAAATTATTTTATCCCATGTAATTCTCCAGGCGGCCTCCAACCCATTTTATGCTGCACTCAAACTGATTTTATAGTTTTCTTTCTCTCTTTCTTTCTTTCTTTCTTCTTTCTTTCTTTCTTCTTTCTTTTGTTCTTCCAAAGCACCATTGTTTTTTCTCTTCAATCAACATAATTTTATTGATCATCTACTATAGGCATGGTTCTAAGTTCAGGGGAAACATCAGGGAATCAAACAAACAAAATCTCCTGCCCCTTTTGAGCTAATGTTCTAGGTAGGAGAAGACATGAAATATATAAATATGTAAAATATTTAATATGTCAAATAGTGGTAAGTACTATACAGCACAAGCAGGGAAGATGAGCGAGTTGAAGGGAAAGGACTGTAATATGTGGATTTAATATGTGGAAGGATTTAATCTGTGGTGGGTAAACTTAGGATATTTAAAGCCAAACTTAGGATATTTAAGCAAAAACCTGAAGGATTTGAGGAAATGAGCCAAGTGGATATATGTGGAAAAAACATTTCGGGCAGAGGCAATAGTGCAATACCCTGGGAAAATAGCATACTTGACATATTCAGCAGCAAGGAGATCAGGAGGAACGGAGAGGAGTATTGGAAGGGGAAGGCTATAGGACGGGACATAAGGGGTAGTGTGGAGCATGAGAGACTCTAGGGAAATAGAGTTTTGACTTTAAGTGGTATGGAAAGCCACTTCAGAGGGGAGGATAGGAAAAAGTGAAAGAAGCAATTGATAAGGGGCAAAATGAGATCGAGGATAATGGTAGATGTGATGAGAAGTTGTCAGATTATGCATGTATTCTGAAAACAGAGCCAAAAGGATTTGGGGATAGATTGAAAGAAGAAAAGTAGAGGAAGTTAGGGAAGAACCGAAAGTATCTATTGCTTTGGCCTGAGCAACTGAAAAGATGAAACTAGTTTACTGAGACAGGGCAGTCTACAGAAGCACCAGAACTAGGAGAAGAGGGGTGCACATATCTAGAGTTTGAGTTTGGACAGGCTGAGACTCAAAAGACTCTATACTTTCACATGGAGATGGCAAAAGGGCCTCTGGACCCAGGAGTCTGTCATCAAAGGCGAGGTATAAATCAGAGACAAGATCTGGAAGTCAACAGCATATAGAAGTGATCTAAAGGTAGGAAGGGGGAACACCAAGAGATTGTGTTAATAGAAAAAAGAAGGGGTTCAAAAAGTGAGCCTCGGTTCATGGAATGGTCTGGTCCTGAGTACATGGGCTGGGCATGTGCTCAGCCCACACCTACTGCCTACAGCCAAAACTACTATGCACGCTTTTCATGCCTTTCTGTACTTTTTAAAAATATATAACTTTATAATGATTTTTAGGATTGAAAAAATGCCTCCTCTGTATGTATTTGTATGTATTTGTATGTATGAGTATAAAATACTTGTATTTTATACTACAAGTCCAGCTAAAGTCATAACACAAATCTCATTTATTTACCAAGTTTTAAACATATTACTAGTATGTCGGAATTCTCTCTGCACATTTTGCTCTGTTTGTATGTTTCTCACAGTGAGTGGTAACCACTGTTCTACATTTTCTGCTAATAATTTTCTCACTGTTCCATAGGTTTTTCCTAAGAGTTTATTCCTAAACCATTGTTTCATTTGTACTCTTCTTGGATTTTAAATAAATACAATTATACTGTATTTACTCCTGTGACTATCTTTTATAATGTTTTATAAAAACATTACGTGTTTTAGAGCCATTCATACTGACATATATAGCTATAAACTCATCAATTTTCACTACTGTATACTGTTTAATGATGGAATGTACTGTGATTTATCCATTTGTTTTTTCCCAGCATTGGGCTTTTACGAACATTTCCGTAGAAACATCTCCTTATGCATTTTCTGGTATACATATAAAAGACTTCCTGAAAATAACCCTGGAGGTACATTTTTTGAGTTTGTGCTATGGATTCACACAACTTGACAATCCACTGACAAACAACTTTTTTCCAAGTGGTTGTACCGTTTGTATTTCCACCAATGTGAATGTGAATCCTCATTGTTTCATATTCTTGATAACACTGGAAGTTGCCAATTATTTAAAAAATGTTTGCTTAACCGATGTGTAATAGTGTTTTATTATTATTTATTCTATACTCCTATAGTTATTAATGATGTTTATAGTCTATTCACATTTTCTGTGAAATACCTGTTCATATCTTTTGCCCATCTTTATAAGGTTGTTTATCTTTTTTCTAATGGATTTGTCTGATTATTTAATTGTCCAAATATTTATAGTTTTACAGCTAGGTATATTACAATATCTTCTATAAGTCTTGACTTTGTCTTTTTATGAGATCTTTAGATGAAGTTCTTCATTTTAATGTTAGTTGAGCTTATTAAGCTTTATTTTATAGTTAGGGCATAAAAAATCTTACAGATCCCCAAATCAAAGTAATATTTTCATGAATATTGTCATTCTCAAAAATTAGACTAATTCACTCATTAGTCTACCTGAAAATGGTTTCTCTCTATGATGTTGAGTAGGTATTCAATTTTACTTTTCCATATAGAAAACAAATGTCCCTGCATCACCTACTGAAGAATCCATAATTACTGCTTTTATTTGCAATGCCCTCCCCAAATTTCTATAAAAGTGGATCTATTTTTCTATTCTGTTTTCTTCTCTTGGCCCTTTTTATCTATCATTAAATCAATACCACAAGGTAGTGTGCAAGTCTCTGTATTTGTGCATGTGTGTATGTGTGAAGCACAAACACGTGTGTGTATATATTTTAGGATATGTCTCTTCTTACTTCATATTTTATTCTTTTTCAGAAGTGTCTTGGCTATGTAAGCTTGAGAAGAATGTGTATTCTGGTGTTGACAGATTACATAGTCTATAGATGTTTATTATATTCAGATGGTTGATGGTACTGTTGAATTCAACTGTCCGTACCAATTTTCTACCTGCTGAATCCATCCTTCTCTGACAGAGGAGTGGTAAAAATCTCTGGCTGTAGTACTGCATTCATGTACTTCTTTTTACCATTCTATCATTTTTTTTTCCCTCATGCATTTTAACACTTTGTTCTTAACTATACCCACTTTAAGGATTATTATTTCATTTTGGAGAATTTGCCCTTTTTACCATAATGTAATGTCCTTCCTTAGCCCTGATAACTTTCCTTGATCTGAAGTCTATTCTGTCTGAAATTAATAATGATTACTCCCAGTGTTGTTTATTTTGTGAGAGAGCAAGAGAGAGAGAGAAAGAAGAAGAGAAAGAGAGAAATAAGCACCTTCAACAGGGTTTCATACCATGATCCTCCCCACCTCCGTTCTCCATCCTTTCCAGCCAGCCAGGGTTACAGATTTGCATGTGCTCCCTGACTTGTATGGATCAACCTAGGAATGAACCCCAGTATTCTACTTGGCTTCCAGCACTGCAGAGCATTATGCTACTCATATGCCACAATAGCTGGGCCTATTCTTTCGGTTACTACTAACATGGTATGTATTTCTTATATTTATTTAATCTATACATTTTGTATTTAAAGTAGTTTTCTTGGGGACAAGGTATGATCAGGTCTTGTTCTTGTTCTATTTTGACAATATCTTTTAGTTGATGCATTTAGAATGCAGACATCAAAGTGATTTTTGATAGTTGGATTAATATCTACCTTTTTCTTACTATTTTCTATCTATCTTTTTCTTTGTTTCTATTTTTGTTTTTCATTCTTTTTCTGCTTTCATTGATTTTAACAGAGCATTTTATTTTATTACATTTTCCCTCGATTAGCGTACCATACCACTCCATTATTTTTACATTTTATAGTAGTTGTCTTCAGTTTTATACGTTTTTTTCAGGGGTTTGTGTGTGGCTCTTTGTGCATGTGTTTTTGTCTGTGTGTGCTTACTGGCTAGAACACCACATACATGGAAACTGGTAGTAGACATCCTTTGTTTCCTCCCCGTTTTACAGGGAATGACTGTAATCTTTCCCCCCTCAATTATGAAATTTCCTTTAGGTTCTCCATAGATAATCTTTATCTGGATAAAGAAGTGTCTTTCTTTTTTTAGGTAGATAAGAATCTTTTCTTTTTTAAATCATGTAGATGTGAAAGTGTATCGTATGCTTTTTCTGTGTCTATTAAGTGGTTCATATAATTTTTGATCTACTTATATAGCAAATTGTATTACTTGATTTTGCTAGATTAAATCACGTTATATTTATATTCTTGCTATTTGTTTTGTCTTGCTTTGGTTTTGCCATAGGGCATGTACACTCTCCAGAGATGGAGAGAGAGGAAGAGAGAGAAGGTGAAAAATCACCTCCAGGGGGATAGCCACACTGCAATCCCTTCTCTTCCAGTCTCCTCTTGGGATTTTGGGCATGCTCACATGGACTCATGTGATTTTTAAGTTGTCTATTCCAGGACTCATGCCCCACAGTCAACCGTATAGGGTTCAGCACCTTAACTTCCACACCACCTACTAGCTCTATGATATTTTAATTTTCATGTATTGATGGCTCTGGCTTATTATTACTTTTCTTAGGATTGTTGCAGCTATAATCATAGGTGATTTTATTTATTTACTTATTTTTATCCATCACTGTCAAGTTTGGTATCGAAATTTCACTAGCTTTATTTACACTTGCAATAGATCAGACAATGACGATGGACAGTTATAAGGAACGTTTCCCTGAACACTTGATAGTGCTTACCTGTTAAAATCTATCTGGGCCATAGAGTTTTATTGTGCATGCATAGTCTACATTCGAGTTTTAAATTACATTCTCTAGTTTTCTTGACAATTACCTGAAACATTCTCTCCCTTTTATTACTAATATTATTATTATTATGTTTAGGCCTTTTTTCTTTTTTCCTTGGTTATTGGCATTATTGATCATCTGTATCATATTTTTGTTTTATACTTTACTGTTTTATATATATCATTTTGTAAAGTTTGTTTATTTATTTATTTATTTCTAGAGGGAAGCATCTTCAATAGGGTCTTGTGCTACACTCCTCCTTTCAGCCTTTCCAGTTAGCTAGAATCACAGAAATACTTGGCGTACACAGGTCAGTCTATGAACTGAACCCTGATCTTCTGTGTGGCTTTCAGCACTGCCAAGTGCTGGCCTACCACTGTGCCACCACAGCTGGAACTATTCATATCATTTTCTCTCTTTTATTTTCTCTGAGTTTTATCTTCTCAAATTAAATGATCACCATAGCTAGTTCAGACCTTTTTTTTTAAAGCATAGGTTTTAAAGCTTATAAATTATTCTACAGTACTGATTTAACTATTCCCTCACAGGTTTTGATGATGTCGTCTTTGGTTATAGTTCCTTTCTAAGTATTAGGTTAAACTTAATGAAATTGCCATTTTTGTAGGTCAAAAGTTGTTAAATGTCAGCAATTCTGTAGTTAAACTTTATATAGTCTAATTTCCACTATAATATCTTCATTTATCCAGGTGGAAATATGTTTCTTAATTTCCAAATATATAAGTTTTCCCCCAGTCAGCTTCCTGTTATTAATCTCAAGGAATTTTACTGTGCTAAGAGAAAGGTGGTCAACAAAACTATTCATTTGAAAATTTTATTAATTAGCTTTATGGCCCATTATGTGTGCTCCATTTTAGTAAATGTTCTGTTTGTGCTTAAAAAGAATTTTTATTCCGCATTTGCTGATCACATTATTCTATGTAAGTCCAACCAACAAAGCTGTTCATTATGTGGTTCAAATTTTCTGGATCTGTAGTTGTTATCATCTGCTTGCTCTATCAGTTTTTGAAAGAGGCATAATATATTCCATTACGTTGCATCTTTACATTTCTCCCCATAATGCCATTAGTTGTTTGTACTTTCATTCTGATGTTATGTTTTCAGTAGTTATAAGGGCGGAATACTAGTTATAACTAGTATTTAGTTAACTGAAGCTTTAATTTTTTTGTAATGATACTCTTAATCTCTTATTATATAGAAAACAATATATATTATTAGCACTACATGTTACTATATATTATCTTTTAGCTAGAATTTGCCATTAATTACTTTCAACCATTTTTTAACTTTAGCATACTGCTATGTATCTTGTAAACAATGTATATTTTGGATATTTGGACTAACAATCTTTGTTTTAAGCACAATTTTAATTTATTTACATTTTCTACAGCTATTGATATAATTGAATTTATTTTAAAATATCTAATTATTGGGTTATTTGTTTGTTCTATATTTTTTAATATTTCTTTTGCTCTCTTTTCTTGCCTTCCTTTGGATCATTTGAATATTGTTTTTATTTATCCTTCTTCCTAATTTAGAGAAATGTATGCTCTACTTTTATTCTAGAAATTTTAATGCATCTGTTAATTTCATTAAAGCTTAAATTTATTCAATATCTTTACTCTCCTTCTCCAAAATACAAGAGACTCAATATTTGCATACCAATTCCAAAGTTGTCTCCATCCAAGCCAGTCATAAAGAGTAAAAAACACAAGAGAACACACAGAAGAGACGTTTTTAAACTGGGCCTAAAAGAGGCACACAAAATTTGTTTGTCCATTGGCTGGAATCTAGTTACATACAGCTATAATTGCAAGTAAGGCTAGAAAATACAGTCTATGTGCCCAGGAAATCAAAATCTTGTATTTTGTTAAGTAGTTAGAAGTTCCTGATACACAGAGCCAGCAGATGGCGTAGGGGTTAAGGGCGCTGGACTCCCACATGGCCGACTGCAATTTGAGCCCTGGACCTGGCAGCTTGCTTTTTCGCTTTCCCCTCCTCTCCGGTCAAATTAAAAAATAATAATAACAAATAAAATTAAATAAATAAATAATTGTTATTAAAAAAAAAAGTTCCTGACTCTTGTCACACAATTCTCTTTCTCTTCTCCTATGAATATTTTTTGTATCATTTATCCTATCCTCTAATTCTCTTGATCTCTTTTTATATTTCAATTACTTTGTCTCTTTCTCTGTGCTGCATTCTGATTTCTTTCCCTTCAGATATATTCTCTATTTCATTAATTCTGTTTTCAGTGCTGTTTGCTGTTTCCTGTGCTGTTAAGATAATCCATTGAGATTTTCACATCAACTGTTCTGTTTTTAATTGCTAGAAATTATATTTGTCACCTTTTTAAGGTGACTTTTTATAATTTCTGCACCAAAAATATATTTTCAGTCTTGTTCTACTTATTTTAACCCAGTAGTCATATTCGTTATGAATAATTCCAATATGTTGAGTTTTTAATGATCTAATTACACCATCTTTGATTTCTACTGGCTTTTGTTCATGGCCTTCTTTCTTTGTGCATTGTTTATTGTGGATTAGAAGTAAATTCCCCCAGAGGTTTGTGTTTGTTCCTATTAGATGGGTTTTATTTTTCTTTCAGGTTTTCTTCTTCTTTTCTTTCTTTTCTTTTTTCTTTATTTTATTTTATTTTTGTTTGTATAATTTAAGTCCAAGGCATTAAGGCTACTAATGATTTTGGGGCTATCTTGAGATTATTATTCTTCAAGAAAATCTTTTTCTTCTTCCACTTGGAAGATTCAAAACAGTAGCTTTATGTGTAGTCTTCTACAGAAAAGACACAAGCAGTGAAGTAAATTTATTTATTTATTAGAGAGAGAGATTTTTGCCATAGGGCATGTGTACTCACTAGAAGACAGAGAGAGACAGAAAGTGAGAAATCACTCCCTGGGGAAATGGCCACCCCACAATTTCTTCTCCTCCATTCTCCTCTCAGGATTTTGGGCACACACGCACATGAATCCAGCGTGAGTTTTAAGTCACCAGGTCTGGGACTTGAACTGCAGTTGACTATGTGGGAGTACAGTGTTGTAACCATTACGTCATCTGCTGGTCCCAGAAGTATATTTATTTCTGTTAATTGTTCACCTTTACACTGTGGGATAGAACTTTTGTATCCCAGCTTAATCCTTGTGGTTGACATATCCAACTCTTCAAATTGTAGAAACCTATACTGGGATGTCTTTGTTCCCTATGTACTGTAAGTCCACTGAAACGGAAGCTCAGGTTCACCTTGTTTAGATTGCACTTAGGGCAGAAGCTGGTGTTAGTGTTCTGTTTGTCTCTTTGAGTTACTGAGTTACTGCTTTCATCTACTTTGGGGATTTAACTTCTTAACTGCTCACTGATACACATAAAAAATACATAATTTTTTTTCCTTCTTTTTTTCAGAAATTTATGTTTAATCACTGTACATCTTTAGAGCATCCAAAATGGTTTTTCCCAGTGTGAATACAGTCCTTATTAGTCGAGTCATAGATATTACCATGTACATTATCATCAACAGATGACCCATTTCTATTTGTTAAATGATTTCTTTCCCTGGAACCCCTGCCTCCCTCCCCTTGTTACCCACCCCTCCTATGCTATCTCTAGTATGTTTAGTTGCCCTCCCTGCTTTTATACCTTACAATCTCAGTTTATGCGACAGAGTGCAGAGTGCAGATACAACTGTTTTTAAATAAACTTTTCAACAGTTTTCTGTTTGTTTTCAGTAAGTGAGTCAGTCAATATTTTATCCACCTTCTAGAAAAAGTGGTTTCCTTTTTTTTTTTTTTTTTAGAGAGAGGTTTTTCGCTATAGGGCGCGTACACTCGACAGACAGACAGAGAGATAGAAAGCGAGAAATCACCCCCCAGAGGGGATGGTCACGCCGCAATCCCTTCTCCTCCATTCTCCTCTCGGGATCTTGGGCACACACGCACACACGCCCGGCGTGAGTTTTAAGCCACCGGGTCCCCGACGCGAACCGCGGTCGACTACGTGGGAGTCCAGCGACATAGTCATTACGCTAACTGCTGGTTCCGAAAGTGGTTTCCTTTTACTGGTTCCACTGGTGTTAGTTTATATGCAATTTCCTTTCAGAAGTCTCCCTGACTTCCCTTTGCTGAGTGTTCCCATAGCACCCAGCACATGCATGTTAATATTTACCACATAGCATTGTAATGTCTTTTCTTTTTTTTTGAGAGGTTTTTGCTATAGGGCATGTGTGCTCGCCAGAGAGACAGAGGGAGACAGAGAGACAGAAAGTGAGAAATCACCCCCCAAGGGGGATGGCCACGCTGCAATCCCTTCTCCTCCATTCTCCTCTTGGGATCTTGGGCACGCATGCACACGTGCCTGGCATAAGTTTAAGCCTCCGGGTCCAGGACTTGAACTGCGGTCAACTACATGAGAGTTCAGTGACATAGCCATTACACTAACTGCTGGTCCCTAGCATTGTAATGTCTTTCTTTCTGCCCTTTTTCATTTGCCAGAGGCAGTATGCATTATCCAGAGAGAGAGAGAGAGACAGAGAGAGAGAGAAGAGAGACAGAGAAATCACCCCCTCCATGGGGGCAATCATGCTGCAAGCCATTCTCTTCTATCCCTCTCTCCTGTTGAAATTTGCCACATACGTGCACATGTGCTTGGTGTGCTGTTCAAACCAGTAGTCAGGATTCAAACTGCATGCTCAGCCATGTGGGGTCTGGCTCTCTTATCCAGTAGGCCAAAGGGTCTGCCTGGCATTGTAATTTCTAGTTTGTCCATATTCCTGGTACACTCCGCATTTTGAGAGTCAGGTCTTGTTATCCATTTTCTCTCCACTGATAACCAGAATGATACTTAGGAAGCACTGAGTAAGTATTTGCTGAATTCCTGAATGCATATGTGAATTGGTTTCTTTTTTTCTACCTGCCTTATTATCTTCTGAGTAACCACCAGATATTTTCTAGTACTTTCTTCTTTTAAGATTGACCATCAGTTTTAGGATGGTTTGGCAATTAGATGGTAATTGGCATAACAGAAAATACAATGAACTTGGTAAATATTAAGTAAACAATTTCATGCTTAATATGTACTTTTGAAATGTAATAATAGTTATTGGTTAAATCATTTTCAGATGGCCTTTGAAATACTTCATGAATATTACGACAATCGGTTAACTAACACTTAAATGATATGGTTAATACTTTAGAGAAATCTCCAGAAAATCAAATAGTGCTCTACTTTCCCTACATCTTAATTTTATTATGCAATAGAGATTCCAGGAACCATGTACTCAAGCTGGGGTGGTAGTTATAGGGTGGTAGTTACTCTTTCCTGTGGCCAGCATTTTGTTCAGAAACATATGGTTATCCCTTTCACATGCTACTGGTCAGTCTTATTGCCATTTCTATCTCTCGTATGGCTTGTTTCTGTTCACCTTCCTCTTTAGAGCTTTTGCTTCCTTCCAAGTCCTTCGAGAGGTTATTAGTAAAGTTCCACCCAGCCATTTTAGTCATCCTCCGGTGAATGCTGTTTTCAGAAGATTAGAGACCAGAATGTCCTGATTAAACACTTAATTAGACATAATAAAAAATATTGCCGGTTTTAAATAATTGATTCATTCATTAGTTTAATATGTTAATGACAGAGTCCTGAGAAAAGGAAATGGAATAAAATTTACCCTCTGAGAAAATGGGTTGAGATTAGATTTTTACACTAAGATTTTTCAGAGTAAATTACCAGCTCCCAATAGATGAAAGCTATTAATAGTACTTCATTGACTGTTTGCACCTCTAATGATTAAACTTTTTTGCAAATGATAGCACTCAGGCTTGACATTTTTGGTTAACTGTTAGAAACTGACATAGACCATGAGATATAATTGAAAGAGCCCTGAACTCAAAGCCAGATGGCTTGGGTGCAAATCACAGCCATCATTTCCTTATTGGGTCTTGGGAAAGCCTCCTGATCACTTTGCATCTTCACTTACCCTCTGTTAAGATATGAGAGAGAGATATTGTATGTCTCCACTTAACACACTGACTGTCCACATTCTGTGATAAAGACTAAAAGTTTGGAAGACATAAAAGCATTGAAAGCAATTATAAACACTAGAGACAGTGTGGAAGGAGGGTTGGAGAGGGGAAGACTGTAGGGAAGGTAATTAGGAAGAAAAACTAGAGAGGTAAGACATTTGTGGGGCATAGAAATGTTTTATTACCTGATGATGATGGCATGCACAGTATTCTCAACTGGATTGGTCTGAGGTGTATTTCATGTTGGGTAAATTCTCTTTACAAGCTAAATGATGTACAGCAATTGAATGTATAAAAAATAAAAATTATAATAAAAAAGGTTAAAAAACCTCTCTAAAAGAAAAAACCGGAATTCAGATTCAGGTGATGTAGGCATGAGCTCACTACAGATTATTATCGTAAGCTTGTTTCTAATTTAGAGTTTATTTACATGCTAATATATGTAAAGCACTTTTGTTATTATCTATATATAAAGTAATTTGAATTTTTTTTTTTTAAAAAAAAGATGAAGACTGCAATTGTGGCCCAGACAACTGTTTGTCTCTAACAGCATACTTCATGGTGCAAACTGAGTACGAGGCCCTTGGTACATGTTTACTGAATTAATGAAACAAGAAGTTGGGTTAGGTGATATTTAAACAACATTCAATTTCAAAATTCCATGGCTTCCTCTGATAGTCACTTTTTGTAACTTTTCTTCCAAATTTTTAGACAAAATGAATTTTGGGGCCTGTGAACCAATAATATATAGATAGGTAAATAATGATAAATAGATGATAGAGTCATAGACAGATAATAGATAATTCTGATTTAACACCATACAGTTGTGGAAATAACCTCTTAGTTATTTCTACTGACTTCCAACCACTGGAACATTTTATAAGAAAATGTCAGAAGTAGCCACTTAGATCACAGGTCTTATCCTTTTCTGTCATTCAGTATTAGAGATGTAAGAAAATGGCAGGATAGGACTGTTACAGGTCTATGTATTGGCAAAGTGCATGAAGTATTTATACTGTTACATAAATGAAGCAATTTGCAGAGATTGTCGATAATGTAATCTCATAACATAATCTCATTTTTATAAGCAGTAGAAAGAATTTTAATCATACATACATATTGCATCAGCCTGATTGGGGGAGGGGGAAGTTATACATTTTTATAAGCTTAGGAAAACAAGAGTAATTGACTACCCAACAAATTGCTGACATCGGTTCCCAGGGGTGGGATGGTGAGTGTTCGAGGTGGTGAGAATGGCAATGAGATAAGAAATGGAGGAGATGATTGTCTATTTCTCCATCCACTTCTATGTTGCTTGGCTTGTTTTAAAATTATAATTTGCAGTGAGTTACCCTGTTAAATTAAGAAGTGCACAGCATATGGTTGATACCCAAATTTTACTTGTTCTGCTAGCATTCAAATAACTGTTGATGTAGAGGAAGTCTTTACACTGGCCTTCAATGCCTCTCATATTCTTGCCCCTCAGCACCTCTGTGCCCTCATCTGTGAATCTCCCCATTCCTTCCTTTCCAACTACCTGGTTCTCCTTGACAGTCCACAAACATGCTAGGTTTGCTCCCCCTCACTGGCTCTTTGCACAGGCTGTTTCCTCTTCCTGGAGTTCTTTTCCTCCAGATAACCAAATGGCTCTCCGTATGTCTTCCAGATTTCTGTTCCAATGTTATCTTCTAGACCACTCTATATTATATCCCTCTTCCCTGGCTCTCTGTTTTCCATGGCACTTACTATTATCTGAAACCTATATATTTACTTGTCTAATTGCTCACTGTTTGATCTACCTACACTAGAAAATTTTCCATATCTTAGAAAGGATCCTGG
Source organism: Tupaia tana (assembly GCA_026018925.1). Lineage (NCBI taxonomy): Eukaryota > Metazoa > Chordata > Mammalia > Scandentia > Tupaiidae > Tupaia > Tupaia tana. The sequence continues at coordinate 167,677,472 of JAKSZU010000003.1, read as the reverse complement.
CACAGAGCTGGCACTCAGTGAATATAACTAATAAATACAAAGGCAAATAAAGCCATTCTCATGGAGCAATCTAGTGCTGATTGGGGCATGTATGCTGACCTGCACTACTGACATGAATTTTTCCAAGGAGGAAACAGAAACAAATAACATTAAACCAAATTTTCCTTCTGCTTCTGGCTTCCAACATCAGGTGACATCACTCAGGTTACTCTGCAGACCTTGAAGTATCACCTCTTCCCTCTCACTTGGTGCTATTTACAGTTTCTTGGCCCACTAAACAGAATCAGACTAAGCAAAATCATGCCTTTCGGTGCATCTAATAATATAGCATGTACATTTATCTGATGTCTCCAACTCTTCTCAATAGTGTTTTAACATATCTGATATGGGACATAGATCAAAGAAAGATAATAAACAGTATATTCTCATTCCTTGACTCTTCAGTGAAATAGTATATCCCCAGCATTTCTGTGTCAATAAGTAAAAAAGTTTCACTTGCACTAAGATGCTCGAAGTTGCAAATTAAATGAAACACAACTCATTAGGCTTAAAAAATAATGGAGATTTATTGGCCCTCAGAATTGAACAGTATCAAGAAAAGGCAGCTTTATTTTTTACTTATTCAGAATCTCAGTAATGTCACCAAAGACCCAACTTCTTTCTTTTTGCTTGTAATACTCAATATCAGCTGCATCCTAATATCTACTTTTCTTACGGTAGTAGGATAATGGCCTCAAGAAATCAGAAATACAAGCCTCCTTGTTCAAATCCAGCAGAAGAGGTTCTCTCTGCCCAGTATTATATAATAATAGCACTAAGATATACCCTGAACCAACCTGATGGGAGGACGATGATGTTAAAGAGTGCTAATGATGACAATGTGAGGGAGGGGTGGATGTCAGTAGAACTGACAAATGAAGGTGATGATTCTAGCAACATTGAAATACACTTTTTCAAGAGAAGCCATTTTTTATTGCCAGTCTGGCCTTGATTTGTATCAAATGGTATGAAACATTCTCTCATTTCAATCTACCACTCCAATACTAATTTTGACAACAAAGCTATGGCTGACTATTTTTTCTTGCTTTAGATCAAAGGTTTAATGAATTCCTTTTTGTTTGTTTTGTTTTTGTTTTCAGTGAAACGGCAGCAAAGCTTGGGGATTTGTGTTGATTTGATCTGAGTAGACTCCCATCCATGCACTTCAGTTTGATGAAGGGTAATCCATGGAGTGCAGAAGCAAAACCGATGATTGAGTGTTTTCTCCAGTTTGCTTTCCTTTAGTTGCTGTTGTCCCAATTTCACTGCAAGCTTGATTTTTGGATTGATAATAATACAACTCTAACCTTATCTTCAGTTGAAAAAGCAGTGTATGTGCGTATATATATATATATATATATATATATATATATATACACATACATATATATATATAACCAACATTAATATTATGTAGATAATGCATTTATATTTCTAAACTCAAAAGAGCATTCACACACACATACACACAAATACACACCATTTACTTTACGTGAAAGACCCTGCCATTTTACTCTCAAGCTCAGGAAAATTGAAGGCACAAAGGCAAGTATGTGCTCAGTTCCACTCTGTAGAGGCTTGAGCTAAAGCATCGCCTGGAAAGCAAATGCAGTGACCTTTAAAGGAATTGAGAAGAAGCTATTTCCAGCACATTACTAAATGCTATATTTTAAAGGTTCTAACCTTATTTGCTACAAGTGTATAATACCAGGAAACCCTTGTGAGGGAAGGGTCTGCATTCATCACATGGCACAAGTCACTTACAGAAGAGATGGGGAAAGTTATTACTTTCCAACTTGCAGACACCAAAGTTCAACCCAGCTCCTTTTGTGGTTTGCTGCCTTAAATAAGGTTCAAGGATCACTTGAAGGATTACAGGCTTCTTGACCTAACAAAAATATAAAGTTTTTGCAAATAACAACAGTTCTATCATCATGCAGAGCAATTTATGACCAAGCACACACATGAACCACCTTTTACAGTTCATGCCAACTGGCAAAACTGACCCTGTTGTGTCTATGGCTCTAACTTTATTTACTCTTCCAGCTGATTAATAGTAGTGCTTGATCTGGGTGACCCAGAATCAAATAAAAAGAGTATGAGGAAGAAAATTACTCATTGTAAAAAAAAAAAAAAAAAAAAAAAAAAAAAAAAGTCCTAAAATATATTCTTTAAAATTGATGTTGAACTTCACTATGAAGGTTTGAAGAACTGTTTGCCCCCCTCAAAATAAAAGAAAAAATTGGGGTCATCTCCCTGATTATTTTGCATTTACTAGCTTTTACTATGTCAAATAGATACACACAGAGAGAAAAAAATCAGTCTTAATAATACTGGTAATACTGCTATACGTTTGCATGCTGCTTTACTAAACATTGGCATTTGTCCATACTTTCTATATTCTCAACCACATTATATTTTATAGATTGAAAGTAAGGATTTCTAGCAGGCAGCAAATTCTTTTCCCACCCCGATTTCATCACCCAGATCTATAAAGGAGTGAGTTGGCAATTGTCTCATGGGTATAGGATTTATAAATCAGTCAAGCCAATAAAACATCATCTGGGTGCCTACATGGTTAGTAATGTCTCCAGTTTACCTTAATGTGAAGTGAAGTGGTCAAACATTAATAAATGTTGGCTAATGAAGAATTTACTGACTTCTTGGTTATCTGTTTTTTTGTTTTGTTTTGTTTTTTTTTTTTTTTAATTTTGAATAGTAGAGTGAAGAATCCACTTCAATCTAGTTGGCATAAAAATACTCATTGCTGTTTATTGGTTTTCCATACTGAGAGTTAGTAGACTGAGTCTGCAAGCAGAAAACATCTATGTAGAGTCTATATGACATAATAGGTTTACAGGCTAGAGGTCTCTTAGTCAAGATTTCATCCTGGGCAGAAGACAATTGTGTGATAGTTTTGAAATCTCTTATAAACCAAAGCCGCAGGCCAAAAACAAAAACAAAAGCAGGAGCCTGTTGCGCTCAGAAGTAGCAATAAGTAAAACTGGGTAAAGAAAGGAAATGGGGTAGTGAAAGTGGCGTGCAAACTATACTCAGAAATTCGCTCAGCTTCACAAACAAATGTAAGAAAAGCTAGAAAACTAGCAATAAGATATTAAATCAAGAAGTCATTTAAACCTAAAGATTGTACCAGTGGTGCCCTAGTGACGTGGGCCATCACGGCTCCAAAAGGTCCTTGATTGAATTACAGGACGTCTGAGGTATTTCAGTAGGGTTTGACTTTTAATAGCATGATGTGTTCACACGAGTGTGCTTTAGGATTCTGTTGCTGAGATTCTCTAGAATGAAACAAAGTACACATTGATTTTAGATACGGAGATCTTAGTACTACTATAAATCAAAAAGTATTTCTGTAAGATAATTCCTGCAACCTAAGACATGATAAAACAAATCTGAGGAAGCTCATGCCTGTGAAATCTCTCATGCTGGCTCGTCCTAAATTATCTCAGGTTGCCGGTCAGGCATTTTTATATTGTCCCACTCTTTGTTCTGCCATCATCTCTAGAGAAAACTTCATGTATAAGATGGTTTATTTAATTCAAACTTAATAAAATATTCAAAATGATGGTATTAAAGAAAACACATGGCAGGGGCCTGCAGGTGGTGTGGTGGTTAAGTCACTGGATTCTCACATGGCCAACTACAGTTTGAGTCCCAGACTTGGTAGTTTTCTTCCTCATTTTCTCTCTCTCTCAGGTCAAATTAAATAATAATAATAAATAAATAAAATTCAATGAGATAATTCTTTAAAAAAAAAAAAAAAGAAAACACATGGCAAATGTCAGGCTTTCCCTCATATTCTCCTTTGGCAAAATGGATCATTGGGTTTCCCAAGGAAGACTGGAATGTGGTGTTTTCACTTGAACTTCAGGTTTCTAAAATTTAGCAGAAGAATATGTTTGCTTTTCTACCTATATGCTTGCTGAATATTAGCATGCAGGAATGCCCAAAAAATATGTCATTTCTACATTTCAGAGAGTAAGACCTCACTATCTCTCTATTATTCGCTAAACTAATAGTGGCTAAATAATTTATTGGGTGTTTCTAATATGCCAAACATCGTTCTAAATACTTGATGGGATCATTCATTTACTCTTCCAAATAATCTTTGGCAGTAGATATTATTTTATTTTTATTATTATTATTTTACCAGTAAGAAAACTGAAGTATAGAGAAGCTGAAAGATATGGCAATGTCACACAGCCAGTAAGTGGTAAAGCTGGGATTTGAACCCAATTTATCAATTTGAGTATTGACTACCTCACAGAGTTTTGTGAAGATTCAAATGTGCCTAACATATAGTACCAAATAAATATTAGGTATTACTTTTATTATTTGGGGTATTACATCTTGTTCGTATTGTCCTTTTTTTTTTTCTGACTAGGTGTTTATATACTATCTTAAAAGTTATGCCTTATGTATTCATTGTGCTTTTTCCTTGGCCTATCTTTTCAAAATACTTCAGAATTTGACACGATGCAAATGTATAATGTTTAGTCTAGCTGACAAGTAACTAAACCACTATGATGATAAATCTTATGTGTCAACTTAGCTGGGCCATGATGCCCAGATATTTGGGCAAATATTCTCAATGTTCTTGTAAGGATGTTTTTTGGATGAGATTAACATTTAAGCAAGTGGACTTTAAGTAAAGCAGATGGTCCTCTGTAATGTGGGCAGACCTCATCCATTCAGTTGGGTTGGTGGCATAGCAGTGACGAACTACTCAGGTGATACTGGATATTCAAGGTTACTGGTTCTGCTCCCCAGTTGACCTGTACATGCCCATAATCTTTGCTGGCTGAGAAGGCTGGAGGTTAGAGAGATCACAGAGGGAGACCCTGTAAGAAGTACTTATTTTTCTCTCTTTTTTCCCTTACTCTCATAAAAATAATAAACTATAAGGGGGGAGAAAAGAACAAAGACTGATCCTCCCTGAGAAAGAGGAATTCTGCCAGCACTCAGCTTTTGGAGCTGGACTGCAACATCAGCTCCTCTATGGATTCCCAGCCTGCCAGCCTGCCTCGCAGGATTTGGATTTGCTAGACACTGCAAACACATGAGCCGCTTCCTTCAACTAAATCTTTCTCTCATTTTCTTTTTTTCTCTCTGTCACTCTCTGTCACACACACACACACACACACACACACACACTGCCTATTGGCCTATTGGTTCTGTTACACTGGAGAATCCTAATATGCTCACTAACTGAATATCGAAAAGTTGCCTGTCCCCATGTGTAATATTCTCAACTGCACTGATCTGAGATGCATTTCATGTTGGGTAAGTTCTCTTTACAAGTCAAATGATGTATAGTGACCAAATGCTAAAAGAAAGAAGAAGAGAAGAAGGAGAAGAAAAGAGACCTGTCCCACAAGCAATTGCACCAGTTTATACCATTTCATCATTCCTCTTCATTTTTTTTTTCCTGAATTGTAAAAGTTACACAATCCCCCAATTTTTCCCAAAGGGGTGGACCTCTGAAGTCTCATTTGTTTGCTCTTACTCCTTTAAGGATTCAGTGTGCCTGCAAAGATCTTCAGGCTGCACTATGTCTGAGTTCAGAAATGCCAGCAGTGTGACCTGATTGCTCAAGGATGCAGCTTATTCCAGGACAATCCTCGTCATCCTAGGGATAAACCACACAGCAGGTGAGGACGGCTTAGCCCATCCACCTTCCCCACAGCTGACCGCAGCCCTCCTGTCAGCTGAAACCTGAGCTGTGATTGGTTAAATATCATGCCAGAGATTTTATGCCTAATTATTTAATTTCCCTAAGACTAATCTTAGAGAAAATAGTAGAAAAATACTATCAATAGCTTGCAAAAGGTAACCCTCTCACTCCATCTAAAGCAAATATAGCATTTCACTCAGTTCCACTTGTTAATCCCCTCGCGAGGATTTCCTTTTCATATGTTAAAGATTTCTCATAGGATGGGATGACGTGTTATGTTATAAACAGTTGGTGGGTCATTTGATACAGTTAGAAGTGAGTGGATTCCCCCCCTTTCATTTTCTCACTATTGTCACTTTTAAAAAACAAAACAAAAACAAAAAACTATACCCTCCAGGAAGCACAAGATGTAAAACCAATATGTTTGCCTTTCAATTAAAGGCTCTCAGCTTGAGTGCAACACCCCAACATCAATGAGAAGATTTTTCTGAGAACTGTGAAATTCGAGAATGGAGCTGAGAGGCTCACATGACTAAGGACTGACCTGCTAGTATTTCCATACAGGAATCCAGTTAATGAACTTTAATGTCCCTGGTGGCTCAGGACTGAAGCTTAGTCTACACTTTGTCACCTTGGGTGTGTCTTTTTTTCTGAAATCTTAATCTATCAAGACCTGTTTGAGGTGTAGCAATCAAAATGTTCACATGGATTTTAAATGTTCCTTTTTAAAAAAAGTCCTGGCCAATGGAACTAGGAAAATGGCACCACAGGTACAGTCCAAACTTCCTTTTTAAAAATAGAGGATAAAGAGACCAGCAGATGACATAATGGTTATGTCATTGGAGTCCCATGTAGTTGACTGCAGTTCAAGTCCTGGACCTGGTGGCTTAAAACTCATGCTGGGCACGTGTGCGTGCGTGCCCAAGATCCCGAGAGGAGAATAGAGGAGAAGGGATTGCGGTGTGGCCACCCCCCTGGGGGCTGATTTCATGCTTTCTGTCTCTCTCTCCCTGTCTTTCTGAGGAGCACATGCACCCTATAGCAAAAACCTCTCCAAAAAAATTAATTAAAAATTAATTGACAACTATTACTTAATAGTAGTCTCAGCTTACATTAATACTTACTGAGCATCAATCATTCTTCTAAGATTTTACTTACCTTATTATCATATGCAATAAGTTAAATACAGATAAAGAAACTGAGGCACAGAGAGAATATGTTCAGGTCAGCCCTATGGGGCAGTGGTGATGTGCTACTAAAGAAAAGCCGGATCCTCTATGGTGATCACAGTTCAAATCCCCAGCCTGGTCAGCCTGAAACATTCAAGGCATGTGCACTAATGCCCCAAACCCAACAGACTGGAGGATTGGGGGAAGGAGATCATGGCTTGACCAAACCCTACGGGGGATGCTTAACTCACTCTCTCTCTCCCTCTCTTATGCACATGCCCAAGACTCTACCATAAAAATAAATAAATAAATAAATAAATAAATAAATAAATAAATAAATAAATAAAGGAAGTGGTATGCCTACTACCAGTAAGTGGAGGAGCTAGAATTCAAGTATAGGCAATATGACTACAAAGTCCGTCCTCTTAACCACTATACTGTAGTACTATAAAGAAATTATTTTTAAAAGAATGTGAAAATTAATAATAGAGTCTGCATTTCCTGCTTAAATTTTAACTTGTAAACTGAAGCAAATTATCCACGTAATCTAAAATAGTTCTATGACAGAAATCAGGGAAAAGCAACAATGATGAAAAACAAAGCTTCCATCTTTTTATATAAGAGGGAACTTAGAAAAAATTGTGGGGAATGGAATTACAAGAATTACCTTTGGTGCAAAAAATTTTTTGAAATCAAGTGTAGAATTTCCTTCTCATAATATGCATTTTCCATGATCTTTTTAAAGATACCCCCCTGTATTCATTTGTGCTAACATTATAATGTTGGTTTAGAGGGAACCAATGGAGAAATTTAACCTTGAGCCGGTACAAGTTTCTCTGATGTGGGGGTCACTCCAAATAACTCAAATGAAGGCCCAAGTGCCTTGATATCTTGAACCCTCCCAGGCCTTTCCTCCTTCACTTTAACGATGTTCACTCTGTGTACTATAGAGGTTAGCGCTAAAGAGGTGCTGCAGCTTTGTACTTAAGAGGTCGAACTCTGGGGGCCAGCAGGTGTTGTGGTGGTTAAGGTGCCAGACTCCCACATAGCCGACTGTGGATCTAGTCCTGGACCCAGAAGTTTGAAAATTATACCAGGCATGTGTGCATGCATGCCTGAAATCCTGAGAAGAGAATGGGGAAGGGATTGCAGAATGGCCACCCCCTCCCCTTGAGTGATGATTTCTTACTTCCCTCTCTCTCTGTCTCTCTCTTTGTCTCTCTCCATCAAGCTCACACACTCTATGGGGGAAAACATGGTTGAATTCTGGAACCCCATTCAACTGTGAACTCAGAACGAATTAGGTGTGAGTCCTGGCTCTCCTGGCAGAGTGTACTTGCCAGGTTCTTCAATCATTCTAATCTCAGGTTCCTTATCTGAATAATGGGGAAAGAATTTCACCTAATAAAATCGTTATGAGAGAATATAAATGAGATGCTACATTTGAAGATGACACTAAGCCTAGGCCCATAGTAAATGCTCAAAAAACTGTTTGTTATTAGTGTAATATAATGTCACTCCATGCTAGTCAATAGTATCTCCCAGTTAGATTGTATGCCTGCAAGAAGGTGTCTAAGGTACTTTTCTGTAGTTACCTTTGTGCTTACTACATATGATGCTCAATAAATACATACTGGAAGACTGATTGGCAAGTAGAAAAAAAGCTGAGAGCTAAGTTCTCTACCTATAAAGACTAAAACCTAAAACAAAGACAGCAAATGAGTGGATTACCATTTGGTCTTTTCATCAGACTATTGTGATTCCTATGATCTGATTTCTTTTATAAATCACAGAAATAACTTTAGGAAACCTCAGACATCTTCATATAAGGTTAAATATTGAAAACAGAGCTGTGCATGAGCATTGAAAATATCCAGACAAACATATGTTGCAAACCTTTTGTAAAGCCCCGCCACAGCACCACGAGCCAAGCACGGCTGGAGTAACCTTCCAGCTGTGCACTCTGAGCACACACACGCATTTGTCAGGGGCTGTCCTCTGAGCACAGCTTGCAGACCTCGTCTCAAGAATGAGGTCACCACAGAGCGCCACATGGGCAGACGGACTGCAGAATAAGATGTGTCTGGGTACAGATGTGGAAGAAATTGGGACTAACAACCATAATGGAAACAGGAAATGAGAGTAAGGCCAGCCCAACTGCACAGTTGTTGAAAAAGCAAAACTTAGCCATGTGGTTTAATTTTCATCCTCCATCATGTTTACCACCTATTAGCCAACTTTACCAATAGATTAGGCTGTCACTAACAGCCTGAGTCAAGGGGGCTCTCAAAGATGCCCGTCAGACCCTTTTCCCACTTCAGTCAGTCTTTCTAATTTTCTCCCTGCATTCTAAATCAAAATATCACTAAAACTAAAGGGTCATCTTATTTAACTACTTCATTTGTAAAACTGTATTTTTTTCCCCTATCATGTGAAGCCATTACAGTGAACTTTATAAGACCTTTGAAGTGACTACACACATGCTCAATAAATACATATAGAAAGATTGATTAGAAAGTAGGACAAAAGCTGAGAACTACGTTCTCCACATTTATAGTCTAAAATTAAAAAAAGGAAAAAAGCCCTCAAATGAGTGAATTTCCATTTGGTCTTTTCAATAGTCTACTGCAAGTCCTATGATCTGATCATAGGATCCTTGGTATATACAACAAGAAACTAAAAAAAAAATGGGTTCTGTGATCATGAAAGAGCAAGCCCCTTCCCTTCTACCACAAACTAATGTGTCTTCATAGTACGCATGTATTCACAGGCTCACCTATATACATACATAAGCACAAACACACACTTAATAATTTAAATGTAAAGTTATTTTGAGAAAATCGTTGCCAAGTCTCTGGGCTAAGAGAACAGCAAATCCTGAATCTCTCAAGGTGGTTAGTTTACGCTTGCTGCTATGGTGTTATTGCCTCACTTCCCAAGAGTATATCCAAGGCAGTCTGCAGACCTGAACACTCTGAGTGCTCTCTGCCATTCTACCCTTGACCTCACATAGACCTTGATGTATTTTTGGCTGATGAGAAAAGTCACGCACAGCTAAGACATGTGGTCAGACAGAATTACCAGTCCTGTTACATGTTTAAGAGCATACATAAAATTGCTTTCTTTCTAAAATCTTTTATTTTACTCTTTTACATATACTGCTATATTTGAACATTGAGAAGTATTCTACACAGAACTTTTGCTAATTTTAAAATTGTCTGATTATTCCATTCTCTGAAAGTTTTAGACTCTGTGACATATCATCTAGTTGTAAAACCTCTTATGTTTTTCTCTCCTTGTTTCGTGTATATAAGGCCTGCTTTCGCAAATGAGGTAGATACAGGAAGATGTGAAACTTGGAGAAAATGTTTAGGAAGAAATCCATCTTTTTCTTAATTTGTTATTTTGAAACAAGAGAAGGAAGATAAGGTCTACTGAATTGATTATCAAGTAACACATCTATGTGTATCATAATTAAGTAGAATGTCTCAGATTTCATATTATCTGTGAAAGAGAAAAGTGTTCAGACTAGAAAGGTAAGTAAGGACAAGTTTAGGTAAGAAAAGAGCTTACGTCAAGAGAGAAAAACATTAGACTAGCAAATTGGAAGGAATGAGTTAACTCCTGTGGTCCAAAAGATATGTGCTCAAGATAAAATTACTGAACTCTTTAGAAAACCACAATGCATAGAGAAGACCTTAGAAAGGGGGACTAAAGAGTTTATCTAACACAAACTCAATACATTATAGCCCATCTTTTGGTAATTTATTAACAAATACATGTCAGGAACTTACTAGTGCCTGGAAGTACCTAGTATGTGTCTGGAATTGTGGCATCTTTTGCAGAAAACAAGGCAGATAAGTTTCCTGGATAAAGACGGTCTTCTAGTGGTAGAGACAGAAATTGAACAAATGGACAAATAAACATAAATTGGCAGCTACTGATAAATGCCAGGAAGAAAACTAAAGCAGACTAAGGGAATAGAATGTGACTTTGGGGAGATTGTATTTTAATACAATAATGAAACATGGACTTTCTGAGTAGGTGACATTTGAGCATGAATGAATTGAGGAAACAGCCAAACAAGGAGGGAAGGAGGAACATTTCGGGCATAAGAGACAGCACGTTCAAGAGTATTGAATAAGACAGCAGCTTGCTGTGTTCCACAGAAACAGAACTTGCTTCACTGTAATAACCCTTTTACTCTATAATAACCCTCTTACTATCTCTGTGTATCTTACAATATCATGTTACATATAGTGAATATATACAATAAAAGTTTATTTTAAAACAAGAGGCCCAGCTGCAGGGGCCTCAAGTCATATGAGAAGTCCTGGGGTTCAGATCCCAAGGTGATCTAACACTCAGGGCATGCCTACTGTATATGCATGATCATGGCTGGGTAAGAGGACTGCAGTATGGTGATACCTGTTGCAGAGGGGGGAGGTCCCTCTCTCTGTCCGTCTGTCTGTCTTGCTCTCATAAGAAGGAAATAAAGGAAGGAGGGGAGGGAGGAGAGAAAGAAGACCCAAGTGGCTGGAGCAGAGTAAAGAATGAGGAATAAAGTGGGATACATAAGGAAGACTCAGGTTAAGGAGGATTATGTAAGCCACAGCAAAGAACACTGGATTTTGTCTGAGTGTGAACTGGAAGTTCCTGAAGAGTTTTGAATAGGAAGTGTCATAATCAGATTTACAATTCAACAGATTGCTTTGTCCACGTGTGGAGAATATACTGCATAGTATCCAAAACAGGACATTTTGAGAAACGTTAAGAGGCTACTTTATCAGCCCTGGAGAGAAATGAAGATAACTAAGGCTAAATGGTCATGGCAGAGGTGAAGATACTATTTGAAGAAGAGCAGATGGTACATGTCAATGGTTTGATTAAGAGGAAGGAGCCCAGGTATTGACTGGAGCAATTGTACACATTGTGGGTTAGTTTGATGGAAACGATCAGTGAAGAAGCAAAATAGGGAACAGGATGGAACATCAGAAGTTGTGTCGAGACTATTAACTATATAGTACAATTGCTAAAAAGTCAAATCAGAGTTTTGATTATATTGGTAGACATGCACTATCCGGATCAAACGCTATAATACATCCTCTCTCAGGCATAGCTTACCTACATGTTATCTATTCTTTTTTTTTTTTTTTTTTTTTTTCTTTTCTGGAGAGGTTTTTGCTATAGGGCACATGTGCTCGCCAGAAAGACAGAGAGAGGCAGAGAAACAGAAAGCAAGAAATCACCCCCCAGGGGGGATGGCCACACCGTAATCCCTTCTCCTCCATTCTCCTCTTGGGATCCTGGGCACGCACGCACACATGCCCAGTGTGAGCTTAAGCCAACAGGTCTGGAACTCGAACCACAGTTGTCTACATGGGAGTCCAACGACATAGCCATTGCTGGTCCCCAACGTGTTATATATTCTGTTCAGTACTGGGCCTGATATTTTAAGAGGGATATTGACAAAGAGAATCACACTTAGAGGATGGAGTTCAGGAATAAGGAAGGGTTCACCTGGCAAATGCTAGAGGAAACTGGGAACTAGAGAAGAGAAGAGCTTTTTCTTGGAAAAACTAAATGGACCACATGGTAGTTGTCTTCAAATGTTTAAAGAATTTTAAACTATCATGTGTGACTCCAACAGGCATCTGTGTACAGGAAGTCAAGGCTTTCTATCAATTAGACAGCTGTTTCCGGAGAGATTGACCAAGCATTCCTCAGGGTGCATCAAAGATTGGGCTGGAACGTGATATCAAGTGCCATCCCCTGCAAGGGTCCTAGGACTCTCCATGCAAACTTTTTCTGGGTAATAACTAACCATTCTGATTTTTGTTTATATATTTCTCAAGAGAGAGAGACAACATACTCTCACCAAGGTCTTGATGCCACAATTCACTAACAACTTTTAACCAGCTCCAGTCACAGGCAAGTGTGTGTCCCATGCACTCTGTGAGATCTCTAAACTTCAACTTGAAGCTTCCTGTGTGGGGTTGCCTCACAGTGTTCCCCCCCACACTCCTGCCACTGTCTAGCCTCTTGATCTATTTTTAAAGTCTCTAATAGGGTAGATAGTTGATGCTCAAAATATGCTTAGCAATTCACCTTTTTGAATGTCTAGGCATTCTTACCTAGCTAATGAAAACATTTTGAATAGTTCTTTGTTGTTTTTATTAGTGTAGGGCTGGTCATGTGACATCTGTATTCTGCACCAAAAAAAAAAAAAAAAAAGAATCAATTCCTTCGGTCGTTAATAATAATCAAGGTAATCAAGGAGAATACAGAATCTTAATGAGTCATTGGTAAATACCTTCTGCTTTTTAAAAAGAACTGAATAGAGGGACTACCTGGTGGAGTGAGAAGAGGACACACGTTCCAGGCAGACACACTTCCCAGAGATCTTGAACACTCGTATTTCAAATGATTGCAGGAAGGCTAAAGTGAGACGACTCATGCAAAGCACTTCACAGAGTGCCTGGACCTCGATAGATGGTTGCTGTTATTTTATCACTATAATTATTCACAAATGTCAAGTCATTTCTGTATGTTGAGCTTTCTGAGCTTTGGTTTAAGGATCTCCAGAAAGATGGGGTGGGCCTTTCCAGGGCCTTCATTTCATAATGTTTAGAGCGTAGTACTGAGTTCCCTGATGGATCATCTATAAAATGAAAGCTTAAGATGACCTTTAAATTCTTCCAGCTCTCATAGACAAAGTTTCTATGAGATTTACCACCATGGAGGATATATTTTGTTTAATATGCTGAAGCTCAAAAATTAGAATTAAAACTAAATTTTAGTGAAAGTGGTTGACTATGATACAACAATGTGAAAGTAAATTAACTTTATACTGGTTAGAAAATATCATGAAAAAATATGACATTTAGAAAAGCAAAACCCATAAACCATTTGAAAGCAATTCTAATAAGACATGCAAGAGGTCTACATAAAGAAAACTTTGAATAGTTCTTGAAAAATAAAAACTAATTGTTGAATAATTGGATATATAATTTATCAAATGGTAAAACTAAATGCTATAATCTTATTACTTATTTACAAATTGACTTGTTTAAAATATATCTTAATAAAACTTCAAGGGTTGTTCCTTTTAGCATGCTTTAAAAATATATATCAAAAGTGCATATGGAAGAATATATTTTAAATATATTCTGAAAATGAATAGAAATGAGAAAAGATTGATATAATACCATAGACTTTTTATTTTACTGCATGCACAAACTAAGTTCTTAATATACCCAAGACTAAATTTAAAGTCCAAACTTTAAAACTAGAAAAAAAAAAGGAGTGGGGATGAAAGTCTGTCACCTCTCTAGCAGGAAAGGACCTTAAGAAAAGAAAGAATGCAAATAAACTGATTAGAATATTGATCGAGCACATATAAGTTTACATTATTTTCCAATTAGAGTAATATAAACCAATTAAAATGCAAGAATATGACAGAAATTCAATATTCAATATATTAAAAACTCATTCAAAGATTGTTTTATTTCAGGTGTCTAAGAGGCAGAAGAATAAGCAGGATTACAAATGGGAGGATCTGAGGGTCAGCAGGTGGCATGGAGGTTAAAGCAGCTGGATTCCACATGGCCTACTGCACAGTTTGAGTCCCAGACCCAGCGGCTTTAAAAACACATCAGATGCTTGTGTGTGTCTGTGTGTGCCCAGAATCCTCAGGGGAGAATGGAGAAGGGATTGTAGTATGACAAACCCCACTGAGGGGTGATTTCTCACTCTCTCTCTCTCTCTCTCTCTCTCTCTCTGGTAAGTGCATGCATCCTATTGATAACAAACAGAATTGGGAAGATTTCTATTAGGTATAAAGCATCAGTTTTCTGGAGGTGCCATAACAAAATACCATAGTATGGGTGACTTAAACATCAGAAATTTATTACCTTCAAGATCTGGAAGCTGGAAGTTGGAAGTTACAGTGTCAGCAGATTGGTTCCTTCTGAAGGCTGTGAAGGAGAATTTGTTCCATACATTCCCAGCTTCTGGTGATTTCAGACATTTGTTGGTTTGTAGATGGTGATCACTCTAAATCTCTGCACAGTGTTCTTTATAAGAGGAAATCAATCATAATTGAATTGGAGCACATCCTACACGTGTATCACCTCATGTTAATTTGTACACAATATTCTCAGGTACTAGAGGTAAGACTTCAATATTGGAACTTGGAGGAGACACAATGCAACTCATAACATTTCCTTTGAAAGGAAATGAGGAGGGTGCTGAGCAGATTAGAAGAGGTGATAGTGGGAGAGTAGACTGTGTAATGGTTACGTCACTGAACTCCCTCATAATCACCTGGGGTTCAAGTCTCAGACCTGGCTGCTTAAAACTCACGCTGGGTGCATTTGCATGCATGTGCAAAATCCTGAGAGGAGAATGGAAGAGACAGAATTGTGGAGTGGCCATCCCTCCTGGGGATGGGGGTAGTTCTCACTTTCTGTCTCTCGTCTCTCTCTGTCTCTCCGGCGAGTACACACATCCTATCGCAAAAATCACTCTTAAAAAAAAATAGGTGATAGTCTATGTTATAGTCTAAGGAAATATCAGAAAGCCATAGTGACCAAGTCAGCTGACAAAGCTGTTCTGTGTTTCCTAAGAATTGGTCTGCCTCAACATCCTACCACACTCAGTCATGGCACATCTGTGGTATGGCTGTGGCATAAACAGGGCAGTAAATTTCAAAGTTCTGTATGAGCCCCACTCAGTCAATGGCATTGCAGTTGGCAGTCAGAGAGGCACCTTCTTGTGATTGCCATAATACCACAAAAGATAAATGGGTAGAGGGTAATTTACAAAGAAGGAAATATTAAAAGTTCAGCCTCACTAGCAATCACAAAGTACATTTTAAGTCAGAATGCCATTCTTAGAGTTATCACATTATCAAAGTAAGTGTTCTTCTCTAAAACTGGATGCTACTGTGGACAAAGTCAGTAAGTTATTATTAAAGCAAATTGGTACGACCATTTCAGAATGCAATTTAGCAAAGCAATGTCTTATATAATAAAACAACCACATGCTTTGATCTAGTAATTTGTTGTCTAGAAATATGTTCTGGGAAATGGTCAGAAATGCATGCAAAGATAGATGCACAAAGGTGATCATTATAGTATTTATCATTATAAAAGTTAGATGCAACCAGAGAGAAAGATTTAATCCCAAGGGAACCTAAAAGAAACATTGAAGCATTTACTAAGGGGTTAAGAGAAAGTTACCAAAAATTACACATCTGAAGAGATTGTAATGTTATAAGAAAAAAATTGAAACAAAATGTTCAGTTAACAATGATAACTTGTATTTCCATACATAGTTTGAACTTAACTATGTAATATATATATATAGATATATGCATAGAAAAAAATATCTGGAAAAAAGCATGTCAATACTTTAACCATGATTATTCCTGGGGAAGATTTTGCATGATTTCTCTTTTCTCCTTTTGTCTTCTCTGTATTTTCCAAAATAAGACTAAAATCAGCTATTTATTTGCACTAGAGTGGCAGCTCTTCCACAGGTGCAAAAGGAATAAGAATGAGCCAATGCCAGGAAATTTATGTGATAATAACAGAACTGAGGAAATTAGATGTTCTTTTTTTGTCAGTAATGTAAGAGCCAATGTGAAAGGATAAATACAACAGATAATTAGATGAGCCTTTGATTTCCTTCTATCCATGCGGTTCTTATTCAACATGGCCAAGGATAGCCCCAAGTTATCTAAAGCAATTGGCTTTAGATAAGCAACACCTCTTCAAACCACCTTCCACTTTACATGTAAGCCAAAAAAAAAAAAAAAAGTAATGATCCATTTCCAACAAGTCATTCCACATCTTAGAGGACAAAAACACCCTAAATGCATCTTTTCCTCGTCAGCCTCCCGGGGCTCATCCAATTATGTAATTTTCCCTGTTTGCCCATTTGCGTCCTGCTTGGGATGAAATGAGAACACTGGGGAGTGAGCCATTGCATAGGTACCTCCCTTTCAAATCCCCTTCCTTTCAAGCCTCATATCCACCCTCAAACAAAGCCACACTTCTTCTTTTTTAAGAAGGAATTCACAACACTAAAGCCACATCCACAGTGAAGAAATAGCATGTATACCTGGCTCAGTGACATTCTTTTTAGTGATTGGTTAGCTACTGCCACAGTTTTTATAACCTAGCTTGTCAGAATCTATAGTTCAAAGAAGATGCTGTATTTTGCAAATCAGGCAAATGGACAGAGAACCTCTTTAGTTTCCTTCCTTTTCCCAACAAGGAAAATGATCATGAAAAACGGATACAAGACCTTCCTTGCAAAATGTTCAGTTTAATTTTTAAAAGGAATTATTTATTTAATTTTATTTATTGTTATTATGATTTGAAATTTGCCATAGGGCATGTGTGCTCACTAGAGAAAGAGAGAGAGAGAGAAGAGAGAGAGAGAGAGAGAGAGAGAGAGAGAGAGAGAGAAAGGAAGACCCCAGATCTAGGATCAAAGAGCATGGTTGGCCATGTGGGAATCCAGTATTTCAACCACCATGCCACCTGCTGGCCCATGTCCAGTTTAATTTTTAACTTAAGTTGTTTAGAAGATTTTTCATGTATCTGACATGGAAGAATCCAATATAAGTTCAATTTTGGAGAAGAGGGATTAGGAAGAGAAGGAGAGATCCACCACTCATGAATAAGAGCTTGTGAACAAGCTTTAAAACTCTTGTATTGTTATGGTGGCTTGCCTCAGAAACTCCACATCCAAATATCTCCCAACCACATTACTCAAACAATTTCTCATCACATCTCTCCAACTCATTTCAATCTGTCAAGACCTCTTTACTTTTAAGTACTGCCGTCTCTCTGGAGTATTATTTCATTATTTCTTGGATTTGACAATAGCACCTTAGTTTGTCCCATCAACCTTTTCACTGGAAGGCAGTCAGCATATTTTAACAGACTTTACAGCCTGAAAGGGGGAAAAAGCCCATCCTAATGTCTGTTCCGAATTTGCTTGAGTTCTAGTCTGTGTATATTCCTCCTTTGTTCTGTCCTCTGTGTCAGATGGAAAGTAATCATCCTGCCTGAAATGTATCTATAGCCAAGGCTCCATGTAAATTACAGAAAGAGATGACAAATTTCATGGCCTGGTTATGGTAAAAATGGCAAATTTCACAGTTTGTCATGGATTAATAGAAAGGGAAAACAAACACAAATGAAGTCATCGCAATTGTTAGAAATAATTCCAGAGTGACTATTTGATGCGTTTAAACAATGGGATGGAATGCAGGCCGTTCAACATGCAACCCACGATTTTAAATTTAATCAAAGACCTTGTAGTTTTGTACTTAAACACCCTCCTGCTGAAGGTTGAGTCCAAACACACTTGCCTGAGCCCATAATGAGCAAGTCCTAAATTCCAAAAACCTGAATTTACTCTCCTTCAAAAAAAATAATAAAACATCCATGAAATATTTTCATGATGAACCACAGGCTGCAGATTTTTAGGGTTACTGGTGACATCATGATAGATGAGGAGATTCATCTAAATGTTTGAAAATGTTACCCAGCTCAGTTGATCCACCTGGAAAGTATCTTTAAAAGATTAAGGAACTGAGCTCATCTTCAGAGCTCATACTCTTTAGTTCTAGTTTCAACTTTTTTCCCTTTTTGCTCATTCTCAGTTCCTACTGCAACCTCATGAAAAATGTGTTGACCAGGGCTTCATTCACCATGGGATTCAGAGTAGGGTCTGAAGAAAGAATTGGATAATCCATCATCATCTTTTTAAATTCAGATTCCACAGCCAGGGCTTTAGGCCTGGCATTCCTGCGGCTTTGGTAACTGTTTCTCCACATTGTCTAAAGTCCTTCAAAAGAATTCCTCATTGTTGCAGAGCCTGAACAGTGTTTTTGTACTATACCTCATTTCTGTGTCTGTATTTTGCTTACAATTCATCTATTTCTTGGATCTTTACATCACATTTATGTCTAGGGTCTGGACGAAACAAATTCCGAGAAGATAACAGGATTACATGTAGTCAGATGATTCATTATAGCTGATATTTTTGAGTTATTTGCTATTTGCTAATCTAATCAACTCAGCTGTCAAAATTTTGTCTGAATAACTTCGTTTTTAAAGTTTTTATTTATTTATTTTGAGAGATAGAGAGACACCCCTAACAGGGTCTTCACACTGCAGTCCACTCCCAGTCTCCCAGCCAGGATCATGGGCACGTGTGTCCCCAGCATGTGCAGAGACACTGTGGAACACACCCCCGGGACCTTCCCAAATGGCTTCAGCATCACAGAACATTGCATTGCTGCTGTGCCTCCAAGGTTGACTATAGTCTGAATAATTCTTTTAACCACTTTAAATTCTTAGACAAAAATCAAGGCTCCTTAATAAAAGTACAGATGCTAACATATACAAATAAATACAGTTAAGAATAGAAAATAAACGATGACATTAGATACCTTTAAGCACTAAATACTTAGAGACTGTCCAAAACTCTGAAGTCAAATAGACATAGAGCTTTCTGAGAGGTTCATGTAAGAGAAGTATCATTCTAATTACCTAACAAAGAAGGCATAGTGTGTTTCTCATCTTTGCGCCTTAACAAACTACTGTGAGAAAAGCAATCACATTTAGCTTAAAAATTACAAGTAACATCTGAAAATAAGCAGCAAAATATAGTCAAGTAGGATGCCTTTTTTTTGAGAGATATTTTTTGCTACAATCATGTGTGCTCACCAGAGATACAGAGAGAGACAGAGAGATAAAACACAAGAAATCACCCCTCCAGGGGAGATGGCCATGCCACAATCCCTTCTCCTCCATTCTCCATTCAGGATCTTGGGCACTCATACATATGTGCCCGTCATGATTTTTAAGCCGTCAGGTCCAGGATTCAAACCATAATCAACTATGTGGGAGTCCAGCAACATAATCATTACACCATCTTCTGATCCCTAGGATGTCTATATTTTTAATCTATTAGGAGATTTTCAAGAATATTGAAGACAGAAAAATAGCTTTCACTTTGGCTTTAATCCTTTCAGTGTCTTAATGTCCAAATGCCTGTCCGACACTTTCACCCTATATGTCACCTTGTAATTTTGTCACCTTGTCCTTTTTCTTTGAGAGTGTATACTGTAAGTTCCTTTAGAATAGGGTATTCCATTTCTTGTCATCTGGGGAATATTGAGAATAATCCAGGGCCCTAAATTTTAGCTGGCTTGAGAGATACACTGAAAGCTTGCATCAAGGCCACCAGCTGAACAGCTTGCTAATTTAACTGTAGTCATTTGCAACAGGTCTTCCTAAATCATTGCTAAGGACTAAGTCTCCAGAGCTTCATGGAACATCCCCACTTAATATTCCCAGCACTGCCATAGAAAACAGTTTCATATGCAAATATAGCCACTCAGCTTTCTGATCATTGAAGCTCCACATTAAGGAAAGGCTGCTGGAACATCTGGTGTCCCATCAAGTTCCAAATATCACCATTAGTAAAGAGTAGGCTCAACATGGAGTGGGAGGATAAAGGCACTAGCCTCTGGCTGAGCCCCTCTTCCACATTGCTGCTGGAATCCGAAGAGTGTAGTCATTTGCTCTGAGTCTGTGACAAATGATATAGGTCCTGGCAGATAAGGCAGAACTTAAATCTAGACTAGTTTTAAGGTCACAGAGTTTCGAAAGGTTCGTGGCACTCAGAAAAGAAGGCAGCGCAGACCCTTTCGTATTAGGTTGTTGAAAACATCATGACATAGTTTTCTATGCAAGATGCCTCATGGCTTTCCTGACAACCTCATAATTCTTTACTATTTTCTCCATTTCCTCATTGCTTGACTTTTCTTAAAATATTGTCTTAATCTCAATCCTTGAAAATGAGATTTTAGTTTTTGATGGGGTAGGGGTGACAGGTGAAGGTGGGAAGTCAGGGGAAGGAGAACAATACCATGGAGCCAGTCTAGAGAAAGAATTCATGTTTCAAAAAAAAAAAAAAAAAATACAAAACAAAAACAAAATCAGAGGCTAAGATAAGCTGAGAGTTGAATTGAAAGCTGATACCTAAAGAACTCAAAGCAGTCCTCAGAGCAGTGGCAAAAGCCAGGGAAGTCAGAGGAGTAATAGAAAATAGAGTTCTTGAACTAGCAGTTGAAACCCTAATGGCTCAAAAGTTATACATTCAGTTCCAATGAGTATAGTTCCCATGTCAGTTTTTATATGCTTTCACTCAATATCAGCTTAAATCAGATGTTAAGACAAAAATCATAAAGTTAAAGAACAAAATTTTAAATGTGCATTGCCTTTTCTTGATGTGTCTTTCATCTTGGAGAAAAATGAGTCCTTCTTAAACTTACCCAGTGGAAGTTCAGACTCAATGTGGGTATTCTTGATTCGGGAGGCTGGCTTCCTTGACCTCTGTTCTTGACCCTATCTAGTGCACTAAGTTCAGGAACTGGCCCTATGTCTTTTTAACCTAGGAATCCCCACGTGGAGTTTTATGGCTGCATAAGAAGCAGGTCTTCTTGGTATTAGGCTAGGTGCACGTAGAAGTGGTAAAGATGTAGTTGCTACTCTTCAATGGAGGCTATTAAAGTTGAAAGGTGATATACTTGCAGACAGAAAATAGCCCTCTGCTGATACCTGTCAGGTATATCTCTCTCATTGCTCTTCAGTTAGCAGACCTTCCCAACTGACCGACTGATAAAACATCTCCAGGTACCCTGCTGCCAGAGCCATGGTGGCAATCAGAATACTACAGGTTCATGGTTAAGAGAATAAACTGTGAGATTTAATTAAGTCTAATAATGCAGACCTCGATTTGTCACTTATTATCTGTGTGGTGTTAACCACACTTAATCTTTTTAAAGATAAGTTTCCTAATTTGGCAGATGGACATCTTCAGGATGTATGTCTTAGTCAGGTAATTAAGGCTGGCTGCTATGATGATGACCTTTTGACCCAACAACAGCTGATTCCCTATTGCAGTGGGTCAGCCAGCTTTGTTCAAGGTAGGACTCAGCTTGCACCTAGTAAATGGTTCTGATTTGCAGCCCTCCACTGAATCCTCTGAATCTGCCCAGAAAAAAAAGAAAAGAAAGAGAGCAGAGGGTCTTATGAGAGGAATTTGTTTATAACCCAGGTCTGACCAGAACCAGACCCATAGCTCTACCTAGATTAGCTGGTACTGGGGAATGTGTCCAGGGAGAGGAGGGGAATCACAGAGATTGTTGAGCACTGTGAAGACAGTTTATCTGGTCAGTGCTCAGGATTTGTTGGACTGTGCATGGAGGTTCTTGAACGCTCTAAGCCAGTGAATGCAGAAATGTAACAGCAATTAGGAAGAAACTTCTTTATAGACAGGGAGTTGGCAAGGGATGGATGAAGCTATTTTTTTAAATTATCTATTTAATTTTATTTGTTCATTCATTTTTTAAATTTATTTATTTATTTTACAATTAAAGTATGAATTTATTTTGGTACAAAAACTTTTTGAAATTCATACATAGCTTTGCCATTACACATGTTTACATGAGCTTTTATTCTGAAACATTTTTTAATTAATTAATTTACATTCATTCCCTAAGCATTGTCACAGAATACAAAATGTGATTTCCCATTCAGAATATACTGCATAGTGGCTTAATCATGCATGTTATCATCAATAATTTTCCATTTCTAGTTTCAGGTATATATATATATATATATATATATATATATATATATATATATATATGTGTGTGTGTGTGTGTGTGTGTATATATATATATATATATATATAGAGAGAGAGAGAGAGAGAGAGAGACCTTAATTCTGACCCTCTGTCCTTTCCCACCCTCCTCCCATACTATCTCTGGTTTTCCATTCCTTTTCCCCCCACATACTGGTCACACAATTTTTTATATAATCTAATGACTTTCAATAGCAAGTATAGCTTGTAATTTCAAGAAAAGCAGTTTTAACTTTAATAAATCAAAGAAATGCTAAGGAACTTTGCTTAAAACTTGAAGCCAGGAAACAGGTTAGGATTCTATTCAAATAGGTACATGAACCTATCGACAGCTCAAGACAAGACAAAAATCCTTACAACTGGAAAACAAAGCCTAGAAGAAAATCAGCAATGTTTTAAGTCAAAAGTCATAAAATGCTATTTCACCAGTTCAGTCTCATGTACTTAATCTATTTTCTGTTGTGATTTGATCTTCCCCATTAAATTCTGGGATATAATATTCAACTCCAAACTTGTCCCTATGATTAAGTTGGCCATTTTTTTAGTTTTTGAACTCTTATTTCTGTGTGTCTGTATTTAATTTTCCTGGTATAGCACTCCCTTGAGAACTTCTTAAAGATCTGGTCTTATGATGGTAAATTCTTTCAGATTTTGATTATCTGAGAATGCTCTTGGATTTTCTTCCCATATGAAGGATAATCTTGCCAGGTACAGTATTCTTGGTTGAAATTGTTTTCCCTTAATATTTTGAATATGTTTTCCTATTCTTTCCTCACTCGCATTGTTTCCATTGAGAGGTCCTCTGTTAGCCTGATAGGATATCCTTTGTAGGTAACTTGCCTTTTCTCTCTTGCCAATCTTAGTATCTTGTCCTTGTCTGTGGTTTTGGTCAATCTGGCTATAATGTATCTTGGAGAAGATCTTCTTGGGTTGATTCTATTTGGGGTCCTTTGGATTTTTTGGGACTGGATCTTTGAGTGCCTCTCTAGGTTTGAAAAGTTTTCTTGCAGGATTTCATGGAATAGATTATCAATGCCCTTATGAGACTCTTAACCTTCTGGGATACCAAGTATACGGATGTTTGGACGTTTGATGGTTTCTAATATTTCTTGTATATTATTCTCATTTTGGGGGGCAATTTTCTCAGTCTTTGTGGTAAATTTTTCTAGGCCAGCAATTTTCTCTTCTACATCTGAGATTTTGTTTTCTTTGTGATCTAGTCTGTTTTTAATACCTTCAAGGGAGATTTTGACTTCCTGTATTATAGCCTTCACCTCTAACAGGTCCATTTGATTCTTTTTTAAAGTGTGTAATTCCTCATTTAGTACTTGCAAGAATTTCTTCACCTCCTGGAACTCATCAGCTCCTTTCTCCTGCCTCTTCCACAGTTCATTGACTCTCTTCTCTTCTATCTCTGTTAGCTTCATCATTATGAATATCCTAAATTCTTTACCAGACATTTCCGTGATTTCCATAGAACTGTCTGTGGATGAAGAGGAATTATTCTTTTCCCTTGAAGGAGAGGTATTTTCTTGCTTTCTGATATTTCTTATGGTCCTGTGGTGATTTCTAGTCATCTGATGGATGGTGTGTTCTTCCTAATTCTTGAAGTTCAATCTGAGTGCAGAAGGAGGTGATCTGGAATCTCTTTGCCATTATATTTTTATCCCTTTGTGCAGCAGATTCAGTGGATATTGAGGAATATGTTATCCCTAATAGTATTTGGATGTTTGGCTGTGTTTCTCTTAGGTCTGTCTAGAAAGACAGAGAATGGAGATTAAGGAGCAGAGTGAGGAGATAAAAGAAAAAGAAAAGGAAACAGAGAGAGAGAGAGAGAGAGAACCAAAGAACCAAAGAAACAGAGAGGAAAGGAAGAAAAAAATAAACAAACAACCAAAAATTTATTTTTTAAAAAAAGCAAAAAATAAAAAACCATGTGGCACAAATCACTAGTTCTCAGGAGCCATGGAGGAGTCTTCTTCTGAAGGCCTGCCCCTTGCCTCTCCTGGTTGGGAAACGGAAAGGGGATTATTAGCAAGATAAAGGCAGGGTTGAAAGCCAAGAGAATACTTTACCTTAAAATTTTTTAAAAAAGCAGGACCAGCAGTTGGCATAATGGCTATGTCACTGCATTCCCACGTAGTCGACTGCAGTTCGAGTCCCGGACCTGGTGGCATGTGCATGTGCCAAGCACATGCATGCCCACAATCTGAGGCAGGCTGAGGCTGAAGGTGGATTATGTGTGAAGACCCTGTTGGAATTGTTTACTGTCCTGTCTTTCTCTCATGCGCATGCACACATTTATGCAAGAAATAAATAAATGAACTAAAAAAAGTTAAAAAGGGGGAGGAGAATAAGTAATATAAGAAGAACTAGACCTAGAGGAAATTCTCAGGAAGTAATCACTAGGTCTCTCATATTTTAAAAGCCAAGAGATTTTACCACCAAGTTTAAAGAAAACCTGGTAGCTTGAGAACCATTCATGGCAAAGCACGTTTGTTCTATTCCCTAAGAATACTATATGTGTGTTATAAAAAGAAAACAGAACAGAATTACTGTGGATGCATAACAGCAGATCTTCATCATTCAGGTGACTACTTCTCAATTACTAGAGGTTCTGTAGATGAATGAAAATGTAATTCTGTTAAGTAGGACTTGATAACAAGCAAAATATGCAAAAGCTGATATGTACATATTACCCCACAGTTACATTTATTATATTTTACTTCAATTAGCTTCTCTCTTATATTAAAACATGATCATAGGTAATGGAATTTAATTAACTTTTATAGGTCTATCCCAACAAATAATGTATTTTATTTTTAATATATTTCTGAGAGCAGAAGCATTTACCTTTTTCTGTGGTATGTTATCCATAACCAAAATAACTTGTTTTCTCTAAAACCATTTCTTCCTCCTGAAAATCCTAATACTTACAATGTTTCCTCCTGCGCTGGTTATTTATCTTCTGTTTTTCGGTCCCACAGCCTGACCTCTGCTCTGCATTGCTTGGATTGGAAGCCTACAGACTACATTTCTCAAGCACGCTTGCCAGCTGCGTTCTTGTTCTACTCTACCAGTTGAAAGGACTACTGGAAGATTAGAAAACAGGAGGAAAGACAGAAGAGCACTGTTTTTTGTATTTTTGTTTTTTCTTTGCTACTGTTCCTGACAGTACAGCTGTGACTAAAAGTTTGTGGTGTTACGGTGGAAACAGGGGCAGGGGGACTTCAGTCTCTAGAGTTCGAAGCCTCCATACGTGCTCTGGTTACAGCTGAGGCCGTACCTTAGTGGCAGTTTCAGCAATGGGTTTAGGTCCTCTGCTCCAGTCCAAGGGCACCGGAAGCTCCCTTTGTCCATTAGATCAGGCTCAAAATGTTGAGGTCATTTATGACCATACCGCCTCTATGTTACATCTCAAGTATCTTTTTCTTCATACTATGTCATACATGTGTATTTCTTCATTCCCATTCTGATTTCTCCTGCCCCTATTAGTTCACTCTCAAATAGTTTTGTGGGCCCCTGCAATATTTTCCAGACACTGAAACTTGGGGATAGCGGGATTCAAATTTGAGTTCCTCCATTTACTTACTGTGTGGCTTTAAACAACATGTTTAATTCCTGTAAAATTCGGTTTCTTCATCCATATTAATAATTTTATAAAATTATATTTTTGAGCATATACCATGTACCTGGGATTTTGCCTAATCATTTTATGTATATTCTGTTTTAATACTTAGAACGGCCCCATAGGATGTGAGGATTAGTCTGTTCATTTTTTACAGATTGGAAAACAGAATTATGGAAGAGGTAAGTAATTTACTTAAGGTATTACTGCTAGTAAATGGAGACAATGGAAACTCAAGTTTTTCTGACTTCAAAGACCATCCTCTTAAGCTTATTTAAGTGAGGATCATAATATAGATATTAAAAGATTATTGGGATGATTAAATGAGATAAATAAAGCACTTGCTACAAGTCCAAAACATAGGGGCCAACAGGTGACATAGTGGTTAAGGCACTGGACTTCTATATGGCTCACCATGGTTCAAGTCTTAGACCCTGCTGCTCAAAACTCCTGCTGGGTGTGTGCACATGCATGTCCAAAATCCCAAGAGGAAAATGGAGGAGAAAGGACTGTGATGTGGTCATCCCCCTGGAGGGTGATTTCTCACTCTCTATCTCTGTATCTCACTCTGTCTCTTTAGTGAGCGCATGTGCCCTGTAGCCAAAAAAAGAAAAAATAAATAAATAAATAAAAAACCTCCCTCTCAAAAAAAAGAAAAAAACAGGACAAGCAGATGGTGTAATGGCTATGTCACTGGACTCCCATGTAGTCAACTGTGGTCGAGTCTCAGACCCAGTGGCTTAAACTCAAACCGGGCATGTGTATGTGTGCATGTCTAAGATCCCAAGAGGAGAATGGAGGAGAAGGGATTGCATTGTGACCATCCCCCCATGGGGGATGATTTCTCTCTTTCTGTCTCTCTGTCTCTCTCTGTTTTTCTGACTAACACATGCACCCAACACCTAATAAGTATTCAAAGAATGATAGATATTTTGCTCAAAAAGTGCTATAACATTACTTAAATCTTATATAATGTTGCATGAAGGAATTAATTACCCATCATATTCTGATTTAATTATCTTAACTCAAATGACTGGATGTTCATCCCCATAGAGATATATAAGAGAGTTAATGGGCAAACAGGATATTCTTTATGGTCATTTTTTTGCTGGAACATACAAGTTCTGTAGACAGACTCATCATGGTACTAAACATACCCTAATGTTTCCTTATGAATTGATTTTTTTTAATGTTAAAAGTATCCTTTTTCTTTGTATAAGCACATTCATGGTTGTCACCTAACGAAACTTAGACTTGGATTTTTTTTTTTAATTTTGCTATAAAGCATGTGTGATCCCTGGAGAGACAGAGAGACAGAGATAGAAAGTGAGAAATCACTGCCCCGGGGGGATGACTACACAGCAATTCCTTCTCTTCCATTCTCTTCTTGGGATTTTGGACATGAACGCATATGCAACTGGCGTGAGTTTTAAGCTGCTGGGCCTGGGACTCAAAACATGGTCAGCTACTTGGGAGTTAGCAACATAACTTTTACATCATCTACTGATCCATAGACTTGGATTTTTTTTAAATAATTATTTTTATTTAATTTTATTTATTCATTCATTTATTTAAATTTGACGAGAGACACACACAGAGAGAGAGGGAAAGTGAGAAAGCAAGCCGCCAGGTTCAGGACTCAAATAGTGGTCAGTCATGTGGGAGTACCCAGCACCTTAGCCATCATGCCACCTGCTGGTCCCCTAGACTTGGATTTTTAATGTGAACATTCATCATCAAAAGGATATTCAAAGGACTAGCAAGTGGCATGGTGGTTAAGGCAACTGGATCCCACTTGGCTGACTGCATGGTTTGAGTCCTGGACCTGGTGACTTGAAAAACACAGTGGGCATGTGTGTGTGCATGCCCAAAATCCCAACAGGAGAGTAGAAGAGAAAGGATTGCAGTATGGCCATCCTCCCTGGGGGTTGAATTCTCACATTTTCTCTCATATACATGTACACATGAGTGCACATGCCCTCTAGCAAAACTAAAGAAAAAAAATATTCAAGACAAGTGGAAATACCCAGTGTCAGGAAGCAAGAGACAGCCCATAGAGGTCGCCCAACTGAAGAGAAAAGAAGGAATCCTAAAGGCATGTCCCACCCAAGCTTAGGGTTAGAACATATATCTAACTAATTCTGTTTCAAATACAGACAATCTACCTTTTCAGGTACTTTAGCTTTATTCTTTGCTGGAACAATGGATTCACTTGTTTTAATAAGAATATTTTATAGCCAACTACATAAATAAATATGCAAAATTAGTAGCTAGCCATCTAAACAGAGCTTTTTGGTTTCCTTTAATACTTCTGGAGCATCATCTTCTACTCAAATAATTCTGTTCATTTTTAAAGCAATTTATCTCTTCATTTTTATGCCAACAGTGGACAGAGTTAGTTTCTCAGGAGTCGTCAAGATGTAGTACAAAAAAGAGTGGACAGGAGTCAGGAGCACAGGGGTCTGATGGTAACTAATGTTAAATACCTCTGTGAACTTTTTGGCCCTTTATTTTCCCATTTATACAATGGGACACACAGTTCTTTCCTGTGTAGAGATTGTATGAGTCTTTCTGATTTATTGCAAGGAATTAAAGAATACCCAAAGTCTAAATTTGACTACATTCCAAAATGCTGCCCCTGGGAACTGTAGTCTTAATACTTCCGCAGAATATTTAACTGACCAAAAGCTTTGAGCAAGTATGATGTGATACATAACTTTTTAATGTTCTGGAGGATACAGAGCCCAGTACCAGCCCTCAGGAATCTTATAGTCTAATTGGTGAAGGAAAACCATATACCAAAAGGAAAATCCAAGCACAAGGCAGAATACAGCATAAGTCAGCAGCAAAAATGCTAAGCAGACAATAGGGTGGAGAACAGTCATCGACCCTGAAGAGAGACTGTACCAGTTGAAGGAGAATTCAAGTGCAAGTTTCACAAAAGTGGAAAATGTAATAGAAGAGCAAGCAGATGAACCAGAAAATAGTTGGACCAGATAGCAAAGGCCCTTGAATGACAGTTAAAGGGAACTTGACTCCATTCACTATGCATTGTTAGGCTTTAAAGAAGAAAATTTCTAAAGCATTATACAATATTTCAACTGTGTTGTTTGTTACAACACAGATATGTTTAATACATCTGAATGAACTACTAAACTTTCAAAATTTGGTCTTTATCTCATTTAAATTAGATGAGTTGAACAGGTTCTCATAATCCCTAAGAGCTTTATTTCAAACATACAAGCTGCACTTACCGACAATTCCTTTAAGTGACTTTTGCTTCAACTGAGATATTTTGAGTTAATGTGAATAAAGATCAAAACCAGTAGCTAGTGGCAAAGTAAAAGCATCAAAGAATCTAGTCTCTAGAGATTAATTTTTCTCCTCATTTATTTTTATAACTAGACATCATTTCATAAGGGGCTATTAAACACTTACATACTTCTATACATAATGTTGCTTATTCATGTCTATGGTCTTACCATTAAGTTGAAACTCTCCTTTCATCCCAATAACACAACTGGTTATATTTTAGGAGATGACCATCCCAACAACCTGAGTGCCTAAAGGATATTTTATTGTTTTTGTAGTATTTAAAAGAAACAAACAAAAATCCAGCATTTGCCTCCAACAAAGGTTGGAAAGAGAAGAAATCTCTATCTATCAGCAGGAAACTTTGCTGTTTTCTCTACTGCATTAACTCCAATCATTTTCAAGAAAGAACATTTCAATACATTTTTCTGACAGGTAGGAAATTAACTACATACCAGAAGCTATTGAATTCAACTTTAACAGTATCAATAAACATTTCTGATTAAATTATGAAATTGATTTTATAATTTTGACCATTATGTTTTTACATCAATATCATCATATGACAGTAAATGTAGTTACTGCTTCCTTATTGATCTCAGACATGGCACTCTAAAGTACTCATTTGACTATATTACAAAATCAAACTTGATTTTCTCTAGTACTGCAGTAACTTCAGGTCATAATCTAGTCTGAAGAATCAAAATAGATGAATTATTCAGTTATTAAAAGATATATTTTTCCTTGGAGATAAAGGAACACTTTGGTCAAGCTATCCTTAATGGTTGTATTATAGGATATTTCTCCATGTGGGATTACTTTGTGTGGGTCTCACATAAATATACCATCACCTCCCAGCTTGTATGTTATCAATCATGTTTCTGGTGAGTAACATAAACACCACTTAGAGAGAAAGAAATGTTTATCCTTCCTATATAGGAATTCGACAAAAAACACAATGTTTCCATGACATGAAAACTTCATCTTGGTCTCACACCAGCCCAACCCATCAAAATAATATTAATATGTTGAACCATTGCCTTTCCCAGAAAAGCAACATGTCTTATGTGTCTTTAGATAACTTTTAAAAGCAATCCAAAAGATGCTTCACTGAGTTAATACAACACTGTGGATGCTCATTCCAGAGTCCGGCATTCTTGGGTAGGCCTTATAAGACATCATATATTTCCAGGTCTTTTGTTAGAAATCTTGACCTTTATCAAGAGTTGTGAAGTATACCTTCTTTAGGCCATAAATCATCCTGATGCAATGCAAAAAGCTCAACTTTGGGGAGGGGTGGAATGGGAAGAAGAAGAATCTAATGCTGGATAAAAGACGAGAAGAAGAACTGTATGTTAACTATGTAAGTCCAGAATAAAATGATAGTGTTTAAAATCGCAAAGGGAAAGATTTAGGTTAATTATGAAGACTTTTTACTAAAAGGATAGTTGGACCAGGGGAATCCAATACAAAGTTTGGATGTGGAAAAGTTTTCTAATAAAATTGAGGTAAGTCACTCTCATATTATTCCAATTTATGACACTTTGAAAGCAGGGACCAAGAGACCAGAATATGGACAGGATGATATTTAGATTTCTTTCCAGTTTTGGGTCTCTTTAAACCAAAGGTCATAGGCTATTACCATTAAAATTAGAATTTAACTTTTTCAAGTTTATTTATTTTATTTATCATAGAGAGCATATGTGTACTTGAGATGTTGAGAGAAAGAGAAAGAAGCTCTTTCAACAGGGTCTCATCATGCTGCAATCCCTTTTCTTTAACCCTTTAGCTTCAGTATCTCAAACACATGTGCACATACCCACAGTGTTTTCAAGTTCACCAAGGAATCCAGACTCACAGTTGGCATGTGGCTTTCAGCACTGCAGTTCAATTTGATACTGACTGTGCCACCAGACTCAACTTTTTTTTTTTTTTTTTTGAGAGGTTATTTTTTGCTATAGGGTGCATACGCTCGCCAGAAAGACAGGGAGAGACAGAGAGCTAGAAAGTGAGAAATCACCCCCAGGGGGGATGGCCACGCCGCAATCCCTTCTCCTCCATTCTCTCAGGATCTTGGGCACACACGCACATGAGCCTGGCGGAAATTTAAGCTACCGGATCCGGGACTTGAACCATAGTCGACTACATGGGAGTTCAATGACATAGCCATTACGCTAACTGCTGGTCCCAGACTCAACTTTTAATATAAAACTATGAGCAGCACTTTAACATATTTTTTTCTTGAGCGATTTCTGCTATAGGGTGCATGCTCTTGCCAGAGAAAGAGATGGAAGGCAAGAAATCATTCCCCAGGGGGTGGCCATGCCACAATCCCTTCTCCTCCATTCTCCTCTCAGGATTTTGAGCACATGTACACATGTACTTACTGTGAGTTTCAAGCCACCAGGTCTGAGACTCCAACAACTGTTGACCATGTGGGAGTCCAGTGCCTTAATCACTATGCCATACTTTTTTTTTTTTTATAAAAGTTCATCCATATATTCTATGAGTGAACATGACACAAAGAGAGTGAGATAGACAGCACTCCTAACATGGTCCCAATACCATCACCTCCAGCCAGGCTAGATCATGAGCACATGTGTACCAGGAATACTCAGGAAGGCCTCTGGATTCAAACTGGTAACCTTCCCATGTGGTTCTTACAGAGCATCATGTTTTACTGCTACACCACCATCCAGTCCCTTTCTTTTTTAACTATAAAAAAATATTGAGAGTTATAAAGAAAACAGGTTGTGTGACAATGAACAAGTCATGGTCCAATTTCTTCTGGGTTTTCTTGTTTGTAAAATAGAAGATACAGTGTTTCCCAGGGCTGAATAAGGATCAAATAAAATAATAAATGTGAAACGCTTTGAAAAGTAGAAAACATTCTCCCAAATGGAAGGGATTATTATTAGCTAAATGCATTACAGACCCCGAAGTATAAGGCAGTCTTAAACTCTCAGGCAAACAGCAGTCCAACAGGTGTCTTGAGTAAGAGTTGAGGTTGCATTTTGACTAACCCATGTGAAGTCCTTACATTATACAATGCAATGTGATACACCCAAACAGAGCCCCTTGGAACCACATTGGGCCTCTGGTTTCATGTTGTTATGATAGTGTTTTTCATTAATTTCAGTGACCTTTGTAATTCCTCATCTGAAGAATGGGGGGAAAGGACTACATGAGAAAGACTGGGGCAGAAGAGAGTGTGGATGCTAAGGCAAAAGGATTTTTATTTTTGCAAAGTAATGAATTTTTTTTAATTAGATCATTTAAATAGGCAGGTCATTGAAACTTGCCAAAGCATGTAATGAAATAGATAAGAACAAGTTTAGGGAAAAGATTTTGCTGTTTGGTTTGTTCCCCAAAGGAAATATCTGGCAGAATTTTATTCCTAGTTATTAATCTATCCTGTGGCTGATATCTTTACTTGGTTTTATTGTATAAATAAAGCAAGGAGTCAAATCTAATTCACTTGGCAATGTGTAATACAACTTCTATTAGAAAAGAAGGGAGTGGTGGGAGAAGTATTCTTTGAATACTGTTTTTTGTAGAAACCACTATTACAATTTTAAAAAAGAGAGAGAGAGAGAATTCTATTTGCAGAGAAAACACCAACCCAAGACAAATGTAAGGAAAGAGCCCTGGTTTGGACCTACTTGGTTTGAAAAGTGGTATTCAGTTCAGCATGACTAGCAAGATAACCAGGCAAATGATTCATCAGGCTCGTAACTCAGCAGGTGCATTGCTGTGCGCCCCGCCAAAGAACCATTCATGATTCGTTTCAAGCTGTGCTTTCTCTGTGTTGAAGATCAGGTGCTCAGGTTCCCTCCTATGGGTGCATCTCACTTCATTCTCTTCAATTCTACTGAAAAAATATTTATCAAAGACTCATTCTGTGCTACTAAGTGACACTAGCTGCTGGTGGGAATAAGAATGGAGGTGAGAAAAGAAGGATATGAAAAAAGAAGAAACTACCCTTGCACTGAAGATATGTGATCTGATTAGAAAACCTGCTTTTTCTTCATAAAAAAAAATTTTTAACTATAAAGCAGAGTACAATAAGACAAACCCAAAAACAAGGACACAGAATATAGCACTAAGCAAAAATAAATACAAAATAAATACACACTCCGAATCAAAATCTGATTTAATAATCAGATCAAATACACAGAATACACATACTATGATGGTCACTTTAGAGAATATCATTCATTTAGCATCTATAAAACACCAACTATGTAAACAGTACTATGGTAGATACTGGAGAATAGGTCATTTAAAGATATGAATTCTATCCTGGAAGAGCTAGATTCTCACAGAGAGCAAAAAACCACTATGGAGAAGGAAAAAAATATTTGTTCACAGTTGGTGAGAAATAAGACTCTCTATAAAGAAGAAACGCAATGTTATGCTACTTCTTGATTTAAAAAAATAGATCTAAATTACCTGACATTGCCCATAGTTACATCAACATGTATTTCTTGAGCCACTGAACTTGCAAGAGGCAGGAAGAAAAAGCCAGTCTATGCCCAAGGATAAATTTGTAATTCCAGGGCAAGACAGCCTTGACCTTCCAGCTGGCTCATGTGAAATGAGTTTGGACTGATTGTTTTCACCCATTTATTAACAGGAACTTGGGCATCTACGGAGGCAAGAAACCAAAATCTCCTCCAAAACTGAAGTGCCAACCAGCTGAACAGATGCTTGTTGTACATACTATTAAAGATCCAGGTATTTAGAAATAACAAGTTGGCTAGCTGACTTTTTCACTTTTCAGTTTAGTACTGACATTCCTTAGAAACAATCTGAAAAGGATTTGAGAGACTTTCCCCCTTACCTACTCTTTTGATTTCCACAATTTTAGGCTGCCATGGTCTACCACAGTCAGAAAGTAGGTGAATATACTACAATAAGATAGTTCAAGAAAAAGAGAGACCATATTCACACACAGCTTATTTTAGTATATGGTTTTAATTATTTTATTTTATTATTAGTCATCATTAATCCCTTATTGTGCCTAATTTATAAATTAGACTTTTTCATAGGTATGTGTGTACAGAAAAAACAGAACATATATTGGGTTTGATACTATTGTCAGTTTCAGGTACCCACAGTAGAACTTGGAATTAATTCCCTGTGGATAAGAGGAGAGTAGTTTATAAAGAGTCTGGAAAAGATCGTGGAAAATGTATAAAACTGTGCATGGATTTCAAAAAAAAAATTTTGCACCAAAATAAACTTGTATTAATTTTATTTTTCCACAATTTTTTGGAGTAAACACATGTCAAATTAAGTATATTGTTTATCAAGAGATCTAAAAATCTGCAGTTACATATTTAAATAAGCATATGTCTCTTGGGAACCCTCCAAAAATAGGCAAAGTCATATCTATGCCATCCTTGCTCTGGTCCAGACTGTGTTAGGCTCAGAGCATTATCAATAGCTATCTATTTGCAATGAGTGCTTATGGCCGAGGACAAAAACATAGGTTTACTCTTGGTTTATACCCCCTTCAATTGGGATGATTTTTGTAAAAGAGAGACCATGTTTTGTGCTTCACAATGTAGATTCCACCATGCAGAATATTCTCAAACATCAGTTGTGCTTGCCAATTCATTGTAGAGCTTCTAAAACCAATGAATGAGTCCCAGGAACCTGATAATAGGTATCAATTTAATACTTGTTTCATTTAGATGTTGCGAAGTTTCATGAGGTTAGAAAAAAGCACAACAGAAAGCAATTCTTCACTGAACTCACCTTCTGGACAAAGGCCGAGGGCCTATTTTCCCTTATATAAGCAGGTAACAAAGTACAATTTGGCCAAGCAAGATGTTCACAAAATTTGTCTTTTACTGTTTTATTTTTCTATATCTAGTCACCACAAACATTTTTAGTTATTATGCTAACCTTGTGTTGGCCTGCTTTCTATATATTAGCAAGGGGATAATGGCAGTTTGTAGAACAGAGAAGTCAGTCAGCTATGATTTCCAGGAGG
This sequence comes from Tupaia tana, assembly GCA_026018925.1. Lineage (NCBI taxonomy): Eukaryota > Metazoa > Chordata > Mammalia > Scandentia > Tupaiidae > Tupaia > Tupaia tana. The sequence continues at coordinate 167,641,893 of JAKSZU010000003.1, read as the reverse complement.
CTCAGCGCTTAAGATTTTAAGGTGTGTGGGCTCTCGCATTGTCCTGAAAGTGTTGGTCTTCACATTCAGCTTCCCCATATCTCCGCTCTCTCAGTGAAGGATATCTTGTCAGCCTCTTCCTTTTGTCTTGGGCGTCAGGATCCATTCACAGTAAGCCACATTCATTCACGCGGTCCTACATTTCTTACCTTCTTCAGGTTCTCTCTTTCCCATTTCTAAGAGTTCCCCTCATACCTGGTTTAATTATCACCCTTGGTTTTCTTGATTCCCCCAGTCTCTGATACTTAGTCTCCTCGTCTCTTGGATAATTTTTTTCACTGTTACAGTAGTTTCTGTTTCTCTTCAAGGCCAACAGTGACTCCCTAGTGACTCTGCTCTGCTTTTTGGATGGAAGCCTGGGGACAGTCAGCTTCGAGCTTCAACTTCAACGCTGGGTGTAACATGGCACACTCTTGTCATCCATAAGGCAAATCACTTGTGATTCTACCAGAATCAGAATCTTCTTATCTTCCCTCCCAAACCCCATCAATGCTAAACTAGCTTCTCCTAGCATTCCTTAAGAAATCAGCTGCCCTGTCTGTTTCCACTTTAAGCATCCATTATTACCCTCTATATCATAAAATCTTTATGTATGAAATAATTAAATGTTATCTGGAAGGAACTATGTAGTCCATCCTGCACACTTTGTAATTGGGGTCCCAGAGAACTGATACTGTGTCACCCAAAGTCCTCATAATATAGTATAATATTGACAAAGATCACAGAGCTAAGACTACTCAGAGACCAGAACCTATGCTTACCCCCTTCTGCTGCATGTTTTTATTGTTATACTATTGCCTTTCTCAGTCTTGCCGTCTCTCTTCCAAGAAACCTTGCATACGGGATACTGACATACCAGTTTTACCTCTTACAAGTCCTTAACATAAAGGCTACTAAAATGGATGATCAAATTCTTGGGTTCAATATTTAGACACCAAAATAAACATGATTTCTAGATCTTTCCTGGATCTGAATAGTTTCTAATCTTCTCAGTCACCCATCTGCCTGCCTTTTCTGGCAGTAACTAATGGTACTGGTCCTAGAGTGTATATCCTAGTGAGATACTCCAGTCGAGAAGGGCCCTATATCAAACACATTCGCAAAATACTGTTAGCACATCTGATTCCTGCCTTGGGAACTGATAATGTAAGTCAAAGGCTCTGAGAACGCTCTAATCAAAAAATGTTTTTTATTTTTGTTTAATTTTATATTTACCATGCCTGTTTAGTTATAGAATTCTATTCCTAACTATATACTGTTGAAATCTTGCAGAACACATTTTAGGGTAAAACAACTCTAAACCCCACTTCTCTATTTCTGTCTAGCTCTCTTACCATTGGTATATGTATACTGTCCCATGTTAACATTCCCATTCTGCAGACTATATTTTTATTTTAAGTTCCTACCATTACAGTATTAGGGCATGCTATGTCCAGGAAAAGCACTGAATGTGGATTCAAAACTGAGTTGAATCCCAGTTTTACCAATTGCATGAACAAATAGCTTTACTTTCTCTTAACGTCATTTCCTTCACTTTTAACCTCAGCATCCTCATTTCTGCTCTGCCTACGTCAGTATTACTGTGAGGATCAACAGAAATAATAGATGGGAAAGCATGGGATTCCCTTTAAAAGATGGTATGAATGTTTTAGAGGTGTTATGAGGAAAATGACAATATGACTAAAGCTCTTTCCCTAAGTAACATGTGTACATTAGTGTCAACATGTCCCATGGGAAGAAACGCTGGTCATTCCAGGTTTAATCTGTCAACTAAGCATTGGGAATTATGGCTAAAGAATCAGAAACAGAAAATAGCCTGTTGCGAAAGAAAAGAATAGTGGTAGAAACGTGGGGTGGGAGGCATGACAGGAGAGCTGGAGGAATCTAAACGCTCTCTGAGGAAGCAGAGCTCGTGTCTAACTTCAGGACAAGATCTTCCATGACCCAAGGACAGGGTTAAATGGTGCAGTCAGGAGCTAGGTGCCTGGCAGGGCCAAATTGTTGCTGAAACGGAAAGTTTAGGCACCAAGCAGCCCAGCCCCCTCCCCAGTATCCAGAAGACAGGAGCCCTAAGAGAACAGGTAGGGAACAGAGTCTTTTGTGAGACATGACAGAGATTTGTCCCTTTGCCCCAGAAGGAAGAGTGCAGATAGAACTGAATACCGGCAACTTAGAACCAAACGAGAGAAGTAGTACTTTTCTACCTATGGGCTTATCTGCCTGTATCCTTGTCTGCCAGGCTGATGGCCAGAAAAACATCTGTTATAAATTTTAATAGAGGCCTTCTGAACACATGATGCTGTAACCCAAAGGGGTGATGTCAATGTGGGGAAATTTAGAGATCACAGCCCGCCAGAAACCAAATGTGACATTGGCCCTTTAAGGCTTTGTCCTTCTGACCATTCCAGGTTCTTAATCCTCCTGCCAACTGGGCTGGAAGCCAAAATATTTCTTAACTTTGCATTTATTTCAGGGTGTTAATCTCATAGGCAACCAAACCCTATTTAATAAACTCCAACTCCGCATGCCTGCCCCTTCGGGATGCCTGTGCGCGCTGTCCCGAAGGCTCGGCGTGCGTGTGCCGGCCCCGTTGTTTCCTGCCTGGGGAGAGTGTTGACACAGGAGTGCGAGGGCATCCTGCAGCTGTCATCAGCCCCATGCCACAGATGGCACCTCCATTATGCATCTCCTTCCCAAGGCTCTCGCCTGAGGACACTAGCAATCTACCTGCCTCTGGTTCTCACTCCAGGCCCCACAAGCCAGAAAGAGAGGCAGGGTAGGAAGCAGGGCTCAAGATGGACTCAAAGAGCCTTTCACGCTACTGCCAAGCTCAGAAGGAGTGGGCTTTGCTCGCCCCTTTTCCAGCCCCATTTCTAATCACTAACCACAGAAGGTAATGAGAAAGTGCTTGAATTACAAAGATTCCCATTTATTACTCTGGCTGCCCCTCCACAAAGCATCTCTTTTCCCCTTTGGCAAGAACAGATCACTACTGACACTTTTAGAAGACCCTGGGCCCCTCTCAATTATTGGCCTAATCTCTGCCTGCTCTGAAAGCAGAATTCTTTTCTAACTAGATTTTTTAGAGAGCTAAGAGGCTATCCTTTGCTTTATTCATTGGAATGACTTCGTGGGCTAATGTATTCTCCTGTCAGTATATTTCATGAGTTCAGCAACATCTGCAGGATGTGGAAAGAACAGAAACAAACCAGATGTTTCAGAAAGGTAGCTCCACTAAGCCTCCTTAACATAATTATTGCAATATCACATCCGCATTTTATTGTACCTCTTCTACATTTATATGCTGTTAACTTTTCCTGTAGATGTCCAAAGCAGTGGATCTGAATCCCTTCTAAACAGATTTGCATTCTTCAAAAAAAATTTTTGACATATATCCTCCATTAAATCCAAATTTCCTTTATCAAATTTTAGAGAAGAAAAATAGATTAAGGAAATGTAGATATTTGTCTCAGCCTTCAACATTTACACTCATTTAGTTAATTAGCACTTAATTACACTGTCAAAGGGGAAAATTTTACCACGGACAGACCAATCCCCACCCCTCAGGCCCTCGCTTCTTTAGACAGGCAGACCTTTGCTCAGAGCCAGCTCGTTCCTCCCCGAAACATTTGTAATGATTACTTGACAAGGAGTGCAGATACAAAATTGCACAAGGGAGAGCCATCACTCACCAGAACCCCGCTGGAGTTCTCAAGCTGGTGCAACAGTGCCCCCCAAAGCAAGCGGCCAGAAGCACCCTCTAAGCAAACACTGAGCTGCCCAAACTTCTATTTTCTGCTTTATAAGCCGAGGAGCTATTTTAAGAGTTGCTGGCCGAAAAGCAGGCTCTATTACAACCAGACGGGCATTCCAACCAAGCTGGGGAGCCTCGGTTGGAAACAGAAAATGTTTCCACCTATTTTAACTCAGACGCCAGGAATTCTCTAAGGAGGAGATGGGGGTGGGAGAGCAGGAGAGACATGGTAGAAAATTGGAAAACTTTAGAAGTTTGCCAAACTCAAGGGAACAAAGTCTAACTAGATTAATGCATAAATCTTATTAACCAAAATGCAACTGAATAGAGTCGTTTGTCATCAGAGTTTCTCCATCTTTTAACAAATAGCAGTATGTTTTGATCTCACAGGTTCCCTGCCAAGTAGAAGACCTCATTAAAGCTGTTGGAAAATAATAGTATTCTAATTAGTTTAATTATGATATGATGAATTATCAGCCCAATTTTTAAAAACAATATGCAATTAGCCTTTTTTTTTTTTTTTATTCAAGTCAAAGACTTGGTTTTCCAAAACAGGAAATGAAGCATAACACACTTAATTTCATCATTAGGGCAAAATATTAGCCACCCTGATGCAGCGGTATAATGAGCGTGTAATGAAACCAACAGTCTCCGCTCCTCCAGCAACTCCCTCTGTGCATTGACTAGACGGCCTTTTGGCTCCAAGAATGGAAACTGCATTAAGCTGGAGGCTGACCCAGATTTTCTCTTTCAAGTTCTAAGTCCTGTTTTCTATTTTCTCTTCTATCCTGGAATAGAGTCTCCCCATAAAAGATGAAATATTGCATTCTTAAAAGACAATGAACTGATGATGTCACATCAGCATGCTTGGGTTTTATACTGCTCTGGGGGTTATTGCACAGGAAAAATAATGTAGTGTTAGAAACAGAGAATGCAAGTCAGGAAGCCTAGAATCCAAACTTTTGAAGTTAAACCACACAAATAACAACGTAACCGTAAGCACCTATGAAAAGGCAAAGAAAGCACCTGAGAGATCGGAATGGTACACAAATGGTATAAAAGACAACTCTCTTCCCCCCCAAAAAAAAAATCTACAATGAGACTTCTACCCACTACACTTCTCACAAAATGGCTAGAATTAAAATAACTGATACATACTGAGTGTTATAAGGACAGAAAAAAATGATCATTCCTTTGCATTTTTTTTGGTGAAGAATTATTTTATTTAACTTTATTTATTGATTTTCATCTGACCAGAGAGGGACAGAACAAGAGAAAGCAAGAGAGAGAGAGAGAGAAAGTGAGAAAGCAAGCCTCCAAGTCCAGGATTCAAACCATAGTTGGCCATGTAGGAATCCAGCATCCTTAACCACCTTGCCACCTGCCGGCCTCTCCTTTGCATTTTTCAAGGGAGGATAAATTGGTATGACCACTTTGGAAAACTGTTTCACAGTATCTGCTACTTATATAAATCCTAAATGTGGTATTATCTGTTGAAGATATTTTGTGTTTTATCATCTGTACTAGGGAGAAATGTTCACCTGTTGAAGTATCCATCTTGTAAGCCAAATAATAATGTGATTGAATGTATAAAAGAAAATAAAATTTACTAAATAAATAAATAAATAAATAAGTAAATCCTAAGGCTTGGCAATTCAATTCCTGAACAACCTAAATGAGTACATATATCCATCAAAACACTTCAAAACAAAATAAACTTATTTTGTTTATTTATTTACTTGTTACTTACTTTTGTGTGTGTGTCGCCCATAAAATCCATGCTCTTTGACAATGAACAAAATCTGTCTTATTCACTTCTGTTATCTCCAGCGCCTACTAGAATAGAGCCTGGAATTTAGTAGACATTCGATGAATATTTACTAAGTGATGAATGAATAATGACTCGATAAATGAATAAATTACTGCCCTCCAAAGGGTATGGGAAAATTAATAAGGGATAGCATAGCACAAAGAATACTGTATTGGAACGCAAGTCTGAGAAGTTTGAAGCAGATGGTCACCTTCCTTGACATCTTTGATAATCATCTATTTACATTAAGCTGGAGACTAGGTAGATTGATATAAGAAGATAATAACAATCCAAAAAAGCAAAGGACCAAAAAGAAACCTCTAGAAAAGAAAAAAGAAAAAGTAATCAGGTCAGGTTGACAAGGTGAAGGGAACGTGTAAAGGAGGTAGATTCCACTGGGCCTAGAAGGCTAGGTGGAAGAAATGGGAATAATGGAGAAAAGCAGAAAATTCTAAGAAGTGAAGTTGGGTCAGCAAATATGCAGAGGGGAAAAAGCCCAGGGCATGATGAAGGCCCAGCAGCACATGCATGTCACCCCAGCAGGGAGCTAGATCGTGAGATCAGTGCTCAGTGACTTCATTTGCATTTTTTTGAGAGGTTTTCGCTATAAGGCGCGTGCACTCGCCAGACAGACAGAGAGAGAGAGAGACAGAGAGACAGAAAGCGAGAAATCACCTCCCAGGGGGGATGGTCACGCCGCAATCCCTTCTCCTCCATTCTCCTCTCGGGATCTTGGGCACGCACGCACACGCGCCCGGCGTGAGTTTTAAGCCACCGGGTCCGGGACGCGAACCGCGGTCGACTACGTGGGAGTCCAGCAACATAGCCATTACGCTAACTGCTGGTTCCCTTCATTCGCATTTTTCAGATAAACCCAGATCTTAGAAGAGGGCCTAACACTTACCAGTGAGCAAATATTCTCCCAAAGAGAAAGAGCTTGTATTATGCAATGAATTAGACATACACTACTCTCTTTTGAAACTGCAGCTTGAAAGGTAATATGAATCAAACGTCAGAAATCTGTGCTATCAACTGTAGCAAGGTAGAAATTTAAGCCACGCATTTCTTAGGGGAAGGCGAAAAGTTTGTACACAAAATAAACAAAAACTCATGTATGGTAATATCCTTGATTAAGCCACTATACAGTGTATTATGGATGGGAAATTGCATTCTGTATGCTGTGATGATGTACAGTGAATGAATGTAAAATGAATAAATTTATTTAATTAAAAAAAAAAAAGAATTGGCCATGTGGGATCCAGCACTGGCTCCTCAATATCTTTTAATGCTAAATGAGTCTTCTTTTTACAGAACACAAGTGTTGTATACATAGTATTTGTCAAATGCCATAATCTGATTGTACATTATAAAGTACATTATTAAATTTCAGAACTATTGTTAAAAAATTCAAATAAAAGTTCATTGGAAAAAAATAAACAAAAACTCATGGAAATGCATTCTTCTACTCATTTATCCTAATATTTCTGCTTATATAGAGCTAATAATGTTGCTTAATTTTGAAAGTTAAAATGCTATCTTGTGGGGCTGGCAGGTGGTGTGGTGGTTGGGACACTGGACTCCCACGTACTTGACTGCAGTTCGAGTCTCGGACCTGGCAGCTTGCTTTCTCACTTTCCCTTTCTCTTTCTGTTTCTCTCTGGTCAAATTAAAAAAAGTAATAGAAATGAATAAAATTAAATAAATAAATAGTTCTTTTTTAAAAAAAATTTTTTTAAGTTACCTTATTAACACTTGTTAACATCTCCCTGTTATCACCAAGTCAGTTATAAAGTTAAAAACAAAACCAATTACTTTTCAAAATATGAATGTTTACCGATAAATGACTTGCTTTATTTTTTTCAGAGTAGGAATCATTTGATTGGATTAAACATTTTTCTGGGAATGTGAAGTGCATGTGTGTGTGTATGCACGCACACACTCTTAAAGCCCGAACATGATGAATAGCACACTGGCTCCATGATTTATATGGTAAAAGTATTTAGAGCCTAGACAAGCTCGGACTACTGGGAGTGGGAGGCAAGCAGAGATGAAGAGGAAGTTCACTGACACCCACTGTCCCCTTATTTGAACACAGCTTGGAGTTCGATCTGAAAAAAAGAAAGAAACAGGACTTGATTCAGTTGTTATATTTTCAGAAATGATTCATTTTTTACTGCACAGCTGGAAGCACATGGAAAGAGGTGAATGTTTCACTGTGGAAGACTCAGTTGGAAGTAATTTGCCATTGAGCTCATAAATTGTGAATTTCAGACCTCCAGTCCTGAGGTTGGGACCTAAGATTGGCAATGGCCACCTTCGATTAAGGAACCAAACCAGTGGGAGTCCAGTGGCTCATTCCTTTGTGGGCTCCCTCCCTGACCCCATAAGACTGCCAAAGTTAAGGATGCCTACCTCCCATTTGGGTTAACTTTTCATGCCTTTGGTGTCAACTTTGTATTTCAGAAAAATCTCAGTGGCCAAGGTTACTGCCATTTACAACATCTGCATATTCTGTTGATGCTCAAGAAAATGCCAGGTATCACAGATCACAGCTGAGTACCACAGTCAGAATAACCCATAGTACATTTTTATTTAAAAAAGAGATAGAAACAAGAGAAAGAGGGGAGATACTTTTCATTGATACGAAGAAATAGGGAAAACTTCAAACCACCAGAAACATACCAAATTCAGCTTTCATCATTTGCCTCAGGCCTTGTCTACAGGCTTGGTGATGAAATCCTGCTCTCTCTAACTTTACTTAAATTGATGGCTATGGCACATGTAATATATGACATCAATTCTCCAATCTTAATCAACAGCTCCACAATGATGATAAATGGGGCTATCTGAAGGTTGCCATTTAAAGGTTTTGCATTGCCATTCAATCACTCTCACTTGTCTAACTCCATCCACAGCTACCTACTCAAACTCAGCTGTCTTCATGGTTTATTCACTAATAAGCCATCCTGATTTACTTATTATTCCATGAAAACTGAATGTGAACCCCTACCTCCCAATTTTTTATCACATTCCTTACTCTCTACACAATGCCGTCTCTCCTCTGCGTCTACGCTCCTTGGCCTATTCTCTTCCCATTACTCTAAACTCCTGCAATACTTGGTATCACTTAATTCCTTGCTTATGTTTTTTTGATTGTCAACCATTGTTCTCCTTAATACCAAAAACTTTCATTTTATGTTCTTTAATATTTTCATCACTGTTGAAACATGCCATTCATATTGAGCGATCAATCTACTAATGGAAACCCTGAATACCAAGATAATTTTGGATTCAGACAGAACAGGGTCAAATCCCATTTCCACTGCTTACTAGATTCCTCCTGTGCCTGGTTCCCACATTCTGTCATCAAGTCCTGTCAGTTTTACTACTGAATCTATATTTAATCAGTTTCTTCTCTTCCTGCTGCCATTGTGTTTATTCATATCACCATCATCCGTCTCCTCAACCATGGAGATAGCCTCTTTTTTTCTTTAAGAGAGATTGTTTGCTATAGGGAGCGTGGCCTTACCAGAGATACAGGGAAAGACAGAGACAGAAAGCGATAAATCACCCAACAGGGGGGATGGCTACACCACAATCCCTTCTCCTCCATTCTCTTCTCGGGATCTTGGATGTGCCGGGCATGAGTTTTTAAGTCACTGGGTCCAGGACTTGAACCATGGTTGACTACATGGGAGTCCAGCAATGTAACTATTAACGCCAACTGCTGATCCCTGGAAATAACCTCTTAAATAGCCTTCTTGTTTACATTCTTGCTTCTTTCATTCTCCATATTACAATAAAATTATCATTTTTTTAAAAAGTAAACCAGATCATTTCACTTTCTTGCTAAAAATCCTTCAATGTTTTCTCACTATGTTCAGAATAAATCCCAAATTCCTCATCAAGACTTCAAGGCTCTGAGTGATCTGACCTCCACCTCTCTCTCCAGCACCATCTCACACCTATTTCTCCTTCTCTCACTGTATCTGGCCACACTGGCTCTTGGACAGTTCCTAGAAATTTGACAATAAATCAAATTTATGAATTTATGGAAACTTTGACAATAAATCTCAAAGTGGAATCCTCTTCCTTAATTATCAGCTGGGCTGCTGCTTCTCATCTCTCAGGCTAAAACTCAAATGTCCCCTGGTCAAATAGAATTTTCTCATCATCTTATCTGAGGAACCCCCATCTACCTTGTTACTCTATATTATAGCATCCTGTTTATTTTCTTTATGGCACTGACAACAGTTTGCAATTATCTTGTTCATTTATTTTCTTGTCTATTATCTGCCAAGCTACTGAACGTGTACAATCCATGCAGTCAGTCGTCATATCTGTTTTGTTCTCCACTGCTTCTATAATCACTAGAACAATGTCTAATGCATAGTAGGTGCTTGATAAACAGAACTGGCAGTCTTTACCAAATAGTAAATGTTAGTTTGTGAACGGAGTCATGATGCATATACCCTCCTAGTCTTTCTCCCCTCCTAGTCTTCATGCTGTTGTCATCATTACCTTTTACTACTACCTATGTTATAAATCCACACTGCATTGTTATTATTTGTCAACAGTCCATTTTCTGTCATAAGGACTTAGTGAATAAAGGAAAAAAGTATACCTTTACCCATGTAGTTAATTTTCACAATCTTATTATGTTGTATAAATCTGTATTTCCCCATATGGTATCATACTCTTTCTGCCTGGAGAATTTTCCTTAACATTTCTTGTACTGTGGGTCTCCTGGTGATAAATTCTGTTTCTGAAAGTCTTTATTTTTCTTTCATTTTGAAAGGTATTTTCACTGGATATTAAACCTAAGTTTTGTTATTTTAGAATTTTAAAGACATTTCTCTACTGTCTTCTTGTTTACATCATTTCTAATGAGAAATTTGCCATCGTCCTTATCTTCATCCCTCTATCTGTAATGCATCTTTTTTTTCCTATGGCCACTTCTGAGAGTTTTCTCTATTTCTGGTTTTAAGCAATTTACAGTGTGTTTAACATTTTCTTTATGGTTCTTCAGTGTCTACGTTTCTTGTGATTGAAGATTGTTGGATTTCTTATATCCATGGATTTATAGTTTTCACCAAATTTGGAAACATTTTGGCCATTATTTCTTCAAATATGTTTAAGCCCTATCCCACCTCCCTTTTTTTTTTCTTTTTTTTTTTTTAAATCACCCCCCAGGAGGGATGGCCACGCCGCAATCCCATCTTCTCTTCTCCATTCTCCTCTCAGGATCCTGGGCACGCACGCACATGCACCCGGCGTGAGTTTTTTAAGCTACCGGGTCCGGGACTCGAACAACGGTCGACTACGTGGGAGTCCAGCGACACAGCCATTACGCTAACTGCTGGTCCCCCCACCTCCCTTTTAAGGACTCCAATGGCATGTGAGACTAATTAAAATTGTCCCACGGTTCACCAATAATCTTAATTTTTTTCTTGAGCCTTTTTTCTGAGTGCTTTCTTTTGCATAATTTCTATTGCTATGTCTTCACTAATCTCTACTTCTGCAATATCTAATATTGTATACATCTTATCAAGTGTTCTTTTCATCTCAGGTATTGTAGTTCTCATCTTTAAAAGTTTGATTTCACCTTTTTTACGTACTCCACATCTTCATTCACTTGTTCTGTTTTTCCTTTCACTTTCTGAATGTAAGGAATACAATTGTAATTGCTTTCAATGCCCTTGTCTTCTAATTCTGACATCATTGTTAGTTCTGAGTTGATCTTGATTCATTGCTTCCACCTCGTTTGGGGCATATCTCCCTGTTTCTTTGCATCCCAAGTCATTTTTTATTGGGTACCAGGCATTGTGAATTTTACCTCATGCATGCTGGTTTTTTTTTTTTTTTTCCTAACTTTTCTTGAACATTGTTCTGAGATGCAATTGAGCTACTTGGAAAGTTTGATTCATTGCTGGTTTTGCTAAGTAGTTTTATGTCTAAGGTTATTTACTCTCCACTACTGACAACCTTCCTAAAGATTCTATCCAATGCCCCAGGAATTAGGAGATTTTCCAGTCTAACTGGTGAAAGGTACTATTCCTTGCCTTGTGATTGTGCCAGGTACTGTTCCTTCTAATCCTTCCTAGTGGTTCGTTCTTCTTCCTGAGTAGTTTTCTGTTTTGTTTTATACACATGTGCTGGTTAATAGTCATCTGAGTATCATAGGAAACTCTCCACATATCTCTAGAATTCTCTGTGCAGCATTTCCCTCTCTGGAACTCTTTGGTACCTTCTAGCTGCCTTGGTTTCCCCAGACCCAGCTCCATCTCCTTACTCAGGGAGTCTACTCTCTTTGTGCCATAGCCTGGAAATTTTCTCAAGGTTGTAAGTTGCAGTAGTCATAGGGCTAAATATTTATTCTTGGCTCTCAGGGCTATTGTCCTTAGATAACCTATGTCCAATGTCTTCAAAACGGGTTTGTTTTGTGGTTTTTTGTTTTGTTTGAGTTGGAATTTTTCATTGTTTGAAGGAGAGAGTACGTCTGGTACAATTTACTCCATATTGGTTGAAAGTAGAAGTCCCATGGTGGTTATGAACATTACCTAATATTCTTCCTCATCAAGCTACTATCTGGGGAGCAGTCTTAATGGCTAATAAAATGGTAATAAGAAAAACATGGGGGGAAAGCAGAGATGGAAGAATGTACTATGAAGTCCAAAACCCTAGTTACACTGGAGTTGATTATTAGGGAAAGAAGAAAATCTCTACTAATTGCTGTCTTATTTGGAGTATATGGAATAGGCCATGCTAAATGGAACTGTTTTCTATTTTGGTGAGAAATAAGGTAGGATTCAGTAAGGTGAAAACAAAGCCAATCACCCCCTACACACACACACACACACACACACACACGTGCACACACACACACACACACACACACGCCAAGCCTCTTATCTCATTAAGTGATGTGACCCTCTCCACAAAGGGGGGTCAGCAGCAAACACAGTGGTTTGTGAGCACATCACAGGGTGTGCTCATTATACCACAAAGATAGAGTTGGGACTAAGCTATCACAGGGCAACACAGAAAATTGTTTTATAAGCCAGCTTTTACAAATTGATTTCAAAACTGGGGAGCAATTACCATTAAACAAAATAATTTGTTGCCCCAAAGAGGGTAGGGCAAGGCAGTAGGTCCAAAGATAACCTAAGACATCATTAGAGAAATTCAGTTATTTAGTCAGTTTTACTTATTTACAGGACCAAAGATTAATGAGTTCAGATACTCACTCAGACAGTAATTAGGTTTCAAAAACATACTATAACACAATCAATCATGGCTCTTGAACATAATGGCATTAGGGCAGAGCCCTTTTTCAGCTCCAGTTATTAGCAAGTGATTGGTGAATACTGGGCTTAAGCTAAGAGGCTACCCCAGAGCCCTGCAATAAAATGAAAGAAACTCTTGAATAAAAAGAAAGTCTATCTTTGATCTTTTGTCCTTTGCTTGGATTTTCTGAGATTTTATGCTCAGAGTATAGGTATCTATAACAGAACTTCAAGACTGGTGGCATTTCAAAGAAAGATTGGTATTTCATTTTCAGTATAGCTTTACTTGAGAACCTAGCTCTTTATATTCCTTTGAATCTAGTCTTTGGAGGTTATTATCACTTTCTTTTAAAAATTTTAAAAATTTCCTTTCTCACAACTGTAAATAAAGCTAATTCAGGGTTTTGGGGGTTTTTGTTTGTTTGTTTGTTTTTATAAATATACCACTATCATTGACAGCAAAGGAAAAGGCAGGAAAATATAAAACAAAAGAACATTTAAATGATGAAGATATTTCTATTATCTGCTTTTATTTAGCACAAACCACTTCTCTTGTCATGAAACAAGCAAATTAGGTAAAGATATAAGTCCTAGATTCATAGAATCTAAGGTGGAAAAGAGAAAGGAAAAGTTAAGAGTAGTAGTCATTTGGAATCATTTTAGGTTTAAAGAAAAGTTGCAAAGATAATAGACAGCCCAGCTGTGGTGGTGCAAGCAATGGTATACTACTGTCAAAGGCTGGGGCCCCACAGGAGGTCCAAGTTTGGTTTTTAGACCAACCTGAACAGGATGGGCATGTTTTCACATACTTATAATCCTAGCTAACTGGGAGGCTGAGGCAGGAGGGTCATGGCATGGCGAGACACTGTCAAAAATACCTATCTTTATTTTTCTTTCTCTCTCCCACTGTCTCTCTCTCTCAAAAAGAGAAGAAAAAAGGGATAACGGAGCATTCTCTCTTAACATTAACATCTTATATTACCATGACACATTTGCCAAAACCGAGAAACTGGGACCAGCAGTTAGTGTAATGGCTATCTCGCTGGACTCCCATGTAATCGACCTCAGTTTGCGTCCCAGACCCAGTGGCTTAAAACTAACGTGGGACGCGTGTACGTGCATGCCCAAGATCCTGAGAGGAGAATGGAGGAGAAGGGATTGCGGCATGACCATCCCCCCTGGGGGGTGATTTCTTGCTTTCTGTCTCTCTGTCTCTCTCTGTCTGTCTGGCGAGCGCACGCGCCCTATAGCGAAAACCTCTCAAAAAAAAAAAAAAAAAAAAACAAGAAACTAACATTAGTACATTACTATTAACTAAACTCCAGACTTCATTTGTGTGTGTGTGTTTTTTAATCAGTTTTTCTACTAATGCTGTTTGGGGTTTGGTTTGGTTTGGTTTTCAGTTCCAGGGTCCAATCCCGTTTACCATTTTGCATTTAATCATTGTGCCTCCTTAGTCCTTCTGGTTAAAGACAGCCTCTCAGTCTTCCGTAGTTTCTCAAGATCATGACCTTGATAGTTTGGAGAAATACTAGAAAGGAAGTTTGTAGAATATTCCTCCATTTGTCTGACATTTTTGCATGACTAGACCATGGTTTTAAATGTTTGGAAAGACTTCAGGTGAGGTCCTTTCTCATTGCATCCTATCAGGGATAAGAAAATGAGCATGAGTTATCATTGGTGATGCTCACCTTCAGCACTTGGTTAAGGTGGTATCTGTCAGGCTTCTCTACTGTAAGTTACTATTTCTCCTTTCTCATACTCTGTTCTACAGACGCAACTCACTATGCCCAACTTCCACTCGAAAGTGAGAGAGAGAATCAAGTTTCATCTCCTGGACAGATGATATCTATTATACTTATCTTACTTGGATTTCTTTGATAAGAAAGGTTTGCCCCATCTCCATAATTTATTTATTCATTCAATCATTTCCTTCACTTATTTTTAATAAATATTTTCTCTTTCCTGCTTCTGTCTTTATATTGGACTTTATCCTAAAGTATGTAGCAAGCTCAGAAGCTCATGCTATCTTGTAGACTCCCTGGACCTCCTTAAAAGACTCATGCTTGTCCATGAAGTCACTAGGCAGTTTGCTGCATTTGTAGTTTTCCCAGTCACATTTTTTTTCTTAACTTTTTTTCTAATGGAGAGCTTATTTTTCTATGGTTGTTTGTGCAGATTCTATGTATTTCATCTTAAAGAGTTAAGACTTTCCCGTGATGAAGTTTATTTTTTTTTCCTACAGATTGTGCATGCTATGGAATTAATCTAAGACTTCATAAACATAGGCTGTGTCTCTGTGAGTTTCTAAGAACTGGTTGAAAAATAAAAATATAATATCAGTATCATTCAGTACAGCAATTGTTTGGTTTCCATAACAGCAAACAGTGTTTGACTGACTTTCTCTAATCAAGTTTCTCTCTGTTTCTGTTTGGATCAACAAATCCTTTTACCTTGTGAAAGTCCTTAGAAAAAAAGGAAGAATTGATATCTTTCACCCTACATAGCTTCCTCTCTGCTTAACCCTTTCCCAAAAGAGAAAAACTCCCTTAAACCTTTCAATTTAATCTTCAGATGGACAGCCTCAGAAGAGCATAGAGATTTGCATTTGATATTGGGTTTATCCAAGACCCAATCAATTAGAGTCCCGAAAAAGTCAGACCAAATTTCTTGTGTCCTATGCCCCATTTCCTGTAAATTTTATGTCCAACATTGGTTTTACACCAGTTTTCCAGGGAAGAGCAATATGAGACCCATGAGAACCTCTGTATTTCAGCGCTAAGAAAGAATTCTGTCAACAAGGCATCGATTTTGAGTATGTGTAAAGGGATCCCTCTGATGTACCAGCCTACACGAATATCACCAATGCTAATATACGTTGTAACCCTTCCTCACTCTCTTTCTGCCACCAACAGAAATGTATAGGAGCCCAAGGACAAGCAGGGATGGTGACTGCCCCTCCAGGATGCCCGCGGCAGTGCCCGTGGCATAGAACCAGAACTGTTGAATGTAAAAAGACCACAAACCTCTTCATTCTTATTCTTGCCCATTCTTGGCCCTCTTGCCAAGAACTCCTTGCTGCTTTCCTTTCCAATCTCATTTCTCTCAAAGCAAAAAAATTCTTTACCTCCTTTTAAAGTTGTACATAACTTTGTGGGGTTTTATTCTTTAGAAGTTATGAGTGCCCAAATATATAAGCTTATTATATATTATCTTGTATTTCCTCTTTTAAATGTACTCCCTTTCATTCTAGTCCAGCTTGTAGTCAAATTTAGACTTTATTTTTTAGATCTTCCATGTTATATTAGTCCTTTCTGTTAGAATGTAGACACCATGAAAAGATCTAAAATTTGTTTACTGCTGTATTAATTGTGCTTAACAGAACACCAAGAGGACAATATGAGTTCGATAAAGATGTATTGCATGAGAAGGAAAAATGAGTATCCTCACACTGCTCAGTACATGGTCTGAATTTATTGGGTTATCTGGAAAGTCATGACACATTTTTACATAGAAAAATATGTCTTGACTTTCCCAACAACCTAATAGTTATTATATTGACTGCATGATTGACTCATCCTATTCTTGAGGGGCTTAAAATCTAGATTAGTCGTAATGTAATTACTTCTTGCATACTTCCAATAGTAGCCATTGAACATGTTGTGTTTTATATTTCTAGAGCCATTTTAAGCCCCTTCTCCCCAAAAATGCCTTTTTATCTCATTCTCTGAGCAACACTACGGTAGATTTAGTGACTGATTTCTTAGGAGAAAATAATTGCGCCTACCCTCAACATTTTTGATCCATCGGCATTGACTATAGCAAGCATTAGTCATGAAAGAGCTAGCTGAATAAAAAACTTAATATTTGTGCCCTCATATCCATTCTAGAAATGTGAAATCATGTCAGAATCAAAATCAGAAGTCCTTGTCAAGTGCAATTTATGTTTCTTGAGATTAAAACACAAGCATTTTTTTACGTAAATTTTGTGTCTCCTACCCCAAACTTTGACCTTTTATTGGCAGTGATAAAGTTTGGGTTGGGCACACCTTGGTCCAGGCATACTTTTGGCTGTTGGAATCTTTTTTGGGCCTTCACTACTCCGGATGAACCACACATGATCATTTTGTGAACACTCAACATTCATCATATGTTTAATATGTTTACATATTTACGCTTTAAAATGTAGTAAAACTACAACAATACATATGACATATTGCTACAGATAGGCATTTTTTCTAAAATTGGTTTTCCCTAAATTAAAAAATTATTACTACAAAATGTTTGAAAGGCTTTTGTATTTTAAACAATCTCTCTCACCCAATCCTTCTAGGCAGCTGGGTTTTCTGTGCAAAAGGGAAACAAAAACATTTTTGATAGTTTATATAAAATTTAATTTTGTCAAAGACTACATCCAAGTGAAGATCTCAAAGGAAATTTGGAGATAGCTAATCTGTTATGGTTTTGATTATGTATGTTTGTGCATGTATAATTATAAAAATAAATATTGACTGTTAAGTGCTTATTTGCATTTTCTTATACGAGATTATAGCTTATAAATTCACTTTCTCATTTGTATCATCTCACTTCTCTTTAGCTTTCCTTTCCACCACTCCTGCTCATCTCTTTGCTCCCTTATCTCCCAATTTCACTCTGCTCCTAGATTTCATGAATCTAGGACTTCCATATTTATCTAAGTCAGACAAGTCTAAGTTCATGACAAATTAATTAGCTAACAAGGCCTCCCCACATCTCCAAGTTAAATGCATGTGTACCACAGGGAGGATCTCACAAGCTCATCAGAATAGGCACCTGACTCTGAGGAGACAAGAGTCAAGGTATAAATGTTTTAGTGGCTACTAGTGATCAGGTCACGGGACTCAGCTGCCTTCAGGCTCAGAGTAAAGAGGACCAGCCAAAAGACCTGACAAGGCTGGAGGTACGGGTTCCTAAAAGAAACGCAGAGCCTTGACTGCAGGTTTTCCTTGTGTCTCAGTCATGCCTAGGCGTTCTCAGATTCAAAATTTCTTTCTGCTCTCACATCCATGGAAAATCAATTTGGATTGCAGTGTTTGATACGTTTTGCTTTCTAAAAGAAGGTAACATCCCAGCCCAGTGGATACCATGCCTGTTCACAAAGGTAGGTTCTTGGGTCTGGATTCCTCTTTCCGAAGGCCTGAAGGCCTGAACATCTTTCCAGACACAGCAGTGGCCCTCAGGCTGAAGCTTGAGGTCAGTCCTTCGTGTTTGGAATTTCTAACATGCTGTCCCCTGCTCTTTGCCAGACTGTTCAGTGACAAGGAACTGGGCAGGACAAGGAGAGTAATAAGAATTGGGAGGGAACCAAGGCAGAGCTTTCAGTTTCAAGGTGTAAAAGGTGAATTTGGGGCAGCCAAATCCAAATCCACAACTAGATTGAGCCTCTGTACTGGTTTGTGCTATTGGCCAATGTTCTAGGCTTTAATATTTTAAGGAAAGTTTGTTTTGACAAGTCAATGACAGCACTTTTAGTAGGTCAATAAATCATAGGCATATCATATCACAGAGATGACAGCTATGTAAAGCATCATAGGAAACCTGATATTATTTCAACAAAATAGCAACTAGAGCCTCTTGGCACTTAATGTAATTTTAAGCCAAGGTTTAAAAATATATATTATTATTATTATTATTATTATTATTATTATTCTGAATGGGAAATTTTCTTAGAGGGGGTACTGAGAAGTAAAACAATTCATTATAAAATTTAGTGTGAGAAGGAATAAAGTATTCCAAGGAAAAAGGGTTGCAAATGTGGCTTCTTATATTGATGTTCTGGTTATGTTTTATAAGTTGCTACTATTTGTCGGGGGGAGAGGGAGAGAAACCCAAGTCAGATGAAAAATAGGATAAAAAGATTGTCAAGTACTTTCTTTCATGGCCTCTTTCCAAGCATATGGAAAAAGAAGAGATGTTAATTTTTTAATAAGGTTTAAGGCATGGTAGAATAAGAATCAGGGGCTGACCCAACCTTGTTTTGTTGCTTTCATAGTGGAAACTTCGAAGCAGCTGTCAGAGCTGGGGTGACAGATGTTAGCAGTGAAGGGTGCAAAGGCAACTTACTCCTCCTTCCAAACGGCAAAATCTATCCTATGCCAGCAAGTTTTTATTCTTTTGAGGAGAGGGCAGTGGAATGGCACGAGTAAGGAAGAATAATAAACTTGATGTTTGAATGGCACTTTCCAGTTTATGAAATGCTCTTGCATATTTTAGCTCATGAAATCCTCAAATCAACTTCCTACAACATGCAGTCCAGGCTCTGCTGTACTTCTTTTCACATCAGATGGTGAAGGCTCAGGGAGGTGGAGTGACTTGTCTTTGAAGCTATATAATTGCCTCTGATGGAAACAGAGCAATCACTGGTCTCAGCACAGTTGGTTCAGAGCCTTGCCCACTGTTTATTTATCTCGTGTTTTGTCCAGCGTGTGTTTCTTTCGCTACTTCACCCTGATATTAGCCAACTATAAAGTATAACCAGAGCATCAATACTTTAAACTTTATTCCCTCTCACATTCAATTTTGTAATGCATTGTTTTATTTTTTAATACCCTATCCAAGACTATGTTAGTCTCATGTCACTATTTCTTTAACACTGACACATTGGAATCCAGTAATCTCATGGCCATGCTGCCTTGGTGCCATCAGTCCCTGAGGAGAACAATTCTACCATCAGAACTGGCTCTTTGCCTTTGATTTTGAACAGCAGAGGAGGATATTGTGCATCAGGAAGGGCCTGGTGTTCAGAACTGCATTTTTTTTCTTTTTTTTTAAACTTTATTTATTCATTTATTATTTTTTTATTTTTTATTTTTTATTATCATCATATTCTTCTTTATATTACATTGAATTACATATAACTTTACAGTGTATTACATTGCTTTTTCAAAAGGGAATGCCATGCATGTCAGTCAGTACAGAGACATTAATCTCCCCACTTCAACATTCAATATCTTTTCTATGTTAAAGCAAAATGAGAAATAGCGGCTGACTGTTTTAAAAAATAATTAGAATAATAATAACAATGATTGGGGAAAACATAGAACTGCATTTTGATAAGGGCCTAGGAAATATTGTCAGCCCCTCAGCTCCTGAAAGATACTAGTAAAGTGTTCAGAGGCTCCCTATCACCCAAAATTGTCCTAATGTTTATCCAATCAAGGTAGGCCTTCAGAGTATCATTTGAAGAAGTTAAAAGGGCTGAAATGAAGAAGGATATATAACTGAAATGGATTTAGCATGTCAATACACAGTTGGGCCCAAAACTCCAATAATCAAAGTCAAGTCAAGCTGTTATTCACCCTAGTTCCTTCACTTTTCTAAGGCTGATTTGGGTGGCTTTTTTGCCTTGTGAAACTGCCCTAAGAAATCATTTTACACAGTAGTAATATAAATGTGTGTAAATGTATGTGAGTCCTGTGCCACCATGCCACCTCATTCCCACCCCGGGAGGTGCTGGCAGTGAAAGCCCAGCACTCTCTGTGCTCAGATTCTCCAGAGTGTGCGTCCCCCAACACAGAAGGGGGATCCTTTACTTTGATTTCCTTCTGTGGGCCAGGGTTGGGGGAACAACCTGAAATTGATTCCGCATCTAACTGTCAACAGGAGTGCCTGCCAAATCTGCGTCTGAACAGAAATAAACCCAAATTGGCAGAGAGGTGGGGAGCTCAGCCATGCGATTTCATCACAGCACGAGTCTCCCAAGAGATCTATAAAGCAGCCAGCACTCGGAGAGGACTAAGAATCCAAAGAGAGAGACGCAGCATAAGAGGGACTAGACACTAACACAACACAAGTGGTTTAAAAATAAACAGCCCAGGCAGCTGATCTAAGCTCAGCAGTGAATCGACTGCGGGACTTGTGCAAGACACCCAGATTCCCGTGCTAGCACCATCCTTGCTCACCACGTCAGCTGCATCGTTCATTTTCCTTGTCTGTTTCTCTTTCTTACAGGTCTAAGAAATGAATACGGAAATGTCTGCTTGTAGGACTATTACTGATTTCCCAGGATTGGGGAGCGGTACATAGCATGGTGAGGAAGAAAGAGAGCCTTGAGGCCACCAGATCAGGGTTTGCCTCTGGCTCTAACTACTTAGGTGATTTCATTTAAATTATATAAGCACTCTCAGCTTCAATCTTTTCAAAAGAGAGAATAATAATACCATCTTCATGGGAACAGGTACAAAGATTAAATAAGACCATGAACATAAAAGTATTGGGCATAATGTTTAGCTCATAGGAATGTTCAATAAGTGGTTAACACACACACACACACACACACGTATTTATTTTATATTTGGTCTGAAATGCACCCTTCTTCTCCCAAATAAGATTTAATGTGAAATAGCCTAGGATAATGCAAAATAGTCTATTATTTTATAATTTACTATAAACTTAATTATTATACTTACTCCTATTTTCTTTTTGTTCAGCCACCTGTTGGACCCTTTAAGTGTCTCAACCTTTGAAGTTGTCCAATAGTTTTGATGTCATTTAATCAGAGCCTGTGGTATACTCAACTCTTGATCTCAACTTTTTTTTTTTTTTTTTGAGAGGTTTTCACTATAGGGCGCATGCACTCACCAGACAGACAGAGAGAGACAGAGAGACAGAAAGCGAGAAATCACCCCCCAGGGGGGATGGCCACGCCGCAATCCCTTCTCCTCCATTCTCCTCTTGGGATCTTGGGCACGCATGCACACGCACCCGGCATGAGTTTTAAGCCGCCGGGTCCAGGACTCGAACCGCGGTCAAATACATGGGAGTCCAGTGACATAGCCATTACGCTAACTGCTGGTCCCATCAACTTTTAAATTTCTTTTGGTAGTTCAAGGGGGGTTTAAAAAGCTCATGGGGAAATGGAAATGAAAAGATAATATGAATTTTTTCATGAACTTTCTGAAGCACCCATGTATTAAATATCCCACACCTTCTCTAGGGACTCCTGGTAGAGACAGTGTATTTTCCCATGCCTTAACTTTGAGCGTGGTCCTGTGACTTGCTCTGGCCTATTGTTAGCAAGAATAGCTGGAAGTGTGGTTGTTCAGTGAAGTCACCCTCTTGGTGTCTGCTATCACCATAACAACCTCTTGGAGCTAAAGAATGATGAGACATTGAAGCAGACCTGAACCCACAGATGAATGCAAGCACAGTCAACCTAGGCAAGCCAACCCATGACGTATGACCCAAAATAAATGCTGATTATTTAGTTAGTTAGTTTTAGTTAGTTACTTTGTTATAGGATACATTCACTTGCAGAGAGATAGAGTGAAGGAAAAGTGAGAAAGTATCCCCAAGGGAAATGGTCACACCGCAATCCACTATCCTCTCAGGATGTTGGGCATACATGCACACACACTCCATGTGCTTTACGTGCTGTCGGGTCCGGACTGAAACTGCATAGTTAGCCATGTGGACTCTACCTCCCTCATCTACCACACCACCAGCTGGCCCTAAGTACTTATTTTTGTACACAATTAGATTTTTTTAATGGACTATTACAGTGGCAATAGCTGAATGATAAAACAAGTAAACAAACAAACAGCCTTAGAGATAAGGGAAATTCCTGGCCCTTCCAGATATATCTGCCTTATCTGGAACATCCATGTTGAATGGCAGGAGCAGAAACCAGTGGAGAGATAGCATTCTTTGACACCCTCCTAGCTCAGAAAAGTCAGGCACCTGGGTTCTTTTCTGATAATCCTCACACCACACTAGATCAATCTCTACCAGTCAGCTTTGCAGATCTTTTTTTTTATTTTTATTTATTCATTCATTTATTTTTAATTCGACAGAGAGAGAGAGAGACACACACACACACAGAAAGAGAGAGAGAGAGAAAGAGAGAGAGAAAGTGAGAAAGCAAGCCACCAGGTCCGGGACTCTAACCATGGTCAGCCATGTGGGAGTGTCCAGCGCCTTAACCACCATGCCGCCTGCTGGTCCCAGCTTTGCAGATCTTGTCTTCACTTTACTCAATGTCAGGTCTACAGAAAGTATGATGCCATGGAGCTGGCAGAATCTGTGGCCCTGAAAAGAGAATTAAGTCTTCACAAAAGTAGCTGAGATCCAGATATGAAAGGGACTAAAGAAATGCAGAAGCAAAATTATAAGGGTGATAGACTACAAGGAATCTTCAAAAAGTTCACAAAAATATGTACTATGAAAAGTTATGCATGCATTTCAATTTTGTTTTGTATCACAACAAATCATACTTTCATTCCTTTTTTTTAAATGGACTTTTTGAAATCCTCTTACATATTTTCTGCTCTCTGGGCTCTGAAGCTTCTCTTTTGTGTTTGTCCATTGCCTATTCTCTAGGTTTCTTTTCCCATCTTTCAGATAATTAGTGTATCTCTCCACCACACAGCTACAACTAAAGTCTGCCCAGCAAGAATCCAGTGTCAACCATTTAAATCTCAGTCTAAATTTAAATCTGTATTACTTCTCTTACAGATATTCTTATGCCAAGCTTGTTTAACTGTGTAATCAAACGCTTTTCCTGGGGGGGGGGGGGGGGGGGATCCAGGACTACAAGACTGGAAAAGTTGTTTAATGATTTTCTTGGGAAAGAAAATTGAAAATTTCCCCAAATCCCTGACAGATGGCTATATATAGTCACCTTTGAACATGATCCAAGTATTAAGAGTAATGCTGCAGCACTGTCTATTTTCAAAGTGTCCTTTAAAGAGTAATAGATAATTCTGTATTGTCTTACAGTGGTGATCAGCCTGAAGATTTATAACTGAGACACAGAAAACATGGAAGTGATGGCCATCCAAAAACGACGAAAGAAAGAAAGAAAGAAAGAAAGAAAGAAAGAAAGAAAGAAAGAAAGAAAGAAGAAAGAAAGAAAGAAAAAGAAAATTAAAACTACTAGTCATGTAGAACGTACTGTAAGACATCAGGACATGTAAGAGCTATCATTGTAGGAATGATACACTGCAAATTCCAGAAAACTTTGGAGTACAGCCTTAAAAAGTCTGGTGATTGGAAATCTACCAGGCAAAATTTAAAAATCTTCAGCACAAATGGAAATTCACTTAACTGAAAGTATTGACCCATTCCTTACTCTTCCTTTCTAAGGCCATGTCATTTCACTCTCACGATATCACTGAAACAGAGTTGCCAAGGGTTAAGTCAAGTTACCCTAGAGTATCAAAGGGGTAAAATCAAGAGTACAACGCATGCTATGGACCCCTTTCACAAGCAATGGGTGCTTTAACTACTACATAGGGAATCACAATTCAGGACCAGCCTAAAACGTAATGGTTATATCACTGGACTCCCAGGTAGCCAACTGCTGTTCCAGTCCCAGGCCAAGCAGCTTGAAACTCATGCTAGGTGCATGGGGTTTTTGTAAAACTAGAATGGGAAGGACAGGCACAGTCTTGCAGAAGTGACACGATACCAACTGCGGATGATGCATGAGCCACCCTTGGGTACATATGTGTGTGTGCCCAAAATCCCAAGAAGAGAATGAAGGAGAAGAAATTGTAATGTGGCCACCCCCTGGAGAGTGATTTCTCACTTTCTGTCTTTCTGTCTGTCCGGCGAGCACATGTGCCCTATAGCAACAAAAAAAGAAAGAAATCACAATTCAAGAAATTTCTTAAAAAGTCAACACTGATAAAGTCAATACTTAATAAATGGATATCTCCTTAGAAAAATTATTTCTACCAAGCTAGAGAGACATGGACTGGGTCAAAGTGATTATATGGCCAGCTCTGTCTCTGTCCTCAAAGAAGATTTGGAATGATGAATGAATGAATGAGTAGTAGAGGTTATCTGGGTAACCTATACCCCACCAAAGTATATTTAGTGCCTATTTCTTAGTCTGAAGCAGTTCCATAACTCTGAAAGAAGATTAGATTATTTATATGACCTCGAATGGCACTCACAACTGCTTACATCCTGGCTTTGCACATGAGTGGCTATGTTTGGGACAATGCCAAGCACTGCCTTTGTAAACAGAAGTGAAACGCTCAAACAAAGCCCTAGAAACAGAATCAACTTAAATAAAGCCAGCCTTTTTATTTTTGATATGTGCTTTTCTTCTTAAGTTAGAGTGAGAAAAAGGGTAAAGCTTATATCTATATAAAAAATTCCCTCTCCATGAATGAAGAAAACAAATCAAGCTGAAAACTCTAAATTTCCTTGCTTCAAAAAGAAAGGAAGGCAGCGATGGGCATAGAAATAGAAAACTCACAATGCTCCATAATGTTATTGAAAAGTTAAGTCTCTATGAGAAGAGGAAACAATCTAGAAGTAGAAAGTGGATTTTCATCAAAATATGCACTCCCTAGAGATTTTAACATCTTGAGCTTATCCAAGCTGTGCTGGAGAAGTGAAAACTCGTGAGGAGCAAAACACTGGGAAATTTTTATTTGCAGCCATAAGTTATCCCATATGGTTGGAGAGTGATTTCTTACACAATGGATAGGAACTTGAATTAACTTAGCTGTTTTCTACAAGGAGAAAGATGGAAGAGATGGGTGGGCATGATTTCTGTGTCATAGTCGGGCCTGAGATAGTAGCAACAGCAAATCATCTCAACTCAGAACCGTCTTAGGTGGCTGAAAAATTATGGCGAGGCTGACAATAGAATAAAGCAATAGGATGAAAGAGAGAAGAAAAAATAGAAAAGCAAGATAAGTGATTACCAGGCAATAGAAAATGCATGGTAATAAATACCAAAGGCTCCAGAGAAGCAGGAGATGAGAGGAGAAGAAATTGTTGGCAGAGGAAAGAAGGAGCCATATAGGCAAGGTCTAAAATAACAAGAGAGGAGAACTTTGATTATTAGAGAGGAAAATCAAAATAGGGTAAAAAAAAAAAGAAGATAAGGCAATCAAAGATGGAGAATGAACACAAGATAAATTACACGAGAGGTTGAAATAAGTAAGACTTTCAAAGTACATAAGGAACCAGAGGTCAGAGAAAAGGCAAAGGAAATTTATTGCCAGAAGAAGCAACGTAAAAAACAAGGGGCCAATAGGTGGAGCAGTGATTAAGGCTCTGGACTCTGACATGGCCAACAATGGTTCGAGTCCTGGACCTGGCAGCTTGAAACTCATGGGGGGCATGTTTGTGTGTGTGTCCAAAATTCCAAGAGGAGAATGGAAGAGAAGGGATTGAAGTGTGGCCATCTCCCCTTTGGAGAAGTGGGTGATTTCTTGCTTTCTGTCTCTTTGTCTCTCTCTGTCTCTCCAGTGAGTGCATGCACCCTATAGCAAAAATCTCTCAAAAATAAATAAAAAATTAATTCTCTACATAAGTGTTTACAAAGAATGAAGTGAGGAGAAGGGGGCTGAGAGGGGAGGAATACCAGAAACAAGCATAAATTTCCAGAAGGAAGAAGATGAAATGTTTAAGGAAACTAAGATCAGTAGTAGAACCAGTAACCAAGAAGTGCCATGTTCCCAAGCCTCATGAAACTCCAGAGACAGAAATGGCATCCAGCCTAGAGCCGGGGAGATATGGAAGAAGGTATCTCAGGTACCTTCTCGTGGGGTTTTTGTAAAACTAGAATGGGAAGGACAGGCACAGCCCTGTAGAAGTGACATGATACCAATTGCAGATGATGCATGAGCCACTCTTGGGTTACCATGTGATGAGACCTAAATGCAGATTAGGGTGACACCCAGCTCATTCTTCATGACTGGCATTTTCTTTTGACAAGCAGTTGTCAGTAAGGGCTGTGTGTCAGTAATAACATGGCTGGTGTTCATATACTCTTAAAGGCCAGCTCGTCCAGTCTCAGTGGCCTTTAGTTATGGCACCAACAAACTGGAGGGTAAGTGATCACAGTGTCTTTTGACCCTCTGGAAACACTGATGTGCTTCCAGGGAAAAAAAAATGACCAAGAGAAACAGAAAGAGAAGGAGAAGAAAGAGGAGGAGGGGAAGGAGCAGGAGGAAGAGGACAAAGAGAAGAAGAGGAAAAAGAAGAGGAAGAAGAAGAATCATCATTGTCTCTGGGGAATCAAACTCATAGCTTGACTTTGTATACTAACCTCATTCCTCATGCATGTTACAATTTCTATTGTGATTCCCTTTATGTATCACTTTTTAACTTATTTCTTTCATTGCACTGTATTGCAAATACCTTTTACTACTTTTTGCAAACAGTCAAGGAAGGAAGAAGGCTAGAAGAAAGAAGAGAAAAAAGAGGAGAGAAGCAAAGAGCAGAAGGAAAGGAATCCCCAGAGAAACTGTGAGTTAATTTCTCAGGGGAGATGACAGGGACAAGAAAAAAATCAAGTATATTGAGCTGAATAAGGAAGAAAAATGGGTTGGAAACAAGAAACAAAACCCCAAGAATTTGAGAAATTATTCGGTAAGGTGAGGTTGAAAGAGAAAAGCATAAATTTAATTGTAAGAAATGAAGAAAGGATTTGAGGTATAGCATTAAAAAGGAAGCAGTCAGAGGAAGGGGGGGAAAAAAGGTGTGGTGGGAAGAAGACTTATGAAGGTTGGAAGAGAAATTTTCAAGGGTAAAACTAGAGAGAAGCAAATTATTCACAGATTTACACTTGGCTTTGAAGAGAATCCTAAAGGACAAGTAACCACGCTGGTGAGAAAGAAGAGGAGAGGTGACATGAAACTAAAACAGCAGACAAGGAGGAAGGAAGAAACTTAGAGATAATCTTAAAAAGTTTAGCATCTCTTAAGGTGAGTGTTGCTTCAGAGAATTTGGCCATAGCATTGAGCCTATAAACACCAAAAGTAGCTCTTTGGGGAGGGATGGACCTACACATAGTCATACACAAGCACCATATACACAATACACACACACACACACACACACACACACCTACACATACAAACACACACTGTTACTATTACCAGCTGCACCACCACCATCACCACATAATATGCACCCACAATTTCTATCAAAATAAACCAATTTAGGTTCCCTTTGGGGAATAAAGAGAGATGAGTAATTCATAAAATTTGCTAGTGGAAGACACAGCTATGGTGATATCCGAGTTATTTGGCACCATAAAATTTAATAGCTACAACTGTAAATTTTACACACAGGGATGATTATTATTCCATACACAGACAAGTGAGATTGAATTTAAAAGATGTTTTATTTATTAGCTTGATCAAAAATTCTTAGCCAAGTCTAACCAGCTTGTCAATAAAATAAATAAATAAATAAAAGTCCACTAATTTTTTAAAAATCAATCATTTGGCTTCACAAAAATGTCAGGGTCAAAAGTGAGAGAAGTGGTCACTTAGGTCATTTTCTTATTATAAAATGTGGATTCCATGTATTAGAATGATAAGCATACCTACATCACGAGTAAGTCAATTAATAGCCAAAAAGTGATTTTTTCCCCCTCCTCCCAGGAGGTCTTGTTCATTGCACTGCTCAGCAAAAAGTATCTGAAACTACTA
The DNA here is from genome assembly GCA_026018925.1 of Tupaia tana. Lineage (NCBI taxonomy): Eukaryota > Metazoa > Chordata > Mammalia > Scandentia > Tupaiidae > Tupaia > Tupaia tana. The sequence continues at coordinate 167,613,564 of JAKSZU010000003.1, read as the reverse complement.
CTTTATGTTCTAATATTCGGCGTGAGATAAGGAGCAAAAGGTTCTTCCTCGTATTTGGTAGTTGGAAAAATGAAGCCCATGAAGAAGAAACCAGGTGGGAACAGTGTCAATTAAATCAGAACAAGAAAATTTAATATAAAAGGAATTGATTTACTCTAATGTATAAAAATAATCTGAGTCCAGAAAATAAGTCCTGAGATGTCTTCCTCTACCCTTATCTATGCCATAACTCACAAAGGCAAGAGGGTACGGGTAAGGGTGATGCAAGGCAGCATCCACCTGTAGTTGTCTGGACAGCTGAAATCTTAATGTTTTTCATTGTCAGAGGGTGTGAACCAGAGATAGAGACAGAGAGACAGAGAGAGGGAGAAAACAATCCCCAGTGGGGTGCGGTCATGCCTCAATTTCTTCTCCTTCATGTCTCCATTCTGCTGGGAATTGAAGCACATACATACATGAGCCCAGTGTGTTTTTTAAGCCACTAGGGCCAGGATAACTGGAAACCCAGTTGGCCATGTGGAATCCAGCTCCTTTAGCCATGAGGCTATGGAACTGGCCCTGAATTTATATATGTATATACACATATAATTATTTATTTAATTTTCTTTATTAGTAGTAGTAGTAGTTTTAATTTTTTTTTTTTTTTTTTTTTTTTTTTTAGAACTGGCCCTGAATGTTTAAGTTTTGATTTACTAGCCAATATTCCAAAGCTCTCAGTGAAGATACTCCTCTGGAAAGATTAGAAACTTTTACAACAACATTTTTGCCTCTGGTTAACTATTATCAGCTGTTAACAAGGCTGCCCACTTGAGACTTGGACATGGCTCTCCAGTTCATCCCAGTCCCTATTCAGAATACATCACCCATCCTGGTTAGCACCCATCATTTGAATGTGTCTCAACAAAATTCATGTGATGTAATTTAGTTGCAATAGGTCTAAGAAGGTGAAAATTTAATCTGACTGTGGTATTGAAAAGTGAAGATTTGGGGAAGAGATAGGGATTAAGCTCATTAGGGTGGGGCCTCATGATTAATCTAGTGGGTTTATAAGGAGAGAGAATAAGACAGAGACATGGACACAGACACATACTGCCCTGCCCTCCACCATATTGTAATGCAGCCAGAAGACCCCTCTCAAATGCAATCCCTGGACTGTGGACTTCCAAATGTGAGCTGAATAAACCTCTTCTCTTTAATTACACAGACGTGACTATTTTTTGTTATTAGCAACAGAAAGGACTAGAAAGTAGCCTACCTGGCCCTAGTAGATACTTGAGTTTTTAACATTTGCATTGAAGAAACCACAGGACCCATGAGGATTTTGCAATCTCCCTATATTCTGATCTCTAAGAAGGCTGAGAGAGCAGGTGAACTGTCAAATCGATTCTTCCCTGCACCGTGCTTAGTATATCTTTACAAACAACAATAGCTACATAACCAGAGAAGCAGGGGCTCATTGACCCAGGCCTCACTTTAAATTACATAGCAAAGTAAACTTCTGGTTTTTAATATTCCTTGCCAAATCATATTAAAAATTACAGTTTTTAACTTAGCTACTTATGTTTTCCTCTTATTTTATTATTATTTTTCTTCATTATATCCTCTTAAATCTGATGTTGATCATCTTGCTAATAATTATATTAAGGAACATTTACTGTCTAATCTCTTTATTCAAAAACTCAATATATATTTTATTATAACATTATTAAAGATTACATGGATAAGCAGATTTGTGATGATGCTGGTATTTTTCTTTTTTAAATTATTTATTTACTTAATTCAATTTGTTGTTATTATTATTATTAATTTGACCAGACAGAGACAGAGAGAGAGAGAGAAAGGGAAAGTGAGAGAGCAAGCTACCAGGTCTGGGACTTGAACTATGGTCAGCCATGTGGGAATCCAGCACCTATAGCCACCATGCCATCCGCCAGCCCCAATGCTGGCATTTTTCAACATTTACCTTGAAAAATCTCACTGATGTTTTTGAAAATTATGACCTGAAATTTCTTGGAGTAATTTGATGATGTATTTTGAACATTATCAACTAGAAGGATTAGAACAATACTGAAACTCCTGACTCATTTCATTATAAAGTCTCATTTATACCTAAGGAGAAAAGGACAGATGAAGCAAGTAGGCCATGACCCATGTAGCCTTACTGGCAGCAAGACAAGCACTGGCTAGAAAAGGTCAGATGCTGGAGAGTCACGATCTACGAGCCAAAAATAGCAGAAGGCACTGAGAAAGGACTGTCTCTTGACTCATAAAGGTGAGACACCAAATTCAGCATAACCACATGCTTCTCTAGAAGTACGGATTTTTTTTTCACTCTGAATTAATAAATATTCTTATGCCAGAACAGGTTTTTGTAACAAAGCTGGGAACCAGAGTAGGTCAGAATGCCCTTACAAACCCAGTATTCCCACCTCACTCTCACCACAAACACACATATCCCAAACGGGGATGCAGGCAGAATGGGCTATGTGACTTGTAAGGCCTGGCGCAAAATGAAAATGCAGGGCCTTAGGTTTAAAAATAAAATTCAGAATTTTAAGATGGTAACAGCAGAGCCCTAAACCAAATAAAAATCTTTCTGGGCTTGGTTTCCTATGGAGCTGCATGAGTTGCATGCTGGTGAAGCCCACCCTAGTCACAGGAATCTAAAACCATTTAGTCTTGACTTCTGTATCTTCAGATTGGCTGTTAGGTAAGACAGCTTCCATATTTAGGAACAACATGAGGGTAGAGTCAACTGTCTTCCCAGATACTGTTCCAGTTCTTATCTCCACCTTCTGTAGTCTGATGGGAACTTTCATCTCCTTCCCCCAACCAGGGAAGAGATGCTCAGGCACTAACTCTTTTGGCATGTACAGTGTGTGTTAATTAAGGAAATACCTTCCTAACCTCAGAGCTGGTTGTTCTAACAAAGAGCAATCGAGTCCTTTTCTTTGGAAGCAGAAAGCCGAGTAAGAGGAGAAAACAGAAAGTGAATTTCTTTTTAAAAGTGTAGTGTAGCTCTTTAGGAAGACTGTTTTCACACCAGAGAGAGGAAAAAAAAAAAAAAAAAAAAAAAAAAACATACTAAAGAGCCAGCAGGTCAGGGATAACACTGGTCTAAAATTAGGTTAGACCCTGAAGACTACAGTCCTGGTAACAAGTGGGACTCCAGGAGTCATGCTTAGAGATGAATTTCAAGCACTTTGTGGGCATTATTTGGGGAAATACAATCTTTGGCATAAACATCTGCTGCAGCAGCTGTTAGCAGGTTCTTGGGGAAAATTGGTATCATTTCTTCATTCTACCATAATGTTCTGTTTCTGTAAAATACACTAGTTATTCTCTAGGCTTGTTCTATTCAGTTACTTTTTAGCTTTGAAAAATGGGTACAAGATTTTAGATGCAGTCAGGTGTTCTTGGTGCTGTTATTTGGGGGCAGAAGCTATCCCTAAGGCAGGAGAGACCTGGGCAAGGCCCAGCTCTTTTCTAATAAACCTTCTCGGCTTCATCAACAAAGAGTAAGACACAATTAAAAGTCAATGACACTTCCTTTTTTTTTTTTTTTTTAGAGAGAGAGATTTTTGCTTGCTGGAGAGACAGAGAGACAGAAAATAAGAAATCACCCCCAAGCGGGGATGGCCACACCAAAATGCCCTCTCCATTCTCTTCTCAGGATTTCAGGCGTGCATACACACGCACGCGCACACACACACACACACCTGACATGAATTTCAAGACACCTGGTCCAGGAATCAAACCACAGTCAGCCATGTGGGAGTTCAGTGACATAACCACTATACCATCTGCTGGCCCACAAATGATACTTAAGTGAGGAAATGGAGGCAAATGGGTCAGAACATGGCTACACCCCACCCTGGCTTCAACCAGAGCAGCTTCCTGATTTTCTGCTCATTGCTCAATCCCCTCAAAAGAATACAGAATGAATAATCTGTTTCCTGAAGATAACTGCATCATGGGTTCAGGTGGTGCCAGCTCTGATATCGACTTCAGAGGCTCCAAGCCCAGCTTCACCTCTTTATAGCTATGAAACCTCAGGCAAGATCTTTAACCTCTGTGCCTTGATTCCCTTGTCTAGAAAATGAAAACAATAACTCTAATTCTACCTACATCCTAGGGTTTTTGTGAAGACTGAATGAGGAAATATGTATAAAATACTTACCTTCATTCCTAGTTTATAGTATGAGCTAAACAAATGTTAACAAGGACATCATGGCCAAAGAAAAACAAAAGCATTCACTCTGAATCCTTAAAAATCTTTTTAGAGCTAAAATTCTGATTTCTCTGTCTCATTTCTTCCCTTATCTTGTTTATCCCTTTACTCTGCCCCTGCAAGACCTCTGGCACCAGGGTTGAATAAAGATCAAATAGGAATCATTCCCTTGGCTGATGATGTGTCTACCCAGTGAAGAGCACTCCTGGAAATGATCTCTGGAAGGATAGTATCGTGAGATTTTGCCTGGCCTGTTTCAGTGCGTGTAACTGAACCCTCCCTCCTAACTACTCCATTTGTGAGAGGAATCATGATGGGGTATGTGAGCTGCATGGGCAAGGCCTAAGTTTCTAATTACCACCACACACAGCAACACTAATGCCAACAGCAAATATGTCACAAAGGGAAAATCCAAGAAAGAGCAGAAGCAGTAGTGAACTAAGGCCTTGCAGAATGCATATAATTTATGTCCACTTCATGGCACAGATACATGAACGACCTCCCAGCTGGCAGTTACCTTCCTCTGCTTTTTCCTTCCACCTGCTTAGTGAGAAAACAGCCATCGATGACAGGAGCCCAGGATAAATCTGTCAGCGCGACTTACAGGACAAAATCTCCTGAGAAAGACTTGAGGAATCCAATAAATAAAAATTACTCTGTCCCAAACAGTAGCAAGGTTACCCAAGTTTATAACGTCTCCTTTTAACCCTTCTGGTACAGACCTTATTGACTGTAATTATCACCAACCTTGAATGACACCCTGAAGTGGCATGTTTTGCTACCATGAGGACTGCCCCATAGCAGCCCTAAGAGCAGCAAATTTCAGACAACAGGTCATGGTTATCTTTTATCTGACAGGTAACTTGGCCTCTTTGAATCTTCCAGGAAGAGGCTGAGCATTGAAAACAGAATACAGGCATTTAACAGAAGTTGGAAAAAGGACTTAAAGATACTTAAAGACTTAGGAGGCAAGAGGCCAGCAGGGTTTCTGGCTACAAGAGAATAGCAGCTCTTGTAGCTGTCACCTGAGCCTGCAGAATGACCTCAGCTAGCAAATTTAGCCAGATAATAGACAGTTATTCTTTTTCTTTCGTTTTAAATTTTTAAAATTTATTTTATACATTTAATTACCATATATCACTTTTGTAAGTTGAATTTACCCAGTATAAATATGCTTCACACTAGTCCAATTGAGGATGCAAAATACGTTATCATCAATGGATAATAAGCCCTTTCTGTGACACATAAATGTCTTGCCTCTCTATTTTCCACCTTAATTTCATTCATTACACTCTCTCCCTTCTCTCACCATCTTCCCACATTGTCTCCAGAATATATAACCATTTTTACTGCTTTTATGTCCCCCAATCTCTTGTTTTCACCATAAATTGTGGACAGTTGGTATATGTTAAGTGAAGACATACAATGTCTCTCTTTCATAGCCTGACTTGCTTCACTCAAGCAGTAAATCTTCCATATTTGTCCACTTTCTATCAAAGGCCAGGGTCTTGTTGGGTTTTTTTTATAGCTGAGTAGTAATCCATAGAGTATGTGTGCCACACTTTTCCAATCCATTCATCTGTTCATGAACATTTGGGTTAGTTCCATGTCTTAGCAATTGTGAATAAAACCACAATAAGCATAGATGTGCAAACACTTTTTCTGACTGAGTGCTCTCCTATCCCTTGGGTAAATACCCAAGAGTGGGATTGCTGGATTATATGGTAGTTCTATTTGTAGATCTCTGAGAAATCTCCATATTGCTTTTCACAGTGGCTGGACCAATCTACATTCCCACCAGCAATGTAGGGGGATTCCCCATTCACCGCATCCCCACCAGCATTTGCCACTTATAATATTTTTAAACTTAGCAATTCTGACTGGGGTTAGGTGGTATCTCATTGTGGTTTTGATCTGCATCTCCCTTTTGATGAGGGATGTTGAGCATTTTTTCATATGCTTTTTCGCTGTTCATATGTCTTCCTTAGAGAATTGTTTATTCATCTCCTTTTCCCATGTTTTGATTGGGTTAATCACTTTTTTTGGGGGGGTGGTGAGTCACTTGAGTTCCCTGTGTGTTCTGGTGATCAGTCCTTTATCTGAGGCATAGTTTACAAAGATCTTTTCTCATTCTGAGGGTTATCGATTCACATTAATTACTGTATCTTTTGCCATACAGAAACTTCTTAATCTGATCTAATCCCACTTGTCTATTTCTGGGATTATTGCTTGTGCCTTAGGGGTCTTACTAAAGAATTTAGTCTTTGCCTACTCCAATGTCTCCCAGAGTTTCTCTAGTGTTTTCCACCAGTAGTTTTATTGTTTGAGATCTTAGCTTTAGAACTTTGATCCACTTTTAGTTGGTTTATGTTAATGATGAGAGACAGGGGTCCAATTTATTTTTATGCAGGTGGATACCCAGTTTTTCCAGCACCACTTGCTAAAGAGGTTTCCCTTTTCCCACTAGATTGACTGGTACCCTTTATCAAAAATAGGGTGGTTGTATGTTTGGGGGGTTATTTATAGGGTCTCTATTCTGTTCCATTTCTCCACCTGTCTATTTTTATTCCAATACCATGCTGTTTTGATTATCACAATTTTGTGATATATTTTGGGGTCAGAGAGTGAGATACCACCCACTCCACTCTTCTTGCATAGGATTCCTTTGGCAATACGAGGTCTTTTATGATTTCAGACAAATTCTATGATTATCTTTTCTAGATCTGTAAAGAATATCCGTTGTAATTTTATAGGGATTGTATTAAATATGTAGATTAATTTGAGTAAAATTGTAATTTTGATATATTAAATCTCCTAATCCAGGAACAATGGATGTACTTCCACTTTTGGGGTAATTTTTCATTTCTTTTTAAGGATTTTCATAGTTTTCTTTACAGAAGTCTATGATTTTCTTGGTTAGATTTATTCCTAGGTATCTTATATTTTTTGTAGCTATAGTAAATAAAATTATTTTTTTCAGTTCTGCCTGTGTCTGATTGTTGTTTGTATATAGAAATGGTATAGGTATTTGTAAGTTGAATTTGTATCCTACCACTTTATTGTATTCATTTATTACTTCAAGAAGTTTTTTCATGGATACCTTTGGATCTTCTATATATATACAATCATGTCATCTGCAAACAGAGATAATTTCAACTCTTCCTATTTGAATGCCTTTTATTTCATCCTCTTGTCTGATTGCATTGGCTAGGACTTCTAGCACTATATTGAAAAGGAATAGAGAAAGTTGGTATCCTTGTCATGTACCAGTTTTTACTTTTCCCCATTCAGTATAATGTTAGTTATAGAATTTTTATAAATGGCTTTTATTATGCTAAGAAATAAATCTTTCTATCCCAATTTTTCTGAGAGTCTTAATCATGAAGGGATGTTGTATTTTGTCAAATGATTTTTCTGCATCGATCAAAATTATCATATGGTTTTTATCTTCTGTTAATATGGTGTATTACGTTTATGGTTTTGCATATGTTGAAACTTCCTTGCATCTCTGGAATAAACTATCTGGTAATGATGAATAATATTTTTTATATGTTGTTGAATACAATTTGCATGTTTCTTATTGAGAATTTTCGTATCTATATTCATCAGCGATACTGGTCTATATTTTCCTTTCTTGTTATATCTCATTTGTTTTGGGAGTGAGGGTTATGGAGGCTTTGTAAAATGAATTTGGGATGGCCCTTTCCTTTTGGAGCTTTAGAAAAGATTTGAGAAGAATAGGGGCTACATCTTCTTTAAAAGCTTTGTAGAGGGACCAGCAGTTGGCGTAATGGCTATGTCGCTGGACTCCCATGTAGCCCACCGTGGTTTGTGTCCCGGACACGGTGGCTTAAACTCACGCCGGGCGCGTGTGCGTGCATGCCCAAGATCCCGAGAGGAGAATGGAGGAGAAGGGATTGTGGTGTGGCCATCCCCCCTGGGGGGTGATTTCTCGCTTTCTGTCTCTCTGTCTCTCTCTGTCTGGCTGGCGAGCGCACCCGCCCTATAGCAAAAAACCTCTCAAAAAAAAAAAAAAAAAAGCTTTGTAGAATTCAGAAGTGAAGCCATCAGGACTTAGTTGTTTTTTTTTGTTTGTTTGTTTGTTTTTTTAAGGTTATTTATTACTGATTCAATCTCATTGCTTGTTATGGATCTATTCAGGTTTTCTATGTCCTCCTGATTCAATCTTGGTAGATTTTATGTGTCCAGGAATTTGTTCATCTCATAGAGGATTTTTTGTTTGTAGGTGTATAGACACTCATAGAATCTTCTAATGATGTTTTGTATTTCTATTATCTCCATTATAATATTGCCTGTTTCATTGTGAATTTGATTTGTCTGGTTCCTTTCTCTCTTCTTGATTAGTCTAGTTAGTGGTGTGTCAATCTGGTTTATCTTTTCAAAGAACCAGCTTTTGGTTTCATTTATTTTATGTATAGTTTGTTTATTTTTTATTTCATTTATTTCTACCAAAATCTTTATTATTTCTTTTCTCCTGGCATTTTTAGACTTTTTTCTTGTTTTCCAATTCCCTGAATCATGATGTTAAGTTGTCCACTTGCCATCTTTCCATCTTTTTCTTATGCACAATAATTGCTATGAACTTCCCTCATGACTACTTCTGTGGTGTCCCATAGACTATGGAAACTCATGTACTCATTATCATTTGTTTCCATGAATCTTTTTATTTCTGGCTTAATCCGTTCATTAATGGTGACATCATTCAGGAGTAGTTTATTTAGCTTCCATGTATTTGTGTATTTTTGAGGGTTTTTCCTGAAATTGATATCAAGTTTTATTCCATCATGGTCTCAGAAGATGCTGGATATAGTTTCTATGCCTTTGAATCTTTGTTATTTCTTTTCTCCTGGCATGTTTCAGACTTTTTTCTTGTTTTTCAGTTCCCTGAATCATGATGTTAGGTTGTCCATTTGCCATCTTTCCATCTTTTTCTTTGTGCCCTATCATGTGGTCACTTCGAGAAGGTACCAAGTAGGAGTGAGAAAAGTGTGTATTCTGTTGTTTTGTGGTGGAAAGTTCTACAGATGCCTGTCGAGTCCATTTGATTTAAGGTATCGTTTAGATCCTGAATCTCTTTGCTTATTTTTTGTTTCTTTGATCTGTCTAAAGGTGATAATGGGGTGTTGAGGCCCCCAATAGTTAGTGCATTGCAATTTATCTCTCCTTTTAGATCTAGCAGTCTTTCCTTCACACATTTGGGTACTCCTGAATTGGGCAAATATATATTAATAAACATATCTTCTTGATGAATTAATCCTTTTACTAGTATATAATGCCCTTCTTTGTATCTTCTTATAGTTTTTGTCTTAAAGTCTATTTTGTCTGCGATCAGTATCACAACTCCTGCTCTTTTCTGGTTTCCATTTACATGGAATATCTTTTTCTAGTCCTTCACTTTTAGTCTATGTATGTCTTTACCCATGAGGTGGGTTTCTTGTAGGTAAAAGGTAGAGGGCTTTTGTTTTATTATCCATTTAGCCAGTCTGTGGTCTTTTGATTGCAGAATTTAAACTGTTAACATTCTATGTTATTATCAATATTTCTGTACTTGTCTCTACCATTTAATTGGCCATTTTCTTGGTTGTTTTTTGTGCTCTTTTTTCTGTCTGTCTGTCTTTAGTTTTGTTTTTTGTTTTTGTTTTTGTTTTGTTTTGTTGTTGTTGTTGTTGTTGTTGTAGTTTTCTTATATAGCACTCCCTTCAGAATTTCTTGAAGAGCTGGTCTGGATTTGATGAATTCTTTCAGGTTTTGTTTATTCGAGAATTTTTTTATCTTTTCTTCTCATATGAAGGATAGTCTTGCCAGGTACAGTATTCATGGTTGAAATTGGTTTTCATTTAACACTTTGAATATATTTCCCCATTTTTTTCTTTGCTTGCATTGTTTCCAATGAGAGGTCTGGTGTTAACCGGATGGGATAATCTTTGTAAATTACTTGATATTTTTTCTCTTGCCAATTTCAGTCTCTTATCTTTGTCTATGGTTTTGGCCAGTCTGGCTATGATGTACCATGGAAATCTTCTTGGGTTGATTTTGTTTGGGGTCCTTTATATTTCTTGGATCTGGATTTTGAATGCTTCTCTAGGGTTGGAAAGTTTTCTTCCAGGATTTAATGGAATAGATTTTCAATGCCCTTCATTTCTATACCTTCTGGGATATCAATTATTTGGATGTTTGGACAGTTAATGAAACCTAGTATTTCTCATATATTACACCTCTTTTTGTTATTTTATCTATCTTTTTCGTGTTTTTTTCTAGGTCAAAGGTTCTGTCTTCTACATCTGAGATTCAATCTTCTGCATGGTCTAATCTGCTTTTAATACTTTCAAAAGAGGTTTTGATTTCCTGTATTATAGCCTTCATCTCTAAGAGCTCCATTTGATTTGTTTTCATTGTGTCAATTTCTTCTTTCAAATCATGGAAGGACTTCATCTCCTGTAGTTCATTGTCTCTTTTCTCTTTCATCTTCTGAAGTTCATTGTCTCTTTTCTCTTGCATCTTGTTAAGTTTTGTCACTACGAATATTCTGAATTGTTTATCTGATATTGCCAAGAGTTCCATTGTGCTGAATGTGGATGATGGGGAGTTGTTATTTTCCCTTGAGGGAGAGATATTTTCTTGGTTTCTCATATTTCTTGTGCTTCTGTATTGGTTTCTGGTCATCTGATGAAATATACATTTCTTCCCTGTAACCTGCACTTTCGTTGCTGTGACTGGGTATTCCAAATGCCTCCCAGATTCTAGAGAACAGATGCACCTACAGCTGAGCCACAGGGTCTCAACTGAGAAAGAAAGTATGGGTTGTGCATGCTTCAGAAGACTATAAAGTCTGAGACAAACAGGAGAAATTGGAGGTTCCAAGGAAATCTCTAGATTTGGTCTGCAGACTCGCTTCTGCCACAAAGGAGCCAGGAAGAATAGCAGGGCAGAAGTTGCAAGCAAGAGGGACAGGCACCTGAAGTGGAAGAATGGAGTGCACAGTTCCAAGATGGTCACTAGCCTCGGTCTGCACACTCACTTCTGCCACATAGGAGCCAGGAATAATCTAGACAGTATTCCTAACCAAGGTTGGAGGCCTCCAGAAATGTTCACCCTGTCCCTTAGATTTCCACTAATTCCTTCAGAGATCAAGGTCCATATCCAAACTGCAGGAAGAACAAAATTAAGCATTTCAAAAAGCTCCACTGGTTAAACAAGCAGAGGAAAAGGTGAAAGAGTGTTTCTTACTGCCTAGTAAGTAAAATTCCAGTTCCTATGCCTGACAGCCAAGGCTCTACCCAACACACCCTGTGTTCTCTTTCTGATGGCCCTTCCATTCCCACAAGCTGTGGCTCCAGAGTGACAGTTGCAGACCCTTAGAGGACCTCAAAGTTTATACAAGAGACCACAGATTCTATTTTTCTTTAAGAATTATTTATTTAATTTTATTTATTATTATTATTTTTTAATTTGACCAGAGAGAGGGAGAGGGAAAGTGAGAAAGCAAGCTGACAGATCAAGGACTTAAAACATGGTTGACCATGTGGGAGTCCAGCGTCTCAACCACCACATCACCTCCCAGCCCCAAGACCACATGTTCTAACACCTGGGCTGACTTACTTACATCTGTCTTATTTTCACATATACGAAACTGTTAGAGTTACTACAATATGGGTTCATTTGGAAATATTGCTGAATTTTTGGTTGCTTTGGTACTGAATGAGTGAAGACTTGCCTGCAGAAGTTTTAGAAGTGTACATTGTTTAAAACATAAATAAGTATCCTTTAGATGCAGAAATCTCCTGATGATAAAAACCCATTTCTTTACTGAGGCAGTCTCTTCCCTGGCATCTTTCTTTCTTCTCGCACCGTCCAACAGAAATTGAATGCAAGTCACAAGTCATTTTAGTCACATTTTTTAAAAAATTAAATAATTTCAAAAACTAATTGAAAAATTTAATTTCTAGGGACCAGCAATTAGCATAATGGCTATGTCGTTGGACTCCCATGTAGTTGACCGTGGTTCATGTCCCGGACCCGGTGGCTTAAAACTCACGCCGAGTGCGTGTGCGTGCGTGCCCAAGATCCCAAGAGGAGAATGGAGGAGAAGGGATTGCGGGGCAGCCATCCCCCCTGGGGGGTGATTTCTCGCTTTCTGTCTCTCTGTCTCTCTGTGTCTGTCTGGCGAGCACATGTGCTCTATAGCAAAAACCTCTTCAAAAAAATTTAAATTTAATTTCTAGTTAACTATATTTTTAAAAATAATTAAAAGATGGTCAGCTAAGTGGCATAGTGGTAACACTCTGCTCAAGAGAAGCTCGATCTATATGGAAGATCTGTGGGTTTTGTTCCCCAGTCCATTTGTATACGCCAGGTTCAGGGCCCATGATCCTGACTGAAAGAGGATTATGGTGGGAGCAAACTGTAGCTTGAGACCCTGCTCAGGATATTTGTACTTCTCTCTCTTACTCTCTCTGTCTTGCTCTTCTGAAATAAATAAACTTTAAAATAATAATCATAATAAAGAAACAGAAAAACATCACTTTTATACTTTAACCCAATATATCTAAAATATTATTGTTTTGACATACAATTAATATTTTAAAATTACTAATGAGATGTTTTACATTTTTTTAAATATAAAGCCTTCAAAATGTGTTGTGTATTTTACACTAATGGCACACCTCAGTTTGGACTGGCTCCTTGTAAGTTATCAGTAACCAAACATGGCTGTTGGCTACCACATTGGGCAGCGGAGTTCTATTCAGTCATACTTCAAGTCTTGGTTCTTGCTGCTCCCCCTTCCTTTCCTACAGTACACACCACTCTGGCATGCCTACAATAGAGTCCACAACACCTAGCATATGGGCCATCACTTCTAGAGAACTCCAAGCTCAGAGTAGTCTCCCACCTCTCATTGCTTCTAGCACTTACTGGCTATGCCACATCATGTGGCCTAGCAATTCTATCACCACCCGCACCCCTGCCATGTTCATCAGTCAACTGCTTCACAGTTGTGTATCATGTCTTCCCTTGACAGTTCGTAGCCTATTTATGGAGAGAAAATGCACTTTTTATTGATTTCCCACTCCATGGCACTAAGTAGAGAGTGAAGAACACACAGTAGGCTCAGTTGAATAAGTTTTATTTTCTAAGACACTCTGCTCTATGTTGTTGGAGAAGTGAACCTTTCATTTGCCAACAAAGACTTAATACAACAACAAAAGAACAAAGGGATATAATATTCTTCCTCCAGGGACCAATTTTCTTGCTTCTCTTTAGAAGCATTTTGTTATCAAAATCATCTCAAGAGTTTCCATGGTCTTATTTTACACTACCTCAGGCCTCTCATCTGTACTCATAGACTAAATATGTATAACAATTTTGTCTTTGAAATACTTTCCAATGTAGCTTTCCTTAAGCCTCAATCCCCTCTCTATTTTATCTTCATTGAAATGAAGATGAGGGCCACACTGAGAAAAAGGAGATGAGGGGACCAGCAGATGGCATAATGGCTATGTCACTGGACTCCCATGTGGTTGACTGAGATTCAAGTCCCGGACCAGGTGGCTTAAACTCACACCAGGCATGTGTGTGTGCATGCACAAGATCCCAAGAGGAGAATGGAGGAGGAGAGATTGCGGCATGGCCATCCTCCCTGTGGGGGTGATTTCTCACTTTCTGTCTGTCTGTCTGTCTCTCTCTCTCTCTCTCTCTTTCTGGCAACCGCACACACCCTATAGTAAAAACCTCTCCAAAAGAAAAAGAAAAAGGAGATGAGGACAAGGAAAAATGACTTCCTTACTCTTGGATGTCTAGAGAAGAGAGAACACAGAGACAAAGAAATGGGCAGTCATATGTGCTCAGAACTCTCCACTCCAGGGTGGTAATGTAGATCTCAGGAAAGAGGATAACCATCAGAGTTAGACAGGCAGATTTTCATGGGCATGTTGAGAAAAGTACTTCTAAGCAGCTTCAGTTCCTATCTGTTACAGGCTCTGAAAAGGAGTCAGAGGGCCTTGCAAGGTAAGGAGGCATAGGCTACGGAGGATGTGACCTCATCCAAGAGCTCTGAGAATGTAACAGAAACTCAGAGAGATCTACAGAGGGTGCAAGATTCAAGAGAAAGCCAATCAAAAGGGAGAAGACTGAGGTCAGCATAATGATTAAGGTGCTTGACTTGTGGTCAAGTTGAGTTCCAAACTCGGCAGCCTTAAACTCACATTGAGTATGTATGTGTGCGTGCCCAAAATCCCCAAGAGGAGAATGGAGAAGACGGGACTGTAGCATGGCCATTACCCCATCCCCACCCCCCCGGGGGGGGGGGGGTGATTTCTCACTTTGTGTCTCTCTTTCTCTCCAATAGCACATGCACCCTATAGTAAAAAGCTCTCTTTTAAAAGAGAGAGAGAGAGAGAGAGAAGAAAGAGAGAAAAGACTCTGGGCCATGTTTTTTTTTGTTTTTTTTTTTGTTTTTTGTTTTCTATAAGACATGTTCACTCCCCAGAGCAGAAAGTGAAAAAGAATCTCCCCAGCAGGAATGGCCATGCTGAAATCCCTTTCCTCCATTCCCCTTTGGGATTTTGGACACACCCTCACGCATGTCTGGCATGATTTTCAAACTGCCAAGTCTGGGACTCAAATGTTGCAGTCAATCATGTGGAATCCAGCCACCTTAACCACCATATTACCTGGCTGGCCCTTGAACCATGAATGAACTGTGAAATACACCACAAATTCATTAGCTGCAGAGTGCCTGGAGATAACTAATCCAGATTAGTGGATACCAGTTGGCACTCAACCTAGGAGAATCATGGGGAGAACCCCTCTTTCCAAAGCTGTGAAGATCTTTCTCCCCATCTCAAATACCATCTCAAGAGAGGACCTGGTACAGGGAGGATTCAGAATAATAGCTCCAAGAGACAAGTTACCCAACTGATTAAGTTTTGAACCAAGCTGCCTTAAACTAGGGTAGAGGTGGTGGTTGTTTTTATTCAACCAAGCGGGCAGAACTTACAAGGGCTATCAGAATGTTAGAATAAATCTAGAAAACAGAGGAACTATGCTTTTTCTGCATACTTAGTATAAGATGAGCAATTCTGTGGTGCTAATATGTATGAAATCATTGAATAAAGCTGAGTGGACAACAGTATGAAGTGTATATGATGTGGCAGAGAAGGTGAACGACTTTCAGACAATGTTAAAATTCTCTAAAGAATTTGAAGTCACAAGATTTAGTTTAATATTACAGTACTGGCCAATCATCCCCTGGGGGATGATTTCTCACTTTTCCTCTCACTGTCTGTATCTGTCCCCAGCTAGTGCACACATCCTTTAAAAAAAAAATGCTTACAAGGCATTTATGCCAGAAGTCTAGCTACTGTAATTTGCTTTTGAGATGGCCCTTGTGTCTGTCGGTAGATCTTAGTGTAAGTTAATGTATTAATGCTGCATAATTGTGGTTTATCTGTTGTGGTGGCTGCTGTTTACATTTTTACATCATTTCCAACTATACAAAGCAAAGCTTTGATCTCTGCTACAGCAACTTTGGGGCAATAGTAAACACCTAGGGAGCTATATATTTTTTTACACTAGGAGATCTTCTTCCATGAAATTCATTCAATAAATATTGATTAAGTGCTGGCTCTGTTCCATGTCCAGAACTAAATTCTGCAAAGACATGAATGCCTCTCTGACATGTCTGCTTGGAGGTCCCATACACATCTCAGATTGAATATATTGTAAGAGAAGTACAATTCCCACCCACCCCAACCTGCTCATCCAATTTTTCCTATCCCAGTAGATAGCAGTACCATGTACCCAGTGTGTTCAAATGTGTTGGAAACACTCCTGTGTCAATTTTCCCTTTTGCTAACATTGTCCTTCAGAAACATACATACAAGCATATACCTTTTGATGCACATATCCACATGTGTACACACACATCCAAGAAACCATTTCTATTTGTCCTTCCTCCAAGTCAGATCTTGAACCTGTGCCCTCCTGTCCATCCCTACCAACACTGCTGTAGTGAAAGTCATACCATCCCTCATTTGGACCATGCATATAGAGTCCAAATAGGTTCTATTGCATCCACCCTTGCCCCCTACCACCCATTCTCCTCTCAGCAGTCATACTGCCTCACTCTCTGCTTATATTTACTGACTTCCCAGAATGTCTGGAAAAGAATCCAAACTCCTTCCTTGTCCTCCAAGGCTCTGTAGCATCTACTCTGCTTTTCTCCCTTGTGGTATACACCTTCAACCTCTTCAGCCTCCTCTCTAATCTCATTCCCCACGACCTGCATACTTCAGCTGTGTTGGACTTAGGCAGTTTTAGAAAAGATCACATTCTTTCTTTTCATATATTTTTTTTTCTTTTTCTGGAGAGGTTTTTGCTACAGGGCGCGTGCGCTCGCCAGACAGGCAGAGA
Organism: Tupaia tana; assembly: GCA_026018925.1. Lineage (NCBI taxonomy): Eukaryota > Metazoa > Chordata > Mammalia > Scandentia > Tupaiidae > Tupaia > Tupaia tana. Next base: position 167,596,901 of record JAKSZU010000003.1, on the reverse strand, counting down.
GAGACAGAGAGATAGAAAATGAGAAATCACCCACCAGGGGGGATGGCCACGCCGCAATCCCTTCTCCTCCATTCTCCTCTCGGGATCTTGGGCACGCACGCACACGTGCCCGGCGTGAGTTTAAGCCACCGGGTCCAGGACACGAACCGCAGTCGACTACGTGGGAGTCCAGCGACATAGCCATTACGCTAACTGCTGGTCCCCTTTTCATATACTTTTCACTTATTATTTCTTCTGCTTAAAATCTGCTCTCCACTTCCCTTTAAAAGATCGGGGTTTTCTCCTCCTATAGGTCTCGGTTTAAACATCTCCACACAATCATCTTTCCTGGCCAGACTAGCTGAGGGCACTCCCTATTTTTTTTTTTTTTCTATTAAAGCATTCTGTTTATTTTCTTCAAAGCAAAATTATAGGTTGTAAATAGTTGATTAATTGATTGGTAGCATAACACAGTAGTCAAGAGCCGAAATCCTGAACCCAGACTGAATTCAAATCCTGCTGCCTCTGCCACTTTCAATCTTGCCTTAGAAAAGCTACTCAACTTCTCTGTGCCTTAATTTCATCTCTAAAATGTAAAATATAGTAGTCTCCGACTTGCTAGAGACTTAAATGAGTCAATATACATGAAGTACTTCAAATAGTGATGGTTCGTAAGAAACATGATACAATTGTTTAAGTAAATATGAAAATAAAATATGATGGCTAGACTCCCAGTGTTTAGTCCCATGCCTAACATGAAGTAGACCTGTAATAAATATGGCTGAAATATGTAAATGAATAAAAGAATGACTAAATAACATGATTTCTGTCCTTAAAGATTTTGTGGTGGAGCCCAACAGGTTACACACTTTAATGTGCAAATGAATCACCTGGGGAACTTGTTAAACTGTAGACTCCGGTTTGTACCTCTAGGGTGAAGCCTGAGGTGCTGCAATTCTAACAAGCTCCAGGTGTGGCTGATGCTGCTGGTCCACCATCCACACTTCGAATATCAAGGTTTTAGCTGATTGGCAGCAGACCTCGATCAGGAAATCAGCTACTGAAACCTGTCTGTTGGAAGCAGCCTTCCTACTGCAATCTGTTAGGTTGTTGGGAAGTCCTGATGTATTTTTCTATGTTTTTCTATACAAAAATGCATCAGTTCCAATGACTCAATATTTTTATCTTAAAGATAGTCACTTCCTAATAAGGCCATCCCAGAGCTGGAATCTTCTGGAAGCACTGATGTGGTCTCAGTGGGTATGGCCCACGACCTTACTCAGGTGTGGTGCCACATGAATCAGTAATCATCCGACCTTCACTCTTGACCACCTGGGAAGGTCTGGAAAAGGTCTTCTTATATACTTCCCTTTTATCATCACGAGGCCATCTATATATTTCATCTGGAAAGAATCCTTTCTCTTTAGAGCTCTCTTTGGGGCCTTAAAAGGTGTGGTAAATGTGCTCCCTTAACACTAGCATTTTCAGTAATTTATTCCAGATATTGAATCTTGTATTATTTAACTCTTAAATGCTTTCAGATTCCAAATATGCTTTGCATCAGCACATACAAACGATGGATGTTGGCACTGGCATTTTAAGAACAAGAAGGTTAAAGTTTCAAAAGCAACACCCTGATTTCTTGGACATGACTAAGGTGTGATTATTTTTTCCGGGACAGGGAGTGTGTGTGGCTGGAATTACTCAAAACCGCCCACAGGTTGTCTCTCCAGACTGTTTGAATGGAAAACATTGCCAATGTGTCTACTGTAGCGTGTGCGCCAGAAAGGAAGTCCAAATGCCTAACCAAAATAACCCCAGGGTACTCACAAAAGTAAGCATAATCTTTATGCAACAAGATGTCTCCTAGCACCATGTCTAAAACCTGAATGTACATCTTCTTTAAACAGTCACAGCCTGCAATGCCTAATTATCTGCTTCCAAGAGCACTGGGTTAGGCGTATAACGCATCTCAGTAATGGAAATGGACTCTAGTCTCCTAGAGCCAGTTCATAAAAGCAATGGAGTCATTTTAATATTGTCAATTCTCTCTCGGCAGTACAGTCGAGTAATGTAGCAGAACTGTCTGATGGCCAAGGTAATGATCAGAAGGGATATAACAGAGAGAGACATCTACTGGCTGTACATGTTAGAATTAGCTCATTTATTCAGTTGGGAGAGTTTGGCTTGAGGGTGTCATGGTACTTATTTCACACTCCAACGTCCCATCCACAGCATCGTCACTATCCAGACTACTTAGGCTCTTGGGGCACATGTCCTTACCTCACCTGTTCCTTACCTGTTCTTTCTCAGAAGCATGGCTCCATTTGTCACTCCAGAAAAATCTCATTTTCCTCGTATATGAACCCACAACCTTTATTACTGGGTGCCAATTATTTTTTTTATTTCAGGATGCTAACTACAGCTTAAAAACAAAATTAAATTATTACAATTTTCTACCTTACATCATCTTTTGAATTAACCACCAAGTATCCAACTCAGCTTAACAAGATGATGAGATGATGGGTTTTCCATTCTCAAGTTTGTATTGCCACTAAGGACTTCTTAAAATGTGAAAATTCTGGGATGTGCTATATAGCACCTACCACAACTAACATCCCATAGTCCTGTTTTATCCCAAAATAATCTCCCTGTGAAACACCACAATTCATTATTGTTCTTATCCTTGGATAATGCCCATTTTAATCATTAATAGTCCTCTATCAATAATAATGCCCCCTACAGAACTTACTTCTTGATTCTTCTATTCCTCTACCCTAGTGTACAATTAAAGGGAATCAGCAAGCTTGGAAGGACTACGCTGAAGCTCAATGTTTGCCTCGTCCCACATTACTAGGCCTAAAGGGACAGACATCCTACTTTTCTCAAGTCTTGGGGGCACACTTTAATAATGTTACACAGGCTGAGCCATGGCGTCCATGCTTCTTTCTCTACAGCTACAATGAAATTGCACTCCAAGAGGGACATGAGGATTCTTTTTTCCTTAACAAGCCGATGTTAAAATGGGCCAGCAGGTGCCATGGTGGTTTTGGTGCAGGACTCCGACATGGCTGACTACAATTCGAATCCCAGACTCAGTGGCTTGAAGATCGCACCAGGTGTTTGTGCATGTGTGCCCAAAATTCCAAGAAGAGAATGAAGGAAAAGAGATTGCAGTGTGCCCCTGTCCCCACAGGGTGATTTCTCACTTTCCCTTTCTTTGTCTCTCTCTCTCCAGCAAGCACACATGCCATCTGGAAAAAAAAGAATACTAAAACCCAACAACAACAACAAAGCCTCATGTCAATTATCATTGTTGCTGTCGTTGGCAAGACTATGGTTTAGAGCTGTAACTATATAATGGGTACCTTTCCCCAAGGCCCTCATGACCACTACAGAGTAGACAATGGAAAGGTTTTCTCCTAGAAGTCTCAATCTCTTCTCCAGGACTACTGATTCTCAAGTGAGGGTGTTTTTCCCCAGGGGACATTTGGCGATGCCTGGAGATAGTTTTGGTTATAACCTGGGATGGAAGAGGTGTCATCTACAAGTTGAGGCCAAGAATGCTGCATACTATCCTAGAACGCACAGGACAACACCCCCACATCCCAAAGAACTTTCTACCCCAAATTTTGATAGTACTAAAGGTGAAAAACGCTATTCTATGGGCTTATGTGAAGGAGAGAAAATCTCTCCTTACTCTCCCCTGAACCTCATGGTCAGTTTTCAGCATAAAGTGGGACTGAGTGTAGCAGCAGAGCACTAGGCTTGGGATGAGAAGACCTGCTGCTTATCTGGCTACCTGCAATTGTGTGAGCTCCAACAAATCAAAATGATCAAGTCCTAATTTCAAACATTCTGTTTCTATTGTCAAATATATCCTGGGTTGGTATTTATAAACATGTTTACCATAACTTGAGTAACATAATAAGGTACCTTAGCGTTTGAGAGTGAAAGGGGTGGCTATTAATAATTGTTGAGGACAGGAGGAGTCAATCTGGATTATCGTAGGCAAGCTGGGACAAGAAGAGGACATAGAAAGGAAAACCGCATTCTCCCATGTCTATTTGGTATTCTTTCCATTCCAGGAGACTTGCACATACGTTAGCCCAGCTGTTCATTCTACCCATCCCCTTATCTAGGAAGGGCAAGGGTTATTATCTCTCACTGGAGGACAGGCAAACTGAGAAGAATGAGGAACCAATGTGTCCCTGGTTTCCTGATTCCTTCCCCAGAGTCCCTCCATCTGCAGTCGTGCCCATCCCCCGCCAAGTGCAACAGAATGAAGATATGGAGCCAGGAGCCAGCACTTCATGGTCCAGATTTGTGGGCCTATGCCTTTTTCCTTAACGGGTTAAGCCTGTTATGCACATGAAGTACAGGCTGCATGAGAGAATCTGTGACACCATCTTAATATTAACCAGGAGCAAAGCTGGTTAGCATTAAGTGCCCAGAGGGTCGTGAGCCAGGACAGATGGCCATCTTTTCTTCATTAATGCTCAACTTCCTATAGCATCACTAGATAGCAAACCACATCCATCTTTATGGGTAGCTTAAGGAGAATAAAGGAAGAAAGACACTCGTGGATAATAGAGAACATCCTCACACAGAAAACTGTCAAGTTTAGATTTAGATCTAACTTCACTTTCTATTTGTTGTAGAGCCTGATCTCTTAGATCCGGATATAGTGCAATGAATTAGATTTTTCCTCTGTAGTTCTTGATTGCAGAGAGATTAACCTGATTCTTCTTCTCTTGACATGACCTCCTGGCACAAGGGTTTAAGACTGGGCCATACTTTGACTCCACTGGCCACATAAATGGCCTCACTCCTTTGTTCTAATGTAGGATTGCCAGATAAGTCCAGGACGCTCAGTAAATATCAATTTGAGATAAATGGCAGATAATAATATAAGTATATCCCAAATATTTTATGGGCTATACTTACACTAAAAAGTTATGCATCGTTTATTTTAATTTCAAATTTGAGTGCACTCTATTTGTTTGCCAAATCTGGTGATCCTACTTTAATTTGTAAGTGCCTAGACTTCCTCCACAAATGTACTGTCTTCAAAAATTTCACGGAAAATGCATATTATGAAAAATTACATGGGTTGGTTTTTTTGCACTAAAATAAATGTGTACCTGGACTCCAGTTTTTCACAAACATTTTCAAGTCCCTTCATACTCACAAAAAAATCATTTGAGTGGAGTTAATACTGTATGCAGCAAGTGGCAAGTTTTGAGGAGACAGCCCTGTATCCACTTCTAACTAACTGCTGCAGTGAAATAGAATGGTGGGAGAGGCCACCAGAGAAACTTTTAAAATCCTGGGTTATCAAAGCAAGTCAACATCTCTGATATTTCTCATTTCTAAGAGAAAGATATACCTGTAAAAGCCTAAAAAGTTGTCCATTTGGATTTTCATGCTTTTAAATTTTGTCAACTTTCTTTATTTCTTCCATAAACAAGAGAAGTAAAAGAGAGCACCCCCACAGGATCCTCACGGCACGGTCCCTGAAGTGGTAGTTAGCTATCCTCATGCAGTCCCTTCCATCTCTTTACTGGACAAGGCAGGTGAGTCTGTATGCGTGAGAGATACTCGCAACGCGCTAAGGGTCTCATAATCACCTGTGATTAATGCTAAGAACTCCCCACGGTATATCCCTTAATGATACTCTGAGAACTGTGATGTCTGGTCTTGATTCTATTCCTTTCAAAAGCACTCTAATCTGCCCTGGGTTAAGGGCTCATACATCCGTGCTGACGTCTATCCAGGAAGACAATTGGTGATTTTTTTCACTCTCTGCCCCAAATATTCATTCTTTTTTTTTTTTTTTTTTTTTTATTTGCCTCATAACATAGAAATGGAAGAAGCAAAGAGTGTGTGTCCTCTGGAATCAATGGTAACTACTGCTATTACACAGGTCATTTGGTCCAAATTGAGGCATCCTGCCTGGTTTTCCTATGCCTTGACTTCGAGGCAACAGAGATAGGACAGAGTAGTTCACTAGAGACCCAAGTCCAATAAAGGCCCTTCCTGAGAGAGGTCTCCAATACCTGGGATGTTTCAAGGCCAATGTCAGCCGACTGCTAACACTACCTGACGTGGAGACTCTAATGCCATTTGCTTATTCAAAATGCCTTCATTTTTAGTATGTCAGGTGCTTTTCATAGCAGGAGTTAGTGACTAGCAGGTTACGAGAGACCCTTGCTGCATACCTGCTGGTGTTTTTAACTAAAGCATAGCCAGTTCCAGGGCTGGCAATCAGCACACTTCCCATCGTTTTCTTTTAATTCAGTGAGGCAACACCACCCAGTTCTCCTCTCAGGTTGACACCAACAAACCAGGTGACTTTGGTGGATCAATTAAATCTTCCAACCCTCCATTTCTCCATCTATCACACAAGGAGGTTAAATTATCATGATTGTTAAACTTTAAATTCTGATGCATTGGAATGCCTGTTCCCACAATAATAATAAAGAACAAAGAGAATGTCTCTCTTTTTCATGTTTTGATTGCCAGTTGGTACACATACTCCCCAAAGAGAGAGAAAAAGAGAGATAGAGAGAAAAAATGTCCCCTCAGTGAGGCATGGTCATACCACAATCCTTTTTCCTCCATTTCTCCATCTTGTCAAGGAGTGTGTCTTAGGAGACATTTTTTTTTTCTTAAGACAAAGAAGTCATATTTTCATCAGAGCAAGTGGCCTAATGTGAAGTGTTTCTTAAACTATTAATTTAAGTCATTTATATCCCAATTAGGTCTTATGAATAACACATTGTACAGAAATTATTACAACAATACAAAAAGAAATCAGCAAGCTACAGATAGTTAGTTACCTGTTAGACTTATGGGCTCTATAGAGAGAATTTTAATGATATTATTTGTGTGCACGTGTGTTTATTCCTCAAGCTCCTATAATAATTAAGATAGAGAAAGTGAGAATAATCTGAAATAAGTATACTAAGAGACAGCTGAACTCCAAGTTATGTTCTACATATAGGAACCAGAGCAGTGCTAACAATAATGGGAAGGTAACAAGTGAAATAGTTTGGAAATTGGCACTAAGAGAATTTAGGTTGGGGGAGAAGAAAACAAACATGTTTGCTTAAAGCTCTTTCCCTTTTCTAAGCTAACAATGTTCAATAGAGACTTACTTTTCTGAGTAAAAGGAATAAAGATAGTTAAAATTCAAAGCACTCTGATTGCTTTTGCTCTGTTTTAAGATCATCTTTTCCACAGTTCACTACTGAATCTTAAATTGCATAGACAATCAGTTTTGATATTGCAATTCCAAAGTTACTTCCACAGTTCAAAGGTAAACAGATCTTGGGACCAGCAGTTAGCATGATGGCTATGTCACTGGACTCCCACGTAGTCGACCGCAGTTCAAGTCCCGGACCCCATGGCTTAAACTCATGCCAGGTGCGTGTGCATGCGTGCCCAAGATCCCGAGAGGAGAATGGAGGAGAAGGGATGGCCATCCCCCCGGGGGGGGGGGGGGATTTCTCACTTTCTGTCTCTCTGTCTCTCTGTCTTTCTGTCTCTCTGGCAAGTGCACCTATAGCAAAAACCTATAGCAAAAACCTCTCAAAAAAAAAAAGTTAACAGATCTTTTATAATAAACTAATTTTTCAGAGAAAATGCAAAATAAATACTGCAGTGATATTTAAACATGAGGATTCAGAAATTACTTTTACGGAGATAAATATTTAGTCTCTCAAATTGCAGTAAAGATAAATTTGCCTAGAATTGAGGAAGAATGTTATTATTTAGATGAGTGAATACCTTAAGCCAAAGCTTTATAAATTTTAGAACGTATGTGAGTCCCTTGGGGATTTTTGTTAAAAATGTCGCTTTGAGGGGTCAGCAGGTAGCATGCTCATTAAGGTGCTGCCTCCTATGTCCACCATGGCTCAGGTCTTAGACCCAATGGCTTGAAGGTCAGTGTGTGCATGCCTAAAATCCTGAGAGGAGAATGGAAAAAAAGGGATTGCAGCACAGTCATGCCCCCGGGGAGTGATTTCTCACTTTCCCTTTTCTGTCTCTAGCCTGCAAGCACATGTGCTTTATGATGAAAAATAAATAAAATAAAATCCGTTTAAAAATGCAGATTTGGGGGCCAGATGGTGACACAGCAGTAACATAACTGGCCTCCAGGGAAAGGTCCAGGCTTCATGTCCCAGAGCACACATGTGTGCCCATGAGCCAGGAGAGCTGAGGCTAGGGAGAGCCGGCAGTGTGAAGACCCCGTTGATGGTGTTCTCTCTCTTTCTCTCTGTTCCACTCATCTCTGTCTCTATTTTGGAAACTTTTTTTAAGTGCAGATTTTGATCCAGTGGTTCAGAAACAGGCCTGAGAACAAACTTCCAGCGATGCTGCTGCTGTTTGCACCCAGACCACACTTTGAGTAGAAAGGCCCTCAAGTGGCCAATTTTCAAAGAATTTGACCACAGCCACCTACACCCAAACTATTCTGAGGACAATCTGATACTAGTTGATGATTTAGAAGGCACTTCTAGTCCCTGCTGGGCTTCCATTTCACCAATAATTATAACCAGAAAAAAAAAAGAGAGAAAAAAAAATTGCAATTATTTAAGTCTTATTATTTGGATTTTGGATCATTAAAGGTCTCTGTTTTATGGTGATAAGAAAAAGGCAGGGCATAAATGTAGAGAAGATTTTATATTTTTTCCTACCCTCAAACTTACTTCACTCATAAACTTTGACTTGAAGAATATAGCAGGTATCTGAGTGAGTGTAGTAATGAACAACTGGACTTCTGTACTAAGAAATGGAGCCACAGACTTCTCTTCATCAGGCCTATGAGAAAAAAACTGGAACAGTCCTGTTGGTGAGGACAGTGGCTAAATTCACCTGTGTTCTCAACTTTTAATGTTACTATTGGGAAACTAACCTTTGAAAAAAGAAAGGGACCTTGATCTGAGAGTGACCTGAAGATCGAAGTGTTTAAATTCTTACATTGAGACATCATTTAATGACACATTAATTACTCCGATTTCTCCCAAAGTGATTTTTTTTTTCAAAATGTTACCTTCTCCTGCCTTCTAATTCATGTGGTAAGTTTGTATGAACACCTACTTCATTTCAAATATTGTTCTAGGATTTGAGAACATAGGAAGTTTCAAAACACAAAAATCTATGACTTTACATTTGTTTTTTAAGTTTCTTTCTTAAATAAGAGAAAGAGACAGGGAGACCCCATGGGGTGCCCATGTCATGATCCACTCCCAGCTTCAGTTGCCCCTGAATCATGGGCACATACACACCTGGTATATTCAGGAAGGTTGCTAGATGCAAACCTAGAACCTTCCCCTGCGGATCAACCTCATAGAGTGTTGTGTTACTACTGTGTCACCATCTGGCTCCCTATGACCCTATATTCTAATGGAAGACTCCAGACAGAAAACAAATAAGTTCTGGGAACTAGCAGTTAGCGTAATGGCTATGTCGCTGGACTCCCACGTAGTCGACCGTGGTTCACGTCCCAGACCCGGTGGCTTAAAACTCACACCGGGCACGTGTGCGTGTGTGCCCAAGATCCCGAGAGGAGAATGGAGGAGAAGGGATTGCGGCGTGACCATCCCCCCTGGGGGATGATTTCTTGCTTTCTGTCTCTATGTCTCTGTCTCTCTGGCGAGCACACGTGCCCTATAGCAAAGACCTCTCCAAAAAAAAGAGAAAACAAATAAGTTCTTAATTAAGAATATAAGAAAATAAAACATACTAATAAATAAAAATACTGGTAGCCAAAAGGCAGAAGCAATTCAAGGATCCAGCGAAGAATGAACAGATACACAAAATGTGGTAATGTGGTAGATGCACACAATGAACATATTATTCAGCCTTAAAAAGGAAGGAAATTGTAACACATGTTACAGCATGGATGAACCCTGAGGACTTTATGCCAAATGAAATAAGGCAGTCTCAATCAGACAAATAACATTTAATTCCACTTACATGAGGTACCTAGTGCAGACAAATTCATTGAGACCGAAAGTAGAAAGGTGATCGCCAGCAGCAGCCCTAGAGGAAAGAAGGGGAGGTATAGGTTACTAGGCACAGAGTTCCAGTTTGGCAAGATGAAAAGAAGTCTAGAGATTTGTTGAACAACAATGTGAATGTACTAGCACTACTGAACCACACACTTAGAAATGGTTAAGAAGGTCCATTTTATACGTCTTTTTACACTTTTTTTTTTTAATGTCATGGAGATAAATTAAGCAGAGAATCTTCTGTTAGAGGAGATGGTGGGATCAGGAATGACAAGGAGTTCACAGCATTCGCCTTTAGGTCCTGTCGTTCTCTCCTGCTAACTAAAGCCAATCTGAGTCCGAGTGGCTTTCCGCTCACATCTCCATTCCAGGACCACTGATTCAGAGCGCATTGAATTCTTTTTTTTTTTTTTTTTTTTTTGGAGAGGTTTTTGGTATAGGGTGCTTGCGCTCGCCAGACAGAGACAGAGAGACAGAAAGCGAGAAATCACCCCCAGGGGGGATGGCCACGCCGCAATCCCTTCTCCTCTGTTCTCCTCCCGGGATCTTGGGCACACATGCACATGCGCCCGGCGTGAGTTTAAGCCACCGGGTCCGGGATGCGAACCGCAGTCGACTACGTGGGAGTCCAGCGACATAGCCATTACGCTAATTGCTGGTCCCCAGAGCGCATTGAATTCTGCTGGAGGAGAATTGCCCGGAAAGACCTAATAGGAGCGAGCAAGCACTCATTCAGAAGCACGTAAGCGTTTGTGTTTCTCTGGCAGGTATTCGGTCCTTTTCAAGTTTTGTTTTGTTTTGGTTTGGTTTTAATAAATCAAGAGCAGAAGCAAAAGGACAGGCAGAGTGGTGGGCTTTTAGTGAGCCCAGTCAGAATTCAGTTTACTGATGGAACCAGAGACAGGGAAACGAGAATAGGAGAACATGGAGTCTGTATTGATTAAAGCTCAAACCCCAGGAAGAGAGAAGGCTCCAGCTGGAGGGACGGCAGCATCATGATCCTGTTGTGGGTTTCTCTCTCTCTCTCCTCTCTCCCTCTCAGAAGAAATAAATGAACACACTTTTAAAATAGTAATAATAAGCTAGAGGGATCAGGGAGTACCTGGAAGAGACAAGGACAGCAGGGAGAAAGGCCATCCCATTCTGTATGGATCACAGACAGCCTCCAGCTCAATGCAATTTCAAGGGCACAGAGTATGGAGACCTAAGGCCAGAGCTCCAAGAAGGTTTCAGCAAAAAAAAAGAAAAAAGGTGTTCATCCAAAGGCCCAGACTGTGTGGTAGGTCAAAGACACCTGAAGGGGAACAGATTATAAGAAAACTAATAGTGACTACATCTGAGACACCCATGGAAACTCTTGGAAATAAGAAATGCTAAAATCTAGTCAAATTTGGGTATTACTTATGCTGGGACCTCTTTTGTTCATAAAGGTTGGGAAATTTGAGTTAATGATGGAACTCATTTCAAGTTTGTGTGTGTGTGTGTGCTCAAAGACTATGGGATTCCCTGATCTAATCAAGCTCTTATCTTCAGATGTGGATCAGCTTCATTTTCAGTCAATTCCCCCATCTTATCTATGCTTTAATTCTTCATAGGTAAAAATGGGGACAATACTACCACCCCAGAGTTTACTGTGTGTATCAAATACAATAACAGATGGAAAAGTCTTTAGAGTAACTTTAAAGTTCTGGCTCAGTCTGAAAGTACTTGTAATTATCATTATATTCTTCTCATTGTCATTTTATTAAAGAGTTCTGTCTTCTCTTCACTGTGGAAAAAAAAAAAAAGAAAAATCTGCCAGAGTCTGAGCAAAGGAAAGCTCTAAAGTTAGGTGTGCAATTTATTTGTCATGGTCCCTAATGAGGAATTTCGTCTTAAACCCTTTTGAAACATCTGTTGCATTTCAACTCGGTAAGTGCAAATAAGAGAAAAATAGTAGCATCTGGGCTAGAAATGAAAAATATCTGCTCCTATTTTAAAAAATGGGAGTGAGTGAGAGCAAGAGCTACAGCAAGGGGAGGGGGAGAGAGAAGGAAGTGAGATGGCTACAGTTCTCATTCTGAGCACTTGATCACTAAAACTCCTGCTCTACCTGGTGGGGGGGGGGGGGTGGGAATGTGTGATTAATGTGCACGTGCAGCTGTGCATCTGCTCAGAGGACCCTTGTAAGAGGCCCAGAGCCCCTCTGCTGCGTCAGCACTTTGCTCTGCGGGTGCTGGAAGTGACTTTCTGCATATGCTTCCCCTCTCCCTCCCGTGTGCGGGCCTGTGCTTCTAGGAAAGTAGGAAGAAATGGCCCATGAAGTTTCATTTGCCTTGAAAAAAACAGGACTGTCTTCAGAGAAATTACAAGTAGCATACTGGCAGAGTGCAGCCAAGACAGGGCCGGTGGCCAGCCCAGCCTACTGTTGCCTATAAGCAGCTGGAAAGAAAGGCCAATGGAAATGACAGCCCTAAAGCCTTAAAGGACTAGGAGCAATGAGGCCTTCTTAGAAGGAAGGCCTTAAGGGGAAAAGAAAACAGTCTTGTAGGTCACATAGCCCCCCACCCATCCTTTTGAATGCATTTCCTGGAGTTGTTTGTGTGCTGGCCTGAAGGAAGTCAGTTCACAAGCAGAAAGGAAAGTGGTCCACTCACCTTCAGAGGTGAGTGACAACCCCCATGAATTAGATATCTGGACAGGCTGCTGTTGCAAAGGAAATTGACCCCACTTCAGTGAGGCCAGAGGCAGTTGTTGGGTTGGTCTGGGAGCTCCTGGAGCAGGGGACCATCGTGGGGCAGTGCTCCTTCCTGGTCAGCACTAACTCCACCCACCATGGAGTCCTCCTTCCAAGCTGCATATGAAACTTGACACAACCCTTCCCAAGAGTCACAGGGATTCTTACACATGTACTCTTTGGGATTCTTCCAGTATCATTAGAATCCTTCTGAGTGCAATATTTTGCCCAGGTGTTCACAGGCAGGTGGGAGAATTGTCTCATTTATAGGGAGTCTAGCTTCTCTGGCCAGAATCGGTAATGAGAAACATCCTCGCTGTTGGAAGGATGGATGAGTAAATGGAGCTTAAAGACCTTGTGTAGTCTCACCCCTTTACTCACAGATGGGCAGCCTGAGGCTGCAGAGGCTATGGCAGGTCCGTCACACGAATTCAGAGCTGTACTCTGGCTCTTCCAATTCCTGCAGGACAATCTATTAATAAGGTGTTGCTGGGCAGTTGAAGGACTCACACAAAGTTTTATGGACTTGGATCCGTCTATACACTTAGAGTAACTTCCATATCCATTTCCCCAAAAATGGAGTCTAAAAGACACAAGACACAAACATCTATAATTACATTCAATTAATAATACCTGGCAAGAGGCCACAGGAGATACAGAAAAGAAAGGGAAGGGGTTATAGAGTGTAGTATGGAGGAGAACAGAGGGAAAAGTACAAAGGAGAACAAAATGGTATAAATGGAAAGGAAAAGAGAGACGAAGAGCCCAAAAAGCTTGGTCTAGAGAAAAGAGTGAGAAGACTAGAGGTGAGGGAGTGGAGTGAGGTAATGAGAAAAGAGAAAGCCAAGGAGAAAATTTGCTGGAACTTACATCTTCAAGAAGTTTAAAGGAACAGAGAAATCAAGCCAGAATCCTGCTGAGAAGCCCATGGTGGTGGTGGTGGAGGGGGGGTGTGAGTACATATTGCCTTGATCTCCAACTGTTTTCCTTATCACGAGGGTATAGCAGTCTCAGGTTAACAAGATCTATTGCTCTCCTGGACGTCAAAAGTCCTCCCTATGGCACTTTGCTGTGCAGACCCTGGTTGTGGCAGAGAACAGAGAGGCAAGAGACTTGAGTGACACGCCAGGGACCAATAGGACTGCACAAAGCTCATATTATTCTCACCTCAATCATGGCTTCGCTTCACAAATCCTGCTGTGAAATCACACCCGGTGCTGAAGTTTCATGGCAGCACATGAGGTGGTTTATGGCTTTGTCGAATTTTTTTTTAATATATCTCTCCTACTTTTTCTCCTCAAAATAATTACAAATAAACATGTGTACTGATACTACCACCCCTTGGATTTTCTCCCAGAATAAATTAAATTAGCGTCTGCTTTCCCATTTACTTTGTTATTTGTGGATAAAAAGAGAGAGAGAGAAGAGAGACAGAAAGGAGAGGAGGAAAGGAGGAGTGGGGAGAAAGGATAGAGTAGGTGAGTAAAGAATTTAAGAGCAATTTTTGCTATAGGGCATGTGCACTCACCAGAGAGACAGAGAGACAGAAAGCGAGAAATCACCTCCAGGGGGGATGGCCATACCGCAATCCCTTCTCCTCCAATCACCTCTTGGAACTTTGAGCACATACGCACACATGCCTGGCATGAGTTTTAAGGTGCTGGGTTTGGGACTTAAACCACAGTCGACAATGTGGGAGTTCAGTGATGTAAATATTACACCATCTGCTGGTCCGAAGAATACATTGTTCCAAAAGTCAGAATATCAACTTCTTTAATGAAGCTTTTTCCTTTATACAAGGATTGAAGACTGAATTATACTGAAGTATGACAATTAGAAAAAAATCTGAGTCAGGAAAATTTTTTCTTAGCCTGATTTTCTGCCTTCAGTACATGCTTGTATTCTAAGACTTGCATTTAGAATAGGGATTTGAGATATTATGGAATAAGATAAGGAAGCCAGAAAGACACACTTTTTTTTTTTAAATCATGTAAATGGCAGTTCTTTACTTTGACTCACACAGGTATCCATGGGAAATTCAGTGAGGACTAAGTCTCCCACAAGGCTCAGTGGTACGGTTGTAAGAGAAAGGAGACCACCTGCAAGACGCAGAGCCCTGATCCATCTCCACTGTCCTCTGTACCACCCTTGTCTCTCACCCAGATCAGGGCAAGACTCCCCCAAATGGCTTCTCTGTTTTCTTTCTCCCTTCCCAGAGTCTATTTCCACACAGAACTCAGAGCGAGCATGTAAGTTATGTGTCAGATCGTGTCCCTCCCTTACTCAAAACCCTCCAGTGCTGCTGTTCACTCTAAAAACAAATCCCACACTCCTGGCCATAATCTGACTGGCCTCCACCTGTGCTTCAGCCTCATCTCCCTTTCTCCTCTTCCCACTAAGCAAAGTTAAATGTTTTTGTTTTTTCTTGGTTTTCTGTTGCTTTAGCAAACCCTACCTTGTTCTCACCTTAAAGCAACATTCTTCAAATACTTTTGAGACTCCTCCCTAGTGGCTAAAATGACTGGGGAAATTATGGACCAGCCCAAGTTTTTATCTACGGAGCAAGGATAACATTGTTCAAGCAGTTTTGAGTGACTAATGGAAGGAAAAACTGCAAAGTCATTTTCTGCTTGCCACCTTTGGAGTTCAGCTCATTTAGCGTAACTAATATGAGGGATCATTAAAAGTTGTGGAGGGACTGGCAGATGGTGGAATGATTACGTAGCTGGACTCCCGCATAATCGACCGTGGTTCATAGTCCCAGATCCAGAGACTGAAAACTCACGCCAGGCATGTGTGCGTGCCCAAGATCCAGAGAGGAGAATGGAGAAGGGAATGTGCGTGGCCATCCCCCATGGGGGCAGTAATTTCTCACTTTCTGTCTCTCTGTCGCTCTTTTTCTCTCCAGTAGGTGGACATGCCCTACAGCAAAATTCTCTTTTAAAAAAAAAAATCTGTGGAAAATATGTATTATGGAAAAACTTTGCACAGATTAAAAAAAAAATTTGCACCAAAATAAACTCGTACTCTAATTCTATTTTTCCAAAGACTTTTTGAAGTCCCCATGTTGCATTTGCTGTTTGTATCTCCCCTTCCTGTGAATGGAACCCCAGAAGAGCAGATAATACGAGATTGAAAATCTCATCTGTCTCATGTTCTTATCATCTAGAACCATGCAAGGACTTAGTGAACACTCACATAAATAGTTGTTGAAAGAGTGAATAAATGAAAAAAAAATAATAGGACACTTATACATTCTAATTTTAAATTCCAATATACAGCAATTCAGTGAGTAGGTGTAATTATGAAGAGTACCAATTCTACACTGGAAACAAGTCCCCTCTTGCTTAAAAGATGCAGTAAAAAAAATTGATGGTATCATCAAACCATCAGAAGTCTACCAATAAAAGCTCAGCTTTCTGCAGATCTAACTGTGTGGCCTTTAGCACATTCTAATTAAACACAGAAGGAATTTATTTCTTCAAGAGAAAATACTTGAAAAATCATTTTATTTTCCTTTGACGTCTATTAGATTTCCAAGAGACACCCATTTGCAGCAAGGCAATGTGGTCAAGTGGAGAGTTTTTAAGCAATATTTGCAGTGGTGACTATTTCTCATGGCTCAGGATAAAGCCTTTGAGTCTTGGGATCCATGACTGAAAAATAGAATAACATCTGTTGCCAATTCCCCTTTGAGCTTTTCTTGGATTACATTAGACATAGACCAAAGTCTATGAACTTGTCTAGGAGGAAAAAAAGAATGTAGCATGGATAAAAATATATCTAATAAGTCAGCCATCTTGTTTTCAAGTTTTTATCTAATTAAGCTAAAAGGTGATATGCTCTTACTTCAACAAAGTGTTCTCCTTTTCTAAGGACACAACTTGAATTTTATTCCCACACCACAAAAAACAGAGGCCCAAAATGTCAATAAAATGGGAAAGAGAAAGAGAAAGAGAAGCTCAGTTTAGACCATGGCCTTATAGAAATCTAGAGAGAAATTTCCAACCAAGAACCAGGTTGAAAACATGGATTCAGTTTCCTCTTCCTGCCAAGTCAGTTCTCCATTGTGTATCCTTGAGGTTTTGCTTGATCTGATACAAATTCCAAAAACATTGAATTCATTCATATTAAAAAGAGCATCTAGGAACCTGCAGATGGTGTAGCAGTTATGTCAGTGGACTCCTACATAGTCGGCCATGGTTCAAGCTCGGATCCAGAGGCTTAAAACTCACTCTGGGCGTGTGTGTGTGTACATGCCCAGAATCCTGACAGGAGAATGGACGAGAAGGGATGAGAAGAGATTGTGGTGTGGCCATCCCCTTCTGGGGGGTGACTTCTCACTTTCTGTTTCTCTGTCTCTGTCTCTCCAGCGAGCACGCATGCACTATAGCAAAAATCTCTCTCAAAAAAGAAAAAAAAATACATCTAAAGACAGCCTACAGTCATCTCCAGATGATCTCCACCATTGACATTACTTAGACAACTCCTTCCTCAAAATAGCAAGTTGCCTTATACTAGTCTTCTTCCACAATAAATCTTAGTTTGATTGTTGGGGCATCCTCTACTCACCATCTAGCTGACATGCATTTATCCCTCTTTGCTTGTTGACAAAACTCGATTGTTTTTAGGCAGCAATGTGCCCAGTCCCAAGTGACATACTCACTTGTCCAGCTTCCATAGGAGTTCTAGATGGCTGTGCAATGCAGTCTGTCTAAAGAGATGACAGAAAACATCTACTGGGAGCTGTTGGATGGCTTTGCTTCTCCGGATGTGAAGGGATGGGTGTTGATGGTACTCTCACTCCTTTCTCTCTTGTACAGGGAGGAGGAAATGGCCCAGGTATGCGATGGCCACCCAGTAACCCACAGTGAACAAATGAGAGGACAAAAACTGTGGTGTGGAGGGCCTAGCAGAAAGACGGAAAGAGTTTGAGTTGCCAAAGACATCACTGAGTGGTCACATCCACACCAGAAACTGCCTACATCTGACCTTCTTGATATCTCAGAACAAGAATCATATATTTGTTTAAGTCACTGAAAGTGAGTTATCCATACTTATAGCCAAAATCATGACTGATAAAGAAGTCATCTCATGTGAGAGTAGGAAAAGGGTTTTAAAAATAGAAATTGCATCTGGGATCAATGGGAACAAAGGAGCCTTGAGCCATCTCCTGCTGCCAAAAAGTAAAAACAAAAATAAAGGATCCCTAAAGAATCTTTCCATTTAGTCCCTATCCCTGATCATTTGTACATGGAGATGCAAAATTTTTCCTTAGATCCTAGATCCTTGGCCTCTGCAGCCCAACTGTTTCTCACTAGCCGATTCCCTCAGCTGTTCCACATCCTCCCTTTCTGATTTTCCACCCATTAACCACTTGCATTGTCCAGGTTTACAATTTTCCAAATCCTGCCCATTTCAATTAGATGCCAGGGTCACAGACATAACCCGGCAGCCTCAACCTGCACAGGACTAACATTGAAGATGGCTGGATTCCTGCAGGCTCTATTTCCATGTGTGCCATTGTGAGTCCAGGACTAGATAATTTCACTCATCTAGAAAATTAAGGTGAATAAGGGAATAGAAAACTGGAATGGCATATGGTCTAGCTTCCTGAATTTGTGTGATTATCCATTATCAAATCACAGGCACTGAGTTATTAAGTCTATTGACAGATGCAATGTAATTTTCTTCAAACAGATAACTGATCCTGGAGAGGATAAGGCCTGAGTGTGCAGTGCACCCGCCCTCATATTTTTATCATTCTTCACTTTCTTCATTCAATACTCCATTATCAAATTTCCAATAAAAATATATACACAGAAGTAAGGCCACATTGAACGCCTTAATTTATACTCAAGGCCCTCATTTAGTTGTTTAAAAATTTCTAACTTTGAACAGCATTGCTCTGTCATCTTGGGACCAAAAGAAACAAAAACAAGTAGGAAAGTTACAATATAAAATGTTCAAAGATATGAGTCTGGGAAGATTTGAAATAAATCATACAGAAATAAGTGAACTTGGCCTCCAAGCTTAGACAATTTTAAGCATTTCGAAGTTGAGAGACCCTGTCCCAGTACTGCTCAAAGTGTGAAGGGCTTGCCTTTCCTTTCAGAATCCCTGGCCAGGATGTGCTCCTGCAAGTAGTAAATCAACACTGAAACATAGCTCAAATTATAAAAGCATTGGGACAATAACTGATACACAATGACTGGAGAAGAGACTTTGCAAACATTTTGCTACTACCCCTCTGAGAAGACACTCATGGCACTCAAAAGCATCATGAAAGGGCACAACTGTTTCCAGCATTTGGAAATAACCATCTACACTAATAAGACAAACAAAAACCCTATTTGTCTTACAATTTAGCCTCAGGCCTGAATTCAAAACTATTCTATTTTCCTCTGCTATTTCCCCCAGAATAAGGACTTTGTCAATGCCCTGGATTCCAAAGATTTAGGGGGAAAAAATCATCTAGATGTCGGCTTTAGATATATGTATATAAAGTATACACATTAGAATTAAAATACAAATACCAGATTATATAGCCCCCTTGGAAGGAAATTAGATGGTGGGTTGTGGTCTAGTCACTCTTTCCTTGGGAAGAGGTATGTGGTGACCCCGGGCCTTCATGTAGACACAAGAAAACTATTTAAGGTTGATTTCTTAAATAAAAGAAATAAAAATATTTAAAAATATTTAGACATGCTACCATTTGTTCAATAAGTCACTGTGTACTGAACTTTAAATCATGGATTACATCTGACTATAAGCATATAATCAAGTATAAATTGCATAATAATCTTATTTAGGACCCCACCACAGCGGCACAGGCTGCTAAGATTCTATATTCTACAGGCTGGGATGACATAGGAGGCTCAGGTTTGTTTCCTGGTCTGACCTAAAGACCAGGTACAGGCATATCTTTGTAATCTTGGTAACTCAGGAGGCTGAGCCTGGAGGATGTCAAGAACAAGTCTGGCATGTATATATGCATATATAAAAGAAAATTAAATTAAAAATACATTAAAAACATTCTGAGGAAGAATGGAGGAGAAAGGATTGTGGCATGGTCACTCATGGAGGTTCTCTCTCTCTCTCTCTCTCCTGGGAGTGCATGCACCCTAGAGAAAATTTTAAAAAGAGGGAAAGAAATCTTATTTAGCAAATGTACCAGTCATGAACCTTGAGACTGCAGATACTTAGTTTTTATTGCACCTTCTAGAGACACTCCCCAGGTAGCTACTTCATTTTCTTTCCTAGAAGGCTTTGGTATTTCTTACAGGATTTAGTCGAGTTAAGAGTTTCCATTTTGTAAACCTATTAGGAATACATTCTATTTCTTCTGAGATGGCTATTTTCAAAGGATAAGGCAGGTAGGCTATTAGTTTCCTCTAATGCTTTGAGTCTGATTATTCTATCTAAATGGAGTTCCACAACAAACCTCAGTTCTCCAACTGTTTTGTGATGTGTTTTCAGTGTAATAGATTTCTGCATTATTTTGCTCCAGAATTTCTCTTCCCTTTGGAAGGGCTTCATTCAGACGTGAATAATAGAGTCCAATGGAAGAATAAAATAAAAACATTAATTACCCAGAGCTGCCTGAATTGTAACAGCCACGCTGACGTGTGGGACACTGTTGTAGACATCCAAGGAACATCAATATTTATTATGAAGATGTGTGTATTGATTGAGCTGTAAAATGATTCAAAGTAATATATGCCATCCCAATAATTGAACTCCATTCAAAAGAACACCAATGTAGCCACAATGAAAATTGAAAACGACGATTTTGATTTATTAAATTACTCTATGCAGCCACAAGATATTGAACAAAGAGAGAAAAAGCTAATATAAGCCTATGCTCATGCCGCCTTATTGTTAGAAGGGCCAGCAGCACATTTTCCAGCATGGCTAAGAAGCACCTGCTTCAAAGGGTCTGGATCCACATTGCTTTTAGGACAAGAGCTTTTTCGAAGGGAGCATTTTGTGACCCCGAGTCTGAACTCTTAGTCACGCATTCCTCCAAATGACTTGTTTTCTTGTCACATCACCTCTCCTTCCCATAAGAGCTTTCCTGCTCACCCCAAACATGACTTCTCTCCTCTCTGAACTCCTATGTCTATAGTTGGATATGGACCTAGAGGAGGTAACAGATGAAATCCACTTTTGAGGAAACTTAATGAGGTCTACCTATTTAAAATCCTCAACTTACCATAATGTCTCCTTACATTCTGTTTAAACAAAAGACAGATCACGTGCTCCTCACAGCACATTCAAGGAATCGATGGGGTCAGTTTGTTTTTAAAGGACTTTAGAGTCTGTATTGAGGTCAATACATTTATCTCAGCTGTTTCCATTTTCTTTATCTATTAGGTTGTCAGAAAAGTCATGAAATGGTTTTCCATTTTTCTATGCAAAAATGCATCCTGACTTTTCCAACTCATATTCAGATTGAGAACACTATGACATTTTAATAATACCTACTATAGGGAACCAGCAGTTAGCGTAATGGCTATGTCGCTGGACTCCCACGTAGTCGACCGCGGTTCGCGTCTCGGACCCGGTGGCTTACAACTCACGCCGGGCGCGTGTGCGTGCATGCCCAAGATCCCAAGAGGAGAATGGAGGAGAAGGGATTGCGGGGTGGCCATCCCCCCTGGGGGGTGATTTCTTGCTTTCTGTCTCTATGTCTCTCTCTGTCTGTCTGGCGAGCGCACGCGCCCTATAGCGAAAAACCTCTCCAAAAAAATACCTACTATAAAAGAAACAGAGCCAGCCTATGGCCTAGTGGTTAAGCAGCTACTTGGGTCCCACATGGCTGACCACATGATTCTAGTCCTGAAGTTGTGTGCCCAAAATCCCAAAAGGAAAGAGAAATGGAGGGAATAGATTGTGATGTAACCATGCCCAATTGGTGAGTGGTGCTTTCTCACTTTCCTTCTTTATCTCTCTGTCTCTGGTGAATGCACACACCCTCTAGCAATTTTTTTAAAGCATGATTATCTTCATAATATTATAATTACTAAGACATGAAAGTAAACAAAGAGTTATTAGACATAGATTGAAACAAATAAATTTTATGGAACCTGAGCTGAAAAATGTTAATTCCACTGCATACCCCCATCTTCTTTTATAAAAAATTTTATTATTATTTTTTAAATCTGGCTAGAGAGGGACCAGCAGTTAGCATAATGGCTATGTCACTGAACTCCCATGTAGTCGACCGCAGTTCAAGTCCCGGACCCGGTGGCTTATACTCAAGCCGGGCATGTGTGCGTGCGTGCCCAAGATCCCGAGAGGAGAATGGAGGAGAAGGGATTGCAGTGTGGTCATCCCTCCTGGGGAGTGATTTCTCGCTTTCTGTCTCTCTGTCTCTCTGTGTCTCTCTGGCGAGCACACAAGCCCTACAGCAAAAATCTCTCCAAAAAATATACATATCTATATATAGATATATAGATATATAAATATAGATATATAGATATATATATGGCTAGAAAGAGATGCAGAGAGTGAGACAGAGAGAAAATGAGAAAACAAGTCACCAGGTCCAAGGCTCAAATTGACGTGGGGGTGTGCTAGGTTGGTGACTTCCCAAAATAAAACAAATATTTACCAAGAACTGTAAATGCCATCTTTTTTGAGAAAAAAGGATGTATGTAGACCTAATTCATTTAAGGATATTGAGAATGAGATCATTCTGGATTATCTAACTGTGCCCTAAATCTAATAGCAAGTATCCTTATAAGAAGAGGAAAAGATACAGGGAAGCCCATGAGATAATGGAAGCAGAGACTGAAGTTATGTAGCCGCAAGCTAAGGGACATCTAGAGCCACCAATACCTGGGAGAAGCAAAGGAAGAGCTCTCACCTGAATTCTTCACAGAGACCATGCTCTGCCAATATTTTAATTTTGGACTTCCAGCCTCCCAGAACTGTGAGAGGTCTTTTTTGTTTGTTTGTTTGCTTTGTTTTGTTTTAAGTTTTGTTCTTTCTGTCTTTCTTTTTAATAGAGACGGGCACTCAACAGGGTCTTCATGGCACAATCCACATCCCAGCCTCTGCCCAAACATGCACTTCCATGGCACATATATGGAGGCCTGTGGATGCAAACCCAAGAGCATTGCGTGCAGGTCCAGCATCACAGAGCTTTGTGTTACTACTGCACCCCAGCTGACCCCATTTTTTGCTGTCTGAAACCACCAAGTTTATGATTACTTGCTATAGAGCCCTAGGAAACTAATAGGGTTTGAGTAAACCTTTATTTGCACTCGATAAATGCAAATAAAGTATAATTAGAGGTAAAGATTCCTCAGAAATTCATTCAACAAATACTTATTAAATGCTACTATGTGGGTGTGAAATAAACGGGAAAATACAAAAAAAAAAATGCTACTATGTGCCAGGAACTGTGTAAGATTCTACACATACAGAAAAATATGAAAAGATATCACCCTGAAAGACTCTCCTTGACCTGAAAGATATATTTTATTTAGTCTTTGTAGGACAAGGCAAAGAAATATCAGAAATTTTAAAGCGAAGTCCGTGAACTTGGCTAAGGGAGTGAGATTCATTTGATATAAAAGTTAGGAAGGCAAAAAAAAAACAAAAGATTCTGGTACCAAAGAACTGCAAAAAAGGTTTAGAGACATTCAACTGAAACTCAGAGTTTATCAATCTCCAAAGAATGTAAATGTTTTCTACAAAATCTGTTAATTACAAATTAAAAGAGCAGCATGTAGAAACCCCAACAAGACCTGAACCCTTTCTCAGGTCACTATCTTCATCAAGACCATCTGTTTTTGCTATCCTATTTTTAAAAATTTAAAAAGAAGAGGCTCCTAGTTTCTGTTGTTTTTCTACGTTTTCCAGATGATATTTCGCATTATAATGTGTCATCCCATGTTGTATCAATCACATTACAATATGTCACTTAATGTAACATAAAGCAATATGATTGACACAATCTACTAGGGCTTGTCACAACATTGCATGTCAACCAGAACATTTTTATGGGTTTCGTAAAGAAAAAAAAAAAAAATCAACATATTTCACAGAACATCATAGCCAAGGTGCAGGAGGAGGAAAGACAAGTCTCCTTTAGATTTTTGCAACATCCCTGTTTAGGGAACTGATAAACATCTGCTAAGTAAATAGAGTCAAATACCATCCCTTTACCTGTATCAAACTGACCTGATAAACAAGTGCCAGCCTGTTCAAGATTCATGGTCAACTCTTGTTACTGCTTCCTGTTCATGCTTGCCACATTCAAACCACAACACCATACATGATCATGGTTTGAAAGAGAGAGCAGAATTACCAAATGAGAGACCTTCATCTGGGCCAAGAAGGCAAGAAAGACAGGCAGGCTTTGGAGGGACATAGAGAATGTTCTAGAAGCTATTATTGGTGTAAAATTGGCTACAAGTAAGAATTCAAGACAACTTAAAACAGAAGGCATATATATTATAAGGACATGTAAACTTTTCAGGAATAGGCTGAGAACAGGAATAGAACTAGACCTTGGGAGGACCAGCAGTTGGTGTAATGGCTATGTCACTGAACTCCCATGTAGTTGACCGCGGTTCAAGTCCTGAACCCAGTGACTTAAACTCATGCCGGGCGCGTGTGCGTGCATGCCCAAGATCCCGAGAGGAGAATGGAGGAGAAGGGATTGCAGCGTGGCCATCCTCCCTAGGGAGTGATTTCTTGTTTTCTGTCTCTCTGTCTCTCCCTCTGTCTTTCTGGTGAGTGCACATGCCCTATAGCAAAAACCTCTAAAAATAAGAAAGAAAGAAAGAAAAAGAAAGAAAGAAAGAAAGAAAGAAAGAAAGAAAGAAGGAAGGAAGGAAGGAAGGAAGGAAGGAAGGAAGGAAGGAAGGAAGGAAGGAAGGAAGGAAGGAAGGGAGAAAGAAAAAAGAACTAGACCTCGGGATAGGACTAAATGCAATAATTAGAAGTTTATCAACATTCTCTCCTCTTCTGTTTCTGCTTCTCTGTCATATCTGCTTTCTTCTTTTCTCTCTACTGTTCCTCCATCTGATAGAATTCACCCTCATAAAAATCAAGTTAGCATTCCAACAACATAGAGATGTTAGTGAATAAATGCTGATTTATTCTATAGGATGCATTTCCCCCTTCCTAAAAGAATTATAATTCTTCAGTGTGATAGGGGTGATCCTCAATTCTAGTTCCAAAGGAAAAACCCAAATTGAGTTCAACTAGCCAGTGAGTTTCATTTAGGTCCAATTAGAACAAGGCTATGAAAAGTTTGTCTAGAATATTGGGAAACAAATTCACTCTTTTCTCGTGGGACTCTCTAGGTAAGAACGTGAACTTGGAATTACTGTAGTCAATTTTTAAAATTCTTTTTTAAAATTTTATACGTTTAATCACTGTGTATCATTATGACATGCCAAATTATTTTTTCCATCATGAATACACAGCAAAGCAATCCAGTCAAAGACATTACTGGGGTCCAGCAGTTGGCGTAATGACTATGTTGCTGGACTCCCATGTAGTCGCCTGTGGTTTAAGTCCCAGACCCAATGGCTTAAACTCACACTGGGCACATGTGCAAACATGCCCAAGATCCCAAGAGGTGAATGGAGGAGAAGAGATTGTAGTGTGGCCATCCCCCCTTGCGGGGGGGGGGGGGGGGATGATTTCTCGCTTTCAATCTCTCTGTTTCTCTCTGTCTTTCTGGTGAGCACACGCGTGCTATAGCAAAAACCTCTAAAAAAAAGAAAGAAAGAAAGAAAGAAAGAAAGAAAGAAAGAAAGAAAGAAAGAAAGAAAGAAAGAAAGAAAGGAAGAAAGAAAGAAAGACATTACCATAAACATTCTAATCAAAAGAGCCATTTGGAAGGTTGAGCCAATTCAGAGGAAGGGACACTGAGACTTGCGTTCCGGTGATGTCACTTGAGCTCTCTACTCAAATCATACCTGTAACCCAAATATCTTCTAGAACAGTTTTGATATGTGAATCCAAAAAAAAATCCCTTTAGATTTAAACCAGTATGAGTCAAATTTTCTATTTCTTGCAACAAAAGGACTATCTATTTAAATGAAACCACTTTACAGATTTCTCTTAACCTAGTTTAACTCAGCTAGTCTCATTTAAATGCTCTGCATAAAATGCCGGATTCCACATGGTCAACCTTGATTTTAATCTTGGCCCCAGCAACTTAAAAAGCACACCGATGCACATGCATGCATGTCTACAGCCCTGATGGAATGGAGAAATGGAGAAGAAAGGATTGCAGTGTGACCCCATTGGGGGCTTTTCTCTCTCGCAAGCACATGCACACTCTGGTGATTGAAAACATACAAAAACCCCCTACAAAACTTGGAGACAATTGAGTGTTAAAAATATTAACCTTATTAAACTATGAAATAGGGTTCTGTTAAACAATTAAAATTTTATTTTTGAGGCATGTTTAAGAAATCGAAAAATGCAGGACCAGCAGTTGGCGTAATGGCTATGTCGCTGGACTCCCATGTAGTCGACCGCGGTTCGCATCCCGGACCCGGTGGCTTAAGAGTCACGCCTGGCGCATGTACATGCGTCCCCAACATCCCGAGAGGAGAATGGAGGAGAAGGGATTGCGGCGCAGCCATCCCCTCGGGGGGGGGGGGGGGGGGGGGGGGGGGGGTCTCGCTTTCTATCTCTCTGTCTCTCTCTGTCTGTCTGGCGAGTGCACGCGCCCTATAGCAAAAACCTCTAAAAAAAAAAAAGAAATCGAAAAATGCTGGTGAAATTCTGCAAAGTGAAAGATGCGGGTACCATGTGTAGATACAATATGATCATAAACTCCACACTTACTAACACATACTACAAACTGCAAAAAGACAAGCAAACAAACATTAACCATGGTTACCTAGAGATTCTCAATGTAGTAGACTTATGAAAATGACACTTTTTCCCAAATTTGCATTCTCCAAATTTGTTCATGGTAAATCAATGCTACATTTATAATTAAAAAAGAAAAAAAGGTTATTAAGAACTCATTCCATTTTTGTAGAGTGGAATATATTTTTTATCTGCATTTTGATTTAAGACAGATATAGTTTGCTATCTGTTGTTGAGGATGTGTATAGTATTTTCAACTGGACTGAGATGTGTATCATGCTGTGTAAAGTCGCTTTACAATCTAAATGATGTATAGCGATTGGATGCATAAATAATAACAACAATAATAGTAATAAATTTTTTAAAAAGGCAGTAAAAGCATGTTGATATAAAATAGTTTTGAGACAATATAGTGTGTCATATCTAATTTATATTGAAAAAGTGCAACAAAACAATTTTTAAAGATTATAACAAAAATAAGCATTACCCTCTACTATGAGGAGTGAGGATTGTTGTTCATTATATTTCCTAGTTAAAGAATTTTGTTTCTACTTAAAGAACAAACCATTCACTTTAATTTCTCTTCCATTCACTTTAATTCCTCAGAAACAAAGGTCAGAATAACTTCCTTTCTACATCATCATATTATGGCCCTATAATTTATAACTCTGATTATGCTTTCGTCTCCTGTGATAAACTAAAGTGAGTGAAGTCAGAGATTCTGCTTTCACTCAGTTTTCTTGGTTTTGTGGCATGAAGTCAAATTATTTACATTACTTTAATGCAGTTTTCTTTAGCTTAATTGTATACTGAAAGTCTGGCACACATAATTAAACAATGCATTGCTACTGACTCTCGAACAACCTGTATCTGTTGTAAATTGTATTGTAAAATGCCGGATGCAAGGAGAAGATAGGAACAGATGAGAAAGAAAAAACATGCCATCTTTTTTCTCAGATGATGTCATCAAAATGGTCATATGTGTTGAGAAAAACCTATTTTATTTTACAAAATTGTCCTCAGTTCTAGAAAATTCAGAATATAACCTCTATGATAATTTTTCCTGTCAGGCTGATGCACCAAGAGTTACCTCAAATATTTTTACTTTGCTTTATGCAGATAAAAAAGATTCATTGGTTCATAGGTCACACACAAATTAGCTACGACTACTATAATTTACAGAATCCAGTGTTTTAACAGACTTTACTCTCATGCTAGTGCCACGTCACTGCCCTTACATCCTCTCCCTAATTTCATATGAGGAATTTTAGGAGAAAAACGGCAGTCCAATTTTTTTCCAATAAAGGCCTTATTTATAAGTTTCCTTAGACTTCATGGACTTGTAAGGAATTCTGTTTTAAGAATGCATGGAAATTGATTAGAAAATATAAAAATGGCTCCAGCTTTTGTGGCACAGTCATTAGCTCACTGAACTTTGATGCTGAAAGTCACATGACTGACCCTGGTCCAGATCCCTATCATGGTGGACCAAAAATGTTAAGTGTGTGCACATGTGCCTGAAATCCTGATGAGCTAGAATGCTTCGGAAAAAGGACTGTGGTGTGATGAAACCCTATCAACATGCCTCTCTCTCTCCTCATGCAAACAAACACACTCTGTATTATGAATATAAATAAACAAATAAAAATGAATTTTTAAAAGTATTTTAATGCATGTTGTCATGATGAGTTGATATATAGATACTAGCAAACCTAACATCTTTTTTAAGCACTCTTTTTAATAATAGAGTTCAATCTCTGTATCATTTTCTGCTTTTGCCAAATGCCTACTGTGAGCCAGTATAAGACAAGAATTTTTCTTACCCTCAAGGAGTTTCTAGGCAGGTAGTGAAACAGCCGCATAAACGCAGGACTACAGGTAGAGTGGTGAGTGCTCTTACTGAGAGGAGGGGAGATCAACCAGACTGCCAGTGGTCCAGGCTTCCCTGAGGAAGGAAGACTTCCCAGAGAAGGCAACCTGGCTACAGTTTGAAAATGGATGCAAGGTAGCCAGGTATTAAAACGGAGCCTCGTCATCTCCTGATGTTTATTGATCCTTAAAGCTACTCTTGAAGAATGCTAGAACAGGCATTATTAACTCCACTTAGCAAACACAAATATTGTTAACTAGAGAGGGTAAATGACTTGAACAGTGCTATATGTCCAAGGAGTAAAATGTTTGAATTCAAACCAGGTCTCCTAAAAAGTAACTTCTGCTCTTCCCACCAAGGCAAAACAAGGATCCTATCGTTTTGTTTAAGGTGTGCAATGCACACGCGAAGACACTCCACAGAAAATGCATTATTTGTAAATAAAGATCTTTATTACCTCCCAGAGATATCAAGTGAACTTAAAAATGGCATCCTCTAAGCACTTGCCTCAGCCAAAATCAATGCAGCACACATTAAGTACCTGGCCCAAGACGATGAAAATAGGGAAACTGGGGATTCTAACACACATTCTCTCTTTATTCCCCTGAAACTCTGATTGTTCTAACATCAGGATTGTGGGCACTGACCTGGTTATTTCTTCATTCTGCATAACCCCAACTTTGCACCTACAACAAAGTCCCTTTTCTCTTGTATTTAATTGTTCCGGTCATTGGCGCCGTTGAGTGAAAAATAAAATATCCCTGTGCTGGCATGTTGCTTTATTTTATTCTGCTTTATTAAAAGAGAGAGTGAGAGAGAGTAGATGTGAAACCAGCAGAAAATGATCCTGTTTGATGAAAGGCAACAACATTATATTAGTGGTCAAATTCCACAGAATCCAACCAAATATGAAAAACTGGAATCCAAATATAAATCTAATAGAACCATTGGCTTCAAGAAGTGACCGCAGCAGAATGAGTGACTGTCCCAAGTCCCCGACACATTTCAGCAACATTGAGAAATGAGGACAGAAGCATGTAAGTAGGGTGCCTGGGTTTGGTCACCATCATGGTGGTGATACCCTGTCATTATTGAACTAGGTTTAGCAGGTAAAGACCTCACCAAGAGTGGAGGGAAATAGAATGGGTGGTCTCTAGCCTCTCAGCCACAGTGGATGTCTAAAGTCCATTTCTGGGCTCTCCATGGGTCAGAAACAATCACTTTCAAACTTATCTTCTCTTTTACCCTTTAGGAGTTTCCAGAGACCAAAAATAACATTTATGTTGAGGTAGTTGGCTTCTATTCTCTCCTCAGTACAAATTGTACCTACAATAGACAGCTGTTTCTGTTATTTGTGTCAACTTTACTTTTTTTTACTTTTTTTTTTTTACAGAGAGATTTTTGTGGTAGGTGCTATAGGGTGCATGTGCTTGCTGGAGAGACAGAGAGACAGAAAGCAAGAAATCACCCTCCTGGGGGAGGGGGTGGCCACACCACAATTGTTTCTCCTCCATCCTCCTCTCAGTACCTTGGGCACGCACATACACATACCCACCGTGAAGTTTAAACCACCAGGTCCAGGACTTGAACTGCATTTGATTATGTAGGAGTCCAGTGACGTAACCATTATGCCATCTGCTGGTCTCATATCAACTTTACTTTTAAAAAGATTGTTAAACTTATCTAATTTAGCCAAATTACAGTTTGAACATAACCAGTTACAAATAAATATGAACAATATTACTTGTTTATTTGTCTTAGTAAATGGTTTGTGTTTTAAAAAAAAAAGCAAAAAACAACAAACAAACAAAAACAATGGAAGATGTTATTTACCAGCATCACAATCCCTGTACCTTTTCAGATCCATGTGACACTATTAAACATGAGTACACTACATGTAAACCCAAGCAGAGGAACTTGCTCCTAGGTTTGATTCTTTATGCTATCATCCATGGTTTCTGTTCTCTACCAACATCCTTTTCACTTCTGTTGGGCCAAAGACTTGCACAAGGAAAGGATGATCCTGTGTCTTTAGCCAAAGACAAGTTTACATCTTTAGGTTTATTCATAATGTATTGATGTTTTTGTGTCCTCCTTTCTCTAAGAACTGAGAGAGAATAGATTAAAATAGAATATATTTTATTAGTGTCATCAACCGCAGAAGTAAAACATGAGTAAAAAAGAGAGAAGAATAAGAGCAAAAATAGTATTGGGTTATGACGGGGGGAGGGCATCCACGCACGCGCACATCCATGCTCACACACACATGCTCACCCCCTTATGTAAGTGTTAATACCTAGCCCTTGTCCTAGGAAAAGATAAAACACGATCCTCACTCATTTACAGTTAATCTCAAAGGTTAATTTTGTTGCTCATACTCTATAAACAAAGAAGATAATTCTTTCCCAGCTCAGAGCCTTTTGCCATAAGCGAAACAGAGAAGAAAGTCAGCGCGTCCTGAGGATTAAGGAGAGGTCGGAAGATCCGAAGAAACTGGTGCTGACAGATTTGCTTATTAAAAAGTATACTCTGGTGGACGGGCTGCTGCTGATGGCCTGACATGCTGGACTTCAGAAGGCCAGCACACAATCAGTGGACTGTGCTGCTCTGGGGACAGCAGGGCATGGGGGAGCCGTCTCTAATTTGTCAAAGTTGTATCTAATTCCACAGAACAAAGTTCGCAAAGAGAGATGAGCAGAATCCACAAATTATTGCTCATTCACCAAGCCCTTGATGGAGCGATAGAAACAGCGCACAGCTAGGGTTTTGTGAAGTAACTCGACCCCTGCCAGTGGGCTTTGGGTAATTCCGCCTTGTGGGCATAACAGTTTCCCTTGTTTTTTGTTTAATAGGATTATTCCTCAGAATATTAAAAAGATAACATCAACATCTTTCAGTGGCCCCATAAACTATTTCTAGAAATAAAAAGAGAATGATTCAGGTGTTTTTGTGACTCCTGATAGGACTTTTGTTCTCTTATAAGCTAAAAAGAAAGAATGTGGTTTTGTGAGAGGTGTGCTCAGAGCAAACTAAACAAATGTGGAGTTTTCTGGAAGGGCAATATTATCCAGACTTTACACTACCCATTGAAACTCCTGTTTGCCTATTTGGAATATGAGACACACTTTCAAATGAGAGTGTAGAAGTTCAAATGTTAAAATTTAAATGTTGTTAAGGGGGAAAACCTAGACATTTCTGTTTCTAGTCAGAAAAGACTACTAAAAGGAAGCACATTCTTTGGAAGAAAATATATTGAACAGTCTTCAAATGAAGTCTCACAAATATGTGTGTGTGTGTGTGTGTGTGTGTGTGTGTTGGTAAGGAGTGTTGTTAAAACCTTGTTGGTAAGGAGTGTCACATACAAGTAGAAACAGTTGCAGATTTGTCAGGAGTTTTGCTGGCCTGTCTGTTCAACTCAAGGAATGTGGTGAAGGATCAGAGTCTTTAATCTTTTTTAGGTTTTTCTTTATTTATTCTGAGAGAGACAGACAGATAGGCACACTCGACTGGGTCCTCACACCTCATCCACCCTGCCTTAACCCAGCCAGACTCACAGGCATGCCCATGCATACCTGGCGTGTACAGGGAAGCCTCACGATGTGAACGCAGGGCCCTTCCATGTGGGCCCGGTATGGCAGAACATTGCCATCATACCACTAGCTGGCCCTGGTTAGATACTTGTCCATAGCAACACCCGAGGGCTTCTTAAAACTCAGTATTTTAAAATAACCACAACAAACAGAAGAATTGGGAAGAACTGAGCCCACCTAATGGAATGAACCAGGTACTGCTACTGAGCAATTCATTTACCATAAAGTGTCATCCACACACACTAAGTCAAGTGCTAGCTACCCATCCTTCCTCATCAGATGTTCACTGAAATTCCATCTAGAGGCTGTCCTGGGTCTCTATGAAGCTCTGCCTTCTTTTGTTAAGTCTCCATCCTACACTAGTCTCACTCAGATTGGTCACTTTCTTTTTTACCTGATAGCAAAACCTCTTAGTTCAGACATTGAATTAATCAAAATTCACTATCTGCCTCATTCTGAACTCTCTAACTGTGGCTCCATGGCTCCAGATACTGATTTTCTCATTACATAGGTCTATATGAGTGCAGCAATTTCAAAAGTGTGGCCTCTCTTCCAACCTGGGTGACCCCTCTTAACAAAATTTTCTTGCAAGAATTTATTTTGGCTGATACCTTCTCTAACTATGAGGAGAATGATTGTAGACCTTAGTTTTAAGCAAAAAAGGAAGAAGAAAAACCTCCAGCTAGGATGTACCTGAAAACAGTCCTTCTTACTTAGAAGCCCTTTGGTATTTCAAGTCTTCCTCTACAAAGCAAACCTTTAGATATAGGGCCAGAGATTAATGAAGAACATGGCTTGTTGCACTTCTGAGGCTGGGCTTTGGGGAAGTAGACTGGAATAGTGGACAGTACCTTAGATTTGAAATTAAGATCTGTATTAAATCCGAGCTGGGCCAGTTACTGCCTGTGAGACCAGGAGAGTGGCTCCTACTATATCTGAGTCTCTGTTTTCTTATATAAAAGGGGCTGAAAATAGTGCTTCCTACTTCGCAGAGCTGATGTGAGAAATAATTAGCCAGAATACGTGAGAATACCTTGCAAAACATTCTATCCGTATTAGCTGCTGGTTTGGTTTGGTTGGTTGATTTGGCTTGGTTTTATGATTTTTAACTGCTTTAACTCATTATTAAACTATGTTCCCACTAGTCAGCCCACACATCATCCTAGGCCAAAAGTTCCTGTAAGCTCCCTTCCCATTGTAATTAAATGACCTCTGAGGGAAGAACTTTCATAGATTGTTCTTTTAAAGAACAAAATGAGTGTGTATATACACATCAACTTTGCCATATTTATTAGATTTTTGGTTGAAGAAAAACTATTTCAAGCCAGATGAGGTGTGCAGAACTAGACATAAGATGTGTTTGTAAGAAGAAACATGGACATGACATTACTTTATGGTATTTACTTACATTTCTCTTCTCTGACTTATAAAAAGTTGTGGAAAAGTTTAAAACATAAAGTACAAATGTGATAGAACTGAAAAATCATTAAAATGAGTAAAAAGGCAAAAGAAAAATGAAAATCAGATCTTTGCTAATGCAGGTTTTTACAGCTAAATATAAAATTTAGCACCAAGGTTACTGAAGCAAAGCAAAAGGGCAGGTCCAGACAGTGGCACAGCAGTGACACAATGGTCTGTGATGAGGGACCCACATGGGAAAGTATCAGGTCCACTCCCAGCACATCCCTGGTGCACATCAGCAACATGTGTTTTTATGAACCGGATTGGCTGAGGCTGGAGTGGAGGGTAGTACCTGTCTCCCTCTCTGTCTTTCTCTCTCTCTGAAGAAATTAATCAACTTTGTGACCAGCAGTTGACATAATGGCTATGTTGACTCTCAGTTCAAGTCCCGGACCCTGTGGCTTAAACTCACACAGGGCGCGTGTACGTGCGTGCCCAAGGTCTGGAGAGGAGAATGGAAGAGAAGTGATTGCAGCGTGGCCATTCCCCTGGGAGGGTGATTTCTCACCTTCTGTCTCTCTGTCTCTGTCTTTCTGGCGAGCTCACGCACCCTATAGCAAAGACCTCTCCAAAAGAAGTCAATCAACTTTAAAATAAATAAATAAATAAAGCAAAGGGGTTAAAAAGCTTTCTTTTTCCAGTGGGGGAAAAAGAACCTCAAAAGTGACAAAAGTCATTTCTCAACTCTAAATTCTGGAAAGGGTATTTTTCACAAGCATCTGCACATGACAGATTTGGAAACAACACAGTAGTCTCCATATATGGTCTTCCAAATACGACTGTATTTTATCGATTATCTGCCCATTCTTTTTTAGTCCAATTGAGAGGGACTCTGAGTCTGAAAATCCAATTTGGAAAAAGAGGTTTGCTAGTTGCAATAAAATCTTGCTAACTCTTGAATCATTATATATCTTACCATAGTTTATATTCTCAGTAACAATAAACTTACGCAATACAAGTTTTATCATGAATTTAATTTGTTTTAATTAACTGAGGTGTATTGAATTCTTGTTATGAACTAGGCAAGTGCTAAGCCCTTTATCTGCATTGGCTCATTTAATCCTCCCAAAAATCCTACCATACAGGGATTATGATTTCACTTACTTTATACACGAGCAAACTGAAACTTGTGGTGGTCAAGAATCTTCCCCAAGGTTACACAATTTGCAAGTCATTGTGGAGTTTGAACTCTAAGTGCACTCAGGATGATCTGCCTGACCCCTACCACTATGCAAACCTGCCTCACACGCTTTCAGGCAGACCCTCTAAGGGCTTTGACTAACATCAAATAAACTGCTTCACAAAAACATATTGGATTTGTTCTGAAAAGCACGTTGCCAGCTAACATAGAATCTATACTCTATGAGGAGAATTTATTAGAAGAAAGTTTATGGAGAAAGGGTCTTTATTCCTAGTCTACTGGTGTCTGAGATGGAAGGGCCAAAGTGCCTTAGGACAAGTCCAAAAGATTAGTCAGACACTCGTTGAACTTGCACTTTACTCCCTAACAAGTCAATTAGTCTTCTCCTTTGTGCAACAGAGTTGGAGACCTGTGTGTCTGTTCTTGTCCTACAATGTGGTTATGACCACAGCCCAGTGAGCATGTCATTCAAGTTTCCCGTCTAGGCCCGGTATACGATGCTGTGTACATTGTTAAACTCCAGCAGATATCTGATGGTTTTAATTGGCTCTCAGTCTGTTTTCTCATCTATAAAATGAAAAGTTAAGTATGAATGAGAAATAGTTCACCGAGCTTTAAAATTCTAAAATTATGGGGACCAGCAATTAGCGTAATGGCCATGTCGCTGGATTCCCATGTAGTCGATCACAGTTCGAATCTTAGACCTGGTGGCTTAAACTCACGCTGGGCGTGTATGCGTGCATGGGTGCCCAAAATCCCAAGAGGAGAATGGAGGAGAAGGGATTACAGCGTTGCCATCCCCCCTGGGGGGTGATTTCTCATTTTCTGTCTCTGTCTCTCTCTGTCTTTCAGGTGAACACATGCGCTCTACAGCAAAAACCACTACAAAAAAAAATTCTAAAATTATGTAATTCTATGATCCAGTCTTGTTTTACTCAAAGAGTATAACAAGTTGTTACAAATTTCTTTTCCCCAAATCTGAAGAAAATATTATATCACAAACACCATAAAGAAATACCTCTCTTTTTTCACCTTGTCTTATCAAAACTTATTTAATCAAGGGAGAATAAGTGTACAGCCTCTGGGTATTACTTAGAAACCGTGTGTCCTAGGCAAGTTGTTTAAGCTTGATGCCTCAGTTTAGTTATCTATGGAATGAATATAATATGAAGACCTACTTTATAAGGTTGTTATGAACTTCAAATGAGTTAGTAGCTATAATGTGCTTACAATCATGCTGGCAGCCTAGTATATGCTCAGTAAATGACAGTCCTTAGATATCTGTCGCTAACTCAACCTTCTCATTTTTCTCAGGTCAGTGTATTTACCATTTACCTTTTCCAGTCTCCTATCCTCTACTTCTACAACTTATCCCAACCTGACATACAGATCATTTCTTTCCACATCTCAAGCCCATGAAACTCTCCCTCTCTTTTCAGCTACTGCAGTAGTAACTAGAAAATAAAAATAGATAAACAAGTCCTCTGGATTTTAAATTTACCTTTTCTGCTCCACCTCTTTCAAATACATTTGCTTGCAAATACATTTACCCTTTATATGTGTTGTACAGCACTTAGTTTAAAAGACATCTATTTGCAGACAGGGTTTGAGGCCAATATAAGAGTGTATTGGGGGAGTAGCAGTTGGTGCAATGTCTATGTCACTGAATTCCCATGTGGTCACCCGTGGTTCTAGTTCTGGACCTGGGAACTTAAACTCCTGCCAGGTGTGTGTGCGTGCATGCCCAAGATCCTGAGAGGAGAATGGAGGAGAAGAGATTGTGGTGTGGCCATCCTCCCTGGGGGATGATTTCTCACTCTCTGTCTCTCTCTCTCTCTGTCATTCTGGCAAGCACATGTGCCCCATAGCAAAAACCTCTCCAAAAATAGAGTATATTGCTATACATTTTGGTCGATTTCAGTTTTTACATGCCCCTATGAGCACATCAGATAAACTGATACACCAAATTTTAACAATAAAGTGTGGCTGTGGTTGTCTTAAATTAGAGAAAAAAATACATGTTTGTCTTAAGGAGCAAACTGTGTTGTGGCTATGATTCCACCACTCAAAGACACTCTTTTTGAAATGCACAAGTCCTCTTTGACTTTTCTAACCATCTTACTCCCTGGCTGTAATCATACCAAGTCCTATTCACTCTTGCTCCCTAAATCTCTCTGAGAGGTGATCAGTATGTCACATGACTCTCACAGTTGGCTCCATGTGAAAGTTAGTTATACCCATGTCTGTCCTCCATACAGGATCTTTAGACTGGGAGCTCCTAAAACCTGACTCATCTTTGCATCCCCAGCAGCATCTAGCACACAAGAACTGTGTTACCCCGAACTTCTTCCCCTACACACATGCATGCACACATTTACACACACACGGTAGGGGAGGAGGTGTCTTTCATGATTTTTCGTTGCTGTTCCTTTCATCCCAAATGCCCTCATCTCCTACCTTCTCTATGTGATGAAACCTTTCTCACCCTTTGAAGCCCCACTTCTGTCTTCCACTCATACCTACATTCTTCCTGCGTGGTTCCACTGTCCGTACGACAGATCCATGAGCATCTCATAGTGTTGGCGTTCATTCCATAAGCTCTTCTATCTTCTTACCTGATTGTAAAGTCCACAAGGGAGAGAAAAATATATCTTTCATCCTGCAATCCTTATAGCACCCATCCTGGAAGCCTGACACTCAGTAAGCACTCAGTAAATATCAGTGAAATTAAACCAACTTGAATCCTTAAGACCAACTTCAGGAGTAAACACCCTCTTTAAACAATTACCCTGGTTTTCTCAGATAGCTTGCCAAAAGAGTACTAAGGACAGTTTATTTATTCCTATATGTCACCCCATGGCTTCTTCCATGTGAACACTGAGATGCATAGAGAAGACTGAGCATGAATCAAC
The DNA here is from genome assembly GCA_026018925.1 of Tupaia tana. Classification (NCBI taxonomy): domain Eukaryota; kingdom Metazoa; phylum Chordata; class Mammalia; order Scandentia; family Tupaiidae; genus Tupaia; species Tupaia tana. The sequence goes on along the minus strand of JAKSZU010000003.1, from coordinate 167,559,362 downwards.
AGGAAACCCATTCCAGAAATCTGATTCCACTGTGGGTTGTGTGGCCCAGTGGTGAAGTGTGAGAAAAAGGAAAAAGACCAAGTCTAAAACTCATCTAAATTCAAAAGAAGAAGCTTAAGAAATACCACAAAATGAGCCACATGTTTGTTTCCAGTAACTAAGGGGTAGCCTTGTTGGAAGGAGTCCAAGATTCTCCACAGCATGGAATCGGAGGCACATGGATGCTCTGAAGATGTGTTTTGTGTCCTCATTAACAACACGGGTCCTTTTGGAGCCCTGGTCTCTCTGCCCCACAGAGAGCTTCAAATCTTACTCCTAAAAGATCTTCCAGAAGAAGGCCATGACTCATTCCACAAGAATGGAAGCTGTTTCTCTGGTCTCTAGAGCATGACATTTGCCTTCCATTTTAATGTGCACTATAGTCAGAAAATCTGCCCCAAAGCCATTCAACAGCTGGACAGATGATTCTGTGATCCTTTTCTCTGGTTAAAAGAGAAGATTTTGGAAGTCCTTGGGTGGCATTTCTACACCCTCCCCCTTTTATTTTATTGGATTAAACTGGTTTCAGTGTTTTTAGAGAAAGTTCTTCCTAAAAAGATGCAAATTTATACCATCTTTCTGCATTCTTAGGATCACACGCTCTGCTTAAAATCCACACTCTGCTTCAGTTACACACACGTAATTCTTCCTGACCTAGATGGAATGGAATACTCATAGCAATTTGAGAATACGGATCAGGCCCAAAAGCCAAGAAAAGAAAGCTAATGGTCTGCATATCATCCCCGCATATAGGATTCTTAAAGATTTTTTTTTTAATTGTAACTTCTTTTAAAAGAAAAATAAGCTGTTCTTTCATTTCTTATTACGGTCTAGGAGGGATCAGCACCTAAAGGGGAGATTGTAATATTGAGAGACACATGTGGAAATCGCTTCCTGAACTGGCAATTTCCTGAACTGCTTCAAAAGCCCTTTTTTGGCTTAAATAGTCCATGGAGTCCTTTTAAGATTTTATACAAAGAAACTGATCAGTTTCATAATGTTGTGATGAAATTAGAACCCATATTGCTTAGCTGGAATGACTTTACACACAGTAGCTATCCTTCATTTATAGACCTACTGTAATTGTCTAGGGGAAAATCGCCTCTCCAGAGGGCTCAAAATGAGGCAGAAAGGTCACATTGTAAGGACAGACGTTTGAACCTGATTTGCAGTAATTCGAAGATTTGAAGAGGCTGTTCTGACTCGGTGATTGTCAGCCCTGTTTTGATTCTGACAGTCAGGGAAGTACATTTGGTGAGGAAAAGTTCGGGGTTTTTTTTCCTCGTAGCACTTAATGAGGGCTAAATTTATTTGCATTCCTTGAACCCAGGAACCTATAGGGCCAAGGGATGAGTGTACAATGAGTCCTAGAATACCAACGTAGCTTTAAATCTTACAAAACTCTGATACTTTACCAATCTAGGAACTTTTTGACCTGGTGGCAAGTAAATCTATCAGTTCTCCGGCCATATGAGGGAGTGTTCGAAAGTTCATACAATATGGCCAAGAGGTAGAGTAGTGGATAAGGCACTGGACTCCCAAGTATTCGACTGCTGTTTGAGTCCTGGACCTAGCAGCTTGAAACTCACACCAGACATGTGTGTACGCATGCCCAGAATCCCAGGAGGAAAGTAGAGGAGAAGGGATTGCAGTGAGGCCATCATCCCTGGGGGAGGAGGGGGGGGGGGGTGATTTCTCACTTTCTGTCTCTCTGTCTCTCCAGTGAGCACATATGCCCTATAGCAAAAATCTCTCAAAAAAATTTCATGAAAAATGTGGATTAGGAAAAATCTATGCTTTTATTCAAAAAAAAAATCTTTGTACCAAAATGAATTCAAATTTTAATTCCATTTTTCCAAAACCTATTTGTAGTCTCCTCACAAATAAGTATAAATGGAAGTATCCAAGAGACTTTTCTCATTCAGAGACGAGGTCTCCTTATCCACAGTTGCCTCTGTGCAATGGGCAAGCAGCACATTTTAGTTCTGGCGACTGTAGCCAGTTCTTCTAGCCTGAGAATTACCAGCTCTAAGTGATTCTGCTGACATGTGAGGAATTCTTTCCTAGTGAGTGAAAGAAAAGAGGAACTTCTGTTAGAATGATGGTTTGTCCATTAGCAGTGAGAATTTCCAAGGCAGTGGCAGGAAGTCATGGTGGGCAGGGCCACACATGACATTCTTTGGTTTCAGTGACCCCTTCTACACATACACATACACACTCATACGTACACACGTATATGTATTTATGCATACATATATAAAGAGACTGAAAAAGTTCATGGAAAATGCAATGAAAGTATGAGTTTATTTTATGTGAACATTTATTGAAACCCATGCATAGTTTTTTTCATAATACACATTTTCCATAGACTTTTTGAAGACCCCCCCCCACTTCACACATATATAATTATATCTTATAATGGCATTAATGTAAATGTGAACATTTTAATATTATAGATTAAAATATTCTCTTCAAACTAAAAATTTGTTTGTTTCTTCTGATTTTAAAAAAATTAAAAGATTTTCACAGAACTTTAAAAGTCTTATGAGCCCTAAGCACTATGCTTAAATGCCCCCTTGGTTAGTTGGCCCTAGTGGCAAATATCACCATTTGATGGTTCTGATTCTTAGATCTCATTCCAGCACTGGCTGAATGGAGTCTTGTTTCTTCCTGTGTGACATGACTGGACTTAAACTTCCTAAACTGCATTATCTCGTTGGCTCTCACCCTAACCCGATGGACTAAGTGTCATTTTCCCTATTCTCCATAGCTCAGAGATTTTAAGAGATCGTCTCAAATTATTTCAGCTGGGGACCAGCAGATGGCGTTAATGGCTATGTCGCTGGATTCCCATGTAGCCGACCACGGTTCGAGTCCCGGACCCAGTGGCTTAAACTCACACCGGGCGCATGTGTGTGCGTGCCCAAGATCCCGAGAGGAGAATGGAGGAGAAGGGATTGCAGCTACACCACAATCCCCCACCCCGCCTCGGGGGATGATTTCTCACTTTCTGTCTCTCTGTCTCTCTCTGTCTTTCTGGCGAGCGCAGGCATCCTGTAGCAAAAAACCTCTCAAAAAAAAAAAAAGTTATTTCAGTGGTACTTGACAGTGTATCTTGGGAAGGGAAGAAAATAACAAGATTTACCTATTTTAGGCATTTCATACAGAATTCACTAATTGATTACCAACAGCCCTGTGGGATAAAGTCTCAATTCCCCATCTAAGCTGACCAACCAGTGAAGTGCATGGCTAGGAGGGGAGCAGAGGCATATAGGAAAAGTTGGGAAAACTTGATAATACAGAGTCCAAAGAACAAGAACAAAGCTCCAAGTAAGAGACAAAGCCAAGTGTCTAAAGCCACACTGAAAATGAACTGAAATAAGAACTTGGGGAAAAGGAGAGAGGTGATGATCTTTTATGACAAACAGACCAGCAAGGCTCTACTTTTTTGGCTATTCTACAAGTGAAAGGTGGAAATCAGGATGAAGAGCTGTATCTCATGCCCATTGTGCAGTTGAAGGAACAGGTACACAGTGCTCTGGTAGTTTCAGGTCACATAGCTAGGAAGAGGTTAAAACTGAATTGGAGTCCTCATGCCACATTCAGTCCCAGAACAGATATCTATATAGGGGCAAGGTCTCCATTCTGAGCTTGTCAGTGGCCTAAACGATATGCCATCTTGGGCATGAGTATCAGGAGCAAGGCACTGGCTGAGAGCTTTCAGACTGGTCTCTATTAGGATGGACTATGGTGAGTGCCCCCAACATAACTCTTGGAGCTCAAACTCATAAAGAAAATATATAATCACATAGCCCTTGCCAACATTCAATGCTGAATCAATACACAGAAGAATATGGAGAAAGGCATATTTTCCTTCTTACATCTTTTCGAAGAAAATTTTGGAGAAAGTAAGAGTCCTAAAGAGACAGAGGGACTGACCATTCAGTCTTCAGAGAGAGAAAAATGGGACCTACAGCATTTTAAGTCATCTCTATATTATGAGTTTGACATTTTGCAATCAATGAATGCCCTCAAGATCCCTGTTTCTATCAAAGGAACTAGCTCTAATATTGGCTGGAGGGGAACTGTCTGAATGACAGTCCATTTCAGCTGCCTCCTCCTGGCTGCCTTCTCAGAGTCTGAGTGGCAGCTGCCTACTAGAAGCACAGAAGGCAGAACACCACAGGGGTGGTGATTAAAGTGGGCTGGCATGGAGCTGATGGCCATCTAGAGCCATGGCACAAAAATTAAGCATGTAAGATACCTCAATTCCTGCTGGCAATTGATTGTGGGAATGACATCCAGTTTGCTGGTTTTGCTTCCTGATGCTGTGAATTTCTTTAATAGAATTTTAAAAATACATTTCACCAAAAATTGACTCCAATCTATACTTCCTTTCTTAAAAAACAGTTTTATTTATTTATTTATTTATTTATTTATTTATTTATTTATTTACTATTTATTCCCTTAGTGTAAGGGAGAGACAGAGACAGAAAGCACCCTGCAACAGGATCCTGACTCCACAATCCACTCCTGCCAGCATCAGCCACCCGTAGACCAAGGATACATATATGCTAGTGTACTAGGAACATTCTCGACCTAAACCTAGAACCTTGCCCCATGAGTCAATCTAAAAGAGCATTACATTCTCCAGCTGCATCACTGTCCAGCCCCTTGTAATTACCTATCTGTGCAGGGTCATTCACATACCTGGGTGACTTTCATCGTAGTTTCATAACCATTGAGGAATGCATCATTTGATTAATTCCATCATTTAACTGCAAACCCAAGCAGAGAGAGGCCTTTTATCAAATGTCTATAGACTCTAACTCAGTTAACATGCCAAATGATCTAGTTTAATCACTCGAAAGCTACACCACCTCTGTAAATGCATAAATAAATTTTTCACAAGTCAAACAAGTCCCTGGAACCTGGTAAAAACTTTGTTAAGAGCCAAAAGATGATATAAAGGCATGTTCTCAACTGCTTTCAGGAGGTGAGGTGGGTTCTAGCCTGTGTCTCAAGGCTCCTTTCCTTGCCATGACTCTATGTTGCATATGGTCTCAACAGAAAGCAAGAACAGCACATTGCCATTGCAGTGCTTATTATGAGTTTGTGAGCACCCACATGGAAGACCCCACAAGCTTGAAAAGTAGTCCTGCCTGGATCTCCTGTTTCTGTGCAGTAAAGAGCCTAAGAGGTCCTGCAAACCAGGCTTTCCAGTTCCCCTAAAAGCTGACCCTCGTTTACTGAAGCATTTATTACACATCTGCTAGCATACATATGTCTCAGCCTCGGCATTTGATCGCAAATGCATGCTGGGAACACTTAACTGCACTAACATCCTCACATAAAATAATAGAGGAGTCCACTACCAAGAAAATCCGCATAGATCTTCCCAGCACAGTGAGCCCACATCTGCACAGCACGCTTGGTGTTTACTTGATCTTCAAGTTAAGATCCAAATTCTAACAGGCCATCCAATGCCACATTAACTTTTCATAAGGAAAGCTCGTGTGTGTTTGTGTGTGTGTGTGTGTGTGTGTGTGTGTCTGCACCAGAGCATTTTTGGGGAAATGGGGAGGAACTGAGTCATAGTTGACAACATATGAAACCTTTAGATGTGTCACAGCTGCTTCAACTGGCATTCATTCCCTAACCAAGGAATTCTGGGATGTCACATTTTTAAGGAGTCCATTTTCACAGTGCACTGCAGCATCTCAGAATGCTCTCTTGGCGAACAAAGTCAATCCTAGGTCACTATTTCAATGTAGTTTCCTTTGTACTAAATCCTACTTTCAAGAAAATTCCTGCTATGGTTCACTGGTGTTTAACCTATCATATAATATCCAGGTTTACTGTGTTAGAAGAAGCAGAACAGTATTAAGCTTTTCCCACAAGCCTGTGATTGCATTTGACCTAGTAACCTGTATTAGATTAACATTTATTCTACAACTGCACAGCAAGCCCTGCACCTTGGTGAGCTGCAGTTTATAGAGGACACTAACCATTTTTACAAGTGGAACAGGAAAAGGGAATTGAATCTGAGGGAGTAATTCCAAGCAAGTATGTTGCTGCAGCAGTTAAATTGTTTATACGAGGAATCGGGGAATTACTTCTGACTGACCTCTCTTTTTATCTGCTTAAAAGACAAAGTGCAGGTCTCCATAGCTGGGGCAAACTCTGGGGAATGTAGCCTTAAAATGTATAGGAGCCATAGGGCCCTGCCAACCTCCAGTAAGGAGCAGCTTCAAAGGCAAGGCAGAACAGGAATGTAAACAAAGTGAATTTACTGGAATTAGGATGCCTGAGCAGTAGCCAGGGTTCAAATGTTCTCCCATCACCCCCATGCAGACCCTCCAGGTCAGATGGGACAGAAGTGAAACACAAGTTCAAAATGAGAACAGGCCTTTCCATCATGGATATTTTCATGGAATGGACTCTTGATTTGCTTTGGCCACAGCTCAGTATGTGGTGGATTCATTAAGGAACATGTCAGACTTTGAGGGAGACTGAAGAATGACAACAAGGGATCAGATGAGGCATCTGTTTGACCCCCCCCCCCCCCAAAAAAAAAGAAAACACAACAACAACAACTGAATCCATGAGGAAGTAATTACCAGGAAATAAAAATCAGAACTGTCTGAGCATCCACCCAACATAACAATGGAAGGAGGTCACCCCACATTATACAGTATCATGTAATGAAATCCAATTTCTTCTTTCAGCAATTGCTGGATTCACCAGCACGCCTGCTGTGATGGCCAGGGAGTATCCTTCCTAATGGAGTCTGGGGGGAAGCTGTAGCTAAATTATGGACTCATCCAAGAAAGTCCAATCATTCCCTGAAATGAAGCAAGCAACAGAGCAATAAAAGAGAAAGAGAAATGTCCTCACTCTTGAAAATTACACAGAGTGCTAATGTATTCCTCTTCACATCCTTGCAAACATATCCCTTCCCACAGGGGGAAAAAAAAGTGATAGAATTATTTTATAATTCCAGGACTTTTTGGTCTACTTAATGTGGATTTTTTGATCTACTTAAAGTGGTAACTTGATCACTTCATTTTCAGTGGAATTCTCTAGAAGCTTCTGAGTACTCATTTGGGCTAATTAGAATCACCTAAAAACAGAACTTATTAAAAATACTATTATCAGGGTGCCAGGCAGCAGCATAGTAGCAACATTACTGAACCTACCAGGGAAAGGTCCTGTGTTTGCCTCTCAGTACCTCCCTGAGTGCACGAGGCACACACACCTGCCAGTGACTTGGGCTAAGTGAAACTAGAGGTGGATTGCAGCAGGAACACTGGGAGAGGGGTCTCTCTCTCTCTCTCTCTCTCTCTCATGGAAAAAATAAATAAACTTTAAAAATATATAGCATTACCTGCCTCTTCCCCAGACATATTGACTCTGAGTCATCCAGTATGTGGTACCAGCTTCTGTAGGTTTAACCACTCTTTCAGTGATTCTGATAAACACCCTCCGCTGAGGATCAATGTCTAGAACCCATGGAATGTGACAAAGTATCCAAAGGAGGGTCTGCTAAAGAGGTGTCAACTGGAGCTCAATCACAGCTATTTAGACCCAGCAGCACAGCCATAGCTGACCCTGTTCTATTTAGGAATCAGCTCAATTAAAGGTTGATGAAACATTCGCTCCTACACCACAATCAATAGGTGCAATTCTGCAGCTGTCAATGTTGTGTTGTAACTTGGTTCTGAAGCTGTCGACCTTCCAAGATTTTCTTTCCATTGTCCATGGAGAGAGGTGAGATTTGAAGATGTAGCTTGTAAAGTTTTTCCTTGTTAGGTTCTCTTCACTCCAAATCTGGAATGTGGCAGACCTTTATAGTATTTCATTCAGAATAGGAAGGTATTTCTCAAATTCTCTATAGGGCACATGAATAACTGCTTTAGCCAAACACCCCAGAGGGGTTGATATTTTTTTTCTTTTCTTTTTTCTTCTCTTCTTTGAGGGTCAGGGGGAAAGTAAGGACAAGTAAGGGGAATTCAAGAATGGATAGAAGACAGAAAAAACAAGGTGCACCTGGGAATTTTAAAAAGCAGCAATGAGTGAGTTCTGAGGTTGGGATAAGAATGGAATCTGCCCTCGGGATGCCACCTACAAACAGGCCTGAACACACAGAGAAAACTATTCGGCTGAAGCAATGCCTGTCAATAAGATGATCACTGAGATGAAAAATCAGTGTGTTCTAATGCCCTACTTTTAAGCCCCTCTACTCAAGGAGGTGAACGGGGAGATTCCAGCCTGCCTAATGTAAAGACAGTTAAATGTAAAGGATGTAATGTGATCCCTGTTCCTTCCCTCACCTGCCACTTAAAGAGCCTAAGCCTTTTTCTCCCACCTGGGGTGTTCAGAGCAACAGAGTGAGACAAAGGAGGGTGCTTCTTAGAGACAGGTAATCCTGCAGCCAGCAAGCTAAAGGAGCTCTTGCACCTAATTTCAACTTGATCCCAAGCATTTTAATTCTCTATGTAACCTCACTCCTACTTACCCTTTGGGGAAAAAAAAAAAGGAAAGATTGAAAAACATGGACCTTGGTGGAAGAATAGAGAGATAAAAAGCTTTCTGTATAAATCCATATGGTTGAATCATTTCAAAAACACAATAAAGATTGATTCATAAACACAGTAGTTCCCTCTTATCCATCAGAGATACATGTCAAGACCCCCAGTAGATGTCTGAAACCACAGATAGTAATGAACTCTACATATATTATGACTTTCCTATACACATATACTTATGATAGAGTTTAATTTATAAACTAGCCATAATAAGAGATTAATAACAAAGGTAATAAAACAATGATAACAATACATTGTAATAAAAGTTGTGAATGGGGTCTCTCATTCTCAAAATATCTTATTGCACTGTACTTAGCTATTTGCAGACCATAGTTGACTTCAATCAACTGAAACCATGCAAAGCAAACCACAGTTATAGGGGGACTACCAGATGCCTATTTGCCAAAAACAGGAAAATACAGGCAAATGTCTACCTACATCTGCACTTATAGATGCTATCTTTTACCTGGATATCCCATGTTTATGCAATCGTATGTACATGATAATGGTGGTATGGCAACAAAGTACAGAGAATCTCAGTATTTAAACTAGAAAAGACATTATTGATAATCCAACTCAACTCCTTCATTTTACAGTTGAGAATGTTAAGCCTAAGAGAATTAGGAAGTAACTTGCTCAAGGTCACATGCCACCTCCTAGTGTTTGAGTCTTGGCTGGAACCCTTTCTCCTTGCTGTCTGTCTGGTGTTCTTCCCACAGGGCCATACCAACTTCATGATGGAAAGGGATGGAAAATGTGGCCTCTAATGTCGCCCTGTCAGAATGCAAGTGAGTCATAAAGCATCCGAAGGAGCTTCTCTATATGGTGTGTGGAATTTCAAGTTGTCTGCTGTGTGTAATGTGTCCATTTAGCCAGAGTCTCTAGTATTAATTACCTCTGTGAAATGCACTATGGCATCATGCAGCTTTGGAATCTGTGCCCTTCATTAACTGTTTCCCCATTAACCTTGACTGGAATCATATTCTCACTCTCACCGGTAAGAGTGTTCTATTTGTAAGCACTTCCATTTTCTCTTTGAAACCATTCTCATATTCTTATTTCATTGTAAATGGTCCTCCTTGTAATAAAATGCCATTGAACGTATTTACTATTTGCTGCTTAATTTTGTCCTCTTGGAAGGAGACCGATGCCAGCTCCAACAGTAGTTAATATACCTTTGAGCACACACTGTGACCTTTCTCCAGCTCATGCCTCACTTCATTCTCAGATCTCATTAAACAGCAGAAATTATCTTCAGAAAGAGCAAAACCAGAAATGTGTGGGTTTTGTGCTCAGCAATAGAGAAGAATTTTATTTAAATGGCCCCACAATGGCATGCATGTAGAAAATAAAAGACAGGATGAAACATTAAGCTAAAATAGCCTGTTTTCTCTGTAATCTGAGTAGTGTTACATGCACTGACCTGGCTATGGAAAGGATTTGAGTGATTTTGTGTGCCTGCCAGTCATGTCTTATGTGTTAAAATATGGGAAGCCCCCTCTCAATATATAAGCTTATAACCAAGGGGAATGATTTATACATGACCTGTTGGAATGTATCAGCCCCTAAAAGAGTTCTGAGAGAGTGAGACAGAAGATAGGGATTTCTTTCTTTCTTTCTCTCTTTCTTTTTTTGGTGTGTGTATGTGGTGTGTGTGTGTGTGAGAGAGAGAGAGAGAGAGAAAGAGAGAAAGAGAGAGTAGAGGAAGAGGGTTAAAGATTGGAAAAGATTAAAGAATGAAAAAAGATCAAGTCTGGAAAAGACTCTGCAGGGACCATGCATCAAATAGGTCTACAAACACTACAACCAAAAAAGGCAATACCAAAGCAAATAATGAAAATCAAAGATGGAGATGGGCTGGGGGAGGAGGAACCAAAGACCAGTTTATCAACAGTCAACCCAACCTCTGGACATTGGCCTGGTGCTAAGAGGAAAGGGCGTGGGCAGGGATTTGGCTCGGAGTAACTACGGTACGCAAGCTTTCCCAGTTCTAGCAACCTTCCAGTTCTAGCTTCTGAGTCTGAATTCCTCCACCCTGAGCCCTATTATCCTTTTTTCTTTTTTTTTTTTTTTTGAGAAGTTTTCGCTATAAGGTGCGTACGCTCGCCAGACAGAGAGAGACAGAGAGACAGAAAGCGAGAAATCACCCCCCAGAGGGGATGGTCACGCCGCAATCCCTTCTACTCCATTCTCCTTTCGGGATCTTGGGCACACACACATGCGCCCGGCGTGAGTTTTAAGCCACCGGGTCCGGGACGCGAACCGCAGTCAACTACGTGGGAGTCCAGCGACATAGCCATTACGCTAACTGCTGGTTCCCTATCCTTCTTGATGGCTTCCATATAAGTGATCCTCCCCAACTCCTGGCCTCTCAAGTCCTTGACCTCCAGCTTCTAAGGATCATTTTTCTTCGTCCCCCTGAGTCAGTCATTCCCAGGTTTACACCCTTGATCAGTGATCCTTATCTCAGGCTGCACATCAGAATTATTCTATTCAGATATTTAAATATGTGCAGAGCTCACTCCAGATCACTTGTAGTCAGAATCTCTGGAGATAAGCCAGGCATCAATATTTTTTACCAGTCTCTCTGGCAATTTTAATATATAGCCAGGATTGAAAACCACTGACATAGATATTGTTATCATCAATAACTGTATCAATTAATTTTTCTATCACTCTGACCTCTGAAGATAAATGGGCTGCCAATTTAACTTACTCACTCTGGTATCCCAACCCCAGAATCCCTCAACCCCATTGGGTCTTTCTACCAATGTACTCTACCAGTTTTTCAGTCTATCCACCCTCTCCATGTCCTCATTTTCCACTTCACTCAGAGGAATTTAGAGTTCTTTCTCCATTCTCATCTCTCCCTTGCATACCCATAAATGCCATGTTCCTTTTTCCCTCTGTTTGGCTTGCCTAACCACACCCCAAACCAGGTTCACATTAGTCAGGGGTTTACCAAGAAATTGATGAAAGAAAGAGAGAGCACATGAGACTTTAATAGAGGGATTGTTTCTAAAAATGTGTACAGGTAAAGAGAAAATAACAAAGGACAGGGAAACACCCAGAGGCTAACAGCAGTAAGAAGCAGTTACCACTCCTTAACCCAACAAAATAAAGAAGGAGCCACAGCTGTGGGAGAGGGCTGCCCGCTGGGATGTGGGGCCTCCATAGAGAAAGAAGATCAACGCCCACCGGGGGCACCGGAGGGAGAATGGGAAAGTAAGGACAGCACCAAACTGCCGCCTGCCCTTCAACTTCCTGTCAGCACCTGCTATTAGCCAAACCCACTTTAGAAACAAAGGAAACAATTGACTCATTTCATAAATAGCAGTTTCTCAGGGAACCAAGCTGGGTAAAGGAGGAGAGAGAATGGATCTAAATGGGCAAACGAAGGATACCAAGCTCATATTTAAATTCACCTTTCTGCTTACAGCTCCCTGACATCCAAACATAGCTGGGAAAAATCACATAATCATGCTAATTGATGTCACCAAGACATACTGTGGCCTTCAAAAGGGCCCATAACACTACCCAGGAGCCCTTCTATATCTGCAAGTGAATTTGCCTTCTTAACACCTTAGAAGACCATCAGTCTCTCCTTGACCTTACTCCTACCTCCCCTTCGCCTGATATTTTAACAAGATAGAACCAACAAGGAAAGAACTAACTCATCTTTCCACCAAATCTACCAGTTCTCCCACATCTGTTCCCATCTTTACCTTCTTTCCTTATCCAAGGGTTACCTGTCCCTCCTCCTTTTCAAGACCAATCTCTCTATTTTGCACAGAATTCCATCCCCTCAGTCACTCCCACACACACAAAGCTTCTGAAATCAGCTACCTTCTCTCTCTCCTGCACCATAAAACAAAACAATGTTTTAAACACTTGCTGATTCTCCTAGCTCCACTGATTTTGCAGTTCTGTAGCTGTGCTGAGCATATTAATTATTTATTTGTTCTTCCATCATCTCTGGATTCTCTTCCTAATGGTACTTGCAAGGCTCACCCCTTCCTTTCATTTAGGTCTCTGCTTTTATATATATCATCTTCTGACCAGATGGCTAAAGAGACTCTGCTCATACTCTGTAGGAAATAATCACAATCATATTATCTTCAGCATCCTATATTATTTGGTTTAGTTGCACAATATATAGAACACACTGATTCATTTGGCTAAGTAGTTGCAAATGGTAATAGTTTTTGTTTTGTTTTAAAACAACTTGTCTTACAACTTGCATTTCTGCCCAACTAAATTCATCCAGAAGCTTGCAAAATAAAAAAAAAGTAGTAGAAAATTATCTGTTTCAAAGTTGAATTGTTAGTAACACCTAATAAATTCTTGCATTTCTAATCATAAAATCAGAATGGCAGCATCCTTTCTAGTTCTAATGTGATGTTCTCAAGATGTGAGAGTCAGCTATGGGTGCACAAACAAGTCTTGTGCCGAGGAGAACAAATGCATATAATAAGCTTGATCTGGCACTAAACTGAACAGGTGCAAGTCTACTGTGGCCACAAACTCAGTTGTGTGATTTCATGTCAGTGGAAACATGAAGAAGGATGTTGAATATTTCAGATTTTGACTTTTCGTATTAGGGATGCTGAACCTGTATGCCTTAGTTAAGATGTGAATTCCCACAATTAGACTCTCAGAGGTTCTTCCCTGAACCATCTTCCTCTGTTTTCAGTTGAGGAGGTACTCATAGATTTCCTTAATTAATGTGGCTTTAAGATCTAGTAAATAAGGGACCAGCAGTTGGGGTAATGGCTATGTTGCTGGACTCCCATGTAGTCGGCCAGGGTTCGAATCCTGGACCCAGTGGCTTAAACTCACGCTGGGCGCGTGTGTATGTATGCCCAAGATACCAAGAGGAGAATGGAGAAGGGATTGTGGTGTGGCCATCCTCCCTTGGGGAGTGATTTCTCACTTTCTCTCTCTCTGTCTCTCTCTGTCTTTCTGGTGAGTGCACGCACCCTATAGCAAAAATCTCTGTCTCAAAAAAAGAAGATTTAATTAATGAAAAAAAAAAAAATCCCAGGACATCTTTATATGAGGTATTAAGACTCAGGCAAAGTAGGACGGTTGCAGGCTAAGGCAGGCTAGGGCTGAGAGTGGCTATGACAGAGCAGATGGAAGGTAGGCAGTCATTAGATACCTGTGCTTTACTGGCAGAAAATAGCCAACCAAGTGTGGAGCAAAAGGTTATACATTGCCATGACACCTTCCTTTAGAAGATCTCAAAGCTTGGGAACCAGCAGTTAGCGTAATGGCTATGTTGCTGGACTCCCATGGAGTCGACCGCGGTTCGCGTCCTGGACCCGGTGGCTTAAAACTCACACCGGGCGCATGTGCGTGCGTGCCCAAGATCCTGACAGGAGAATAGAGGAGAAGGGATTGCGGCGTGACTATGCCCCCTGGGGGGTGATTTCTCGCTTTCTGTCTCTATGTCTCTCTCTGTCTGTCTGGCGAGCGCACGTGCCCTATAGTGAAAACCTCTCAAAAAAAAAAAAAAGATCTCAAAGCTTTGCATAAGCACTATAGACCATATGATTTGGCTCTGCCCTGAATCAGCCTCTGCAGGGCTGGTCTGACCTGTGGGCTCTGGCCACAGACTTAGATGACATAGTGAGGGACAGATTAGTGTCACTGGGTCCTTGCTACCCCTGCCACTAGAGAGGCGAGAGGCTGAGTATTATTTTTTACCTACATATTCACACTCACTCCTTCGAGTGCCAAAACTTAAAAAGTCCAACCCTGTTTACCCAAAAGTCAGGGCCGTAACAGCCCAAATAAGACAGCTTATAAAGCAATTATCGTGTTTTGTCATCGTTTTTGTTTTTGTTTTTTAATCTTATCTATTTTGCCTTTTTTTTTTTTTAAGTTTACTTATTTCTTTCTTCCATAAGCCAGAGAAACCGAGACAGAAAAACACATAGACAGGCACCCCAACAGGGTCTTCATTGCCATGATTCACTGTCAGTCCCAGCCAGGTCTGGACCACAGGCAGGAGGAGCATGCCTGGAGTTGTCAGGGCCCTCTCCATACATGAACCTAGAACTGTCCGATGCAGGTCTGCCTCACAGAGCATCACGTGACCACTGGCCTCTATGGTTTGACTTTCAATTTAAGTTCTGCAACTTCAAAAATACCTGTTCCATCTTTTCTTCTTTTAACTGAACTTGACAAATCTTTCCTGCCTCAACTGTTAAAAATCATATTTTTAGGATCAAGAAAAGGCTCAATAACATGCTTCAACCACATAATTCACAGAAATATCTGCCAGCCAGCTCAACTTTTCAATAACCCAAAGAAACTCAAATTTACATTTCAGGAGAGCATAAACTACTCATGAAAATGTTCGCTCTACCCTGCGGTTTTGGTTATCCTAAGGTTGTGTATTTAAGATGTATATTCAAGATTATTTCTTTCACACACGTGTCTGTGTGAGAGAGAGAGATGGAGGGAGAGAGAGAGAGAAAGAGAGTAAGCACCCAACAGGGTCTGTAAAGAGAGAGAAAGGGAGAAAAAATGATTTTTCAATAGAATCAATAAAAGCATCTTTTCCATGACACACAATCTCTAACACTGACAGTGGAAAGATTCAAATCTCAGCAGCAATAAAAGTTTTCCTGACTTCATATTTCTCTTTTCCTATTCTTGTTTCTGCTAGCAATAAAAACCCCTGGGGTGACAGGGCGGGGGGGGGGGGGGGGGGGGGAGGGGGGCTTAACTGCATTTGTTTTCTCCCTAAAAGGATTTTCCCAGGGACTTGAAAGTTCCCATTGTCACTGTCCCTTCTCCTGGCTTTAGCCTGGCTTTGGAGATCCATAGTTTCTGGATTCATAATGACAAAGAAGGAGATAAAAAGGTTATGAAGTCTCTGTTCCATCTACTGTAAACCCTTGGCAGCTGTGTTTGATTGCTCTTGGGTGGAGTGAAGAGTATGGGATTTAGTCAGTCCCTATCCAATCTCAGTTTTTAGTGAAACTCTTTCAGTAAGGACAGGCCTCCTGAAGAATCAAGTTAAACAGCAGGTTGGAGACAGGGAGAAAAGAGAGCTCAGAGAACATAAATTCAGAAATCTATGAACCCTGGGAATAAATCTCACAATCACCTCCCCCTTCACCACTGTTGAATTAGTAGTAGGTACAACCTGCAAGACTTATTTTAAAGTTACACCTAATCTAGCATCCCTGAGATTTGGGAATCATAGTTTACTCTTGGAGAAATCAAATACCTTTAAGGGGAGGTAAAATAGATGATTGCTGCCCGATAGCTCTGTGGGGCAGCTGAGCACCCTGCTCTGAACTTTATTAGCGCATTCAT
Organism: Tupaia tana; assembly: GCA_026018925.1. Taxonomy (NCBI): domain Eukaryota; kingdom Metazoa; phylum Chordata; class Mammalia; order Scandentia; family Tupaiidae; genus Tupaia; species Tupaia tana. The sequence continues at coordinate 167,543,403 of JAKSZU010000003.1, read as the reverse complement.
CACGCTGTTGTAATTAATGTTTACATCTCTCTCTTTCCCACTGGATTGCGAGCTCCCCAAGGACAGGAATCATTTCTCATTTATCTCTCTACCTACAGTGTGTATCTGTGTTTCTGGTTTCTGACACAAAGAAGACTCCCTACAAGCATTTGCTGCTTAATGGATGGATGGATAGACAGATGGATGGATGAAGGGATAGAAAGAGGAAAGGAAGTACAAATGGTTGGGGGAAGTAGTCCTTGAATTGCAAAAACAAAAGGCTGAAATAAACAGGAGTCACAAAAAAAGAAAAACTTTCTTTCTAAGATTTTGCCAGAGGGCATGTGTATTCACTGGAGAGAGAGAGAGATACTTAGAGGAAAAGTGAGAAATCACACCACCTCAGGGGGATTGGCCATGCTGAAAGACCTTCTTCTCCATACTCCTCCTGGGATTTGGGGGATGTATGCACGTGCACCCGGCATGATTTTCAAACCACCAGGTCCAGGATTTGAACTGCAGTCAGCCATGTGAGAGTCCAGTGCCTTAACCACTATGCCACTGCTGCTCCCCCCAAAATAAAAACTTATATAAATACACAAAACTTGTCCCCAAATCTTCACTTGTAGGAAGAAATCCTTGTACTACATGAAACCTAAACTCTGTGTTGAAAGCTGTTTCCTGATACCGTATGTCTCCACTTAATATATACCAACTGCCCACTCTCTATGGTAGAGACTGAAAGATTGGAGGACATAAAAGCAATGAAAATAGTTATATACACTGGAGATAGTGTGACAGGAGGGTGAGAGAGGGGAAGAGTATAGAGAAGAAAATTAGAGGGAAAAATAGAGAGGCAAGACATTTGCGGGACAACAGGTTTATTATCTGTTGATGATAACATATATAGTATTCCCAACTGGACTGGCCTGAGATGTTGATTTTCATGTTGATTAAATTCTCTTTGCAAGCCAAATAATGTATAGCAATAAAATATATAAAATAATAATAATAATAAAATTAAATTTTTAAAAAAAGAAAGCGGTTTCCCTGGATAGTTTTTTTTCCCAACACTACTCAAATAATCTCACTCCAAATCTGTCTGTTATCTCTTCGTAGGAAATTTTCTTTAGTTAATTACCCAACATGTTCCAAATATTTCTAAACAAGATTTGGGGTAATTGGTTGTTACTGAGAAGATAGAATTCATTTTCCTTTCCAGTGTTAGGATGGCCAGTAGTACCCAGGATGAGCCCATGACAGAAAAAGGCAGGCAGCAAAGGGAATGGAGTAGGGGAGGTTTAATTGGTTAATGTCTGCCATTTACCATTACCACCCTTGGACTCGTGACTCCAAAGAGCTCCCACCTGGAAGGAGAGTTCCCCAAACTCTGTCTACTCTGATCCCCAGTAATTTACATCATTCTTTTCTCCCCAAAACTGCAGGGAAATCCAGGTACCTTTTAAAAATCCCAATTACCTTTCATACAGAAAATTATGTAGATTCTGATTTAAACTGATAACAGTGGAACTAAAAATACAGGCAGAAGTTCCTACTTGTTGCAATTGCTAGTTTGATCCCCCATGGGTGCCTTATTTTTTCTGTAGCCTGTCTTCATTTCTTTCTTCCCCTTCTCTTCAGCCCATGTACATCACTCTTTCTCCCATGACCTCACTTTAGTCTCACCATTGGAAGCTATAGTCCCCTGAGACCTTATTTAACCCACTGATGCCCCTCAAAACTGAAAAAGGTTCTAACCTTGGTTTAAACACATAAATATTCATTGCTATTTATTTCCATGGTCACTTTTCTGAAGGGTTTCTCACATTTCGCTGTGGCCCAAATATGTTCCATGAATCTCAAGAAACCCAAGATCTGAGCCCAGATGGGGCAAAATATCAACCACAATTCCTCGAAGCCTACCTTCATCACCTCCCAGCCTGTGCACGGGGACTCTTAGGTACCATAATTTAAAGGGAAAATGTGTTTTCTATTAAGGAAAACTGCTGTCTCGTGTTTTGGAAAATTGTTTTTTCTTCCTCTTTTCCCTAACTTCAAATTAAATCTTCACTTTTGTGTAGAAAACAAAACAAAGACCCTTTCCATGAGAGTAGAGGAGAAGCAAATGATGGCTTTATTACCCTGCATGTGAGCTCACACTTCATCTGCACCTCCTCGTGGCTAATGGGAAGGGGACAACAGAGACATGCGGTCTAATTGTGCTTTATTGGAAACACATCTGTGTTTCCACATTCCAAGTGGGAAACTTGTCTTCCATCTTCTTCACCAGGAAAACGGAAATGGAACTCCCAGTGGCATCATTTAAACTTCAAGTATGTCTTAGAAAATTGTGATCTTTTGGTAAATACATATAGGAAATGGAATCTAAAGAGACATCCTGGACTAACAAAAGCTGTTGCTGTAATGATTTCTGAGCAGCATCTATCTAAATTTTAGATGAATACAGTTTCTGTCACAGTATCAGAGGTAACACCCTCTGCCACCAACTCCTGCCTTGGAACATTTTGTATGCTCTATTTGCAGTCTGATCTGTAATCAAGCAACCAGTCATACAGGCAGATGGAAGAAAAGATTGAGAGTGGGCTGCGGTGGAGGGCAGTCTTGACCTTCTCAACAACAGACTAAAGTTCCCCAAGGAAACCTTTCCTACCAACTCTATGAAATCAGACTCTGAATGTATCAAAGCCAGTTCAACGTCATTTAGCATTTAAATGTTCTCTGAGCGTTTGACATCTTGGTGCCTTATCTCCTTAACTACGGAAGCCCATTCAGGACAGAGATTTTGTTTATTTTTCCAACATAGAATTTGTAGTACCAGCACAAGGTCAAGGTATGTCGGATGATTGACTGCAATGTGTGTCTCTTTTGACTTAATTTAGTAAAACAAAATGATCAAAGAAACATATTCTATATTCATGATAAAATCTTAGTGCCATATTAAATAAGAAGTTTAATGAGAAAGTGCTTATTAGAAAACCACAAGAGTTTGTGACCATAAAAATGACCTTTCTGAACAGATCAAATACCCACCACCCCCAGGCACTTATATTTTTGTGTGTGCTTTAGACATTCGAGAATGTAATATTGTTCAGAGTTGTCACATTATTTCAATTATGTTTCATTTGATTATAACTCAATCCCCACCTTCGGGATCATACTTCGGAATACATGCACTTGAGATGGTTTTGAAACAAGACTAAGAACTCTGAGATTATATGACAACATATAATCTGAAAAACATTATAACCAAAGGAACTTCAAGTTACTAGGCTTTCCTTCTGGTTTAGTTTTAGAATGTTAGTAAGATGATGAGTGATACAGATTTTGAGAGACCATAGGTGACGGACAGTGTAGACTGAGCTAAAAACACAGAGGCTGATCAAGTTGTCCCATGTTTGGGAGCATCACCTTCCCCTCCCATACAACACACGGCAGAGACTTAACGGAGGAATGGAATCAGAAAAGAGCCAGGTAGGAAGCAGAAGATATGTTTTACAATGTAAGACTCAATATCCTCCAGGAAGATTGGAAAGAAATCAAGTTGCGATAAGAACATTTATAATTACCACTGGTCACACCAAGCCAAGCGACTGAAATCAGAATAGTGGGAAGAGCATGTATTGGTTTGCTAGGGCTGCCATCGCAAAGCACCAAAACTACAGGGCTTGGACAACAGAAAGGTATTATCTCACAGTTCTGAAGGCCAAAGGTCTGAGATCAGGTGTCAGTAGGGTTGGTTCCTCTGAGGACAGAGACAGAATCTGTTCCATGCCTCCTTTCTAGTTTCTGTTGGTTTACTGCAAATCTTTGGCATCTTCTGACCTGTAGAAGCATCATACTGATCTCTGCCTTCATCCTTACATAGTATTTTTCCTACCTGCATGTCTGTCTCTGTGTCTAGATTTTCCACTTTTGTAAAGATACTAGTCATATTGTACTAGACTTCATTTTCACCTGATTACCTCTAAAAAGAGGTAAGTTTATTTATCTAATAAATAAATAAATATACAAAAGTCACATTCTGAGGTACTGGGGGTTAGGACCTCAGCCTATCTTTTGTGGGGCCTGGAACTATGTAACAGTTCTTTGAATGCTTTTCCCCTTTGTAGTCTCTCCCTCCTTCCATTGATCTTCAACAGAGCTTCCAGTTGTCTTACTGTACTGAGAGATGACCACGGCCACTTCCACCCTCAGGACCATCCATGACCACCTGCTGTTACTGCTAAAGTATAGCATGTAAGCCTTTTAATGGTCCAGCTGTCTTCAGTTTGCACATTAGAAAGTCCAAACCCAGAGAGAATAAAAAATTTGACCAATCTCTTTTTTGCCAAACCAGGTCTCACTCCGATCTCATCCTCTTCCCTTAATCTTCCCTGCTTCTTGAGTCCAAATTAAATGAAAACTCTAACCACATTTGTTCAACTCATTTAGCAGAATTAAGTAATCACAGGGCAAACTAAGTCTACCCATTCAGTCCAGAAGTATTCTTTAGGATAGGTTTAGGTAGCCCAGAAAAAAAGAATGCTGCAGCTGCCAGAAATTCTTTCTAGCCTTAGGAAGGGCTATACCATCGTAGATACACTGCTCTCTGGGCCAAATACGACTGGGGGTGCTCCACAAGCTGGATGTGTATGAGTTGTGCAAAGAAGAAGGAATGATGTCAGTGGAGACAACCACAGCACCATAATCCATGCATCACATCAACAGCACATCCCACTGGACTCTAAGTGCAGTCCTTCGGCAACAGAACCACCATCCTCATCAGGACAAAGGACACACGCCATGAATCGAGCCCAGGACTGCTCCCAACACACGTTTGTACTATGGCCTCCTCAGGGCACTCATCTCAGTGTCACATACACAGAAGAGGGAAGTCTTGATAAAATGCTGGTTCATTGTGTTCTTTCCTCACAACCCTCCCCCACCACCACCACCACCACCATCGCCACCACCCCTCTCTCACATTTACTTCTCCTTCTTCCATTTTTCTTGAGCCAAAAATCAGGGCGCATGATCTGGCAAGCACTATTTCTGAGCCTACCAAAAGCCTCACTCAGGTAGAGCTCTTAATCACACTTAATAACACAATTAAATGGTTTGACCTCATTGAAAAGAGGACATAAAAGCAATCAGAACCTGAGAAGAAAGCCAGATTTTGAGGACAGATTCCATTTATACAAGGAAGTTTCCTGAACTTAAAAATATCACCTTAAAAGGTACACAGTGCGCCAGCAGGCCAGCACAGCATCACATAGAGGGCAGCTGCCAGTACCTACCATTCCTTGGGGTCAAATCCAGCAAAAGTCAGTAAATGCATCTATTTTCAACTCACCTGCTCTGTGAAAGCAAAGGCACCATGAAAGCCAGAAATGACTTGTTCTGCTGACTGAGCTCCAACACGGTCCCATTCAGAAGGCGATAATTAGGCTAGCTAAGTCTTTTAATCTCAGAATTGGAAAACATGACTTCACGTGGATCTGTAAATGTTAATGACCAATAAAACCAGCTGTAGCGCCACATTTGGTTCAGTTTATTAATGTGCTATTTTAGATGAGCTGAAGTACAGAGAGATTCCATTATCCAACCTGAGAAGCCCTTCCCTGTGTGCACCCATTTATGCGACATTTTCTTTCTACTAGAAACCCAGATTCCCAATTCGCCCTTTCCTGTTAGGGTTTAGTTTTGTTTTCACTGTTGTTGCTGTTCTTTTTTTTTTTTTTTTAAGTTGGTTGAAAAGTCAGAGTGTGTGTGTGTGTGTGTGTGTGTCTGTGTCTATGTGTGTGTGTGTGTGTGTGTGTGTGTGTGGCATCATTTGAGCAAATAAGTCAGGTAAGGATGAATGATCCTTAGGGACCAAGAATCTCCAACTCATCTCAACTCCTCATTGATTTCTAGAGCTCAGACATTTGCCAACTTCTTGCTCAGAGGGCTACATTTTTCAGTCATGAAGATCAATCTGTACTTGTTTAACCCTTAGCAAAAATGAATAACTACCCCATGAACATCCATGGTCTACACATTTAAAAATTAAATCCAGGGACGAGCAGATGTTATAATATTTATGTCACTGAACTCCCATGTAGTCGGCCGTGGTTCAAAATCCTGGACCAGGCAACTTCAAATTCACGCCAGGCAAGTGTGCGTGCATGCCTAAGATCCCGAGGGGAGAATGGAGGAGAAGGTATTGTGCTGTGGCCATCCCCCCCCCCCCCCGGGAGTGATTTCTATCTTTCTGTCTCTCTCCGTCTCTCCCACAAGTACACATTTGGAGAGACAAAGAGAGAGAGACAGAGAGACAGAAAGCAAGAAATCACCCCTCAGGAGAAATGGTCACATCACAATCTCTTCTCCATTCTCTTCTCAGGATTTTGGGCACACACACATACCCACCCGGTATGAGTTTGAAGCCTCCAGACTTGATCCATGGTTGGCCATGTGGGAATCCAGCAATGTAACCATTACATCATCTGCTGGTCCCTGCAGTTTGTTTCAAGGCAATAAGGTAGACCATAGACAAACACAAATAATAGAGTTCAAGGTAGTAATGAGTGTCTTAAAAACGTAATAAAGCTGAGTAAGAGGGGCGAGAGTAAGGGGATTGCTACTTCAGTTGTAAGAGTTGAGAAGTAGTCTGAATAAAATTGTAGAGTAAGCCATATTCTTGCAGAGAGAAAAGGTACAAAGGCAAGGGTGAAGGGAAAATTGTTAGCAAATGATAGTTGGGGCCATATTGGTTAGGCCATTGTAGGCCACCGAATGATTTGAAAGAGAGAAGAGAATTTCATGTTTTGACTTATACCATAGAAGAGGGAGAAGAAATGAAAGCAGAAGCAGGATCTTCAATTACGATGCTACTGCCATAATCCCTAGATAAAAGATGTGACAAGAACTGCTATGATCTGAATGTTGATGTTTCCCCAAAATTTATATGTTGACATTCTAACACCCAAGGTGAGGCCTTTGGGCAGCAATTAGGCCATGGGGGTGGTGTCCTTATGAACGGTATTGGTGTCCTTATTAAAGATGTCCAGAGAATATCTGTCATCCCTAGACAGTCATATAGGAAGCGGGTCCTCAGCAGACTCCAAGTCTGCTGGATATTGGGTTTGTCAACTTTCAGAATGAGTAATAAGTTTCTGTTGTTTATAAGCCATCCAGTCTAAGGTATTTTTTTACAGCAGCACCAATGGACTAAGTCAGTGGTATAGCTTAGTCAAAAGTGGTGTAAGGAGTCATAAATGGGTGGACTAAGGACGTCTTCTCATAATAGCTATGAATTTTTTAATGAATTTGATTTGCTAATGATTTTGAAATGAGGATAAAGGTAAGAGAAGAAACAAGGATGATTCAAATTATAGCAATGAGAGTTTTTTTTAACGTACAAAACTCTATCACGTGTTGTACCTTGTTTAAGATTCATAAGGCCTTGCTTCTCAAAGTGCGACAAGCAGACAAGCACCAGTGACATTATCAGGGAGCCTGTAAGAAATGCAAAATCCCAGGCCCAGTGCAAGCTCTAGCTAAGCTGTATGCACAGTAAAGGTTGAGAAGCACTAGTCTGAGTGTCAGGAATGATGATGAAGAGGATGATGATAAAGGTCTCTTGGAGGTTAAATAATTTGCTCAGGGTCACACGATCAAGACTCAGGGATAATGATCGCAAACCCAGTGCTCCCTGTTCTTGAGAAATAATTCCTCAGAGGGTTTACAGCCTATTGGAACCATAGCCTACACCATGTAACAATTATTATCTGAAACATCAGTTTCATCAGAGGTCACAATTTAGTGATCACAAGATAGGCTTCGGAGAGGACACTAAATTCATCCTGGTGTGAAAGTGAGTAAAATTCATGCAAGGAAATGATCAGAGAAAACTATGGAGCAGAGAGGTATGTGTGTGTGTGTGTGTGTGTGTGTGTGTGTGTGGATGTGTGCGTGCTCATGCGTACACATGCATGTGTGCATGTGTGTAAGGGCAAGGAGGGGGAAGCCATCAAGGAAAGGAGAACCACACAAACAAAGGCCAGAGCTGCCTCTGACATTGATAAATCACTCTCCCCCACCACATTCTGCCTACCAGACATATTGATCCTAAACTAATCAAGTAGAAAGAGTCATTGGGGAAAAAAAAATAACGGGTTTAAAAAATAAATCCCCCTCACACAATCACTGCTCCAGGAAGAGCAAGATATGTCCAGCTGATGGCAGATTTGTCAAAGGGCAAGGTGGACATACAGGACAGGAAGAAAGGGGCAACAATGTGGGAAGAACCACCTCTGCCAGAGAGAACTGGGCTCTGCTGTTTGTTTTTCAGCCTGTATTCACTGCACTAGGCTCCAGTGTAACATCTGGGCTCAGTGCAGGCCTGATTTAATAATGTGTTGGGAGCTGGCATTTGCTGCAATCCCGCAGCAGCAGTAAATAGTAGCAGGAAAGATGTGTACCAGACCTAATTTGCCCCCTTTTTCTACTTAGAAAGGCACATTAATATTTAATAGAAGAAAAATAATTCATGCAGATTTGAAAGCAAAATCCATGAAAAGGCACATTAAAAAAGCTGGGGGGAAATGGGTCTCTTTCAGGGAGACTCTGTTTTCCCCCTAAATGAACTAAAGCTTGTGATTTATTCGCACAGAGGCAACCTAGGCAAATTTCACCCACCTGCCTCCTCCTGTATTTTGGTTCCATGGCTATAAACATCCCCTAACTTTCCACCCAGGCCCTGTGTTTATGTCTTCTCAGTCTGTTGCTGGAAATTGAACAACTAGGCAAAGGCAGGTCCTCATGCTTGGCGTGAGGGGCAGGAGCCAGGGAGAAGCCAACTCTTCCTGTGTCATCAATGTCTTGTAGGACAACTTTGAGACCTGGCTTTGGGTCCTCTATTTCTGTTAACTGCAGAACAGGTGTAAGGTAGCTGGATGCTCAGAATCCCTTAAGAAAGTACAGCGTGTGATGGTACTTGCCATCCAGGGCAAGCCTTAGAAAAGAAAGCAGAACTTCTCTTAGGCCATTCTCCTTTTGGTATCTTTCTTCCCTAGCATCCTAGGTGGCCAATGCCCTCCTAGTGTGCTTTCAACCTGCACGTGACTTTGGGACACCCTATAGAAAGAAGATCTATGGCTAGGCCTTTCCCATTCCACTTACGTCCATCAACGCTTACCACTTCATGTCCGATCATTGCAGCAGCATGCTCTTGGGATCCCAAACTGAGTGTTACCAACTAATTCAACTCACTGGTGTCACAGCCAAAAGAGCTCATTTAAATTTTAACAAGGGCCCCTCAAAGGTCACAACTGCCTTCAAAGACTGGTTCCAATGGCTTGACTTTCTGACATTTATCAGAGTCTTCATGACCCTTAAATTATTGCATGGAAAGGGCCCTGCTTTCATGAAGCCAGGCCTAGGACATGTTGCAAAGAGTCTCAACCAGGACTACCCTACAATCTGCTCTCACATCTCATCAGCCAAGAGGGTGGGCGCACTCATGTCATTTCTGTCTCCTAAAAATTACCTTCAGAAAGTACCCATCCTGGGACCAGCAGTTAGCGTAATGGCTATGTCGCTGGACTTCCACGTAGTCGACCGCAGTTCGCATCCCAGACCTGGTGGCTTAGAGCTCACGCCAGGCGCATGTGCGTGCGTGCCCAAGATCCCGAAAGGAGAATGGAGGAGAAGGGATTGTGGCGTGGCCGTCCCCACTGGGGGGTGATTTCTCACTTTCTGTCTCTCTGTTTCTCTCTGTCTGTCTGGCGAGTGCACACGCCCTATAGCGAAAAAACCTCTCAATAAAAAAAAAAAAAAAAAAAAAAAAAAAAGTAAGTACCTATCCTTCTATAGCTTGGGACTTTACCCCCTCACACATGGCACCTGCCAAATTGCTTTGAGGAAGAGAGGACATGGAGTTTGGGAGCAGACTGGTGGGCCCCACTTACTCCTTTCAAGCAAAGGGCAAATCCCCTCAGCAGAGGCAAACTCAGCGCTACAGGCTCAGACAGTGGAGTGTTCAATGGTTTCCCAAGCGAGCAGGAGCAATTCCCAAGCCATACCAGCAGGTTTTCATTTGGTCCAATTTTGCCTCATTTCCTCTAAAATCATTACTGCAATGATTTAATGTTCAGGGCTCGGAACAACACATCTTCTCCTTTCTCTCTTTCCACGAGCCGCCTCCCCTGAGGATGTAACTGAGACCTCAGCATTTAATAAATGGAAAGCAACGTGGTCTTCCAGGGCAAATGTGTGACTACATTTTTTCCATGTAAATAATGTAATTTTTGTGAAGAAAGGACTTCAGACATTTTTTTCCTATGAATGGGCCCATTATAAGCTGCACCTGACCAAGAATCATTTTAGAATTGTTCTTTCCTGAGCTTTCTACTTAGCAAATATTTCCTGATACTAAATCACCCATAAGCCACATTTTATGTCACCATGAATTTGCTCATAATAAGTTCTATCCACTTTCTTGGATTCTGTTTAGAGAGGTCTCACAGCAAAGACTTGGCTGTTGAGGAGTCTTTGTTTTTTGGGTTTTTTTTTTTTTTAAAGAAAAAAGAAAATCAGGGGGATGTTGAGGGAAATGACTTAGAGAAAGAAGTATGGTAGGATTTAGAAAGAAAGAGAAAACTCAGAATCTCTAGGAGTTTTCACCACTAAGGCAAAGCTTGTTTAGAATTTGCTTATTTTCTTAAAACTAACAGGAAAGGAGCTTTGCACATATAGAGTGGGCTGTTCTCCAGCTAAAGACCCAGTGGGACAATTTATGGGGAGACTGGGTCAGCTCAGCCTGTCTCTGTCTAAAAAAAAAAAAAAAAAAAAGAGCTCAGGAGAAAGCTTTAACTTCTCTAGGGGGCAATATCTGCAGGTAACCATGGATAGAAACTGAGTATTAATTATCCCTTCCTGTGTTTTATATTTTCAGGTTTAATAGACATTGGAAAGTCCGACATTGACAAAATGACAGGAAATATTCTTAGTCAATTAAATCGCCACAATGTAAGGCCTCACATCTGTTCTATGAACCCTGCAGAAATGTGTGGCATTAATATTTAATAAAAAATAGCCCTGATTTGGACTCAACAGCCATTTCACACTGTTCTCCCAGGACATTCACTTCAGATCTTATAACCTTACAAAATTTAAATACATGTGGGTCTCCCCTGAGCCACCTCCTTCTTAGCATTCAGAGGTATACTCAAAGGAAGCCTTGGTTTTGCACTTCCTAGACCTCATGTCTTCCAGTCATACCATGGTTCCCACTAGTTTCTACACAATGAAAGCAGCTGTCACGGGGCAGACCTTGGACACACTAGCCTAAATGGAAGGACATTATGTGAGAGGACAGAGAGCGTTGTATGTCAGAACTCAGCTCTGCCAGCTGCTCCTTTTTTGTGTGGTTCCCAGCTTTCAGTTATCTCTAGGAACAGCTGAATTTATCAGGTTGTTGTTCAAGCCACCATTTTCTTTATCTGAGACAATGAGTGGCCCCCCAATAGCCCCAGTGTATCTGAACACCTGTCACCACGTGCTTCTGCTTTACCAGGAAATTCCCATCACTATTTTCCTTCAGGCTCCATAGTACCTCAAGTGGGAGCCCTAAGAAAAATCCACTGGAAGACTCAGATCCCTCTACTTCTCCCTTGCTATTGTATTTTCCCTTCCTTTTTACTTAGAATTTATTTTGCTGGGTAACTATAGGACCCTCCCATCCTATTCATGGCGGCCTGAGGATTTTCTGGTGAAATATCCCTCCTTCCAGAGTGAGTACAAGTGCCTTACCCTTTTCCCAGTGGTCATCTGGGGAAGTCATGTCTCCAGAAATGAGTTTTATCCTTCCCTTTCCAGTCAATAATATTTTCCCAAATCTAAACTGCAGATATAACTCAAGTTTAAGAGGGTGAGGTGGGAATTGCCTAGGCCATCCATTCTCTTGGGACAACAAAGCTTTCTTTGTACAAAGCCTGCCTGGGCAGGGAGGAGGAAGGGCATGGTTCACAACTACAAGGAGGCTGATGAAGCTGAGAAAATAGAAATGTACTACATCAAATTCAGATTTCACTGGAAGTGCTGGCGTGGTGGCTCAAGTCTCATCCCTCTTCCCCCGTGAGAGCTAATTTACCCAAGGACCATGTGTGACAGGGGTGTCAAAGTATCAGTCTTACTAATATCTAAATAAATGCCTAATCACCCCCAAAGACCAGTCGCTCTGATAAAGCTGAAATGGAGAGCACAGTTTGGACTGGGAACAAAGTAGTTTTCTTCTTTATTTCCCAAGTTAGACCGGTCTTTAAGGGGAATTGAGTCCAGAGAATCATCCTAACACATGGTTCAAAAGTAGGCAAAGATGCTTAGTTAACTCATAATATATCTGGAGTATCTAGGTTTAATAGAATTTTGGCTTCTCTCTTATACCTCAATACAACAATGTAAAATACATCCCAAATTCTCCAAGGAAGTCAATGGAGAGAGTAAAGGACATGTATAATCTGATAGCCAGATGGAGACAGGAAGCACATGTGCCCACTTGCCCTGTACTCTGTACCATGCACACAGAACAATGATGCTGAGCACAGTCCTGTAATGGCAGCCTCCCAACAACCCAATTAACTACCCTAGCCCTGGGAAAGGAGCATGTAGAGTGAGAGAAATCCAGTGTTCACTCCCTTACTGCCCACTAATGGGGAACAGAAAAGTCTCTTGCTCAAAGGAAAATGTGAGAAGGAGGATTAGATCCCTTATTCTCATGTGAAGAAGGAAATTCAGGCCTCAGAATTCCTGGAATTGTGTAAGGCTTGGTGAGAAAGGGAAAGATTATCCAAGTCTTTGTTTTAGATTAAACTGGGGGAAAAGTTTCAAGATAGGAAAAACAAACAAATAAACAAAAACCAATCTCTGTATAGTCTAAGAAAGTTCTGGAAGTATAATCCTCCATACCCAGAAGAGGAAGAGGAAAGAGACCCTGAGAATAAATATATCTGGGTGGATCCCCACAGTTCCTTCTGCGGGCCCAGTACCAATAAGGAAGTATTTGGCAATGGAGAGGATCATTGGAATCTTTTGTCTTCATTGGTGGAGTGGTGATCACAGCTGGAAAAAGAACGGCAGTAAAATCCTAAATCTAACCACATTTAAGGGGGTTCTAGTGATAGAGATAGCATCCATAAAAATAAACTCCTCATACTAAAATCAAATAATGAGGAAAATATTTGTTCTTTTGAATTTGTGTAGTACATTGGATTACAACTAAATTTATCATACTCTACAGATGGATGAAAATTACCCAAACCAATGATTACAGAAAGGCAATTTTTTTAGGTGCTTAAATTTTGACAAATGTGTTTTCAGAATCATCACTTAGAACTAGATTTTTTTTTCTCTGCAGAGAAAGCATGGGACTATATTTAAAACAATTCAAGTATCATTGAACATAAAAATCTTTTAAAAGTCCTAAATCCTTTACAGCCTCAGTCTACTCCCTTGGGATACACTGATGTTGACATCCTGTTCATTCTATTGTCTTAACCTATGAAATGAGTAGTACATAGATTTAATAAGAATTTTCTCTCTCCCTCATACTTCAACACAATAGCAGAAAATTTACCCAAAATTCTCCTTGGAAGTTGAGAAGATGTACAGTTGCCCACACAAACAAGGGCTTGGAGTTACGATGTAGATCTGTCACCATTCTTGGGAGTAGGTGGTTTGCGAAAGTTAGCATCAAAATTAATTTTTTTTTGTCAAATTCTGTTTTCCCATTATCTTAAAGTATTTAAAATCAATAACACTTTATCTTAGCTTCGGGTTGGTTTTTATTTCACACAAGGTCTTAAATCTTTAGCCTTAATTTCCTCTACCACAGCTTCGCCCAAACAAGAAATTAGAGATTTCTTAGACACTCATAATTACTAGCATTATAGAGTACCTCACTGTGTCTGAGTCACTTTGCTACATTCTTTCATTAATTATCTCATTTAATCCCTATAAGAGTCCAGTAAAGAAGGTACAAGTATTAGTCCCAATTTGCAGATGGAAAAATTGAAGCAAATAGAGAATAAGATGCCTGCTTGAGATCACACTGCAAGCAATAAAAGAGGCAGAACTAGAACTCAAAACTCTCTCAAGACCCATACTCTATTTTTTTTTTTTTTTTTTTTTTTTGAGAGAGAGATTTTTGTTATAGGGTACATGCACTCACTGGACAGATAGAGACAGAGAGAGAGAAAGTGAGAAATCACCCCTAGGGGTGATGACCACATCTCAATCCCTTCTCCTCCATTCTTCTCTCAAGACTTTGGGCACACACACACACTTGCACCCAGTGTGAGTTTCAAGCTTCTGGGTCTGAGACTCAAACCATAGTTGGCTTTGTGGGAGTCCAGATAACCATTACACCATCTGCTAATCCCCCATACTCTACCTAAAGAGTATACAATCCTGTCTCTGAAACCACCTGCAGGTGTACCTGCTGCTATGCTCAAGGTAATCCTTAACTCAGCCTAAGGAGGCTTTTAAGTCTCAACACATTAGGCTTGATTTGCTCAAGAGCTACACCCAGATGTTCAGTAGAAGGTAGAAGAAACTTGAAAGGGACTCAGAATTTACTCCTTTTCCAAAGAAAGACTGGAAATGAAAAATATTAGCAAAGGAAAATAATAGCCGAGGGTTGGTTCATTTTTATTCTTTAAAGAGAAACCGTAAAAATGCCTATCCACAGAAAGAGTTTAACCTTGGGAACCAGCAGTTAGCATAATGGCTATGTCGCTGGACTCCCACGTAGTCAACCGCAGTTCGAGTCCCGGACCCAGTGGCTTAAAACTCACGCCGGGCGCATGTGCGTGCATGCGTGCCCAAGATCCCGAGAGGAGAATGGAGGAGAAGGGATTGTGGCGTGACCATCCCCCTCGGGGGGTGATTTCTCGCTTTCTGTCTCTATGTCTCTCTCTGTCTGTCTGATGAGCGCACGCGCCCTATAGCAAAAAATCTCTCCAAAAAAAGAAAAGAAAAGAAAGAGTTTAACCTCACCGGCAAGGACTAAACAGGAAGGAGGCTGATTTTTCCTCTAGTCATGTCAAGTACACATGCATTTTTCAGTGTTTTTTGCCAGTGGCAAGAAAGAAAGAGCTTTTATTATTATTTTTTTTTAGAGCTTATTTTCTAAGTGGTCCATTGCTTACCACCAGAGTCAATGGTGATCATACCTCACATTTACTATTGCATTTAGTCTTTTCAAAGCAACTTCACATTCCATCTTTATAGCCTTCCTATTAAATGTGGAGCAGGAACTTCCAACCCACTTCTCAGATAAGAGAATATAAAGTCAAGATGTTGATTTGCTGAAGGTCATCTCTCATAGAGGATTATGGCAAGATATTAAAAATCCCAGGAGAGGGAACCAGCAGTTAGCGTAATGGCTATGTCGCTGGACTCCCACGTAGTCGACCGCGGTTCGTGTCCTGGAACCAGTGGCTTAAAACTCACGCCGGGCGCGTGTGCGTGCGTGCCCAAGATCCCGAGAGGAGAATGGAGGAGAAGGGATTGCGGCGTGACCATCCCCCCTGGGGGGTGATTTCTCGCTTTCTGTCTCTATGTCTCTGTCTGTCTGGCGAGCGCACGCGCCCTATAGCGAAAAACCTCTCAAAAAAAAAAAAAAAAAAAAAAAAAAAAAAAATCCCAGGAGATAGAGGTTAATACTCTGAAGACAGGTAACTTTTTCCTCCACACCCTCAAGATGTTAGAGGGTGAAAACTAAATAGAGAAGAGTAGAGTGACTCAGAAACATTTAGAAGAAAATCAACCAAACTAGATAGGGGAGTAGTAGTTACAGTTTCCATTTATTGAATGACTCTGTAAGTGCTGAACCTTTCGTATCTCATTTAATCATTATGATACTGTAATAATAGGTATTAGTATATTTACATTACAGCAAAACACACACACACACACAAAGAAAAAAAGAAAAAAACAGGAACTCAGGCCACAGTTGTGTGATTGAATCAAGATTTGACTTAACAAGCTCAAACTCAACTTACGCCAACTGGAAGTTCATAAACTCAGTTCTGTAGACATATTCTCAAGGGTCTAAAATAATTATCTATGAGAATTTTGAAACTGTGCTTTGGTTTACTAGGAAAATAAAAGATTGTCAGGCACACACAATTCAGAAAATCCTTTATCTGGCACCCAAGACAAAGTCATTGGAAGCAGACTCACTGGG
The DNA here is from genome assembly GCA_026018925.1 of Tupaia tana. Classification (NCBI taxonomy): domain Eukaryota; kingdom Metazoa; phylum Chordata; class Mammalia; order Scandentia; family Tupaiidae; genus Tupaia; species Tupaia tana. The sequence continues at coordinate 167,527,193 of JAKSZU010000003.1, read as the reverse complement.
TGGATCCTGACTGACTTTCTGTGAACTACTTAGAAATGCTGATTAGCAATAAGCATAGTAACAAATGGACAACAAATACTTTCTCTGTCCTTATTCAAGCAATAATTGGATTAGATACCCACTTAATGCAGGTTTAACTAACAATGTAGTACTAACCTTTCCTGCCAGTGAATAAGACAGTTAATAGAGTGATTAGGAGACACCTCATTGAAATGGATATTTGAGGATTGCTCTAAGGCACAGTTTGGGCTAAGTGAAAGATCCAATTATCTTCAACTAGCAAACAAGTGCTTGAAGTTTTTAGTCATTTTGTGCAGCATTCTTATGCAACCAGGCTTTCTCTGCATTAGAGTCATTAAAGTGAAACTAGAGAAACAAATAAAATACAGAATTGAACTTGACATTTTATTTTTCAATGACTAAACTTAATACACGCAATTTTATCTCAATGAAATATTATTAATCATAAAATGCATTGCTTTAGCCTTCCTATATGATTTAAAATTTTTTTGATGTTAGAGTTACATAAAAGCTATATGCATACAGAGTTTTTACCTAAATTCAGGTGCGTATTTACTTTAAAAAATATTAAATAAAATAGTCCAAGAGACTTCTTTTTTATACTGAGTTGAATTCCATACATTCTTAAGTTTGAGAAACATGGGGCCAGGAAGTAGTATGATTGCTAAGACTAGACTCCCACGTGGCTGACCACTATTCAAGTCTGGGACCTGGCGGCTCTCTCTCTCTCTCTCTCTCTCTCATGAGCACATATGCCCTATAGCGAATTTTAAAATATTAACAGTCATGCTAAATAAAATTAAATTAATCATTCTTTTTAAAAAGTTTAAGAAACACATGCATTAGTTATATTCACTTTCAGACATGTTCATAAGAAGCCAACCAAGAGAAAGATTTATTAGTAGATTTGACCAGGCTCTGCTATAATGACAAGTAAATCCTGAAATTGTGGTGGTTTAACACAACAATAATTTATTTCCTGCTTATGCATCTATTTGAAGTAGGTAAGCAATTCTCCTTGTTACTTCTCCTCCAAGAGCTACCCAAGGAACCAAGCTGTTTTCATTACATAATTCTGTTCTCAGAAATCTCTGCTGCCACCCCTCTCCCTGCTGTCTTCCCAAACTGGAAGAAAGAGAGCATGAAGAATTAATACCAGTTCATAATCGTCTCATATAGACATAACACCCATCACTTCTGTTCACATCCAGTTTTCTAGGACTTGTCATCCATTCTCCTGCTAAAATAAGAGAAGCTAAGAAGTATAGGACCGCACAAGGAATATGTGGGAAGTACCAAACTGCCTCTGTCACAACAAGCAGAGATGAAGAAATAACAAGATTGAAATTGTATTACGGATTCCTTATTAAATAGTACTACATTTATAGACTTTGATGTACTCACCTTTCCAGGACACAATTGATGCAGAAAAGTGAATATTAATTCACTAAACACTGACTGTCTACTGTATCTCTGACACCAAGGATATAGAGCTTAATCCAGCAGAAGCTGAAAGAACAACCATATTATCTAATAAAAGATACAATGGTTTGTGAAGACAAGTTGGGGTTCTTTTTCATTTTTAAATGTGTGCTTCAGGCTCTTGTTCCTTGGAAAGGACTTCTCTTAGGTAAAGAGAACCTAAGACAAAAGATAAGCTTTGCATGTAATAAAGACTTTATATGCAGTCAAGTGTACCCCTGCCATGGCTGGCTGATTAAAAGGTAGTATAAAGTGGCCTGATTAATTAATATTAGGTAGAAATGCAGAAGGAACAAGAAGCTGTTAACAAAGGACTGCCCAGGTAAGAAGGAGCATTGGGTCTAGCCCCCTTGAACTGGTATCACGTACCAAACCAGCCGTCTCTATCACAAGCTCACTGTCTACTTCCTTTGTCTGTGAACTGCAGAGATGCTGCCTTGCCTTTGCTGCCTGAAGGTGGATTGAGTGGTGGGTGGGCTGTGTCATTGCAGGGAGATGTCACCTGGAACTGACCCAGGTGAGTAACTTAGAGAGGATGGTCCCTTTTGAGTTGAGACTAATCATGCTTCTTCACTTCCTCAGAGTAAGACTACTCTGACTTCCTGACATGGTCAGAAAGGAGGCGAAATTATAAAGTAAAAAGGGTTACCCACTCTTTCCAGCATCCCTCTGCAGTATTTTTCTTTTTCATGGACCCTCTTTCTTCTCTCCTCAAAGTATATAACATTGTCATTTGTTTTCTAAGCAAATTCTACTTTCAGGAGGGAGTTGATAAATCCAAGTGCTTACTAAACAGTGAATGACAGATATGAGTAAGTATTCACTAAGAACTTCCTGTATACTAGGGAACATGCTGAGTAGTGACCTGTAATGAGGATGCAGTCCCTACTCTTAAGAAGCTCACAGTTTTGAGACGACAAGTAAAAATGCTACACTTGTAGGATAAAGTGTAACCGAGAGCACATGGGCTATATAACTTAATAACAGGAATCAAGATTCTCTTTAAGTATAATGCATGAGTGTGAATAGAGTCAGAACCTTCTCTTGGAGAAATGTATATCCCAACAGAAGTAAATTCTTAGAATAAATTTCCAATTACGTAAGTTCAGGAACCTAAAGAAAAATCCAAAACCTAAGTCAGTGTTTCTTAAAGAAATACCTTTGAATCGCCTACATCAGAATCACTTGGAAAGTTCACTATAATGCTAGACCCAGTTCCACAGTTACTAAGTATTGGGGAATACTTAGTATCCGAGTATTGGGGAAGCAGAACTCTACAGGTAATACTTAAAATGATGAAAAATTGAGAAAGAATGCCTACAAACATGCCATGTGACCCACATCCTACTCTTCCAGTGATGATTAAACCTACTTATTCATTAGAATAACCTAGTTTTTGTTTCGTTCTATTTGGCTTTCAATGCTAACTTCTGGATTCCATCCAATATTGAGAACTTGTACTTTTCAAAAGTTCCTAACCCAAGTGATTTTAATGAGAAACAACTACATTCTCAATCCAGTAAGAAAGTGTCCGTTTTCAGAATCAACTGTCATCTCTATAACAACTTCATTATTTGCAGGAACCAGTCAGCAGTGTTATAGCATCCTTCAACACACAACTGTGTGAACCCAACTCTGAGACAGTAAAAGCAGTTAAAATTTACTCAAGAAAAAATACATGGTAAATTCACAGGTTGTGTTTTTTCGGTTTTATCTTCACAAGCCTTAATTTCAGCAGTGACTATAGCTGATACTTAATTTTTATATAATATAGGTTACTTGCTAAAACTGAACCAATAAGTATATCATTCATTTCTGTAGCTTCCCTAAACCGAGATAAAAATATAGTCAAGTAATAAACCCACAAAGAAAAAATAAAAGAGAAAAGACAATAGTGGGTAAGAGATGTCAATAATTTTGGGAAAATGTTAAGAAGTGAGAAATTTGACTGAAAAATGAGTGTACCAAATATCCATGGATTAGGATACAAAATACATGTCACGTTGTGACTCAGAGACATTTAATTATATGGTACACTTTACATGTAAGAGAGAGACCATGTCAAAGAATAAATGCAAACTAGAACTTATAACACACAGAGAAGTGCGGAGACAAAACACTACAGGGACTGGAGGGGTGTTGAATCTCATTTGCATATTTAAGGGCCGTAAACTGATAGTAGGCAGCTAGAAAAAAGGTAAAGTTGGAGCACTTGCACTAAATTACTAAATTTAGTAATTTAGATTTCAGGCCCTAGGGTGATTAAGGTACTAAAGAAAACAATTACAGTTGGTTATAGGTTCTCCAGAAAATCTTGAGTATACACTGTGGAATAAATATTAACGCAACTAGCTCCTTCTGATAGATGCCTCTAACATATCTCTACCACCATAATTAGTTAGACCAAATCTGCTCCTACTTTTCTCATTAGAATTTTCAGAAGTAAGTCCATTTACTCTGTAGAATTAAAAAAAAAAAAAAAAAAAAAAAGGAGGAAAAGTCTTGGCATTGAATTTAAAAAGCAGCCATCTTTTTCAAAAAGAGAAGTTAGATTCTCAGATCCTCCCCATCATCCTTTGCAGCCAGGCAATTATTCCTCCCATCCTTTGAAGAAATTTCCCTACACAGACTCTAGATTCGGAGAACATAATAATAAATGAAAGTCCCTCCCATACCTCTCCTGCAAGAATGCTGGCAGTCAATCTCAGACCACCACCTTATGCAGAAGATTGATGGTCTCTGTTTTAGAGAAACTTAGCCATATATATGTAAAACCAATATATACTGGCAATTAACATTCTCCCATCAAAATAGTCAGACCTGTTTAATCATTCTACCATAAAACCCACCAGTTAACCAAAAACAAAAAAAGGGTAAACTCATCAAGCATCAATTTAACTTGGTACTGACTCACTCCTAAAAATGACTGGACACTAAAAAACACCAGATGGTTAAGGAAAAATCTCCAAAATGAAAAACGCAATCAGTACAAACAAACAGAATAATAGGGACTCAAAGAAACAAACAAAATGAGGAGTAAAAGAGAACTGAAAACAAAACTGTAACTGATAACCCTCAGATAAATAAGATATATTGCATCCCATATATGAACTAGGAAGCTATAAAAAGGAACAATCAAGAATAAACACAAACTCCTGAAAATAAAAAATAAGAGCAGAAAAGTTAACAATTTAGCAGAAGTGGTGGAAGACATCTTTAGAAGTAGAACAAAGATAAATTGGAAAAGGAAGCCAAGAAAATTAGAGAAATGGGTCAGGATGCCCAGGAAACAGAGAGAACAGAGATAGTGGAATGAAGAAATTATTAAATAAGCCATAAAGAAAAAAATCCCAAATCAAAAGATCATGGATGTCTATATTAAAAGATCCCTGGGACCAGCCAACGGCATAGTGATTACATGGCTGGACTCCCACATGCCGGCCGACTGTGGTTCGGGTCCCAGATCCGGCAGCTTCAAACTAACACCAGGAACATGTGCATGCATGCCCAACATCCTGAGAGGAGAATGGAGGAGAAGGGATTGCAGTGTGGTCATCTCCCCTCAGGGGGAGTGATTTACCTCTTTCTGTCTCCCCCCACACCCTGTCGAGCATACGTACCCTATAGCAAAAATCTCTCTCAAAAAGAAAAAAAAAAAAAAGAGCCCACTGAGCATTTGACACAATAGATGAAAATAGACCCACACTAAACGAAGTCATTATAAACCTTTACAACATAGAAGACAGAATGTTAAAGTATTTCATAGAAAGGAGAAATCACGGAAAGAAATTAAAATTGAGAACGGCATTAGACTTCTCAACCACAGCATTAGAAGTGAAGACAATAAAAAATGGAAATTATTTCTACCCTACAATTCTATACAGAAATAAATTATCATTCATATGTGACAGTATAGTAGACACTTTCAAATAAGTGAAATGTGCCACTTCTGAACTTAACACTTTCAACTCCAAACCCACTCTTCTTTGTCTTATTTTGTGCTAGTAGAGATGGACCCTGGAACATTTGTCCTTTGACATGGGCATGTTGCCGGGCTTTGTCAATAAAAAGTCCTGGAGAGACATCACAAGGCATAGAAAATGAAAGCACTCCCTTCCCAGTATGCTTTGTCCTCATCCTATGAGAGAGTTGCCAAGAGGGTAGGGATGATTCATTGGCACCTACACTTCAGCACGTTTGTTCAGCATTGCAATGGATAGCATCCTATGTACCAGCTACAGGTCATGGTACCCGGTGAACTTCAGGCCAGAAACACGTTCAGGCCACCACAGGCCACAACCACATTCTCTCCCATAAAATCTGAATCTCAACCTTAGAGAGAGAAGTAGCCACCCAAGTGTGTTCCTTCCTTGAGAGCTCTCTCTCAGCCCTAGAGGTAGTAGCTACTCCCTACATTAGCTGTTACTATGGTCAGTTTTTAAAGTTTATTTATTTCCTAAGAGAAAGAGAGTCACCTTCAATGGAGTCTTCATGCTGTGGTCCTCTGCTGAAATCTATAGTCAGCCAACCCACAAGCAAATCCAGGGGGTAGACCCAGGACAAAAACCCAAAGCCTTTCCACATGATCTTCAGCCTCACTCAGCAATGTTCCTACTTCCTGTGCCACTAAGACTGAGCCCCTATATTCTTTAGAGTTTTCTGTTATCTCTTTGTTAGTTAAACTTATTTGACTTTTTAACAATTTCCCTGATTGAATTACTGGTGAGGTTTCTGTCTCCTAACTAGACTCAGGCTGATATACAGACTCAACTCTTTACTTCTCAGGCACATTTTCTCAAGAAGCCTCTAGATTTTGAATTATCAAAGCAGGTATAAAACCACAAAAGGAAAAAGATAACAGATTCAGGAAGGAGAGAATCCAACACAGGAAAAAACTCAAAAGAATTTTCAAGAGAGGCACCAGGAGGACAAAGCCCTTCAAGATTTATTCACAGGGAGGAAAAACGGAACTGATAAATCACCTGAATTGTTTGAAATAAGTATTAATTCTATGAAAGTATACAAGGAAGAAAAACATAATTGCAGTACACTATTTGGTTTATTAGTATTTATATGGTCAAATAAGGTAAGCATTATTTTGATTTACAATGTTGATTTTTTAATAAATTGTATCTGTTTTAAATTAAACTTAAATAATTTCTTAAATATTAAAATAAAATTAATTTAAAATATATATGGCATACACCTAAACTACTCAGAAGTTTGAGGCAGGAAGGTCAACAGTTCAAGGCTAGCTTGGACATCATAGTGAGATCCCATCTCTAAGCAAAAAAGAAAAAGAAATGCATACCAATTTTAATTTGTACAAAAATTTCTGATAAAGATTTACTCTTGATGTAATCAATAACTATGATGTGATTATATTGAGATGCTAGTAGAAGTGTGTGTACATGTGAGCATCTGGAAGGTAGAGAGACTCTAAGAGACCTAAATCTTTACATTAGTAGGAAGTCCATAGGTAATATCTCCATCTGGTAAATCAAAAATAACACCTAAAGTATCATTTATCAATATGGAAATAAATACTAGCTGTGACAACTGAAACAGTTGAAAGCAGTTTCCTCTCAGAAATGTGACTTGATAATAGGCCTGGAGCATGGATCTGCTGCTTTTTCTCATAAGTCTTATGTAACTATTTGACTTCTTAAATTATGTACATACTTCCTTTAATTTAAAAAATAAAGGGGACTGGGACCAGCAGTTAGCATAATGACTATGTCGCTGGACTCCCATGTAGTCAACTGTGGTTTGAGTCCCGGACCCAGCAGCTTAAACTCATGCCTGGCATGTGTGCATGCATGCCCAAGATCCCGAGAGGAGAATGGAGGAGAAGGGATTGTGACGTGGCCATCCCCCCAGGGAATGATTTCTTGCTTTCGGTCTGTCTCTCTCTGTCTTTCTGGCGAGCGCACATGCCTTACAGCAAAAACCTCTCAAAAAAAAAAAAAAAAAAGGCACTGAAGCATTCCTCAACCTTAACTGTGGCTGCTTTGAGGCAGGGGAATGACTTTTTTCTATCTTTGTAATGTATTTTTTAAGTATATAATCTTTTCGTAGTTAGAAAATAACCACTACATGTTGATGTTTAAAAATATTTTTAAATGGATAAAAAGATAATGTGCCCATACATGTCTCATGCACACATACATATACATGCACATATACACACATGCATGTACATGCATATATACAAAGTTCTCACATTCATATACTTTATGTTTTCTGTATCATCTGGCTGAATCTTCATTAAAGCAAATGTAATAGTTGAGAATATTTGTCCAAAGAAGTTCATTTTCTTAGCACACTTTCTCCTGGCATTCAAGAAGGCATGCAAAGGGAAGAGTATTGGAAGTAGGTACCCCTCATAGGAAAGATGCCCTATTTCTCTTTTTTTTTTTTAAAAGGTTTTTGCTGTAGGGTGGTACATGCGCGTGCCAGAAAGACAGAGATAGACAGAGAGACAGAAAGCGAGAAATCCCTCCCTGGAGGGGTGGAGGATGGCCACACCCTCTCCTCCTTTCTCCTCTCAGGACCTTGGACATGCACACGTGCCTGGCGTGAGTTTAAGCCACCAGGTCTGGGTCTCAAACTGTGGTCAACAACATGGGAGTCCAGCGACATAGCCATATACCAACTGCTGGTTGGCATCATGAAGATTCCCTATTTCTAACTGTGATAGGACTCATAGCTGGACTAACAGTGACCAGTTGTGATTCCTTGCCTCCCCCTTTCACCTCACTAAAACATGCACTGCAAAGACTCCTTGATGTACTTGACAATCTAAACAGATTGGCCAGGAGGGAAGAAATCAAACCTTTGAAATGGGCCCCTTACAGGTGCTTTGAACAAAGATGATAGATGGTCAATAGATAGATATAGATGATAGATAGATATAGAAAGATAGTAGATATAGATGATAGATAGATATAGAAAGATAGATAGATGATAGATAGAGATAGATGATAGATAAATAGATGATAGAGAGATGTAGATTAGATAGATATAGATAGAGATGATAGATAGATATAGATAGAGGATAGATAGATAGATAGATAGATAGATAGATAGATAGATAGATAGATATAGATAGATAGACAGACAGGTAGGAGGATAATAATAGGTAAGTAAAGATGTGTACCTTTTTGCCTGAGAACGGATTCATATGTGTGGCCACTGCTCTGGACAAATATAGTAGGCTTGTATTTGGCCTCTCCTTTTCCAAGTATGCCTCTGGCTATGAATAGAAGCTACTGATCCCTTTACTGAGATCATTAACAGCCTACTTGGAGGTGGGTAGGGGTGTGAATGGTTTGGGGATTGGTTTCAACAATCATCATTTTTCTAAACTAGTCACCCACACTCCCTGATTCTGAGGCAGAAAAGGCACTTTGAACAGAGGGTCACGGTCATCACCCACCATGAAATGAGTTGTTTGAGTACAAACATTTCTTCTAGTACTATCCAAAATAGTGTGTATAAGAATCAAAGAGAAGTTTTCTGGCTTCACAAAACCACTGAAAACCCAGTGGTAAGATGCTGTAATATGTGGTTCCGAGCACATGCTCTGCTTGTCTGCGTGTGAATCCAGCACTTCCCTTTAATAACAAGACGATCTTATTTGCCTTAAGTTGTTTCCCCATTTCTAAAACTTGCTTTATGAAATTGTTCAAGGATTGAGTGAGTGATTATACCCGAAGTGCATAAACAGCGCCTGACACATTGGAAAAATTCAACAGATGTTTGTTATATTTTTATGATCTTTTGTATATATCTGTTCAGTTGTCAGGACTGTCATGCTGTATGCACAAACTCCGTATTAAAGGCCTGAGATGTAGGTGATGATGGTACTACGACTGTCTCCATTTCATGGCTCAGGAGCTCGAGGCTCCTACAAGTAAGTGGATTATGTGGCTTGGCATACAGTGGAGCCAGAATTGACCCAAGAGCTTTCAAATCCACTGCCACACTTTTTTTGAGGCTAGAAAAGCATCTATACTTTAACTCAATGTAGCATAATATTGCTACCTAAATTTTGTAGACTATGATGAAATTAAAGTCACCAAGGATCTTTCTGTTGACCAGGGTATATGTGGTCTGCTAACAAGACTGAATGCTAAAATTATGCCCAAAGACAGGTAGACTGGAGTTAGATCTAGATCCATTACTGTAGACTTGGGCAAATGACTTACCATCTCTGGGTCTCAACCTTCTAATCTGTAAAGTGAGGGGCTGGATAAAGTTCCTGTACGAACTCCAAAAGCTTGATCAGCTTTGGCCCAGTCGCAGTAGTTCAGGAAGTGGGACACTGCTGTGTAATGCTAGAGCCATCTAGGAAGGCCCAGGGTTAAGATCTTAGGTTGACTTTAACGTGCAGGGTATGCCGGTAGATGTGCCCGTGATCCTGGCTGGCTGGAAGGCTGGAGGAGCAAAGGGGTTAATTATGACATAGTGAGACCCATTCAAGGGTACAACCCTCTCTCTCCTCTCTCTTAAGAAATAAATATTTTTAATTGCCTTTAAAAATTACCTTAAAAGAATTTTATCAGCTCCAAAAGGTATAATTCTTGAACCTATCTTTCCTCCTTTAAATATCTTAGCCTTCAAAGACAGAAATGCCTGAAAAAGATTGAAGCCATTGCATACATTTACAAGTAGCAGAATGGCAATTAGTGAGCTAGTGGAATGGAATCAATAGTTATCTCTGGAAAGCACCATGGGTTTTGAGTTCAGAAAGAAAAACCCAACAGCAAGATCCCTAAACCTGAGTTTTCCCTTTCAAAATCAGAGGATCTGAAAGAGATTTGGGAACCAATCTAATTCTCTCCTTTCACAGATCAGAGGAATGAGACAGTGAGAATTTTAATGCTTCATCCAGGATGACACAGTTAATTAACAGCAGAGATACAACTTGAACCCAGGGTTCCAGGCTCCTGGTCCAAGTTCTTTCCATTGTGTTGTGCTTGATCCACCAGGTTTAGAAAGTCCCCATCAATGGTTCAGATGTCTCCCTGCCGGGAGACATGCCATATAGGGATCAAAGCACATCTGTGAAGCTAATGACAGTCTAATTCACTATTGGCAGAAGTATGGGAGATTTGGGGAGAAAATTGCAACAGACTGTTACAGACTGTTCTGCAGCACTTTGTTGAAAACAGAAAACACCTCTTAGATCACAAAACATCATTGAAAGGGGGAGCCAACATTCCCTCCTCATTTCACATTCAGTTCCTTCAGATGCTTAGTGGGTCCCCCAAACCAGCATGCTCCAAACGCACATCTGCTTCCATGCTGGAAAGACAAGAACCAGGGCTCTACTGAACTCATAATGTTTTTTTTTTTTTTTTTTTTCAAAAGCAAAGTTAAGAGCTTAACTGGATGAACTACAAAATCAAGTGAGCATGATGCAATCAGTCCCTCCCTGTTCCAAAAAACAGCCATGGTTCCTGACATCTAGATATCTATCTCTCCAGGCTTCCCAGCCTTGCCAGCTGTCATCTGGGTTTAAATTCTTTCACTGACTAAGTCTTTACTGAGCACATTCTGGATGTCAGGCACTGTGCTAAGTCATCTCAGGAGATAATTCTATTGCATTTCTAGCTGCTAGACTAATTATCAAGGCCCTCTAAAGATCTACTGACCAACAGCAAATGATTCAGGTTTGGTGTCCAACAGCCCCAATGCCTAAACACAAAGCCCCCCATGACACTTTGTTCTCAAGGGTCCTTAAAGACCATGCAGTGCGAATATTCTTTAAAATACCATCATCTTAGATGACTAATATATATATTAAAATCTCAATTTTAGGTATTGTTGTTTTCTTATTTAACTTTTATTATGAAGATTCCAGACACAAAATTAGACAAAGGTCTATAATACATGGTAACTATCACCCAGACTCAGTAATTACTGGCATTTTCCCCTGGCTGTCTCTTCTATTTCCCCCTTACAAAAAGGGGGGGGGGGCATTTCTTAATTATGCCCTAATCTAGGGTAACCATATGTTTCCATTTGTCTAGGATAGTCACAGATTATATTTCTTTATGTCAACTAGTATCTATTAATTCATTTTAGAGCCTCTTTCATTTAAAAAAACGACCCAGTTGGGATGATAAATTCTGTGGTTACTTTACCTAAAGGCAATGTTACTAGTCTGAGGCATTTAAGAACATGGTTGTGTCTTATACTGCATGTTATTACTAAGTACAATCCCGTTCTTCTAGGCTCTTCTCTCCACATCCAGAGAGGAAATCCTAGGAGCCTCAGTTCGTAGATCTCTTTGCTAAATTCCACCACTGGAAGAGATTGGCAGAATGGAAGGCAGAAGAAAAGAGGAAGCATATTGTTCAGCTGCAGCAGACTCGAGGGCACTGGAAGAAAGCAGAAAGCAGACACAGACCTGGCCCGTGGTTTCCAGGGCTGCAGGCAGCCAGGATCATAGTGGCAGCCCAGCAATCTCCGAACTTCTGAATTTCTTGAAAGTGGTCTTACCTTTGTTTCCCAGACATCAATCTTTTGTTCCCCAAGCTTCCAATTCACTGCATGAAATCTCTTCCATCTTGAAGTACTTAGAGTAGCTTCCATTTTCCTGACTAAACACTAAACTAACGCAGTAAGAGAGTGAATCCAGTCTCCACCTTTTAGGCTTGCTTAGGCTCCAAGTGAGAAGCTCAGTGTCCTACCAGGTCCTCCATGTTCTGCCCACCATCCCCACCTTCAGCCTCAGGCCCAACCACTTCACTCTGCAACAGTTGACAGCTTGCAGCACACCAGCTATCTTTCATTTTCATGTCTTTTAAGTCCTCATTCCTCTGAACCTATTGTCCTTGGCTAGCTTCTACTACTTATACTAGACATTGGGTACTTCCTCCTCAAGGGTATTCTCTGACCCTTCCCCAGACTGGTTGTGTGTTCCTCTTCAGAGCTCCCACAGAAATCCACTGTCTCTATCACTGGGTTCATCACGGCATATTTGTGTTTTTAAATGTAGGTTTATGGGACCAGCATATGACATAATGGTTACATTGCTGGACTCCCACGTAGTCAACTGGTTCGAGTCCTGGACTTGGTGGCTTAAAACTCACACCGGGTATGTGTGTGCATGCCCAAGATTCCACGAGGAGAATGGAGGAAAAGGGATTACAACATGACTATTCCCCCTGGGAGGTGATTTCTCAATTTCTGTCTCTCTAGAGATGGTACCTGCCCCATAGTAAAAATATCTCTCAAAAAATAATAAATGTAGGCTTGCATATGCTTATAAATGTACATGTTAAATGTGTGTGTTCTCCTTGGGAGCAAAAACCGTGTTCTCTATCCCCAATACCTAATGGGAGGTTTGACATGTAGTAAGCACTCACAAAATGTTTGGGAAATAAACAAGTGCTTGAGCAGTTCCTCGCCAGCTTCAGCAGCTTCAGGATAGAGAATTCTACATTGGGATGAGCAGGTGGCATGGTGGTTAGGGTGCTGGACACTCCCACATGGCTGACTACAGTTCAACTCCCTGTCCTGGTCTCACTTTCTCTCTCTCTCTCTCTGTCTCTCTCTGTCTGATCAAATTAAAATAAATGAATGAATGAATAAAACTAAATAAATAATTCTTTTTAAAAAAATAATTTTGCATCAAGAAAGGCTAAGGTCACTTCAGCATTGGGCCCATGTCCAGACCTCAACCTACACTGCCCAATACACAGTAGCCACTACCCCCATGGGGCTATTTAACTTAATCTTAATTAATTACTGAAATTAAAGATAAAAGTTCAGTTTTGCAATTACACTGGCCACATTTCATGTGGTCAATAGTCACAGGTGGCTACTAGCTACCTTATTGGACAGCACAGACATCGGGCATGGTCATCATTGCAGGAAGTTCGAGTGGACAGCACCATTCTCTAGCGCTTGGGGAATGGAAAAGCCATGTTCAGAGGAAGAACTAGTAAAAGACTTCTTGTTTGGATACATGAGACATCTGGACACATGATGACACATTTTTACGGTCTGACTTAGGGACAAAATGACCAGCCCAGAGTGCTTGGAGACAGACTAACATTAAAGAAGTGAGCTCTAGCAAGAGGATGAGAATTTCCATCCTAGCTAACATTTATTGGACACTTGGTGCACAGACTTTGCTGTCTGCTTTATGCTTTATACATACCCAGCTTGCTTTAGACTATTTTATGAAGGAGTACAGATCCACTATCCCTTAACTCCATTTCAAAACTTCCTGAAAACTATCTAGGTTTTTAGTAAGTTTGCCACAAACTTACATGCCAATAAGATCTGACCTGAATTTGAATTATTGTGAGCCTACTCCTAATCTCTCTTTAGGGTCAATAGTCATCCATTTTGCTGCAGAAATACTAATAGTTACAGGACACCACTCAGACCTGGCCCTTGCTGGCAGTTTGACATAAAATAGGGCCTATGTGCTATTTTACTTTCCTAAAATCAGAAAGATTCTGAATTCTTAAATTCATCTAGCTCTAAATGTTTCAGGTCAGCAATTTGGGACCTCTATTTTTATCTTCCTATTTTACAAATGAGAATACAAAACTTGGAGAGATTAAGGTACTTGCCCCAAATCATAGAGACAGTGAGTGGAAAGCAGAGATTCTAATTCATACAGTCTATGCCCAAAATCCAACCCTTACCCCTAGTTAGTTTTAACTCCCTCAGCTATTGTTGAAATATATAGCAAATTCATACAGTTAACCTCTCTTTGCTATGAATGTATGACAGAAGCTAAAAAACCTGCAATTTGAGTCAAAACTACGTGTTCTAGGGAGTTCCTTAGGACCCTAGCAAGCCCATAGTCACAATGAAAACTGACCATATTAGAATAACCATTGCTTAATACATGTGGAGACGATGTGAATTTTGTATTTGCAATATTTCAGAGGAAACTGTATCCTGATATCAAGTTCTCCAATGAACTACAGTAATTAACATTTTTAGGACATAGCTATTTAATTCAAGATACCTCAGGGCAGGGGGTCCTCAACAAGAGAGTAACAATGGAAATTTTCTCCCTCTCAAGAAGCATGGCTTCCTTAATCACAGCTGAGAGCAAAGGCTCCCTCGTGCTAAAAGAGGCCAACACAGTTTCCTTTTTCATAACCCTGCTGAGAAAGGGAATGCTAAGAAAACCCTCGGGAAGCCCGTGGAGGCCTGGCTGTCAGCTTCCAGAGGGCAGCCTCTGGGGGCACATCAAAGCACTGGCATGGAATCAGCTGCTGCACCAGTAACATGGCTTGCAGGCAGATCAAGGGAAGAGGCATCCAGGCATCCTTGGGTTTTGTCAAGAAATCACTTCAGAGCTGCTCAAAAGCGCCAGTTATTTCAGCAATATTTTGTAGCATGATAGTTCTGTCTGTAACTGTCCAGTCAATGAGGTTGGGGAGCAGGTCTCCCTAGGGATCATTAGTTAAGGTCTAACACATGAGACTGCAGTAAATTCTCATTCATAGAAGTCAGCAGATTTCCATCTCTTCGATGGTCAATCAGAGGCCCTTACACTGTTTATAACGTGCTCTTCACAATGCATGCTTCAGCAAGGTTTGTTTCCAAATTCTCAGCAAATTAGACTCTGAGACAAAAACAGGGTCAAAACCCTCTGCAAACGGATTTAATGCATGGAACTGGCAAGGGGCTAATTAGCCCTTAAACTATCGGGGACTTAAACTCCATTTTCACTACTTATATTTGGGGCTTCCAGTCCTGAGTATTTAGTAGCCTAGTGTTCCCTGGTACCTATTGCTGTAAAGCATTAAAGACTGTTAACCCATACTCATTTTAGAACAAGATAGATATGCTCTTTTGGCTTGAACAAAGAGAAAGGCTGCCTGATTCCTTTTTAAACAGACTGAAGGTAAAGATCAAAAAGCAATTTTTGTCAACTCCTTCCCTCCATCTGAAGTGTTCTTTACCACACAAAGCACAATGAAAACTCACAAATCATTCATGTACATATCCTTGAGTCCTTTGCAGAGGGAAAGGGCTTCCAAAGATTAGATTAGTTGATATCTTAGGAAGTCATTCTTTCCAAATAAATGCAAACTCTCTACTCTACACAAAAAGTTTATGGACCTGAGGATAATCGCCATGATTAATTTAGGAGAAAGAAGCTATATCCCTCACCTGTAAGGACTGCTCTCTAGTGGTCAACAGAATTCAATTCTGTATAATTCTGTGAGGTGTGTCTCAGGAAGCTGCCACTATTAGTGATTATGCCTGGGGTCAGCTGAAGTAAGAATGTTGGAATAGGCACCCAAAATGAGTGTAAAGGACTCATGCCTTGCCAGAGATATTTTATTCCAGGCAAGGCAAAAATAATGAAAACTAAAGTTTTTATATATATTTCAAGCCAACATCCAGTCTCTTTTTGGTATACGAGTTTTTGAACTTCCTGCTCCATACTGATAAGGTTAGAAAGGTGAACTTAGAAGATGCTAGGGTTTTGAGGTCCAGATGATGTAATCTAAAGTGCTTGAGGGCTGGGTTCAATTCCCAGTCCAACTCAGAGGCCAAACACAGTGGTATATAGACCTATAATCCCAGGGTCTGGAGGGAACAAAAGGAGGATGATCTCAAGGTTAAGGCTGGCCAGGAAAACATAGTGAGTCCTTGTCTAAAAAAGAGGCAGCCATGGTGGTACATGCCTGTAGCCCTAGCCAGAGGAGTAAGGCAGGAGAAGCATGATATGGTGAGACCCTGTCCAGATAAATATCTTGGATATCCTTCTTTCCACCCTTCCTAGTAACACTACAGGCCCAGATTCACAGATATCTCTGAACCAACACCAAAGGTTTAGGAACATAAAGACTCATGATGATTTGCTAATATGGTTTTTAAATAGTGACGCATAGAGGGATGTAGGAGCCAGAATCTGCTGAGGGGACATGCAGAGCTGTACGGTCCCTGGGTCTCAGGTTCCTCATTGCATGAGGGTTATACATGACTGAGAACAAGAACTTCACAGTCAAATTTCTTGGGCTCAAATCTTGACCTGGCCAATTACTTTGGACTTACACTCCATTTTCACTACTAATATTTGGGGCTTCCAGTGATGAGTATATATTGGGTCATCAGAAAAGTTATGACACATTTTTGCAGAAAAACATAGAAAAATTACATCATGACTTTTCTGATGACCCAGTAGTAGTTTAGTATTCTCTGATACCTATTGTTGGCTCAGTTACAAATATGTATGTGTGGCTATTACTGTTAAGGGTAAAATGAGAATTAAAATACTAATACTTGGGACCAGCAGTTAGCATAATGGCTATGTCACTGAACTCCCATGTAGCCGACCGCAGTTCGAGTTCGGATCCGGTGACGTAAACTCACGCTGGGCGCGTGTGTGTGCGTGCCCAAGATCCTGAGAAGAGAGTGGAGGAGAAGAGATTGCGGCATGGCCATCCTCCCGGGGGGGGGGGGGTGATTTATCGCTTTCTGTCTCTCTGTCTCTTTCTGTCTTTCTGGCGAGCACTCGTGCCCTATAGCAAAAAAAAAAAAAAAACTCTTAAGAAAAAAATACTAATCCTTACTCTCACAGAGAAGCAATAAGTAATAATAATTTTGAAAAATACATTTAAAAATAGTAATCAAATTACTACATAAGCAAATCTCCTATCACTTTTTAAATAACACATTTCACTAAGACTACATTGTACTTCATTGATTTGAAGACTTTTTTTTTAATTTTAACATCTCTAAAGTTGGATGCATCTTACAGTTGATAGGGTGACATAATATTTTTATTCTTTTTTTGCTTGTTTTAGGTTTTTACCGTAGAATGTATGCTCTCACCAGAGAGAGACAGAGAAAGAAAAAGTGAGAAATCACCTGCCGGGGGATGGCCACACTGAAATCTTTTCTCCTTCATTCTCCTTTCAGGATTTTGGGCATGCACACACACATGGCCCCCGTGGTTTTCAAGCCACTGAGTCCACAGTTGGCTATGTGGGAAGACATAATAAATTGTGGGGTGACATAATTTATTGGCAATTTCTTAACAACATAAAATAATGATGTCTTACAATCAATACTGTCTCAAATTTATGAAATATGTTAGTACATTTTCAATAAATGTGAATCAGTTGGTTATTTGGGGGTTCAGACATCCATCCCCCTCTCATGATAATGATTTTCTTTCTTCAGATGCCTTCTTTTTTTATTTCAAGTTAATTTGGTCTAAGAGTATTAGACTGTGAGGCAGAAGAACTAGAACCTAATTCCAGTTAAAACAACCATAGGGTAGGGGACTGGGAGGATTCAAAGACTTGATAACATGATTAAAAAATCAAACAAAAAAAATCAAAAACCTCATCTAGTGAAAAAAAGAGAAAGATAAAAAAGCCAAGGTATTTATGAAAAACAATAGGACTGAAATAAATTTAGATATGTCTTATGTGGTAAAAATGACACTTCAGGGCTAGCCCATGGTGTTGTGATTAAGGCGGCTGGATCCCACAAGGTCGCTGTGCAGTTTGAGTCCCAGATCTGACAGCCTGGAGAAATGTGCTGGGCGTGTGAGCAGAGAAGAGATGGAGAAGTGATTGTAGCATGAGCATCCCCCAGAGAGAGTACTTTCTCACTTTTCCTCTCTCCCTCTCTCTCCTCCTCTCTCTGTCTTTCTCTGATGAGTGCACACAACCTCTAGCAAAAATAAAAATTAATGGCATTTCAAATCCATGGGGAAAGAATGAACATAGTGATCAATAAAGTGGCCTAAGACAAAAAGGCTTAAAGAGGCAGGGAGAGGGGAAGTTGAAGACCTACCTTATTCCTTACGAAAAAATAAATACCAAATGTGTCAAATACTTAAATGTGAAAATAAGTATTATAATTTCAACAACAAATATCCTTATGCACCTGCTGCGGACAAAGCACTATAGTAAACAAAACAAAGTCCCTCCTGTGACCCTTACATTCTAAGGGTCTGGAATGATAAGTGCTATGGAAACAAACACAAGCAAAAGGAATATAAAATGACAGGGATTGCTTCTTTTTAAAAAAAAAAAAAATCACCTCTTTCTGTGGTACATATATGTACTAGAGAATACATTTTTCCAAAGAGTCCTGGAGTACAATAGACATTTCTTAGTATGACAAAAATGCATAGACACCATAAGTAAAAGCGCTAAGAGATTTAACTTTATTCATAGTCTTAAGTTTTCTTTTAAGTACATAGTAGTTTTAAAATGTTCAAAATCCAGTTTGAGAAAGGAGAAGCAAGATTCCAATTCCACTTCTGTTCAAGTGAGAGCTAGACTAGACTATGCACAGAGTCTTTCCAACTCTAAGAGAATGGGATTATCTGCAAATATCCAGGTTCCAGGGGCAAAAAAGAAAAAAAATTGGGTATATAAATGAAATGCAATCTCATAAAAGATATGACAGAGCAAAAGACATATTTTCTGTTAAATTCTTAAACAACTATACTGTAAAATAGAAAACAGGACTTGTTATTTGTAATGAATTTTTAAATTTTTTAAAATATTTTTATTGATCTAAAATATTACATAATACTGAAATTCATTTCTGTTGAATTAGATTCCCCCCTTTTAGGATTTATCTTTATTTATGATTTCTTACTTACATTCAATCATTGTACATCTGTACAGAGCACAATATAGCTTTTTGAAGTAATTCAAACATTTTTAAAGGACCTTAAGGGTGAAAAGTAACATAAAATCAACATAACTAACTGGTTCACAAGCTAACAAATTGTAAAATAGATCTCTCCCTTTAGGGAGAGAAATAAAGGGTCATTCAGAGGCTACCTTCCCTAGAGTAAAAATTAAATTCCAGTAAACCTGGAAGGAGGGCAGCATGTCCACTGAGTGAACCCAACACCTACAAAAACCACAGAGGAAGTGAAAGCAGAGGGCAGGTTTCCATCAAGAGCAGTGGGAGGTGCAGTCCTAGGAGGTTTGCTATGCTCAGCACTCCCTATCCTCTTCCCACTGAGTCCAATTCACAGCTTAAGTGACTCTGGGGCCCTGAGCAAGGAAGTGGATGGGCCCCAGCTGGCTCCTAATATTTCCCTAACCTCTGATGCTCTGCTTAACCCAGAGTATGCACTTTTTTTGTTTTTAACTCCAGCTTTTCTGCAAACCCCAGACTGTCAGAGAATCTTTCCTACAACTGCTCAACAGCCTCTCTAACCCTTGACGTCATACCCATACGGGAGCCCCTGTAGCCCCCCAAAGCTGCCCCCTAATCTAATAGCCCCACAGTTCCAGAACAGTGGCACATCAATAAAACACAGCAGTTCTGTTATTCGGATTTCATTAAGCTTTTGAGGAAATCTCTTGCCGTGGACAGTTAGTAAAGGAAACAGAGCAAAGAAATAAAATACCAGCTCATTAGACCTGAAGCAGAGCATTGAACTAAACCTTACTTAGTTGGAAAGGTAGGCTAGGGTCTTGGGAAGTCTACAGGCTCTATGAAAAGGAGTGTTTCTCTCTGAATGCTGAGTAGGAAAATTTGTCAGTGGTATTTATGTGAAGGGCAAGTGGACTTATAAAAGCCCTAGGGTATGGACTTTAGGGCAAAACAAAATTGTCCTAGGGGCCTGAGCCCCTTGCCTAATAACAATCCGAACTCCAGAGACTGCTTTGCCCATCTGAGGCTGCCTTCCAACCCTAGGACTTCCTAGGACTTTTACTTAACTTGTTCCTCCTTTCTAAAAACAAACAAACAAACAAAAAACAAAAACAAAAAAACTTCCTTAGGTGAAATAGCTTCCTTTTTTGTTTGTTTATTTATTCATTTTTTAAAATATATATAGGAAACCAGCAGTTAGCCTAATGGCTATGTCGCTGGACTCCCACGTAGTCGACCGCGGTTCGCGTCCCGGACCCGGTGGCTTAAAACTCACACCGGGCGCGTGTGCGTGCGTGCCCAAGATCCCGAGACGAGAATGGAGGAGAAGGGATTGCAGCATGACCATCCCCCCTGGGGGTGATTTCTCACTTTCTGTCTCTGTCTCTCTCTGTCTGTCTGGCTAGCTCACGCGCCCTATAGCGAAAACCTCTCCAAAAAAATAAATAAATAAAATAAAATTATATATATATATAATATATATGGCACACAATGTATATATATATATATATATATATATGAAAGAAAGAGGCACTCTCAACAAGGCTTTCATGACATAGTTCACCCCCATTCTTAGCCAGCCTGGATCACAGTCACGTGCCTGCACCTGGTGTGCTCAGGGAGGTCCTGGAATGGAGATCCAGGACCTTTTCCATACAAATCTAATTGCATTACCACTGCACACCACCTGGTTCCTGGGGAAATCTCTTTTTTTCTCGCACACCCTGGGACCCAGCAATCATATGATTACATGTGTCATGGTACATCCATAAGATGGAACCTAATGCAATACGGAGAAGGTACTAGATCTGTGTGTCCTGACATTGGAAATATATGTCTGAAACATTTTGTAATATTCTTAAGACCCAGTAGGTGTATTTTTGTTTCTAATGTGTACATCCCTAAATGATGAGATCAAAGTCCAGGCTGCTGTTTGTAAGCAGGAAATAGCTTTTCAAACAGATTTTTTATTAATAATCTGATCTTCATGAGATATCCTGCCCAATGCTCTGCTGTACGTTGCCCTGTTTCACAGGGATCCAGTTTAGGGGCAGAAACATAAGATTTGCTGAGACCTTAAAAGAACATGCAGAAAAGTCTCCGAGACAAGGACCCAGTTTTATAGGTTGGGGCTTGGAGCAAGCAGAGTCTTCCCAATCAGAGCTTCTTTAATGGGGGAGCTTGTTAAACTACAGGCTCTGATTTTGTAGGTCTGGCATGGGGCTTGAGATTCTGCATTGCTAACAAACTCCTGGACCATTCTTGGAGCAGTGAGGACACCCCCACGATGTCACCCCAGCCTTGGCTCTCATGAGAGGGACAGACCCTTAGGGGCTAGGAGGGGATGTGACTGAGATGGCTGGTGTTGTCAAAGGATCATTGACTACACCAAGCCCCTCCCCCCATCTTCCCCCAATTCAACCCCCTAAAGAGATTTTTATTTTTTAATAAACCTAGTGGTTAACAACTAGCTTGTTAGTTAAAAGGCCTGAGGGACACAGAGGGAGGCTCATGCTCTACTACTCAGTTCATTAACTGGAGTAACAACCAATTTCAAGGTGATTATTGCTATTATAAGCTCTGATCAATTTTTTAAACATGTTTCCAGGTTTTGAACCTAAAGTGGGGATATAAGAGCTCAGAGAGCAGCTGTGTTGAGAATTAGTCATATCCCCAGATTAATATCTGATCTCTCCATCAAAGGGAATACAGGACACATTTAGTTAGGGTTCTAATTGTACCTCCAATAAACCTCTACTACAGTGAAATATGAGCCCCCATAATTTTTAGTTTCAACTTCCTATACATAATCCATCTGACTGGATGGTCTTGAGCAGAGGCAGTTAAAACAATTTGTTTCACTTATATAAAGGAATAAATCAGTGCTTAATTATGTGAGGTTTATTATTAACAGTGCTGGCAATCTGACCATATGCCATGACTTCATCTTTTTACATCAAGAAAAAATATGAGAATATACTGATTGCTTTTATGATGCCTTTTCCCACTCCAGAGAGGCACTTGGGGAGGAGAGTAGCACACAATGTGAGAGAATGAGAGGAAGGAGCTGGGCATACTCTGCTCTCAGCACCCAGCTGTGAGCCTAGGGTGCATGCAGACTGGTTGGTGAGTAGTTGCCATTGAGCAAGGGCAAGGGAACTTCACACCATGCAAATGCCACTTCCCATCATAAGAACAGAGCCTACCAAACCTCTTTTTCTACAGATCATCAATATCTTTCCTAAACCAATGTTAAATCACCAGCATGCAACAGGGGAGGGGACACAGATTTGGTATCAGAAATGTGAATCTAAATTCTTAGCTGTCTATCAACTGTGTGATTTGAGGAAGTGATCTAACTCCTCTGACATCCTCTATCTAAAACTGAAAAACTGAGATGTTGATGCCTCCCAAGAAAGATCACATAAGGGTGAGACACAATAGATACATAATACCTGGCTCCTATTAAGTGCATGGTAAAAGTGGCTATTACTTAACATTCCTGAGCCGGGGGTAAATTGGAAAAATCAGACTTAAGCATGTCTGCATTTTGTAAAGTGGTAACACCAGTGACTATTTCAAATTGTACTTCTACTTTGCTCTTGCTTTTGATGTCATTTCTAATATCCAGAACCAACTTCCAAGTCCCATCTATATCACAGATGAATTAGTCCTTTTTCTTGCCCATATTGTCCAAGATACTTGGAGGCTCTAAATGTACAGAGAAAGTGTTAAAGTCTCTGGATGGAAATTTGACCTGGCAGGACATACTCAGGACATACTCCACACAGGCCACGGAACTCCTTCCCTGGCAGATAGCTGGTTTCCCAGTCAATGTATATTGTCCTGTCTTCCTTAGTGAAAGAATTCAATTACAGATGCCAGGCTAGAATATGTCCTGGAAGATCAGAGTGGCCAATGATATGCAAATGGAAATTACCAAAGGAGACTTCTAGATAATCTTTTGAGGGAGGTATAGACAGCTGGCATCCTCCCCTTTTACCCTTCCTTCTTACCCCTCCTTCTTTCCCGGATATAGAAGTGAGGATGACTGAAACACCAGCAGTCATATGGGACCATAATGCAGCCCTGGAGATGCAAGCCACATGCTAAGAGTGGAGAAAAAGGAAGAAGAAAAGGATCTCAAACCCTAATGACATCATTGAATTGCCATATTAGCTTAGGCTGCTTGTCTCTGGAGTTCTATTACATGATAGAAAAAATAAAATAAAAACTCCTGGGACCAGCAGATGGGGTAAAGGCTACATTGCTGGACTCCCATGTAGTCGACTGTGGTTCAAGTCCCAGACTGGTTGGCTTACTCTCACTCCGGGCGCATGTGTGTGCATGCCGAAGATCCCAAGAAGAAAATGGAGAAGGGACTGCGGTGTGGCCAACCCTGGGGGGTAATTTCTCTCTCTGTCTTTCTGGTGAGTGCACATGCCCTATAGCAAAAAATCTCATAAATAAATAAATAAAAATAAAAACTCCTAACTCATAAAAGCCACTGTTATTATTGATCTATATTGCTAGTAGTCAACGGCAATTCTTTTTTGCATTTTCATATACACTAGCACCATCCACAAAGGATCCTCTGTGCTGAAAATGCTAAAGGTTGAGTTTTTTCCAATATGAAGTTATAAATAAACTAGTATGTTCCTCATAGATGACTAGAAATGTGGATGATCCTTACAAAGAGGAGGATTTATTTAATTTCATGATATTCTGGACTTGTAATAAATACCCCAAAGGCACACCTTCTTCAAGGTCTCTAGCTTAATTGGGTCCACGTTCTGAAGCTTATGAAGTCACTCGTCTTAAAATAGCTCTGCTTTTCATCCCTCACCAAGGCAATCTTAAACTCTTTACTCAACACTGTAACAAAATAAAATCTTCTTGAAAACATTAAGGACTGATGAACTGGTTTGGATTTTCTCCAATTCTCTAGACTTTCTCTCCTCTCTGCAGCTCTAAAACGAAGCCCAGCCACTTTAAAATGAAGGCATTTGATTCAGGGCCACCACGTATTGATTTATCTAGCAGAAGGTGCTTACATTTTTCAAGCCAGAGCAAAAAGCTGCCATACCTCTTTACCACCCCTTTGGCAAGATACAATGGTACTTGGCTGCCAGACTGAATTGACTGTCCTATTTCTGGCTCCCATGAAGAGGCAACTGTGATGGACTGACTTGAGAAAATAACCACTCAGCACTAGAGAAGTATGAGTAGAGAAAAATTCAAATCCCATTTAGTTTCCCTCATATCACATTTTAGATAACTAGGAAAAAAAAATAGATTCCATTTGAACTTGGAAAAAGCATTTGATACCAGTCCACACACATTTTTATGTCTTAGCTTTCTTTATCTTTGCTTATTTCATATTGCTGATATAACAAGTATTGACTGACACTTAACAGAAATTATTGTCCATGTTTAGATCTTTGAGGCATTTTGAATTGATTTTTGCTAATGGTGATAGAAGTCCAGTTTCACTTTTCCACAGGTGGATATCCGGTTTTTCCAGTATGATTTGCTGAAGAGATTTTCTTTTGCCCACTGTATTGTCTTATGGCTTTTGTCAAAAATCAGTTGGTTGTATATTTTGGGGTTTATTTCTTTGTTTTCAGTTCTGTACAGTTGGCCTACCTGCCTGTTTTTGTACCAATACCATTGCTGTTTTGATTATCACAGCTTTGTAATATAGTTGGAGGTCAGGAAGTGAGATGCCTCCTACTTTACTGTTTTTTCGAAGTATTGCTTTGGCATTAAAGGGCCTTTTATGATTTCGGACAAATTTTATGACTGTTTTTTTCTAGTTACGTGAGGAATGTCTCTGATAGTTTGATCAGAATTGCATTGAATTTGTAGTTTATTGCAGCAGCATTCACAATCGCTAAGACATAGAATCAACCCAAATGTCCAAGAACAGATTAGTAGATTGAAAAAATGTGGCACATGTACTCCATGGAATACTACTCAGCTATATAAAAACAATGAGACCATAACATTTGATACAAAGTGGACAAATATGGAAGAATTAACATTGAGTGATACATGCCAGACTATGAAAGATAGGTGTTGTATGTCCCACTAATATATAGTGAATGTCTCACTCTATAACAGAAACTGAAAGATTGGAAGATATAATAGCAAGGAGGGCAACTGTTGATACTAGAGACAGTGTAGCAGGGTTAAATAATAGGGGTCTGGAGGAAGGGTATTAGGGAAGAAACAAGCAAAACACTTAGTAGACAAAAATAAAAAGTTATCTACTGATGATAACATATATGGTAATGTCTTTGGCTTGACTAATATGCACTGTATTCATGCTGGAAAAAAAAAGTGTGGTACAATGTAAAGATGTACAGTGATTAAACAGAAACAATAATGAATAAAAAAATAAATTATTGTCCAATAAGCCTCAAAGGAATAAAAAGTCTAGTTTCTTGAGTCTCTTCTATTGTTACTTGGAATCTTTATCAAGTGAATAAAAGAATAACTGTGACTTTTTACTATTTATATAACTATGACTTTTCTGCATCTCCAATAGCTGGGTAGAATTGTTCATAGCAAGAAAAGTAAAGATAAAACTGAAAATGCCTTTATTCAATTAAAGTAAATGGTTTATTTGAACACAGACTGGTATTTAACAGAGAAAAAGAGCAAAGGAATCCTTGCTAGCACAAAATAAGGACACTCCCAAAAAAATACTTGGTTCAAGGAAGAGATCAAGAAGACAATTAGCTTTTCTGAATTCTCTAAAGTTTATTTAAGATGGTATTAATTGGACTCCACCAGCTAGGAAGAAATCCTTTCACCACCAAAGATAACAGGTTAAACATTGTTTGGGATCTACAGTATACCCTGAAGGCTAAGGGTTCTGAGCCAGAGATTCAGCAATCCAGAACTCCACTCCCCAGCTCTAGAGCACCAAGAAATAGTTAATGGGACTAAGTAGAACACTGGCAAAGTATTCCAGTCTGCCTTCATGGTCTCCAGCCGAGATTTAACAAGACATGAACTTATATAGCAAAGTAGATTTTTTTCATTAAATAGCTAATTAAACTCTTTTGAAAAAGTGGTCATGAACAGAGCTGATAAATTCAACCCAAATTAGAGTACTAACTACTCCAAGCAAGGAGCTTCTACTCAAAAGTGCAAACAAAAATGATGTCCACCTCTTTACATACATTCTCACACATTTGCACACACAGCATACACATATGCCTAACTCCAGTACTACATTTCTTCAATGCGACTAAATAAGGCAGAGAATGACTCGGAATCTGAAGTTGTGAAGGTAAGAGAGGCCAGATCTCAGTCCAATTCATGCTGGAAGGTGTGGAGAGAACTGGGTTGAACTCCGCTTCCAGGGCTGAGTCTATTTCAAAGTCAGGTGAGCATCTGAAATTGTCTAGCCTGTGATACTTGTGCACATAGTATACTAGTATCTCCCTGCCTTTATGTGGAGACTCAAAGTAGATTTCCTTTATGTGCACCTTTGTGTTCCTTAAAACACAGACATCCCAAAACTATAAAATACTCAACAATGTGCTCAGAAATAACAGCAGCCTTTTCAGATGACATATTTTCTTGCACTTAATTCTTAGCCTTCCCATGCACACAAAAACACACCATGTCCTAATCAACTTTAGGGAAAATAAGTAGTCCATTTATTAATACCATTTTGATATGATAACATTTTGGATTACAAATACATACATATGTACACAATCAATATCACTTTATTTGAAAATTGTAGGAAAACATGCCAAAAAGTTGGGGGGGGGGGGAGTATAATACCCTCTATCAGAGAGTTAGACCCTAGATGCTATTAATATTTTGGTGTCTTTTTTCCAATTATTTTAGAAATGGTGTGTAAATATATATCTTTTTTTAAACGTGTGTATGACCTGTATCCCAGTTTTTTACTAAAGGATACATACTAAACATTTTCCTATGGCAATGAGTATTCTGCAAAATTATTTTGACTGACTGATTAATACCCCATCAAATACATTGTGTGTCAGTTAAGGCACTGGACACCCACATTGCCAACTGTGGTTTGAGTCCTGGACCTGGAGGCTGGCTTTCTCAATTCCCCTCTGTCTCTGGTGAGCACATGTGCCCTGTAGCAAACTTAAAAAATAATAATAACTAAAATAAAATAATTTTTAAGATACATTAACTTTAGCCAATATTCTATTATTGAGCATCTAGTTTGTTTTTAATTTTTTTATCATTGGAAATACCACTTCATGGGACCAGCAGTTGGCATAATGGCTATGTTGCTGGACTCCCATGCAGTCAACCACAGATTGGGTCCCAGACCCGGTGGCTTGAACTCACGCTAGGTGCATGTGTGTGTGTGCCCAGGATCCCGAGAGGAGAATGAAGAAGAAGGGATTGCAGTGTGGCCATCCCCCCTGGGGGGGTGATTTCTCGCTTTCTGTCTCCCTGTCTCTCTCTGTCTTTCTGGTGAGCGCACACACCCTATAGCAAAAACATCTCAAAAAAAAAAAAAAAAAAAAAAAGAAGAAGAAGAAATATCACTTCACTTCATTGCCAGTCCTCAATAAAAAGTCATTTCTCATATTCATATTTTCTAGGCCAAATGGCTAGCTGTATAATTAATGTTAGGAAGAGTGTAAACAAATTTAAAATGCCAAAACATGTTGGCAAATTCTCTACAAATAAGTTGTATAAATCATTCTCTTCCAGTAATATACAAAAAATATCCCATTTATGATCAATTTCCTTACATCCTCACTACCTCTAGTATTACTTTTTTTCTCTTTGCAAATTTAATATATAAAAACATTATATTAATTAAAATTTCTTTTGTCGCTAGTGAAGTTTCAACCTGTTTTGTGTATTGTCCATTTGTATCTCCACATTGTTAATTATTCCTGGTCTTTACCTAGTTTTTTATTTGGCTATTTGTCTCCTTGGTTAGTAAGAATGTGATATACACTAGAAATACGCACCTTTTGGCTGAAATAATTATACATATGTTTTTCCCAGTTGTTTGTCTTCAATTTCTCTCATGGTTTTGAGATATACAAATTTTAGAGGGTTTTTATAGCCAAATATATGTTTTCTTCACTTCTAAATTATTTCTAATAAAACCCTTCTCTCCCTCAAGTTATCATTTATTTATTCACCAGCATTTTCTCCCATTATATTTACTGGTCTGTGTTTTGCTTTTGTTTTTAATATATACACCTAATCCAAGATTTATTTTGCCTAGAGAGAGGGAAAGACCTCTGATGCTTCCTAAATGGTTAACCACGAGTCCCAACTGATACCCCTGATATAATGTACACTTATAACTTTCTTATTTAGACAGCACCATACTGGAGCTGTAATTTTAGCATTATGGTTAATAGCTCGGGTTTTGAAATCACGTAGACCTGATTCTAACTCATCCCTTTACCTCCATGGCCAGTCATTCAATCTGTTTAAGCTTCTGTTTTCTCACCTGCAAGACACTTAGCATAAGGTCATGCACATAAAAGTGTTCAATAAACGTTAGTCATTAGCAACCTTTTGCAGTTATTTCTCAGAATGACTATCCAAATTCTTCTGTATCTGATTTCTTATCACTAACACCAAGGAATAGTCTGGACAATTTTCCCAATAGCCTGAACCTGTTGAAGCAATCTTCTTCAGAACATGTAGAGCCCATTGACAACTCAAGGGGAATCAGAATCACTATCTTTCTCTCCAGAGCTCCTGGCCTCCCTTTCACATCCTCCCTAACAATACAAGCCACCACAGATCAGCCACAGAGGGAGAGGATTTCAACCTTAGGTCAACACTATTGCTTCCCCACCTGCAAAACACTAACTCTACTCCAGTCTCCTCCCTAGCTCATAGAAGATCACTTGCTTTCCTCCTTATCTTAAAGCATTTATTTTTTCTTAAGGAAGAACTAGTGTTGTATTTGGAGGCTCTGATAGTTTAGAATTTAGGAGAAAAGAACCGCTGCAAAAAGAACTGCAGAGTAAGATATTCAGTGAGTTTTTGATGGTTGGGCAATTAATTTAGTAAGCTGTCCCAATCATAGATGGTTTCTAAAGACTGAAAAAAGGCTACTAGGCTAAAAAGTCAAGCAGTTAAATCTGAGGCATAAATCGAGTTTCTGTTACAAAGTTCCCCACCTCTCTCTTAAATCATTACATTCACTCTACTGTTTCCTCAGCAGGGATGTAGGCAGCTTGATATATAACAGAAAGAGCGCAGTATTAGGAGTTAGACGTAATTTCTAAGACACACAGATACCCACAAAACTCTATCACTTGTCTTTTAGTCTAATTCAATTCAGCATTTATTTTAGCCTCTACTATATGCCATATGATGGGGGTAAAATGAAGAAGTCTTTGCTCCTGAATAGCTCAAATTCCAGTTCTTCTTTGGCTATCTGCTTTGCACCATTAGAACATAAGCTCCTCAATTAGGAAGACTGTGTTTTCTTGTTGGTTCCCCACAAGAACCAAAGTCCTATGGTACATACAATATATTTTAGAAAAAAGACAAAACATGAGACATCATTTTCTTTTTTTTTTTTTAAAACATTATTGTTTATTTTTTAATTTTCAGAGAGACACAGAGGGTGAGAATGAGAGAGAGGAAGTGAGAAAGCAAGCCACCAGTCAGACTTCTGCATGTGGGAGTGTCCAGCCTTAACCACCACACCACCTGCTGGTCCCGAGAAAATCATTTTCTCAAGTAACCCAGAGCCCAAACTACAACTTGCCTTATCCTCTAGGGCACCGTTGTCTCTTTGGCTTCAGTCCAGCCTCACAAGAGTAACAGCCAAAGAATCAGACTCCAGGGCTTCCAGGTCTCTTATCACACTCTCTCTTCTGTTTCTTTCCACTGGTCTAGAAAATACCATAGGGATATCATAGGGTAGCCCACTCTTTGAGCAATAGAAAAGAGCCCCGAGAATGCATTCTCTCTCTGGGTACCTTTGGCATGAGGGCACAATGATCAAATGCTTTGATTTAATCACCTTTTCTTCCTGAGCCTTACTGCACCATTTTTTTCCATCAGCTCTTAAATTTCCTATCTAGGCCTTTGTTTTCAGGGTTTCCATACCTGCTGTGCTACCAGTTAATGGCTGCAAAGAATTCTCTAGAAGCAAGCCTTTATAACCAAACTTCCTAACCACTGGGGTCCAAGCAGCTCCTTCATTTTGGCAGATGGAGCCCACAACATTCTGGGTATTCTAGGCAGCATCAAAGAGATTCAAGCCACTTCCAAATTGCTCATTCCCAGTGTGCAATATTCCAGTGTTCTTCCTCTAGCCAGAGCTGAGAGAGCCAGGAGTGAGGTCTCTCTGCCTCGGAAGAGGATCTACCTCTGCACATAGCCGTAATTTGATGTCTCTCTCTGGGATACATACAGGGAGTTACTGAGCCAAGAGTTTATTGTCAAGCTTAGCATGAAAATACAGCGAGAAGAACTGAGTGCAAAACCAAATGTTCCAAGTGTTCCTAATTCCATGTGTTTTGAAGTGCCTAAAGCAGGAATTTTATGGAAGAGGGAGAAAGACTCTTCCCTGGTGGTAAATTAAGGATACATCTCTTTAGCTTTGGATCACGATCAGGCCTTCAGCAATCAACTAATTCCATTCCTCTTTATTTTCTAATTGTATTCTTACCAACACTGCTGAGCCTTTTTTCACAGCATAGTCAGTCTTGCTAAAAAAGCCACTCTGTTCCAAGGCTTCCTCTAAAACATGTCTTGGCTTCCAAGGGTAATGAACTCCTTTATAATAAGCGCCTCACTTTAATGCACGCTCTCTTTGGTTTCCAGGAACGGCTTTATAATTACACCGCTCAGTATTGCATGTCAGAGGTTTGCTTCGCCTTTAATATTTTATGAAGAAATTCAGATTTTGACAGTAAAAATATTTAACCCAGAGGACCCGAAACCCAGACTATTATTTTGTAAAGTAGCCATCTAGCTGCACACTTGTGCACTGCTGCTTTCCCCCGTGCCTGCTCACACTCTTTGATACTCTCTGAGCAGACCCAACCACATGCTGTCCAGATGGAAACCTGGCTGTATCATTACATTATATTGAAATAACCCAATACCACCTGTTTCTGTTGGGGTTCCTGCCAACATTTTCCCATAAAACATTTATTTTGCTAATATTTTAGTTGGTCACCACAGAAGGACACTTGAAGTTAAAGATTTACCATGTGTTGCAGTCACTCGGAGCCAAGACAGGCAAGAAAAAAAAAAAAAGAAAGAAAAAGAAAAAAAAAAAAAAAAACCTCTTTGAAACAAGGCAGTAGAATTTGAGAAGAGCAAATGTCTATCTATTACTTCCAAAGGTGGATGCTTCACCTGGCATGACGTAATCATGGGCACAGGGATTTCAAAATAAAGTTCTCTTGGCAATCTTCGCAGAATGAATTATTCTAGTGTGTCTGGTGCTCATCTTTGGATAGTAAAAATCTTTCCAGCTTTCCAAGAAGATTTTCCTGCTTGGGGAAAGTTTTTCTCCTCCCAAAAACGATGCATTTATACATACATTCATGGAGAGAAACAATTAATTAGATAAATTTGATGCATAGAAACACATGCATATATCAACAAGAAGAGGGATCAGCGGAGGGTAGGTATTATACATTAGGAATTGACCCCGAACACGATATTCAAAGTCATCAGGTAGAAATGTTTGGAAGCAGAAGCAATGTACTTATCTTCAGATCGAACATCCAGTTGGAATCTCTTGGACAAAAGACACAATATAACCTTTACAAAGTTGGTCGGTGTTTTGTTTTTCTTCTTTTGTCCTCCGCACTACCTCACAATTTCTTGTCATGAAATAAAAAGTCAATGGGGGAGGAGTGACATGGTGGTTAAGGCTGACTTAACAGTTTGGCTGACTACACAGTTTGAATTCTGGACCAAGACTTCAGAAACATGCCAGGAATGTGTGCATGTGTGCCCCCAAATCCCAAGAAAATATAGAAGGGATTACAGCCATCTCTCCTGGGTGGTGATTTTTCACTTTCTCTCTCTCTCTGTGTCTCTCTCTGTCTCTCTCCAATGAGGGCACATACGCCATGGGAGAAAAGAGAGAGAGAAAAGAAATATAAAGTTGAAGCTAAACTAACTCAAAAATTTGGAGGCCATTGTAATAGGTTGTCAGAGAAGTCATTTGGAAATAGAACTGGGAAGGAAGAATAGTTTGCACCTAGTTGTCCCTTTTTCCCCTACCTCATATGCTGTTGCTGCTGAACTTAGCTATGCTGTTATTTTTAGCCTACACCAGCATTACAGTCTTAATTTTCTCCTGTACACTGAATCCCTTCTCAAAAATAAACCCCATAGGACTAAGGAAAACACACAGAGATTAATGGAGTTTGGCTGCATACACTTAACCAATCCAAACTTTTGGCTCTCATGGCGCCGGGAATCTCCATGAGATTTTCCTAGAATACTGATTCTTCCAAGTGTTTATTCTTTCTCTTCTTATACTCAGTTCACTTACAAAGGCTAACTGCATGCACTTTCTCCCTGCCTTAGTTCATTAGGAGGCGGGGGTCTCCCCTCAATGCCCTTCCAGGCTAGCCAATTACTAAAAATCAGAGGAAGAGAAAAGGAATGAATTTAGCCTGGAGTCCCACTCAGGTAATGTGCCCATTTTTCAGTCCAAAGAGCTTTTTTACACCAAAATGCCCACTTTGCCTTGTAAAAGTAATTTATATTTTAGATATTTGTTTTAAAAGTCAACTTGTAACCTGTAATGGCCATCGACATAGATTAAGGATCACAAGTAAAGCAACGTGCCTCTCTTGGCGGCTCCCATTCATGTTCCCATGTCCTCCCTGAAGACAGATAATCATATAATTAACTGATCCATTTCTCAGCATACATGTGCTGTACGAAGACAGTGATACAGTGAAATCTGGTGTGTGCTTTGGTTCAAAGTATGAAATACTGAATGATCACCTTTTTTTAATGAAAATGCTTGACCTTTAAATGGATATCCCCCTCCTCAACAGATTATAATAATTGTTCAAAGAGCCGTTGAATGCGTCAGAGCTAACCCCCAAACAGTCTGTCTTTACTCAACTGTTACAGCCGACAGTATCAGGCAGCTGTCACAGAAATGGCAAAAAGGGCCACTTTCGCCTTGCCATCAATACCAGCCTTGATTTGTTCTTTTTCTTCCTTTTCTGGGATTGTGAATTTAAATTCTCAAGATCCACATAAATTCATAAATATGACTTGTGAATGTGTACCTCAGCCTAGATGGAACACAGAACCTACTCTCAAAACAGAAAAATTTCCTTTAGGATGAGTTGCCAGATTTAGCGTATAAAAATGTAAGACGCCCAGTCGAACTTGAATTTCAGAGGTATATGTCCCATCCAGCAAATTATTTATTGTCTCTCTGAAATTCAACTTTAACTACCCAGCCTATATTTTATTTGGCACCCTGCTTCTGATTTTCCCTAATGATCTCTTTCCCCCTGTTATACAGAAGGAACAGCACGGGCAGCTACAGCAAACAACACGCACAGGTCGCTGGTGACTGAAAACAAGGCGTGCTAAGAAGTCAATATCGTCCTTTCTGCTGTTTATTTTTATCGGTTCCTGATTGGACTGTATCATTTTTCATGATTAAACAACTCTCTTAATCATTGCCTCAATTCCTGGAGCCCTTTATCAAGAACAAGGACAACTTTGTCCAGTCTGGACAAGGAAAAATGTGAGACTTATGCTAATATTTAAAAGCTTCTTGTATACGCCGCCAGCATTGATCAGCCAATGTGCCTTGTGTGGTTTCATTATGAGAAATGCTCGAGCAGACGCGGTGGTTTCTGACACAGTCAAGTCAGTTCTCTTTGACCTCCAGAAACGTGCATGAAGTGTCTTTCCTGGGCTCTAAAGCTCAGACCTAGAGCCAGGAGAAAGGCTGGCATGACCACAGTGGGCAGAGGGTAGCCAGAACACGTCCATATATACAGTGCAGCCTGGCTGCTAGAGCAGAGGGCATCCTGGCTCAGAATCAGCAACGTCTTCCCCCACCACAGGTCTTCCTGCCCTTGACTGACTGGGAGGAGGGGTCATGAGTAGCAAATTGTACTAAGCCCAAGGCTGGGAAAGAAAATCTCCCTGACTCTCCCCTCATTTTCCTTCCCTCGTGCCACTGGGGCCACCACAGGCCGTATCTGAAATTACAGGGTATCAGAGGAAAGAAAACTAAGAATCCAAATTAAAGCAGAATACCAAGGAGGAATGGGGGAGGTGGGGACTGAAAACAGGATTCTTTTTTTCTATTTAAAATGTTTTATATTGCTATAAGTTTAGAGTTGGAAGAGTCTGTTCACTTACCTTCTTTTGTATTGAAGCGATTCATTGTTCCAAAAGAACTTAAGAGCACTTTGAGCAATCTGTACAGGTATGGACCAGTTTTCCTGGCCAAGTGGTTCTCAAACTGTGGTTCTCAAAACCAGTCCAGGCCTGTAGCCTCAGCATCAGCCTGGAACTTGTTAGAAATGCAAATAGTCAGGCCCTATTCCCAGACCTGCTGAATTAGAAACTGGGAATAGCTTCTCACTCCCAGTTCCTACTGCTGTCCATATGGGGCTTGTTCTCAACCCCTAGGACAGGATTACCAGCTCCAAACCCAGTTCTTTCTCCCCTGCTCTGACATCACTAGTCTGTGGTTTTTATTTCTGCTGCAACAGAAACGCTTTACCTCTGAGGTTACAGACTTCTCCAACTTTCATATCCATCTCCTTTCATTACTTAGTCACACGTTTTCTTTTAAAATACATGTAAGCGAATAAAATCACTGATCTGAAGGGAAAATATTGGGAAAATATTTTAAATAATTTAAAATATTAAATTATTTATTTAAATTTTTTAAATTACCTAATTTTTGGACTACCTCCATCCAAAAATTATGGAGGTAGTCACAGAAAGATGATGGTATAAAACACTAATATAGCAGAAAGGGGGATGCATTTTAGGAAGCAGGAAATGTGAAATATCATGAGACACAATCCCGGAGCAAAGGTGAGCATGTTACCACAGACAATAGTGAGGTGCTGGCATAGGAAGAGTAGAAGGAAGATTTGAGTTAGACAAAAAACTGTAACCTTTCTTAGGTCAAAGACCACTTTGGGTATCTAGTGAAATCCAATGACGGCATTCCTAGAAAAAAATTCCAAACAAGCAAAAGTTTGCATTTAACTCCAGGTACCCATGAAGGACCCATGAAGCCCAAAGGGGGATGAGGTCCAGAGAGCCATGATAGGTTGTGGGCAATAGGGGACAGGAAAGAGAAGATCAAAGATGGGGAACAAAGCAAAACATTTAATGGGTACAAAATGGAAAATTACCTGTTGACGATAATGTGTGTGATATTGTCTTTGGGTTGATATGCAGTGTATTCATGCCGGAAGGTTCATTTTGTATAGTACAGATATACAGTATTAAATGTAAAAATATTAAAAAAAAAAAAGAAGAAGCATGATAGGTTTGAAAAGACTGGTTTAGGTGCCAGTAAAAAAAAGGCTTCAATGCCAGAAAATGCAAGAGAACTTGGACTTTATTTTAAGAAGTAAAGACCTTTGGACGAGTCTTATGAGTGTTAGCATGCCCAGTTTTGTATAATTTATTTAACACAACTCATAACCAGTCTTTATTATAATTGTGTGAAGTCCGTGTTTTGATTTCAGAAACTCCAGGCCAGTAATGTCAGCTTGATGCCAGAAAGACCAGGCACTAACATATTTTGAATATGATGTCATAGATAAAGTACAGGAAATGATTATCACTGGGCAGATAAAAGGAAAACATCTTAAAAGAGAATATAAACTTCTTAACCTACACTAGAGGAAACATGGTGAAAATGTCTGTGCTCCACAGAAAGAAAATTCAGTAATGTGGGCGAGGGGTGGTTTGCATGTGCGTGAGGTTAGAGAAAAAAATCACACATGGGTTGCAAATGTACTGGTTCCATTTACTGAGCGCCATTCTACAAACCCTGAAACAGGGAGATTATCATTTTTGTGTTTTCAGTGCAATAGTATCAGCTAACACATATTCATCAGTTGCTAGATGCCAAGGACTTCACATGTACTCTCTCATTTAATTCGCTCTATTATCCCACAAGGCAGACATACATACGAATGAAAAGCTGAGACACAGAGAGCTCTTGAGGCACTGACTTTGACCCAAAGCTAGTACAAACTAGACTGAGATTACAGACAGCCCGGAAGAGGTTACAGAAAGCTATACCATGAGAGAATGAAGAAAGGGAGCATGTCAACCATATGTATGTGTGTATATATGTTTTTATATATGTATAGGTACTTATATATATGTATATATTAAAATAACTTAGTAAAACAGAAATCGAGTGTGCAC
Source organism: Tupaia tana (assembly GCA_026018925.1). Classification (NCBI taxonomy): domain Eukaryota; kingdom Metazoa; phylum Chordata; class Mammalia; order Scandentia; family Tupaiidae; genus Tupaia; species Tupaia tana. Next base: position 167,490,653 of record JAKSZU010000003.1, on the reverse strand, counting down.
AACATAATGGTCTTTGACGAACATGACGTATATGGTAATAGACTTGATTTGATTATCACACACTGTATACATACTTTGAAAAAAATTATGGCACCCCACAAAGCTATACAACAGTTAAATGTAAATAAAGAACTATGAAATTTTCCAAATAAATTTAAAAAGAAACGAAACACCTAAACAGCCTTATTTCAAGTGTTCAGTTCCTAACACCATTCTGGCTCTGACAATGGTTCTCTCTCCCAAAGACTGACATGGCTCAAAATCTGAATTCCCCTGTCAGATTGTTTTCCAATCAGATCTACAACTGTAATTGGATTATGCAGCTGGAATCTGAGAAACAGGAAAGTGCAAATAGTCAAAATAATAAGCCCTCATTAAACTCCTCGGAAAGAATAAAGCAGTTCCTACAAGCAAGTTTGCTTTGAAGGAAAGGACTATCACATGATCATTACTTTTAGAGACCTTGGTTATTTCCCCCAATACACCTCCACTTATTTTCCCAAAGAAAAGATGTAGGTGCTCTTTCATTAAAAATAAACTTGCACCCCAATCCACCCCAGAGTGAGATCAAATGGCTACCCCTGGGAGTGATATGAAAATGGAGTTAATTCTCTGAAATTCCCAAGGGTGCACTTTTGTTTTTAAGAGCAATGAAATCACTTTCTGCAGATCATTTATTATTTCCACCAGTTATTCAAGTATTTGTTTACATACTGAAAAATTAGTCCTTATTCAAATAAGTTTCTTCTTTTAGAGCAAAAACCTTCTAAATGTTCAGTAAACTGGGATTCTAACAAAAGAATGTACAGACAGATAAAACAATTAAAGGTGTATACTTACTTTTCCTTAGATAAGCAAACTAAAACAAATTAACAAAAACATTTAAAAAAGCCTGCACCTCTCTGCAGCAGACATTGGGTTTCAAGACCAGACTGGCTGTCTAAGCTCTAGAAATGAGTTTGATTTCAACTGAACATCACTTGTTTAGCCACTGCCCTGAGCTTCCACAATAAATAGGTTCCATCACTGGTAAAGTGTGGTTTAGGCTGGCCTTTGTTTTGTCTTTGGTATTCTAAGGCTCATACAATAACAGTATAAAGATAGAAACTTTATTCACTTATGGGGACAGGTGGTGATGTATCGGTAGAACACAGTTCTCTGTGAAGTTAATTCCCATAGAAGGTGCCAGATTCACATCTGGGGACCTCCCAGTACACCCTGGGAATGCACATGCCCATGATCCAGGGCTGGCTGAACGCTCAGGGTGGACTGTGGCATCAAGACCTGTTAAGCGTGCTACCTCTCTCTCTCTCTCTCTCTCTCTCTCTCTCTCTCTCTCCCTCTCTCTTTTTCTTCCTGTTTCTCTTATGCATAGAAGAAATAAACTTTTGAAAAATACATAGGTTACAGCTGGTGTTTTTGCAAAGTTTACTTTGTTGTTCAAGAGTTGTCATGTTATAGATGACTTTTATTAGTAGTTATGACGGTCATGCTTATGTGAGTAATTGTGTCCTTTCCATCCAAGTAATAAATGTACAATTAGATAGAAGAGAAGGAAATGAGGGAGAGAGAGAGCAAGGTACCTAAGAAGACAAAATGGCCATTTATAAGATGCTTCCTGACTTTAACTAAATGACTTTTGACTTACTGTAGGGAGAAAAGTAAATGCAGGAGACCCAGTGATTGCACCTGGTAAGGCATTCTTCCTTCTAGAACTTCCATACCTTTGGAAAAAGCAGGCAGAGACATGAGAGAGGTTAAACACTTGTCTTTCTGGAAAACAGGGTCAGACACCTCTTGTTAAACTAAGCGTTTCCATATTGTTGCCAGCAAGCAGTCCTTCTGTAGAAAAATTATGTGGAGGGAGGAAGAGCAAGATCATATATAACTTCTTCAAAATTGAGAGAGGGTAATGGAAAATGGGAAAATACTCCAAGGAGTAAACTGTGTAAATAAATGCAATCATTCATCATAACAACCTCTGAAACCTCACTGGAGGCATCAATGATGCCCGGAAGCCAAAGTCTCCACTCAGTGAGAATTAGCATTGAAACAGATCATCATCTAGAATATCATTTTTGCCTATCATCTGTTTATTCTCAACTACCCTCTGCATCCAGCACATGGCAAACACCCAATAATTATTTTTGAGTGAATAAGAAATCACCTCATTGAACATCTTGTAGACATAGAATCCTTTTTGGTAATTATCAAATTTCAGATATGTTGAGATTTTTTTTTTTTTTTTAAAAAAAGCAGTTTGGGTCAGCAAGTTCACTGAATTGGTCTCATAAAAGAAGTTTGAGGAGAGCCTTTTCCATTGACCTTTTCTTCACATTAAACATCTCTCTGCATTTGACAGTAGGTATCAAGAGATTTGAAAAGGTCATGCCTCTTGCCCAAGTAGTTCACCTTCTAGTTATCTACCCCAAGGAAGTAATAAGGGATGTGAACAGAGATTTATGGTGGAGATGTTCAGCACAGCAATAGTTTGGATATACAGGGATACACATGTCTAGGCACAGGGTCAAGTCTAAATTAATCTGGAATCAAGATATAGTCGTACAATGGCATCTCAGTGGCCACTAAATGTGTCATTCTTTAAAAGATTTTTTTCTTGGAATCAAGCATATTTTATGATATAATGATAAATGAAAAGAGCAGAAGATAATGCAATTAATATAATATGATTTAAATCTATATTAGTGACAGAAAAATAGAAAGGGAGAAAGACATACATAAAGAGAAGACCAGATGCTAACATTCAATCATACGACTAGGGGTTACCTCCTAGTTATGAGGTAATAAGTAATTTTTTCACTTTTTCTGTATTTCTTATTTATATATTTCCAAGTTGTTTTTGTAGAAAGAAAATAATACATTTTTTAATCTTAGAATATTTCACCATTTAAATAAGATTAGGAATCTAATCACAGGGAAAGCAAGACATAGCTTACATTCCAGCAATTTCAATTGTATTAATTAATAACAAAGTTCTAACATGCCTGCTACCAGGGGACCTCTACAGTTTGGGGACCTCTATAGTGTTCTACATTTTCTTTAAGGCTTCTGTGCATTTCCCAAATAGCCAATTACTCGTGATCTATGTGATGACAAAAACTAATAATTGTATGGATTTAGTCAGGACAAGAAAGTGGAAAGGGAGCGTCAGAGTCAGACTCCAACCATAGATTGCTATTGGCTTCCTGGGAAAGTCACTTAACTCCCTGAGGCTTCCTTTGTGCATTTTGTTTGTTTGTTTGTTTCTTCCATAGGAAAGAGAGACAGTGACGAGAAAGAGAGACTCCCCAAACAGGTATCACAACACAATCCACGCCCAGCCTCAGCCAGCCCAGACAGTGAGCACACAAGTGCACGCTCCCCGTGAGCATGGGGTGACCTATGGATGTAAAACTGGGACCTTCCCCTATGACTACAGCACGAAGGAGTTTTAAGTTGCTGCTGTGCCTCATGACTGGTTCTTTGTGCCATTTGAAAATTAGACTAATGATTTCCGTGCTCCATGATAGCTCTGAAATCCATGAAAAATATACTTCTCTCCCTGCTTTTCCATGCTGCTCTAGGAGGTCACCACAGAATAATTTGCATTAGTAGAACTGTTGTTCTCGAGTGAGTGGAAGAATGACTGTCCAGTCACTTGAGCAGATAAGAAAGGCTGACCGCAAACATGCTGGCCATGGAATGGCCTTCCTCCCACAGCGCCTCCTGGTTTCTGGGCCTCCCCCACATGACCTGCTCAGAATGCTCCTCTCCCCACAAGGCATGATTTTTAACATACAGCATTCACTTTCATCCTAAGTGAAACTGAGGGTGTCCTTGAGAACAGCGACCCTCAGCCTTTCCTGGGACACAGCTGGCTTTGAGAACATGTGGGAAACATTGACTTTTCCTCGGGGTGGGGGTGGGGGCTCTTTTTCTTTCTCTTTTCTCTTTTTTTTTTTTTTTTTTGGAGAAGTTTTTCGCTATAGGGCGCGTGCGCTCGCCAGACAGACAGAGAGAGACATAGAGACAGAAAGCGAGAAATCACCCCCCAGGGGGGATGGTCACGCCGCAATCCCTTCTCCTCCATTCTCCTCTCGGGATCTTGGGCACGCACGCACACGCACCCGGCGTGAGTTGTAAGCCACCGGGTCCGAGACGCGAACCGCGGTCGACTACGTGGGAGTCCAGCGACATAGCCATTACACTAACTGCTGGTTCCCTCTCTTTTCTCTTTTTTAACGGGGTTTCCTGAAGTCACAATCCTCCTCCCTCAGCCTCCTCACTGGGTCTAAAGATGCATGCCACCAGCCCAGTTTTTTCTTTAGACAGGGTCTCCCAGTGATGGCCAAGCTGGGCTTGAGCTCATGATCCTTCTGCCTCAGCCTCCAGAGTCATTGAGATTACAACACATGCCACTGCATGTGGTAAGAGATAAATAATCTTTCACATCAAATTTTGGCTGACCACTTCACAGAGTCATAAGCATCAAAAGTCCTTAGATGCCAAGTTAAAAATACCTGGCCACGGGGCTAGCAAGTGGCATGGTGGTTAAGGGCGCTGGACTCCCACATGGCCAACCACAGTTCAAGTCTCGGACCTGGTGACTTGCTTTCTCACTTCCTCTCTCTCTCTGTCTCTCTCTGTCTCTCTCTGATCAAACTGGAAAATAATAATGATAATAATAATAAATAAAGTTACATAAAATAATTCTTAAAAAAAAATACTTGGCCAGGAAAGCATTGACCTACTCATCAGCACCCCAGATGATTTTAGAACAAGCTTTACAATGGTAGATCTGTGTTTGCATTCCCTATTTATGTATTTCCAAGTTTTTCAAGATTTGGATAATATCAGAAATCATTCATTCAGATAATATCAGACATCATTTGGATAATATCAGAAATCATTCATGTAACTAAAGAGACCCTCCCCTGGCTTCTGATCTGGGAGGAAGAGAAGGCAGGGATACATCCCACTAGTACAGTTTAGTAGCCTCAGGGCTACAATCATGAGAATTGAAAAGGGGGGCATCCCAGAAACTGCCCCTGCACAGAGCCCATCTACAACTCCAGAAGCTGTAATGAACATCATGGCAACTTTCTCCCTCGTGATGATTATAATTCCCACTCAGACTGTTTTTACTCTGTCCCAGTGTTATCTCATTTGATCCCTACCACTCTGTGATACTATTTTACTTGATTATACATGTACTCGGTAGTTCCATTACAAATGAGAAGACTGAGTATTAGGGAAGTTTAAATGTTTTCCCAAGGACATAGAGCCAAGAAATATCAGGGCCAAGTCTCACGTCAGCTCTACTAGGTCTATTCTACCTGCCTATTACCAAGCAAACCCCTGTGCTCAGCTCAGGCACTGGCTTGAGTTTCTTAGGAAACACTGATGTAGGCTGAATACAAGTGACACAGGGCAGATTTGTGGAAAGTCAGTAACAAGAAGTAACTGCCTGGCAATACATTCTCAATGCTCAGTGCCTCATGAAGTTCTTTTTGATGGAAGAAGTGACAGATGAGGTTGGCTAAGAGCTTCTGAAGAGTAGCATCTTTGCTTTTACAATCTGCAAAGTCATCATTTCTCTGTTCAATTCTATGAGTGAACGGGTATAGCTGAGGAAACTGTATACCTCTGAACACCACCAAAGCCTTTTCTAAATTCCTAGGGCCAGTACACAGCAAGCTTGGCTAATTCTTTTTTTTTTTTTTTTTTTAAAGATTTTTGCTATAGGGCACGTGCACTTGCCAGAAGACAGAGGGACAAAAAGCAAGAAATTATCCCCTGCGGGGGAATGGCCATATCATAATCCCTTCTTTTCCATTCTCTTCTCAGGATCTTGGGCATGCACACATATGCATCCTGCATGACTTCTTTAAGCCACCAGGTCTGGGATTCAAACCAATGTCAACTATATGGAGTCCAGAGATGTAACCATTACACCAGCTGCTAGTTCCCCTAGGATGGGCTTATTCTCTTTACTAAACAGACTCCCCTGGGACACTCAGAATCATAAGACTTCAAAAATAGAAAGAATCTCAAATGTTTCTTGGTTTAATGTATTTCTCTTTTACACCACTCTAACCCTTCCTTCCCACACTTAACATAGACCTTATTCTGCTAAAGAAGAAACTAAAAACCAGAGAGAAGAAATAACTTGCTTAAGATTACACAGATAATTGCTACAAAATGGAAGTTGAACTCAAGTCTATGGACCAGGATGTATACTAGGTAGTTTATAAACAGCAGACCATTTAAATCTATAATTATCCACCAAAATGGGTATTACTAAACCTGTTTTATAGAGACACTAATGCTCAGGGAGAAAAATAGCTCCGATCAAACAAACAGAAAGGTTGTTTGAACACAGATAAGCCTAAACCATAAAGTCAATACCTTAAAAAATATATATATTTATGTATATATACATATACATATATATATATACCCAAAAGCATTAAGATACCCAAAGAAGATCATTATAACATGTGTAGGCAGTACAGACTTTGGGATTAAATTACATGGATTTTAATACCAGCATGGCCACTTACTGCTTATGTGATTACAAAGGCCACAAAGTCACAAAGTCTTCCCACCACTATAAACACACCCTCTTGCAATATGATCACCTCACTCTCCCAAAGAAGAAATGGAATCTATTTTTTTATCCCTTAAATCAGAAATTGGCCCAAATTGATTTACTTTGACCAATGGGACATAGCAACAGGATGTTAGCGGTGGCTTAAAAAGTGCTTGGGTTGGGAAACAGCAGTTAGCGTAATGCCTATGTTGCTGGACTCCCACGTAGTCGGCCGCAGTTCGCGTCCCAGACCCAGTGGCTTAAAACTCACGCCGGGCGCATGTGCGTGCGTGCCCAAGACTCAAGAGGAGAATGGAGGAGAAGGGATTGCGGCCTGACCATCCCTCCTGGGGGGTGATTTCTAGCTTTCTGTCTCTATGTCTCTCTCTGTCTGTCTGGCGAGCGCATGTGCCCTATAGCGAAAACCTCTCCAAAAAAAAAAAAAAAAAAAAAGTGCTTGGGTTTTAGGTTTGCCTTTCTTGGAGCTGGAAACCCCTGTACAACCATATGAATGATGTGGGTGACTGTCTGGGAGGGTGAGAGACAATAAAATCTTTGTCATAAGAGGAAAAAAAAAATAACCCTTTTGGTCATTAAATGTGAGCAAGAAGTTACCCTGGTTATATTATGGTGAAGTCTTAGTCAATTATTTTGGACCTTTGCATTCCTTCACTTTTTCTTCTTTTTTTTTAAGAGAGAAATATTTGCTATAGGGGACATGTCCTTGCTGAAGAGACAGAGAGAGACAGAAAGCAAGAAATCACCCCCAGCAGGGATGGTCACACCACAATCCCTTCTCCTTTCTCCTCTTGGGATTTTGAAATGCAAGCACACATGCGCAACGTGAGTTTTCTAAGCCTCTGGGTCCAGGACTCAAACCGTGGTCAACTACGTGGGAGTCCAGTGACATAACCATTACACCATCTCCTGGTCCCTCCCTTCACCTTTAGTCTTCTGTCTCTCTTCCTCTCTCCCTTAGTCTGGAGAATTTATAGCAGATATGATTACGGAAACCAAAGTAAGACCTCTTCCCTGGGTGCACTGAAGGACTGAAAGCAAGAATCAGAATCCAAGAAGGGACCACCTCAGGTGGGACACATGCCAGAATAGATGGAAGACATGCTGAAGGGTCAGAAGCTATAAGCGGAATCTCAAAGATGCCAGAATTATAACAAGACAAATGAGATAAGAAAGCAAACACACTGCCTACCAAAACCAGAGTTTCAGCTGCTCCTACCCAATTTACCAGCAATACTGGGGAAACAAAAGGAGATAAAGGAGAGATAATCCTGAACTTGACAATAAAGGAAAGGGGTCTAAAGTGACAAGATTAAGTTTTATTTTTCAGAATAATTTTATTCAACTTTATTTATTTATTTATTTATTTATTTATTTATTTAAATTTGACTAGAGAGGGACAGAGTGAGAGAGAGAGAAAAAGCAAAAAAGCAAGCCACCAGGTCTGGAACTCAAACTGCAGTCGGCCATGTGGGAGTCCAACACCCTTAACCACCATGCCACCTGCCCGCCCCAAACATGATTAAGTTTTCTGCATTAGGTGTAATAAAAACCCAAGGTCAAGACAAAGCAAGTTTCAGAAAAATAAGGATGACCCCTAGGTGAGTTTGGATATTTATACCTACAACTTCTCAGGATATTGTTGTGACTAATGCAAAATAAATATGTAGTAGTATTACTGCAGATGTATTAAACTGATTATTCCTATTTGCTACCAATTTGGAAATGCTCTAGAAATCTTGGAAATTATTTCACTTTAAATAGACTTTGTTTTCCTTCTTTTTTTTAAATTCAATCACAGCATAACTTTAAAACATAGAAAATTAATTTTCCCATCATGAATACACTGTATGTTAGTCCAGTCAAAGATATTACCATGCACATCACCAACAGGTAAGTTTTCATTTTTGTATCTGTTGAATGTTTTGCCTTTTTTGCTTTTTTTTGCTTTTTTTTTTTCCTTGCCCCCTCCTTCCTGCTACCCACCCCCATTTCCCACCCTTTTCCCACACTGTCTCTGGTATCCACAGTTGCCTTCAATGTTTTTATACCTTCCAGTCTTTCATTTCTTACATAGAGTGCAGACATTCAGTATATATTGAGTGGGACATACAATGCCTCTCTTTCATAGTCTGACTCGCTTCACTTAGCATTAAATCTTCCATATTCATCCTCTTTATATCAGATGCCAGGATCTCATTCTTTTTTGTTTTTTGTTTTTTGTTTTTTAATGTCTGAGTAGTATTTCATAGTGTATATGCACCACAATTTTCAAATCATTCTTCTGTTCTTGGACATTTGGATTGATTCCATGTCTTAGCAATTGCGAATAATGGTGCAATAAACATAGATGTACAAGTGTTTTTCTGACTGAATGTATTCCTGTCTTTTGGGTAGATATCCAGGAGTGGAATTGCTGGATCATAAGGTAGTTCTATTTTTAGGTCTTTGAGGAACCTCCATATTGTTCTCCACAGTGGCTGTACTAATTTACATCCCCACCAACAGTGTAGGAGAGTTCCCTTTTCACCACAGCCTCACCAGCACTTACCATTCTTAACTATTTTCATTTTAGCCATTCTGATTGGGATTAGATGGTATTTTATTGTGATTTTGATTCTCATTTCCCTTATGATAAAGAATGTTGAGCATTTTTTCATACTTTCTGGCTGTTGATATGCCTTCCTTGGAGAGTTGTCTGTTAAGTCCATTTGCTCATCTTTTCATTGGATTGATTTTTTGCTTTTTTAGTAAGCTCTTGAGTTCCTTGTATGTTTTACTTGTCAGTCCCTTATCTGAGGGACCATTTGAAAATATATTCTCCCATTCCAAGGGTTGTCTCTTCACTCCAATTATTGTTTATTTTATTATGTAAGAGCTTTTTAACCTGATGAAACCCCACTTGTCTATTTTTGAGATTATCGCCCATGCTTTGGGGGGTCTTATATAAGAAGTCTTTGCCTACTCCAATAATCCTTCTTTTTTTTTTTTTAAAGAGAGATTTTTGCTGTAGGGCACATGTGCTTGCCAGAGACACAGAAAGCAAAAATCTCACCCCTGAGGGGGGATGGCCATGCCGCAATTCCTTCTCCTCCATTCTCCTCTCGGGATCTTGGGCACATATGCATACACATACCCAGCATTAGTTTTAAGTCACCAGGTCAAGTGCTCAAACTGTGGTCAGCTATGTGGGAGTCCAACAACGTAACCATTATGCCAACTGCTGGTTACCCTACTCCAATAGTCTTGAAGTAGATTTTAGGAGAGAGAAGAAGGAACTACTTAAAACTATATTTCCACTTCCCATTAAGCACTCTCTACCACCCTCCTGCCACTGCTTGTTATTATAGATTTTAGGAAAAGTGGAAAAGAGAGAAGAGAAGGAAAAAAAGAGCAATTTCAGAACCATTTGTTTCCATCCATGTGGAGGGGAGTGAGGGGAGGGGCAGAATAATAATAAAGCAGTCAAAAGAAAAATCAAATTGAACCTTCCTTTGTCCCTTGACAACTAGTTCAGCTCCAAAATGAAGATCCTCAGAATCCTTGACCAGGAAGTCTTTTCTCTGTCATTTTCAGGAGAGTTAATGGTTACAGAGATAGGAGACGTTTATCAGAGGAGATTCCAGAGTTGCCTCCACACTCATATAGCCTACAGATCTCTGCATTAGGATTTCATAAAACTGATCATTTCATTCATATCAGTCAATTCAGTTCTTCAAGATTATTGAAGAATAAGTCTCACTAGGGCAGACTGTGACAATGTTACTCACCAATGTACTCTTGGAAACTAGCACAATACCTGCTACATAGAATATGTCTCACATTTATTTGTTGAATGAATAAAGTCTATGTCCCAGGAATTGGAAATGATCTATTATAAGATACCTGCATTACACATGAAGCATAATAGTGTTATTTGAAAATGGGCTCAGATTAGTTAAAAAAAATGTTTATTGTAAGCTCTAAGGAAAGATATTTTTTCCAATTTTATTTTATTTTATAATTTCCTGTTTACAATTAATTTTAGTACATGTTTATGACATATGGTATGGTTTCTCAAAGCATTCATGAAGTGTATGATAATCAGATCAAGGATATTATCAAATACATCACTTTCAACAAAGGACCTCACATTCTTGTGTCTGTTAAATGCTTTTTAACTAGAGACTTCATGGGGGGTAAGGGGTGGGTGAAGAGGGACTTAGAAAAAAGTTTAGTAGACACAAAATGCATGTAAACAAGGCTAATAGGTTATAAAATAGTATACCACAACAGAGTAAAATAAACAAGGTGTGTTGCCAGTCATATATAGATAAATATATATGTATATATACATATATATGATTATATCACTCCAAAAATTAAACAGTAGAATGAACATTGAAGGCCCACAGTATAATGTAAAGTTCTTGGTTGAAAATGATGAATATTATAATATCTTTTATTTGATTATCACACACTGCATGCATGCTTTGAAAAATTACATTGTACCCCACAGAGATGCACAACAATTAAATGTAAATTAAAAATTATAAAATAAAATAATAAAAAGAAATATCCTTGATATGCAAAAATAAGAGATAAAAGGAAATTATATACAATTCTTAATTAAAACCAAAGAAAAAAGAAAAATGGGGAGAAAGAAAAAGTATATAATAAGTACAAGACGGTTATAAATAGAGTAGATATTAATTCAACTGTATCAATAATCACTTTAAATATGAATGACCTAAGCACATCAATGAAAAGACACCAATTATTAAATACAAAACAAGTCATCTACAAGAAACCCCCTTTAAAATATAAAAACGAGTTAAACAAATATCCCACTCTTCCTACTCTGTTTCTACCTCTAAATACATACACACAGATACAGACACACACAAAAATTTTAAATAACAAAGAATTAGTTACTTTTTATTCTCAGTATACTGGGTCTATTAATTACGAAATCTACAGAAGAGATTGAGATCTATCATAGTCTCACAACTTCTGTAAGCAGTTTCCCTACTTCTGGAACAACAATGAAGGAGCCATTTAATAAACTTACTGAAGTCTTGCTTTTATATACGCAGATGTAGAGTTGAAAATTGACTGCAGGGTCAACCCCATAGCACAATGATTAAGGGAGCCAGATTCCAAACTGCTGACCACAGTTCTAATTCTAGCACTGATGGCTTGGCTTTTGGACTCAAATTTAAAGATCTTCCATGCCTCATGGAGTACACCAAGTCACACATAAAATACACAGTCTGAGAACTGCTTAAGAGCCCATAAGTTTAGCCTTAGATATCTTAATTTCACTTCCTTCCAGCATTTTCTATGTCCTTGGTAGCTTCACTACTATTGCTACTGTTATTTATTAAGAGGTTATCCTGTGATAAATGTGAAGGAAAAAAATATTCAGGGTGCATGTACATGTGTACATGCCCAAAATCCTGATGGGAAGGGACAAAAAAGGATCATGGTACAACCATGCCCCACTGGGAAGTACACTCTCTCCTGCCCTCTGTTCCCCATCATGTTTGAGGGTACACACCCTCTGGCTAATACACACACACACACACACATATAGTTACAGTTTCTTGGGACAGTGAAGAAAAAACATGCGAATCACTTACTCACTTTGATATTTGTCCCCCAGATTCCATCAGATTGCCACTTTACACTCACAAAATAATAATGTCTCTTGATATGTTGCTTTAAAGAAAAACAAAGTTTCGCTAATCTAAATGAGAATGTAGTTGTCCCCACCTCATTGTGGAAAACTCCACATGGAATATAGCAGCTCATCTAAACCTTACTATGAATAATTTTCACTTTTTTCCTTAAAGAAAAGGAAATTAAGACTCAACAAACAAAATTATCTACTAATTGAAATAAGTGTGAATAATATATCCAAAAAATGCCTGTGCAATTATTAATCAAGATATTTGGCTAATAATTGGAAGAAACATACCATGGGTCCCAGACCCAGTGGTTTCAAAATCACTCCAAACATGTGTGCATGTGTGCGCAAGATCCTGGGAGGAGGATGGTGGAGAAGGGATTGTGCAATAGCCATCTCTCCTCCTGCGGGATGATTTCTCACTTTCCCTCTCACCAACACTCTCTCTCTCTCTCTCTCTCTCTCTCTCTCTCTCTCTCCCCCTGGTGAGTGCACACACCTTAAGGCAAAATCCTCTTAAAAAAATTGTTACCAACATATCCAAAATGAGAGATTCCACATATATTCTCCCATCTTGAAACTGTTCTCAAATAATAGATATGTCCATTAAACCTATAAACTAGGTTTATAATTCCATATGACAAAAATCACATAGGCTAACAGCAACTGTCCCCTTTAGAAAGGGACAAACTATCCCATTCACAGTTGTCACTGTTCCATATCTCTTTCCTGACACTGAAACCTGATGTCTGTTGTTATTCATCGTCACGCTTCTACTGTTGTTCTTCAGTATTTCATGTCTCCATCAAAAGTGAGAAGATATACCAAGAGGTTATCAATGGTTTAATACTCTCTACCTGTTTCAACCCTGGACATTCAATGGCCAGTCCCGTTTGAATTTGTAACCTATGTCTTACATAAGAACAGTGATGGGGCAGCATTTGTAAAGCTTCATTTAGGTACTCAGGATAATTAAGAAGATGGTACTCCACATAGGAAGAGTGAAAAGGAATTTGGAGTCAATAAAAATTGTCTAAAAAATTAAGACCCTTTAGAACAATCCCTGAATTACTTTTCTATGTCTGCCATAACACAGTATCACAGATCTAATGCCTTAAACAACAGAAATGTTATTGTTTTCACAGTTCTGGAGGCTAGGAGCCCGAGATTAAAATGCCAACAGGATTGGTTTCTCCTGAGGCCTCTCTTCTTGGCTTTCAAATAGATGGCAGCCTTCTTGTCACTCTTCACATGGTCTTCCCTCTGTCAACATTGTGTGTCCCATTCTCTCTTTTTGTATGTCCTAATATCCTCTCTTTATAAGAAAATCATTTAGCTTGGATTAGGACCAGCCTAATAGCTTCATTTTAACTTAATACTTCTTAAGGGCCTATTTCCAAACACAGACACATTCTGCATTGCTGAAGGTTAGGGCTTGAATACATGAATTTTAAAAGACACTATTCAGTCTATAACACACCCTAACTCAGTCTACAAAGTTAGTATAATCTTTATTTCTTTAACTATTTCTCCTCTGTTTCTTCATGCTTTCTTTTTCCCCTTCTTTTCCTCTTCTTCTCCTCTTCCTCCTCCACCTTGCCCTTCTCCTAGTTTCTCTCTCTTACTTCCTTCAATTCCAGGATTCTGAGTAAATGACAATATTTGATATTGTTTCAGAACTTTTGAATAATCTATTCTATTTTTATTTTGTTTTTACTTTTTTTTCTCTTTGTGTTTCAGTCTGAATAATTTCTACAATCCTAGCTTTAAATTCATTCATTCTTTCATTGGATGTGCCAAATATCTTGATAGGCCCAATGAAGGCCTTCTTCATGTCTGTTACTTTGTTTTTCAGTTCTATTATTTCCATTTGAATTTTTTATAATTTCCATCTTTCTACCAAAATTATTTATCTGATTTGAATGTTGATTACCTTTTCCTTTAGATCCTTTGAAATATTACTTTTACTTATTTTAAATCAAGTAATTTTAGTGTTTGTGTCATATTTTATTCTGGATCTGATGATTGCTGTGTCTTTTGAGAATATATTTTTTTCTTGCCTTTTCATATGTTTTATAACTTTCTGTATGCTGAACAGAAATGAGAAGTTTAACATAACTGATATCAAACTATTATTCAAGAAAAAATATTACAAGTATTTTTTTTAATCAGAAAGCAAAATAAAACAGTGCATGATAGAAAACTACATTGTGATTAAATTGAGATTAATACCAAAATACAAGGTTGGTTGAACATTCAGCATAAAAAAATAGTTAACATAATTCATGGTATTAAGATATTTAAAAAGAAAAATTATATAATTATGATAGCTACATTAAAAAATCAATTGATAAAGTCTGAAACTCTTTAATGATTTAAAATAAAAACTGTTAGCAAAATAAGAAGAAAAGAAATTTCTCAACTAATTTTTTAAAATAATTATTTCATAAATACGTAAATACACACACACACACACACACACACACATCAAATACCATACCTAAGAGTGAAATGATGGAAGTATTCCTTTAATATCACAAACTTGACAAAGATATCCACCATTATCAATTTTATTCAGACTAGAGGTCTAGATCATAGAATAAAAAATAAAAACTATGAAGAATGGGAAAGAAGAAATAAAATTGCTAGTGAAATGCATAATTAGAAGAGACTTTACGCAGGAAGTTTGGTACAGAACTGATCCTATAGCATAGTAGTTAAGCACTGTGCACACAGAGCCAGATCCCACGTTGCTGTTAGCGTAATGGCTGTCTCCAGACTCCCACGTAGTCAACCGCAGTTCAAGTCCTGGACCCGGCTGCTTAAACTCATGCCGGGCGCATGTGTGTGCGTGCCCAACATCCCGAGAGGAGAATGGAGGAGAAGGGACTGCGGCGTGCCATTTCTCCTGGGGGGTGATTTCTCGCTTTCTATCTCTCTGTCTCTGTCTTTCTGGCGAGCATATGCACCCTATAGCAAAAACCTCTCAAAAAAAAAAAAAAAAAAAAAAGTCCATCTACCCTAAACTGATCTATGGATTCAATAGAATAACTATCAAAATGTCAACAATTATGTATGTATGTGAGAGAGAGAGAGAGGGTGTGTGTGTGTGTGTGAATGTATTTTGAAACTTGAAAACTGATCCCAAAATTGTGTTTGAGTATTAAGTATTGGTTATTTTTAATCAAGACAAACAAAAAAGAGAAAACTAGAATGGGGGATCCTTGCTGCTTACTATTAAAATTTATTATAAAACTACTATGACTAAAATGGCATGATATATAGGCTCAGAGATTGAAAAGAAAGAAAGAAAGAAAGAAAGAAAGAAAGAAAGAAAGAAAGAAAGAAAGAAAGAAAGAGAGAGAGAGAGAGAGAGAGAGAGAGAGAGAAAGGGAGAAAGGGAGAAAGGGAGAAAGGGAGAAAGGGAGAAAGGGAGAAAGGGAGAAAGGGAGAAAGGGAGAAAGGGAGAAAGGGAGAAAGGGAGAAAGGGAGAAAGGGAGAAAGGGAGAAAGGGAGAAAGGGAGAAAGGGAGAAAGGGAGAAAGGGAGAAAGGGAGAAAGGGAGAAAGGGAGAAAGGGAGAAAGGGAGAAAGGAAGAAAGGAAGAAAGGAAGAAAGGAAGAAAGGAAGAAAGAAAGAAAGAAAGAAAGAAAGAAAGAAAGAAAGAAAGAAAGAAAGAAAGAAGGAGAGAGAAAAAGTCAAGTGATACAGAGAGCCCAGAAACTGAAATATCTTCTGGTCAACTGGTATGTAATTGAGTTAGCATCACAGATCAGTATGTGCAAACACTATCATAAATAAAATAAGCTTTAAAGACAAACAAAAAGCCCACAAAACTCCTTCTATACATGAAAAAAAAATTACCTAAAATTGTATTCCTTTTCCTTTCACATGTAGGTGCATTAAGCAACTGGAATTGATTTTTATGTAAATATGGATAAAAGTCATTTTCATTTTTTACAAATGGGTATTCAATTATCCCAGCACCTAGTCTTGTTCATTGCTGTATTCCCAATATCCATAGTAGATGCTGGATAAAAGAGAAAACAAATGCCTTATAGTTGCTTGACTTGGAACAAATAATACAATATTAGTCCATGCACAGGTCTTTAGGTAAGTCCATGAAAATATGACTGCATCATCGAACATTCAGCATCTCATCCACTTCTAGCATTATTTGTGCCAAGAATGCTCTGATGCTTCTCGAAAATCATCAGAGTAATGGATACTTGGTGTAATGCAGAATCCGTATTGGAGGCAGGGGCTTTGGTTTTCACAGTAGGGACTAATTTGTGGGTCTGAATGCCAAAAATAAAGGAAGTTGCATAAGCCAAGAATGTGAAATGTTAGCTAAAGGATGGAGGGAGACCAGAGTAGATAGTAAGGAGCCACAGGTTGGGAAGAAAAAACAAAAGAACTAGTAACTTCTATTCTGCATGTTCCCCACTCTCACCTCCATCTAGACTGAATTCATTTAGGAAGCAGCTTTGTTCTGCTTTTCTTAAGCTCCTGGGTTCAATCTCCTTGAGCTCCCACTTTTTTAGACCTTCAGTCTGGTCTGCCTGGCAGACATACCAACAAAGCTCTACTACGGTCGTATATCCCTTGCGGGGAATACCTTCCAGCCGCCTTCTATGCTGTAGGAATTAAAAAGCACATCAGCGGTAAAATTAACTGGAAGGAATACAATTTCATGGCCTTTTGGCAGCTCTTCATGTTTCTATAGTACCAGCAGTCACTTACCTTTGGCTGAAGCCATTGCACACATGCAGGCACCTGTGAGCCTCCGTGAGCCACCAGCCATCACCCACGGTGTCCTTCACAATCATGGCATTGGTAAAATGATCAGCCTACTGCAGCTGGAAGGAGAAAAATCAGAGCCATTCAAATGCCTTCCCTCTCTTCCCTACTCTTCCAGTCTACTTTCTACTCAAAACCGCCAGCTATCAAGTGCAATCTTGTCCTACAGATCTTCTCTCAGGGAAGATGAGAGAAAAGCACCCTCTCCGCTCTCCAGTCTCATCTCCGTTTTTGAAATGACTCCAGGAATGCCAGATGTGCAGACTTTTCAAGAAGAGTGTCAGAGGAGAGTGTGGTGCACTGAGCACACCAAGGCTCTCTGAGTATGCAAGGAACACGAGAGCCCCTCTATTCATCACCCTGAGGTAAGCAATGAAATCTCTGGAAGCCTTCCACGCTGTTTAGTACCAGAGATCCATTTTGCCCTCCCTCAGGTTCCATTGAACACCAGCAAACAGACACACAGTGAGTGCGTCCTACCGGAATTCCACACCACAGGCCGGCTCTGCACAGAGCTCTGTGCTGGAGGGAAGCTGGCCCCAAGCAGCCTTTCATGGCAGCTTCTCCAAGTGGCTTTTGAGACAAGGTTTTGAAGCTTTTACTATGTAGTGATGTGAGGTCCAGAAGTCTATTTTCTAGTAAAATCTTTGGCAAAAAGTGTAAGCACTGTCTCCTGTCCCCAACTCATAGAGAAGCTTATTAGCTGACATTGGAAAAGGTACTTGGCCCTAAATGCTCAGTCTTTTCTGGGTAAAATCACCACAGACAGGACAGGATGTCTGTTTCACAGGTGGTGTGATCATGAAACTGCTCAATGGACATAATAATGTTTCAGAAAGCATTTTGGATTGGTATAATTATCACAGCCCTCCTCCTGGATTTCCTGTCTCCAGCTCATGTCTCTATGCTTCATTTGCTGCAGGAGCCAACCATATTATCCTAAGGAGGGTTAAAAAATAATAAAACAACAAATCTAGAGTATCGATGATCTTATTATCAAGAAAACAGATTTTCTACAACTGCTCACAAATCATCTCTGTAGTTACTGCCTTTTTAGAATGTTATAACTTTGAAAAAGAAAAACCTATCTTCTCTTTGTCCTCTTCCTCCCCTACCACCCAAAATAGTGATTACAGAGTGAGAGCGATACTGATGATTTTGACTGATCAACTGAAGAAATTTAGATAAATTTGGCTTTTCATTAACTGCAGCTGTTGTTTCTTTCAGTGCTTTAATGCAATTTATCATCCAAACGTGCCGGCGGAGGAGCATTGCTTGAGTTTTCCTTTGCCTTCAATCATTAATCCTGATAGTATGTATCCAATTTCTATAGTTAGCCTTTTTAAAAAATGTGCTATTTTCTCCTTTGCAGAGTTGTTATTACTGAAGAGTTCTGCTTTCAGATGAGTTATTTTTCTCTCCCCACCTTCTTTCCCTGATATATATACATGCAGACTGCTATCAACAGACTCCTTAAGCCCAAATCTGATTTCTATGCCCTAAAATCACAAGTGCGAAAGCCCAAAATCTCTCCAAGTAGCTCTCAGTTTCCCCACTTAATCCCCTGCCCATCACTGCTCCCAATTACTGTAGCCATCCTCACCCACCTACCCTCTTCCTTAGAACAATATTAATTTTGGTGACCCTGTTCAAACATGCAGAAGTAAGGCCTCCTAAACTCAAGATTTCTAGCTCCAGTGCACAAGAAGAAAGTTGTGTAGTTCCACATGATTTGTCCATGAGTGAGAGCCATGAGGTGATAAACGACCTCCAAACAATATTGGCTTATTTAAATTAAACTATTACTCATTTATACAGGATGATGACTCATGATTATCTGGACAGGAAAAAAAATGAAATAGGGAAGATAGCCTCAGAACTTGTTTCCTATTAATGTTAAAGGGTAATATGATGCTAGTTTTTATGTGGCTTCTCCTTATTCTTAGAACTTTAGTTACCATCTTAGTTATTATATTGTTTCTCTTGGAAAAGGAGGAGGAGTAGACAGCCTGTATTTACCTTTTTTTTTTTTTATATAGTATGATGGTTTAAACATCAAGAATAATTAAATGCCACGGGGTTGTAGCCAACAATTGAACTTGATATCTTTTAGGAGAACCCACCCAGGAAAGGAGAAAATAGAAACTTCTCAATGTCTCTGTGTCTTTCCTGCCTTCCTTTATGTAGGCGGGAATCCCAACATCTTAAACTAAAACGAAACAAAGAGCAGAGCCTCCCCAAGCTAATAATTACTCTGTGCTTGGAATGAAAGTGTTCAGAAGAACCACACATTTATGCTGTAATATTTTCCAAAGTAGAAGAAGCAGAGGTTTGCTCCTGCACATTCTAACCAATGGAAACAACAAAGAACCTGACTTAAGAAATAAGATGGGGCCATTTTCAAAGGTTCTGATTCTGAGTTTTTAAGGAAGTAAAGGTGAAAGAAAAGTAAACCAAGAGAAATGTTATTGACTAATTTATCAATAATTGATAGACTAGGCCCTACTTCCAGTTGATTTTAGAACCAACTACAAACAAACTTGCTGGCAGGTGGCTGAGCCAGAACTATCTGATGTGGATAAAACTGAGAAATGTTCGTCTTAAAATCTCTTATGAAAACCAGGTCAAGGTTGGTAGTGTTGAAAAGGACCTTGAAGTTCAACTTCACTTTGCAATGCTATTGCCACTCACTTTTAGGACATTCTCCTTATTCGGACAAGTAAAAAACTGAACTTTCAAGCACATGTCAGTGATTTTATTCCATCACGAAGATTGGCCAGTCTGGGAATAGCAAAATCTGCAAAGACAAATGATTAAAAAAAAAAAATTACCCTCTACAACATCCAATTTTCTGAAGAGCATCTTATTAATTCTTGTGTGTTTACCACAGAGACTTGAATCTCCACACACATTCAGTGTTGAGTGGTAACTTATCTTCTCAGTATTGTGGCCACATACATCCCATTTCTGGTTTTTGTGTGTGTGTGTTTTTTTGTTTTGTTTTTTTTTTTTTATTTGGTTGGCTGGTTGGGTTTTTCTGGATCTCCTGTTTCTCTGAAGCCTGGTCTTCCTTAGTATTAAGGCACTGGTTACTCAAATTTGATCCCTATATCCAGCCTCCCAGTCTTAGCAACTGTTTATTCCACTTACCCGTAAGCATTTCCACCTCAACACCTCTCTATGCAATGGTACTTCTTGGTTACCAGAACATTCCAAGACTATGCTTGATCTAGGTCTTCATGGGTGTCTTTTTCTGGCATATCTTTTTTTTTTTTTTTTTTAGAGGTTTTTGCTATAGGATATGTATGCTCGCCAAAAAGACAGAGAGAGACAGAGAGATAGAAAGCGAGAAATCGCCCCCCAGGGGGATAGCCACACCACAATCCCTTCTCCATTCTCCTCTTGGGATCTTGGGCACACATGTACACACGCCCGGTGTGAGTTTAAGCCACCGGGTCTGGTACTCGATCCATGGTCAACTACATGGGAGTTCAGCAACATAGCCATTATGTTAACTGCTGGTCCCCTGGTATATCTTTTGAATACAATAATTATTCAACTTGTGGGCTTAAAGTAAGCTAACAACCTCAATAATAGCGTATAGTAGGCCTCCTGGCTTCTCTGCTATGTAAGAGAAGCTTTGAAGATGGCTCATTTTAGAGATGGCCATCTCTCATTTTTCTTTAGACAAAGATTTCTCACCCTTGGCTTTGACTCAGAAACACTTGAGGAGCTTTCAGAAGCACCACACCTAGGATCTACCTCTAGAGATTCTGATTCATTTGCTCTGCTGCAGCCTAGCATTAATGATTTTTAAAATCTCCCCAGGTGGTTTGAGGTTGATATCCCCCACTCTCCCTACATAATATCCCAACATGTGAGAGAATTTCCATTTTACTCTTCTCATAGCTTGGATGTTTGCGTTTCAAGGAAACTAACTCTCTATGGATCTCAAGGCAAGAGGAACTCTGACGCCCATCAGTGCTGTGAGTGTCTTAGAATGCTAAGAACGTTTACAGCCAGACACACAAGACATGCAAAGTCTGACCCTCCTTCTCTTTTGCTTTATTCTTGCTAGGTCAGGGCAAGTTAGGACTCCTGAGATAGTTTATCTGTGGGACATGCTCTGGCTTAGGGACAAGGCTAAATTCAGAAATGAAAAAATTTTCCTCTCTTCTTAAGAGTCTACAGCAGAAAGGAAATGGAAATGAATGATTCTAGGACCCCTAGGATACTTGGAAAAGATCAATGGTCTTAATAAAGGTGAGGATGGCTAAAAACCAAGTTGACTTACATCATCCTCCCACCATAACCTAAACTTTCAAAGACAGAAAGAAAATTGAAAGACCTGAGGCAAAGAGCTAGTGGATCCCAAACATAACATCAGGAATGAGTGTCTGCAGTTTTATCTCTGGACAGAGACTCTGAACCACCCATCTCTATCTGTATACAAACATAAATTGAGTACCTGATGCATTTGGACTATTGAATGTAAGATATTTCCCAAGAAGAAGTTCTATATATCATTGACATATTTCACATTTGCATAAAATAGAAATATTAGAGAGGGACCAAATGATGAACAAAGAAAAAAATGGGCCTGTGTTGGATTATTCTAGTGTTAGGGCTCGGTATTAAGAGTGCCATATGCTACATAGGGGCACACTATCACTATAAGTAACCGAAGTTCACAGAGTAATCACTAACATGGAGTCCAGTCCATGGAGGGGCTCAGGAAATCATTCAGATGGATAGTAGAAAATAGATGGATAGATCAATATGTGGGTGGAAGGATGGATGGATGGAAAGATGATTGGTTGGAGTCTCTGGTGAGCATCCTTCAAACTAGTAGTTATAGACTGCTCATAAACAAGAGACAGCTCTCTTCATAGCGTCTTACTGACCTGGGCCTGTCACCAGCTTCCACTTTTGTTGCAATTAAACCAGAAAGATCTGCCTCAGCTCCAGAAAACCATCTGTAGATAAGCGTTTGGGGCTTTCTTAGTTGCAAGTGTCAGGTCTCACTTGCAATTGGCTGAAACTACAAACAGTAATTTGTTGAAAGGATATTGATGTATTTCAGAGAATACAAAGATGGATGCAACTCTCAGAAACTTAGACTTAGAACAAGAATTAGAATCATGTAGGGACCAGGTTTTTATTTATTTGTTTGTTTTCTGTGCACTTTATTTTCACAGCGTATCTGTCTATACCAAGCATACTAGATTCTATTGTCTGTTCATCCACCAAGCCCGAATGCTGAGATTATTTCAAGATTCCTGAGGAGCCAACCCAGTAACATAACATAAATACACTTTACACCAGTCTACTCTTTTTTTTATTACTCTAGAAAATCACAAAATCTGTGAAAAGCATGGGAAGGATCTATTAGTTATACTCAGGTACAACAATGAGTAGCTGGACAAGGGAAAATTTCTTATATATCTTAGGAAAGAAATTTTTTGGGGGAGCCAATGGTGGGAGAGTGTTTCGCTTCACTTTATAATAGAAGCCATCAACATCCATTATAGTTTGGCTCAAGAGAAGATACTTACTCAGCCTTCTATTTTGTGTCCATGTGAAAATGGCCTTACCAAAGCAAGTATCTCCACCTTCTGTTGTAATCAGGTTCTTACCTTGAAACACCATTGCTAACTCTTTACAGACGGGGTTTTCTGTCCCGCCTCCTTTTTCGGTCCAACCTCCTTTTGAAGGGGTCTTTTAAAAACACACAGAAAATGCATATTATGAAAAAAACTATGCACAGATTTCAGGTTTTTTGCACCAAATAAACATGTACATGGGTTCCATTGTTACAGAAACGTTTTGGAGTCCCCTTGTATATCACAGATGTGGATATTAAGGCCAGGGAGAGAAGACATTGAGACATGGTCGCAGAGCTAGGGCTTCTCTATGAGAGTTCCCTTCACTAAACAGAGATGCCACAAGACAAGTGCTCCCACATGTGGCCTGTTGGGATGGGGGTTAGGAGGAAACAGAGAAGGTAATTCTGAGAAAATGTGTTGCTAGTGAGAAGTGGACACAAATATTCACTAAATTTTGGATGAAGGCTTAGAATGCCAGAGTCTGCCTAGACAGTCTCTCTTAATATGGATGCCACAGGATTTTCCAGAATCTTCTGAAAAGTCTTGTAAGGAAACAGTGCAAAACATGAAAACAACTGCCCCAGCTGCTTCTGGGGTCGTCGTCTTCTGGCTGCAGCTGTGGAGAATTGTTGAATTCCATTTCCATGTTGCTCTAAAAGCATTTCAAAGAGGTTCAGAGAAAGCCGGGTGCACTTTGGTAAATTGAAAACTATTTGTGACTAACCATCCATCACTATCTCTCAACATTCACCATCAGAAAGAGGTGGGGGCTGAAGGGGCAGAAGGCCAGACCTGAGGCAGGGGGAGGGGGATGAACACATTCCCAGTTGCCCCTGTCTTTCTGAGAAACCCTAGAATAATATATGTCCCTTTGTGTCCTTCCCAAGGAGATCTTAAAGAGAGAAAGAAGGACGAAGATGCCGTGGACACTTCTGTGTGCCATATACCTGCTTCTCAGGAATGGTAAACATCTGTGAACTTAAAATAGAAAGTCCTTGCCATGAACATTCTTCCATAAATACTAATTATGGTGAGCTGCATTTTCTTTAATACCCACCCACTGTAATTGCCTCCAAGCTGGAGATGTTTGTTAAGAATCATTGCTGTTCAACCACTTTTTCTCATTATTCTGTTTTATGACCTACAAATGTTACCACAATCTTTTCTCAGGTTTATAGAATGTATTTCTTGAACAAGGAGAATAGCAAGGAAGAAAAGGAGATGATGAAGTTTAGCAAAAACAGCCAAATCTTATCACTCCATTAATATAAAGTTCAAAGTCAGGCAAGACTACACTGCAATGTTTAGGGATGACTGCAAAAGTGAAAAGCCAAGATCTGACTACCATGATACTTAGGAGAGTGCTTGATTTGGAAGGTAGCTGATGAGGGCAGTGAGAGAAGTTCGGGGTGAGGGAGATGGCGTGTAGGCCGAGTTCTGCTTCTTGCCCTGGGTGGTGGTTATAGGAGCACTCACTTTGTGATCAGTTTTTGAACAATACAATGTTGTGCATCATTTTATTCGTGGGTTTATTTCACAATTTAAAAACATTAAACAAATGAAATGAAGGAAGCCACTGTGTCCTTAACTCGTATAAAACCTCATTTGATGATTTTCTTCAAGTTCCTTGGTGACAGGGATGGACAACTTTCAAAGAAGGGCATGGATAGGCAACATTAAACAGGAGTTGAAGTGTAGCCCCTGACTCTTTCCC
The DNA here is from genome assembly GCA_026018925.1 of Tupaia tana. Classification (NCBI taxonomy): domain Eukaryota; kingdom Metazoa; phylum Chordata; class Mammalia; order Scandentia; family Tupaiidae; genus Tupaia; species Tupaia tana. Next base: position 167,466,257 of record JAKSZU010000003.1, on the reverse strand, counting down.
TTCCTCTGGGTTATAAGACAGTAACTGATTGGACTCTTTCTGGTGCTCATTTGCGCAAGTTAATTTAGTCTCATGAAGTGCTCCCCAACTTTTCATTTTTTTTTTCTAAAAATGAGACACTTCAAAGGGACTCATAAGAAGACAGCACTGTGGAAAGCACACGAGTGGCACTGTAGAGGTAAAATTGGTTTGCTGGCCTGGGATCCACCCACTCCGGTTCCTCTTTGGGCTCTACAGTGGCCCTGAAGGCACTTTTGTGGGACTTTTGGGGCTCTTTAGAACACAGTTTAAAACCCCAGGTTTGCCGGTCACAGTGACATAGCTATAGTACAACAGTCCGCAATGCTGGAGCCTTGTGGAAGATTAGAATTTGTTTCCTGGGTCAACCTGTATATGCTAGGCATGTGTGCACATGCCAGTGATCCAGTCAGGAAGGCAGGGGAGATAGGGTACTTCATGAGACCTTGTTGGGGTACTTGTCTTTCTCTTTTCCTCTTTCTCATGAAATAAAGAAATAAAAAGAAACTTCAGAAATAACAAAAAAAAAAAAGAAAGAAAGAAAGAAATTAAACCTGAACTCTAATGAATAGCTGTTTGTTATGTATTTATAACCTAAAGACCAAGAAAATGGTCAGAGGAATGGGGCATGGCACAACTAAGTCCTCATGTGGAAATGAAGGTCGGGAGTACTTCTGTGTCTTGTGGTAAGGGACTCAATGTGGGCCTTGGGTCACCTAGAGAGTACTGGCCACTGGGTGATGGGCAGTATGCTGAACAGGGACCAATTCCTGAGACTAAGTTGTGCAAGTGAGCGTGAGATGTGTCCAGTCAGTTAAAGTGAACATGGTTCCCAAATGTCCCCAAGGAGTCCTGTTAATGGTGGGAGTGGCAGGCACCACAGAGGCCTGGAGGGAGAAACTTTAGGTCACGCAGACCTTTTTGTAGCTTTCAAATCACAAGTAAACAATGCCTGTCTCATGTCTCAGTGAAACTGAAAAAACAAAACAGCTGAGATTTTTCAGAAGGGCACATCACATGAAAGATGACTTGCTATTGTGACACAAGGCTCTCCTTCTCTCCTCACTCCCTTATTGAAATGAAACTGAGAGAGATTGAAAACATCAAGTGGTGCTCTGCTTTTCTCCAAGTAGCAAAGAATGTCTTAGTCCATTCAGGCTGCTATAACAAAATATCATGGACAGGGTGCCTTCTAAACAGCAGAGATTTATTTTTTCACAGTTCTGGAGGCTAGAAGTCCAAAATCAAGAAACCAGCATATTTGATTTGAGACAGAGTCTTTTTTCTGGTACCACTGTGTCTTCACATGGCAGAAAGGATGAGCAAGTTTTCTAGGGCCTCTGTTATAAGGGTATAATCCTTTTTATGAAGTCACCACCAACATGACCTAATTATCTCCTAGAAGCCCCACTCCTAGCACTATCACCATAGAGGTTAGGATTTCAACATTTGAACTGGGGATGGAGTAGGGGTTGAGAAAGATTCAGATTGCAGTAGCCTTTAAGCTGCATGACTTCAAACTAAAAACCTCCAGCCTGAAAATCGTCATTTAAAGGCTAGGCTAAGTTTTGTTTTGTTTCACTTTTTTTAATTTAAAAAAAAACACTTTCCCACTCCATTCATTTCTCACCTCATGTCACCCAGACAGACTGTAATTCCACTAAGCTGTGAGGACAAGTGCTCTGGTATCTAATGTGAGTATTTGGGAAAGAGTATGTGCTCAATAAGCGTTAAGTGATAGTAGTAACAGGAGTAGCAATGGTATTTGTAAGCAGCCAATGAACTGCTAAACCTCCCTGGGGCCTTTTAGTCTGCCCCTAATAACACTGAGAATATGAGCAGGGATTTCAGGGGCCCCAGGAAATATGCTACTGAGAGCAGAGAATTTACTAAGTCTATGACTAAATCACTTGCATTTGAGGATCTGTAGTGTTCCCACTGTTGCACACTATGCTGGCCTGTGTCTAATGTGAAGACAACTGTGAGCCAGTGCCCCCGAACTGAAGGGAGGATGCTCGGGTTAGCCCCAGAAGCATCCCTAGCACCATCATCAGAAATCACCAGTCGAGCATCTAACTAAACATGGGTGGCATCCTATGGGCATCCTGAGAGGACAGATCAGTCAAATGAGTGTGAACCTGGGGATTCCTGTGCTTCTCCTCTCTGGACTAGTTAAATACTAGCTATCTTTGCAAAAGTCTCTTAGCTCCCCTAGACCCAGTTTCACCTGCTTGACAAATTAGTTGAGGCTTGTCTTGAGAACCTTCTCACCCCCTTAACAGCACTCATTTTCTCTCCTCCCACAAATCCAGAGACCCAGGGATGGTGTTTCTGCCCTTCCCTATCTTCTCCTACCTCTAAACCAATGGCTCCTATGCAGACAGCAGTGATGAAGGCCCAGTTGGTCTCCACCTTTGTCTCAGGACTCTCTTGCATTCTTTTTTTTTACTTTATTTATTTATTTATTTTAATTTGACCAGAGAGGGACAGAGTGAGAGAGAAAGGGAGAGAGGGAAACTGAGAAAGAAAGCTGCCAGGTCCAGGACTCAAACCACAGTTGGCCATGTGTTTTAGTGTTTAATAATTAATAGCACAACTTATCAAGGCCTGAAACGTGAAGATAACATATTCAAGACACTGGGGGGAGTCACTCTAAACTCACTATATAGTAAGTGGTTAAGAACACACTTTGTAATATAAAACCTGTCTACACATAGTGGTTAGCTCAGAAAGCCAGCTGGTCTCCTCTTGGTGTTCCAGATTTCAGTGTTAATTATTAGCAACCTTCAACTCTTCTATGTGGCAGGTATCTTGTTTTCACCTTCTAGTTCTTCCACCCCAGCCTGTGTCATGAGGTCAGGTCAGCAACGTTTTTCTCCAGATCATCAGTGCAACTACTCATATCATCAATTCTTCCAATGATCTGGTCAAACATGGTCTGAAATTTATCTTGCATCTGTTGCAAGAGAGTCTGCACCACAGAGGTCAGGTCCTACACGGTCTTGGGGTCAGTCTCGGCCATCTCCCCGGTGCCCAGCTTGGCGGTCATTGCTCAAACCATCACCAACACTTCCTTCTGTTCATCGTGCAGACCAAGAGTATGTATTTTAATAGGTTTTTTCATATTATTAAGGATATTCTTCTTTGAAATTACACCAAAACTCAACAGTGCTGATTCAGTTTTACACCAAAACTCATTCACCAGTACTAATCAGTAAACTTTTCATATTTTGTTATTTTAAAGTCCATTAGTCCATCATGTACTTTGAATGGCACTTTTACCCATGCGTAATTTTATAACACCATGCCTTGGTCATTTGGAAAGTATTGATTTTTTGAATTATGAGAACTTCCACATGCACAGAGCAAAACTTTATTATATTGGGTCATCAGAAAAGTCATGACATGGGACCAGGAGTTGACATAATGGCTGTCGCTGGACTTGCATGTAGTTGACCGCGGTTTGAGTCCCAGACCCGGTGACCTAAACTCACGCTGGGTACATGCGCGTGCATGCTCAAGATCCCAAGAGGAGAATGGAGGAGAACGGATTGTGGCATGGCCATCCCCCCAGGGGGTGATTTCTCACTTTCTGTCTCTCTGTCTCTCTCTGCCTTTCTGGTGAGCGCACATGCCCTATAGCAAAAACTTCTCCAAAAATAAAGAAAAAGAAAGAAAAGAAAAGAAAAGTCATGACACATTTTCATGTAGAAAAACAGAAAAAGACATCATGACTTTCCCAATGACCCAACATATTCATAAAAAAAAATAATAGTGGAAAAGGCAAATGATAGTTCAGTATTATTATGAAAGAAATAGATTTGACCTTGGAGACACCCAAGGGTAGGGACCACACTCAGAATTTCTTGATTAACCATCACATAAAGTCATAGATGTGGATGTGGAATGTAGAGATGTGTCATCTGTCCCAGATGAATGACTCAACTTTCTTGGTAGTGCCTGCTGTTTCTCCTTCCAGATGCTGCAGACGAGTCTGGGTAGTGAGTGTAAGTCAGGAGGGAGACTTGCAGCCAATCAAACTCTGTGAACTACTTATCTCTGCCCCTACCAACACTGTGGAACTTTTTTAAATATAAGGAATTGGTGCTGGTGAATGTTTAACAACCAGGTCTCCAGGAAAAAAGCCCTGGCTTTTTAGCATTTGCGGATCTGTATTGTAACAATGTCCTTTATCTCTGATCTCAAGCTACTGAGAAAGTGTCACTGAACAAATCACTGAGACAAGATGTGTACAATTGGTTCTCATGCACTTGTGTGGGCCAGCTCTAGCATATCATGGAGAAAGAGATATAGACCCACCTCTTGATGAGTGGAATTCTCAGCTGTTTCATTTTAGCGTCCATGATTTGCCTACCCTCTGACCATAGATGATTAAATTCCTGCAAAATACAAAATACATTCACTTCTTTCCCAGAGGTCTCATCCCATTACAGTATTAGACTCAGGCTCAAGATCCAATATCCAGTCATTTAGGTGAGGCCTAGTTATGGATGAGATTCCTTCAATGTGGTCATCAGGTATAACTCCTAGAACACAGTTCCTATTCATTTTGTATATCCGTGAGCTTAAGAGACAAATTATCTGCCCCTAACATACCAAACATACTATATACCCAACATACAGTGGTAAACAAGGAGCCATTCCTACTCAAAAGGTGTAATCATAACAATCTCCAGTCCGGTGGTTCTAAAATCAAGCCTGGCACAAGCCAACAGTTCCTTGATTCAGGCCCAGGGCTGCTCCTGGGGGATGATTCTCCATGGCCTTTGGCCTCACCCACTGGGCATCCCACTCTAACTTCTGAGTCATCTTTTTTACATAAGAAACAGCCTGTGTTTGCAGCTGAGTAGGATTCTTGGCCTGCTTCCTGCCTAAACTCTTCTCATTGCATATTTTGTCTATTTCAGTCTAAAAAGGAAAAATGTCAGTAAAATCAGGTTAAAGCAAATGATGTGGAACAGTATAAAAAGAGAAAAGAATCTGAGAGATCAGAGGGTAGACTGAGAAAAGTTTGAAGATGAGAGCAAAAGCTATACTTTAGGAATAATCTATGGTCTCACAATTCAGTCTGAGATTCCTGTGGAGAAGAGGGCTCTTTTTCCACTCGTAGAGGGATCCAGCAGCAGGGCTTCCTTACCTGACACCAGAGACTAGCCCTAGTTTTAACATTTGTCTTTTAGCCTGATGATCATAAAGATGCATATCTTCTCACTTGGTCATTTCTTTAGTTTATTTCTTTTTTTAATGTAAGAAATAATAAATAGGGCCAGCTGGTAACATCGTGGTTAAGACAGCTGGATCCCGCATGGCCAACTTCATGGGTTCGAGTCTGGGACTTGGTAGCCTGAAAAACATGCTGAGCGCATGTACAAGCATGCCCAAAACCCCAGGAGACGAGTGGAAGAGAAGGGATTGAGGTGTACCCATCACCCCTAGGAGGTTATTTCTCACTTTCTCTCTCTCTCTCTCTCTCTCTCTCTCTCTCTCTCTCTCTCCAGCAAGCGTACATACCATGTAGCATTTTTTAAAAAAAAGAAAAAGGAAAAAAAAGAAGTAATAGCTACTCATAAATTTCAAACAGACCAGAGCTAAATTTTCTTCCCATTGTAATTCTTCAGATCACCCTGCAGCATTAATATTAGCAGTCTCTTAGTGAGTCCTGCCTACAAGAGTGTATGCGTAAACACATAGATGATAGACACTTACACACGTACATAATAGATGGATAAGCTTAAGTATTTTGCTTAAATCGAGGGCATGCTGTGCATACTGGCCTGACTCATTGCTTTTTATCCTTAATTAAGTATCTTAGAAATTATAAGGACACAGGTAAAGCTCCCTCTCATATTTTCCCCTATTTGTTTTATGACTCGTTCTCCACTTTAGTGCACCTTCACTAAGATGAACCTCACTTATACCCTGTTACATGTCTTCACGGCATCCTGATTCTCTTCCTTCTAAAGCTCATCGCATGCAATGATAATAAGCCATTATGTAATGCTGACACTACATGCAGGTATCATTCTAAGACTTTATAAGTTAACTCACTTAACCCTTGGAGTGCCCTGGGAGGCATGTACTGATAGGCTATGTGACTTTCCAAGGGCCACACAGCTAGAAGTAACAGCTGGATTAAAACTCAGCCACTCTAGGGCCAGAGTTCAAATTTTATTTTTCTTTATTTACCAGGAGTTGCATGCCCTCACTAGAAAAAGACAGAAAGGGAGAAAGGGAGAGAGAGAACACACCCTCCCTGCTCAATGGCACATCATCATAACACAATCCCTTCTATTCCATTTCTCCATTTCTGTCAGGATTTTAAGCATGCATGCACATGCACCAGAATGTTTTTCAAACCACTGAGACCAGAATTCAAACCACTTCATCCGCCATGTGGGATTCAGCTCTTTTAACCACCAGGCCATAGGATCAGCACTCAAATTCTTTATCACTTCACTACGCTTCCCTTAAAGTATTGCCCTGACATAAGAAATGCTCAATATCTGTCTTGCTCACTAGACCAGAGAGTACTTGACGATGTCCACCTTCAAATACCCTGGTAGGTTTCAATAAATATTTGAGAATTGAATGCTCCAGAGACTCCCTACTATGGATAAACATTTCACATGCATTATTTCATTTAATCCAGCAACTCTAGGAAATCCCTATCATGATTATCCCAAGTTTACAGAGGAGTGAAAAAAGGTGGTAGCTAGTAAGTTGGAGAGACATATTAGAATCCACATCCATCTGACTCTAAAGCGTACACTTAACCTCTGCCAGAACAGCTACTGTCTCTGAGACCTACCAACCTCTTCCCCCGCTGAAAGCCCACCTTACAAGACCTGGAGTACCCAGAAGCCACTCTCAAACAAACAGCTCCTATGGCAGATTTGTTACAGTTCCTACTATTAAAGATAAAGAATTGGGAAGTCTTAGTATTAATATTATTATGTTGAAGAAGTGTCTTCCCACTTTCTACCCAGAGCTGCATTAGCACACAGTGCAGTTAAATTGCAATGCAACATAAAACACTAAATATCATCTCAGACATCATCACAGGGATTTCCAAGAGAAGTTAAGTCCAGAAGAAGTGAAGAGGGTACAAGTTTGCTACTCAGTCAGTCTTAATACCTAATGTTTTGAAATTAGGGAAGAAGCAATAGTTTCAAAAATAGACAAATCAGACTATATTAGGCTGAGAAGGGAAAGAATTTCTTTAGGATGAAGCCAACCAGAATATATTTACTGCAAATCCAATAGACGAGTTTCTCCAACTAACATAATTGATCTTGAAACACCACAGGTGGCCTCTATCAAGAACAGCACTGGCCCTGTCACATGGCAACGCCATGGTCTCACACTGCCCTCTGCAGCCTGCCTGCAGTCTTCACACTGCTGCCCCAACCAGCCCCAAACATCACAGCATGGGACATGCTGCATAAGCTTCCAGCCCTTCAGGTAGAATCACTACCTTTAGTCTGGAGACAAAAAATAAAATGCCACTTAGCTTGCTGCCCGTGCAAGTACGTTTATAGCCATGATTCATCCTTCTAGACTTGTGAGTTTGCAAAGCACACTTTTAGGGGCTCATTTATAACATTCTTTTTCAGTAAGAGGGCTAAATAGGAAGACCACACTTTCTACCCAAATTGGTCTGGTTTGCACACCCCAATCTTTTCTCCTGCCAAACTCTATGCTAAAGTATAGCTACACAGTCCCTGAAAAGAAGACAATTGTCATCTAGATCAAAAATATATTGTATCAGGACCAGCAGTTAGCGTAATGGCTATGTCGCTGGACTCCCACGAAGTCGACCATGGTTCAAGTCCTGGACCTGGTGGCTTAAACTCACGCCGGGCGCATGTGCGCGCGTGCCCAAGATCCCAAGAGGAGAATGGAGGAGAAGGGATTGCGGCATGGCCATCCCCCCTGGGGGGTGGTTTCTCGCTTTCTGTCTCTCTGTCTCTCTCTGTCTTTCTGGCGAGCGCACGCGCCCTCTAGCAAAAACCTCTCAAAAAAAATATATATATATATATATTGGATAAAATGCAAAATGATCCAAAGGAAGGAAAAACAGACCTCTGCAGACTCAACCTATTATCCAGCAAGAAAAATCTTTACGGTATACGTACGCGGAAAGAAAATCAAATACCTGTCCTAAAACCCAAAATAAATACAATCTTAAAGATTCCCAAAAAAATTACATATCTCTTTTTCTAGGATATGTTTTAATAAACATGTTTTATGTTTACAAATACTAAAGAGTCTTCAAACAACACATGAACAAATGAAGATTATAAAAAAGCTTTACATGGATTTCAAATTCTTTTGTACCACATAAACTCATCCTTTAATTCTACTTTTCTGCAAGCATTTTGAAGCCTCCTCTTATATAAATGCACACATGTACATGTTGTATATGTGTATATGTTCTTCTAGAAAAACTCCTAAGTTGTTGGAAAGAACTCTCATAGTGTCTCAACACTCTGGGCTCTGAGCAAGACAGCATAAATGCCCTTGGCAAACTTACCACCAGCCTGCCAGATATTCTTAGAAATCTGCACCACCCCTCCTCCAACACACACACAAACACCTTGTACACACACATGCTCTACAAGGATGTTTCTGTGAGAGTGCTTTTCTGGGAAACCAGTTTGAGATCACAGACAACCAATTGTATGCCTCTGTACATCACGTTCTCGAGCCCTTTCTTTATTGGGCTTTTAATCCAGAGTTCAAGCTCATACTGGGAGGTTGCAAAGGTAGAAGCAAAATACATACAGATGAGTATCTGAGAGAGGTGCAAGAGATCTCCATCTGAAGGTAGAAAAGAGAAAAGGCAATGCCCCAGTGTGGCACCTTAAGGAATGGGATCATAAAGGGCAAAGGGGAATATGTGAAATACTCAACCATTGGCACCCCAGTGCCTTCAGTCTCTTCAAGTTATTCAAGGCTCTGGAGTCTCTGTCCAAAATCAGCTTCTTGTGTCTTCACCTTCCCTCTGCTCCAGCCTAGCTCTCCCCAGCATAGTTACAGTTTCTCCGAACTCTTGCCTCTCCAGCATCCACTTGCCGATTCCTGCAGCTCTGCCTCTCTTTTGAAGTGTAGTGAACCCCCTCCACCACCACTTAGTGATCATATGGAGGACCACTCCAGCCAGATGCTTCTACCTGTGAACAGTCCTTGTTAACCTTTTGCCACATCCCGAGAGGGTGTGATGTTTGGGGAGCTCCTCACATCACTAAGTCAACTGCATATTGCTTGAGGTTGGGCACTGTGTCCTTAAGTGTGCCAACTGCTTGGCTCCCTGGCTCGCTAGCTGGGCAGGCTGCCTTATGACCACATCAGATGAGGAGGTCCACGGGGCAGCAGCCGATCTGCTCTAAGTAGTGATCATCACATCCGGCACGTTCCAGGCATTTTCTGGGCATTCGGTACACTTTAATTAAATGAATGAACAAACCAGTGGCAGGAAAAAAAATGGAGAGTGACTGCCTGAGGTCACATATGCTAGGAAATATGTCAATCCACTGATAAACTCCAGCTAGTCAGCAAACAGGAAAAGATACTGAGAGGCCAATTTAAAATGATTTGATAGCTTTGCCCATTGCTCCTTATTGTACAATCACAGTCATAAAAGGCTAGTCCAATTGTTAGTAATTTAAACTCACACACACACACACACACACACACACCATCACTCTACTGGCAGGGACAGATCTGTCTGGAGATTTTGAAATGTTAGTCTCTCACTATGTTACCAGAATCTCCAAAGTTCCAAAAGGAGAAAGCATTTGAGACGGAGAAAGGATGTATTTTTCAGGATCAGTTAGATCTTGTAGTAGAAGGACACCAGCCCACAAGTCCAGAAAGGCCTAATTTACAATGTACCCCAATCAAGGAGCCTTTGCTCTTTACTTCTCAACATGAAAGGTTTTCCTCTGAGTGTAAGGAAGGTATCTCACTCTAACATTCTAATGTCTCCCCTTTTCACTCCCTAATTTTAAAATAAATAAACAGAAACAAGAAAGAAAAGAAAGAAAAAATCTAAGATTGGTAATAGCCCACGGTGTTGAGCCAGGTTTTCCAAATATCCTTTGAAAACTCAGTTTTAGACCTAAGATCCTAATTTGGATCCAGACTAGGTGATCCAGTCAGGAATGTACTGACCTACAGTGCTGGAAGCCACATGGCTGACCATGGCTTCAGATCCCCAGGAGGGCCTGAAATGTGCTAGGTATACAAATTCATGCCCAACATGATGATGAGCTGAAGGACTGGAAGAAGTGCTTATGAAGCGGTGAGTTTCGCTCCCTCATGCACACATGTGTTCTCTGTCATGAATTAAAGCTAAATGCAACTTTAAAACATATATTCTAATATGTTTCACCTCTTCAGCATTCACCCTCTATCTTTGAAGGGAAAAAAATCACCAAAACATAGGTAAGAGGATATGAGGCCTTTCAGGATTTTCTTGGGGTTTGTTTTAATTTTGTCAAAGAAGACCATAAAGTCTTTTTTTCTCCCAAACACTATACTCTCTGACTGTAAGTTTTACTTTCTTAACTCCATTGTTAACTACATTTATTCAGGTAGAGTTGCAGGAAGAACTATTCTATCCATTTTGTGCTTTCGGGCAATCAATGTGCCTTTGGGCAAGGTTCACCCAAAGCCTTAAATTAAGGTCTCTGTATAAGATCATCTAAACTATCCAGAACTCTGAGCAGCTGTGATAAGTTACGTTTTACAGTGTCAATAATTAAAGAGGGGAAAAAGATGTCTTACCAAAAATTCTATTGTTTCATAATCATAAATGGAATTTCACCATGTTTCAACCTGACAGTCCACATGTCAGCAGGAGAGAACAGCTCAAACTTTTGTCAGCGTCCAAACTCCTTATTTTATTATTAAGTGATGTGGATTTGCACATCAGCAAAGGACTTCTATTCCTGGTTCCACTTGGTGTACACTGTATTAGTAACCAAGTTGTTATATACAGAAAAGGGGGCGGGAGGTAGGGCAGGGAGGGAGCAAGAAAGAAGAGAAAGACCGAGGGGAGGGAGATATAGGAGTTCTAGGATAGGGGTGTCTCTCCAAATTCAAAACCAAGAATTTGTAGCCTGACATGAAATGACTCCAACTAAGGATTGAAAAATCATTAGGAACCCAGGAAGCAATTCTTCCCCACCTCCCAACTCTGTTTTTCTCTGCAGATACACTGATTTTTTTTCTCCCTCTCTCTCACCTCTCTTCCCTCTCCCTCCATCATTCTTTTCCTCCTTTCTTGCCTAATCCTCCATTCGCCCACCTTTCTCTCAGTTCTCATGACAACATATGGCTTAGTCTGCTTCAAATGTCCACATACATTTCTGTCAAACATGGAGTGGACAGCAGGGGAGGCAGTTCTGTGGTCAAGCACAAATAGGAGATCCGGCTATGGGACTGGGTAGACTTCTCAAAGATAATTTCTACATTAACATTTTGCAGCTACTGGAGGTTGAACAAGTGATATATAAAGTACAACTTAGTCTAAAACTAAGTATATTTTACACATGTCTATACCACAGCAATTAGAAAGTCATGCATTACAAAGTGAAACAGTCTACTGTTCTGTGATATTGGAAATAAATTGTATTTGACACACTCAGCTAAGGGTCTCTAAGAGGCAACATCCCAGAATCAGCCTTATAAGGAGACAAAACAGGTGCTGTTTATAGTTCATAAAAGTGAAGGGATTGACCTGGACAAATTAGGAGGCCAAGAGGCATGTGAAGATATAGAAAATGTACTGTGAAAAGGAGGTGGCAGTTGCAGTCTGAAAAATTACTTCATTTCAAAATCCTTTTGGAAAAACCACATGTTAATAGGTGTCAAAAAACCATAAGCATTCATAACCTGGGAATTTATCCTAATTAATATTTCCCCAAAAGGAAAAGTTGAGGTATGAAGAGAGGCACTATAATAGGATTTATGATAGTGAAAGTCATAAACCTTCTAAGTACTCAAAAACAAGGAAACATATGCAAATTATGGTATATCCACTTGGAAGATTGTATATCCACTAAAAATGACAATTACAAAGGTTAGGTGACAACGTGGATACCGTGTACATGGCAAAACTGCTGATCCAAAAGAAGCAAGCTACAGAACTATGTCAATACTATAGTTAAACCCATATTCAAATCTGTTGCAGTGGAACAAAACTAGTAAGAAGTCCTTATCATTGAAAATACTCGTATGATGGAGTCTATTTTAGAAACATTGTATGATCCTACTATAGTATTTACAATTTGTTTATTATTATTTACAAGCAGTAAGCACTGCTGGTTCCTCATCTTCAGCTTTCAGTCTTCATCTAGAATGTGTCTTTTGCCCAGCAATGTAACTTCCAGCAACAAGCTAAAATTCCTGCGTCCCAGGAAAACCCACTGAAACCCAGACTTCCAGATCAGCATGCCCTTTGTATAAATCACCTGCTTTTCTGTCCATTGTGCCTGGCAACAACTTGGACTGGTCAGAAACCAAAATGGATTTCTGGAAGCTCTAAACCAACCCAGAAAAAGAGCCAGACACCCCCAGCAGCAGATGGTTTAGTCTTACAGTTTTTATTTATTTTCTCTACACACCAGAAGAGGTTAGCTGACCAACTAGGGGGATGACCAAGGCTTCTCTGCTCTAGAAAATGCCTGTGTGTCAGTGTGGCATTCACATGGGGCGAAATGTCATATCTTTTGTTCCTATGTTCTAGGGGGAACTCTACCAGGGGAATTTTATCAGTGTAATTAACACAAAGGCCCCCTTCTGCCTTAAAAACACAGGCTTCTGATACATGGTAAGATGAACTAGCCATTGTTTCCCCACAATACAAAAACTCCTTTTCCCAGCCTCCACCCCCAACCCATTTATGGGGTTTCATTAAGGCCCACGGGTGCCTCTAACTTATTTATTTAGGAAACCCTGTCATTGTCTTAATGTAAACAGAACTCAAGATCAGTTGACAGTTGGAATGGTCCAGCAGAAAGGTTTTCAAAGGCTCCTCCTTGGAAAGGGGTCCCTCCATTCAGCCCCCGGTTCCTGTATCATACTGCCAACACTGTTCACAAAATAAACAAATGTTTGTTTTACAACATGGCAAAGGGGCTCCCATTCAGCGCTGGCCAGATATGAAAACAAACTTTCACATATAAGGGCTTTTGATACACATGACTTACTTGGATGACAAGGGGCTCGGCTGGGGAGTGCTTAAAGCTTATTAATATTGCACAAAAGACTTTTGTTTATCATTTCGCCGGACTGCCTGGGAATCACAGGACTCAAGCCGCCACCCGGCTGGTGTCCTAGCATTTCAGCAGCCGTAACGTGTGGAGATTGCGAAAGCAATGCTGGTTTGGAGCCAAAAACAAGCTCCACAGACTCAGGTGAAAGCACTCGGAACTGCCCGCCTTTGAGAACCAGACTTGGAATTTTCTGAGTGAAGGGACAAGAGCTCCTCCTACAGGTGAAAAAAAATAAATGCCTGGAAGCTTCCTGTTTGTAAAGGGTAGGTAACTTCCGTGTGGAGAACATGGATTCTTGGCCTGTCTAATCTGGGGATAGTTCCTTGGCTGTCCAAAAGCGTGGGTCTCTGGCAACTTTGAGGTACTTCCTCTTTTAAGTTGACCAACTCTACTTCCAGAATGTCTTACAAGGAAATCAATTAAGCTGGAGGGGAAGTAAATAAATATATCCTTTGTCCTCTAGACTGGCACTGTCCCTTAGGATGGCTACCAGTCACATGTAACTATTACCCACTGAAAATGTGGTTAGTCCAGAATGTGTATGCTATAAAAGAATGTAAAATATCTCGTTGATTTTCACACTGATCACATGTTGAAATGATAATATTTGGGTATATTGGGATAAGTAAAATATATTAAAGTTAATTTCTACTTTTTTTAAAAATGTGCCTTAATGTGGCTACCAGAAAATTCTTAATTATGGGCCAGTAGGTGGTGAGGTGGTTAAGGCAGCTGAATCCCACATGGCTGACTACAGGGTTCAATCCAGATCTGGCAGCTTGGAAAACACACAGGGCATGTATGCATATATGCCCAAAATCCTGAAGGGAAAAAGAACTGCAGCACGACCATCTTCCATGGTGGAGGATTTCTCACATTTTCTCCATCTCTCTTTATTCCTCTCTGGTGAGTGCATGTACCCTCAAAATAATAAATAAATAAGCAAATGAAAATTTAAAATTACATACACATTGTCTCTGACTTCTACTGAACAATACTGCTCGAAACAGTTGCTATGTGATATAATAACTTAAGACTTGTTTAAAAAATTAAATTCTGAATATATTTTTTATTTGTGCCAGGTAAATTGATTTTTTTCTTCAGTATATTTATTCTATTTATATCCTTGACTCTCCTGAAAAGAAGAGAAAGTTAAAAAAAAAAAAATACTATCACAGACTTTCCTGCAATTTTCTGTTTGTTTTGTTTAAAGTCTCAGGAAAATGAAAGTAAAGTCTTTAGTTTGAGGTAAGGCCATACATGCTGAGATAAAGTTTCAAAAGTAAGAACCTATTTTTTCTCCCCAAACTCCTTCCTTTCCCAGCCATACCCTTTGTGTATTTAACTACAAGTTATTCCAAGAGAAAGAAATTCCTTCCACCAGAACAGTCTTGCAAAATTATTTTCAGGTCATTAGACAGCAGATATTTGCTTACTGCCTCTCATAACTGGCAACCTCACCCACTTAATCAGTCCCCTTGTAAGCAATATTTGGGATATGTGAGGTAAATGGGATTATGTGAGAAATATGTGGTCCTAAATATGGTCAGACCACCAAACTCACCACAGCATTTAGACAAACTACTGAAAATTCAGTAACAGCAGGCAAAGTTACAATTCTAATTTCTAAATTAGATTTAAATGCTTCCAGCAGCGGCCTTTGATAAACATGCTCAGATCTAGCCCACAACCACCAAACCTGCCCGTCAGAGGAAGACCAACAGAGAATATTCAACTTCCCTGAATTTGCTGCCTCCATGTTGTCCTGTTTATTTTGGTCCCAGGAATGCACCAAGATATCACTGAAAGATTAACTATCTCTGTAAAGAGATCGCTGCTTAGGGATTAGGGAAATATTTCTGAAAAATTTCCCTAAAATTTAGCCTTCAAATTAGGTCAAAAGCGGGTACAGTACGACAAGGCCTCCAGGTGAATGGTCCTCTGATTCAGAGACATAGTGAGCCGAAGAAGTGTCCCATGTCTCCTGAACCTTTTCCAGGACAGCATACCGATCAGTCAACGGTGGATGATATTAGCAAAGCAAACTGCAGGTACCATCTTTGAGATGACTGATGAAACAGCTATGGGAAAGAAACTCAAACAAACATGGATTTCAATTACAAGTTGGAACAAATATGGGCTCCTGCTGATTAGCTATGCAGAGAAAAATTTAGAATGATACCAAGACCCTCATCATTCTCCCCACAGACAGAAATGATGGCTCTGGGGAAGAGAGGCTACAGGCCTAGCACATGAAGTGTGGATCTGATCCATGGTATTTGGAGGGCACTGGAGAAGGACAGGGTGCTCACTGAAGATATTTACTGGTGTGATTTTCCATCTGACCTTATTATTCTGGCATGGCTGCCAGCACCTTATAATCCCAGCATTGTATTCACAAGCAATTGCTCTGCTCATTAGCAGAGGCCGAATCCAACTTTGCTCTTGTAGGGGCTTGTGAATCAGCGTGGACCAACAGACAGTGTTTCCAGGAGCTAGCTGAAAAGAAACAAGGACACTACTCATTGAGGGGAAGGCATCTGTATCAGTCAGAAATTGCATTTGACTGCTGGTAGCAGGGTCTGGAAAGAACAGTGATTAAATAAATTTGCTTCCTCCTTATGTAAAAGAAGTCTAGAGTGAGGCTGTCAGAATTACATGGCAGTGCCATGGCATCAGGCTCCTTCTATTTTTACGCTCCGTCACCATTAGCACACGCTTCCCATCTTCAAGGTTCCATCGTGGTTGGAGATGGCTATTGGCAGGGGGCACGACTAGTCATGTCCATGTTCAGTCATAGAGCATTAAGAATGGGGAGAACAAAAGGAAGTACATGTCAGCTATTGTTCCCCCTCTCTTTTCTAAAATATTTTTTTCCAGTTTGCCAGAGGATGTGTGTGCTTACCAGAAAGAGACAGAAGAGGAAGGAAGCACTTCCTCGTGGGGCATGATCACGCCACAATCCCATCTCCATTTTTCCCTCCTCTTTGGATTTTGAACACACAGGCACAAAAGACTGTTGTGTTTCTCAAGTCACTGGGTCCAGGACTATAACAGCCTGGCCATCCATGTAAGATCCATCTCCCTTAATCACCAAGCTATAGGCTGACCCTGTTATTCCCTTCTCAAGGAGCTTTTCCAGGAGTCTTAGTCAACAGCTCCTTAAACCAATTTGCCAACTTCTCACTAGAAGAGAGGCTGAGCACATTGCCACTCAAAAAGAATAAAGGCAGAATAAAATGAAAATCAAGTAATTTAGAAGCAAATGAAGACATCTCTAAAAGAGAATTACATCTAGCCTGGAATGTTTATTTCAATTTTGTTGACAAAATTAACAATTAACATCATAACCATTGGACCACTGTCCACTCTCATGATTCCTGCCTTCTGTTGGATCTAGGAATTCTTTGTTTCTTAACATTATTTGTACCTTGTCTTAATTTTCCATGAAATTCCTCAATATGAAGGACATTGTTCCTGGGTCAGACCACTGTCAACAGCTACAACAGTCAACATCCAATTATGAGCTTGATAGAAACATTAAGTCCTATCGTGGGGTTAAGATTCAGGTCTTCATTGTGTTGAACATGATGTGATTAAAAAAGAAACAAAACTGTTCAACAAGTTGCAGTGTACAAGTACAAAAAGAGAAATAAGCAAATGCAACATCTGAAAACATAAATTGGTCACAATTACCTGGATATACTGCTTGTTTGATTGAAGGGTGCTGGAGAGTAAAAAAGTGCCACATGCAAAGAGATGTTCAATAAGAATTCCTGAATGGGGACCAGCAGTTGGCATAATGGCTGTCGCTCGACTCCCATGTAGTCAACCGCAGTTTGAGTCCTGAGCCCAGTGGCTTAAACTCACACCGGGCGCGTGTGCATGCATGCCCAAGATCCTGAGAGGAGAATGGAGGAAAAGGGATTGCAGCCAACCACCCGGGGGTTGATTTCTTGCTTTCTGTCTCTCTTTTTTGTCTCTGTCTTTCTGGTGAATGCACACGTCCTATAGCAAAAACCTCTCCAAAAAAAAAAAAAAAAAAAAAAGAATTCCTGAATGATAATAGTGACTATAATGATGATAGTAAGTGAAATCATAAATTACTGTTACTCTTTACTTCTGGGTATAGTCCTAAAGAATGTGATCCCTTCAAATTTCTATTAATTCTTTCCATTTCTACTACACTTCACAGTTTATTGGGAAATATATTATCTCATTTATGCCTCAAAACTCAGAAGGAGGGACAGGTATTATTATCATTGTTTTTAAATTGATGGTTTAGAAGCTCAAAAATACCAACTGATCTATTTAAGTTGTCACAGTTGGGAAAGAGGCAGAAAGCCAGCACCCTGACCCCTAAGCTGAGACAGTCAATTACATATTTCTAGCAGAACATTTATCTCAGTGAACCTTGATGTTGTTTTTTTAAGGTCTCAAGATTTTTTTTTTTTTTTTTTTTTTTTGAGAGAGGTTTTTGCTAATATGGTGTGTGCACTATTAGGAGAGACAGAAAGCAAGAAATCACCCCCGAAGGGAGATGGCCACATAGCATCCCTTCTTCTCCATTCTCTTCATGGGATTTTGGGCATGTGTGCACACACATCCAACATCTTAAGCTGCCAGGTCCGGGACTCGAACCATAGTTGACTACATGGGAGTCCAACGGCGTAGCCACTATGCCATCTGCTGGTTCCAAGGTCTCAAGATTTTCAAAGGCAAGGGCTAGGTCCATCTCCGATAACCTAGTGGTTAAGGGAACTCGGTCCTACATTGCTGACCAGGATTTGAAACCTGGGCCCAGTGTCTTGAAAAATATACCAGGCACCTGAGCATGTGTGTCTGAAATCCCAACAAGATAGACAAATAAAGGAGAAGGGATTATAGTGTGACCACTGGAAAAGGTCTCTCTCTCTCTCTCTCTCTCTCTCCTCTCTTTCTGTCTCTCCAGCGAGAAACACATGTCCCCTGGCAATTAAAAATAAAAACATAAGGACCATGTCTTATTTGTGTCATTGAGTTTGTGTCTAGAACCTTGTACACACTAGGCTAGACACTCAATTAATGTTGATTAAAGATAATTGCATACTAATCATCATACACTGAGTTCAGCAGTGTTTACTATTAGCATCATGGGCCAAAAAAGTGAGGGTGATCTATTTCCTCTAAGGACAAAAGGATGCTAACTCTACATTTGGTTTTTGGATTTTGGGTGGAAGAAGGTAATAAAAATTGGATCTCATTGTCTTGTCTGTAACATAAAGATATGGAGCTGGAAAATCTTTGTGATATATTTTATTACTAGAACTCCATAATTCTAACTGCCCTCTGAAAGTTTCTGAGAAAAGAACCAGATAAATACTAGAGAGATGAGGTATTACAAGTCAAATCTCCTTTGGTTCTTTGAAAAGCTACGAGTGTCAGAATATCTGCTCTTCCTTCTCTCAATAAGTTGCATCCCAGCAAATCCCATTTTTTTTTCAATGTAAACACAATCATTAAAAATAAAGACAACCACACCCCAGTGAGAACCTCTATAAAGATATTCATCCTCTCTGGTTCCTAGTCTGTCTCTCCCTTTTGTCCCTAAGTTTCTCCATCCCTTGAAACTGAAAGACTTTTAAATGTAGGGTCTTCTGAATCCAGCCCTCTGCACAGCCTTGCCCAGATTTGTGCAAACTAATTCTTTAGATTAAACCCAATCCTTCTATTTCTTCACAAGTAGGGGAGAATCGAAATTCAATAATTCCCATGGCCCTTGTGTTAAAAATAGAGTCATGTCTTTAAACGATCTGACCTCAGATTCCTAATCTCAATTCTTGGTCCATCCCATTGAATCATCTACCATTTAAAATGTGAGAAAATCTTGATGTAAATCTTCCATGCCTCAATAGTCAACCCAACCCAGCAAAAACTTCACACGGCATTTCAGCCTCCGAGTCATTTTTTGGCTGATAGCCCATGGGAATTCCCTTTTGAGGAATAAAGAAAAAAGAAAGAGTGAGAGCAGTCAGCCTGATGAGTTCCACCCTCTTCATACCACCCTGAAATAAATCACCAATACTCGGGATTCACTTTTATTCTTCAGTGTTATATAGCTGTATGTTATAGTTGGGAATGAAGATGATGATAACGATGATATTGATGACAATGGTGATGATATGAACCAGAGCAATGAACATTTTTGAACATTGCCTACGTTGTCGTAAGTGCTAGAGGTTATTTTCTCATTTAATCTTAATAACCTCCAGTAGTGTTCTTGACCCCATTAGTCCCCTCATTTCACAGATTAGAAATTGAAATTTAAAGAGATTGACTGAATCGCCCATTGTTCTGGAGCTGAAAATCAGGATTCAAACCCAGATATGTATGATTCTAGACCTTCTGCATATTAGACTGTGCTGTTTCTTTGAAATGGGAAGTAGCAGTAAAATTGAGAGGCTTGTTTGAGCCAGGAGAGAGTATAGAAAAGGACCATCAGCCATGAGAGCTGCAGAAAGAGGGTCACATCAGAAGCTACTTCAAAAAAGGAGAAGATAAACAGGGGACTGCCATTTGATTAAACTATTGTTCTTACCCCAGATTAAACGCTGAAAAATCTGTTAAATTGGAGGCATCCCTCCCTGAATTTTTTATAACCAAATTTAGGAACATCATCATTTGGGGAATTTCCATAACTCAGGGATACTGAAATAGTAACAATAACAACTAAAAACATCGATTTCCTTTCTTTCTTTTACCACCTGTGGACCTCATGGGGTAAGGGGCAGATGGTAAATTTGGGGGGAAGTGAGTCTATTTTGAATGCTTATTTACAAGGCTACATTCATGCCATCCACCAAACACCATCTGCTGGGCTATTTCTTCCATGAAACTAGAGCATTTTGTTCCATAGCAAATAAAAGTGCGACCAGAATTCTATCAGCATGCTGTGTTTGGGAGAGCACCAACACTTTTCAAAACCAGCTTTAATCCTTCTCCAAGTCCAATGCAAAGAAGGCTCCCCTAAGAACAGTAACCCAGTCAACACATTCATTCATTCATTCGCAAACTCACTTTGAAAGAAAGCTGGCCCGCGTGGGCCAGCCAAATGTGGAAAGTTAATTTTACAATGTGAACTGTTTTCACCCTGGGCCAAGAGACAAGTATAGGCACCATATGACCTGGGTCTGATTTAGTAGTATCTCGGGACTCGGAAACATGAGGGTATTTCAGCAAGGAGCCCCCACCTTTCCTACACCCCCCTCCTCTCCATCCACTAAAGCTTCCAAAGAATGTCTTTCATGTTTGCTGCATTCACTTCACAACGTGCTCCTGGTGCCTGTCCTTGAATTCTCGGCTCATTGCCCCTGAATCAAGGGAAGTCAAGTTGAATCTTTCAAAATGGGAACCAGCAGTGAGTAAGAACATCCACCACAGGGCAGGAAAATCCACCCCACCTCCTTTTCCTAAAACTCCAAGTCTGTTTACTATTCCTAAGAGGGAGACTGTATTATAGTTAAGCAGGAAAGGGCCTTGGATTTGAAACCAGAAGACCTCAATTTTATTCCAGCTCTGTCACCAACAAGCTGTGTAGATTTGGATAAATCATTGAACCTCTCTAGCCCCCAAATTGCTTGTCTATAAACTGAAGAGGTAGCTCTACAGTAAATATCCCACAACAGGACTAGAGCCCATATTGCTCCCTGTTAAGAAGAAAATCTCCAAAACGCAAGTGTAGTCACTGCATAGTTGAGTGAAGAGGGGTGGCCCAGAAGCCAGGATACTTCAAATAAGTTATTCTTCTTTTCTTTTTTAAATTTTATTTATTTCTTCCATGCATGAAAAAGAGAGACAGAGAAGAGAAGACACCCCCAACACAGTCTTGATAACACAAACACCCCCAGCCTCAACCAGTCCTAGATCATGAGCACCCTGCATGTTTAGGGAGATCTCCGGATGTGAACACGCCCCGTCCCATGTGAATCAGCCTCAGGAACATTGCATGATCACTGTGCCATGCAACCCAGAAGTACACTTTTTGTGGCTATCATACATAACTAACAGAGACACCCTAGAAAGTCAGAGAGAGCTTTACATAAGCATGGGCATGCACTCTAGCTCCTAGTTTTGTGGCTATTTCAATACTTCAGGAAGTAAGCTCAGGAAAATGGTGTTGTACAGTGCAATGGTTAGGAACCCAGTCTTTAGAGTTATTCTGGACCATCATTCTTCATGATTTTGGCCTGTTACTTACTTCTTTCACACTTGGCCTCTACATCTGTAAATTAAATGATACCTATCTCTGGTGGTATACGCATGTCAGCTCACAAAAGCCAGTTATTAAATGTCTGGAATTTTTCCTGGTGGTTGAGATCACATAGTTTGTCATAGGCTATGGCAGGATTATTTACCTCAGAAATGAGCAAAAGTTATAAAATCTGGGCATCTTTCCCCACTAGCCCTTTGGAGGTGGTTGTTAAACATTTACCAGCATACCTCTGCCTACCTTTCAGCATTGTTGTAAGGACTGAGAAGAGGTATGCTAAGTTTTTAGCATGACAAGAAATGGGAGCTATTTTTACTGTTGCTAGTGACTCAGGATGCCCTGTGTCTCTTGTCTCTCACTACTCTCGCCACAGTTCTCTTAATCCAGATCATATGCTTTTAGCTGGAATCCCACAAAGTGAGTCTCTTCAGTAAAAGCTCTTCTCCCCAACTCCTCCTATTCATTTGTGGCCTCTCATTCAGAGACACGAATCGAATCTACTCTGGGCCCACTTTGGCACCAGATACCAAAGATACAAACATGATTGACAAACATGATTGAATAAAACCTACCCCTGGGAAAAAGAGGTTCACAGATCCTTTGGTGGATGAGATACAACTGAGACTGTGAAGGACACTTTTTACCAACAACATGGAAGGCAAACTTGCGATGGCAAGCCCTCCTGTCACCTGGCATCCCAAAGCCTTTGAAGCGAGAAGCCTTCAGGGTAACTCCAGTTACAAAGTGCAACCACCTTCTCTAAGATGACATAATTATTAGAACTGCAGGGCACTCGATTAGCTTCCCTGCTCTCCCTGCCCTAATGGCATCACTCTACGATTGCCAACATACTTCCCCACTGGCTACAAGGGTTTCGTGTATGCCGCCTGGAAACCAGAAATGTGTAACATCAAGACTGGCCCCTCGCCAAATTTCTACAGGGCATTAGTAACAAACTGGTGAAGCTCATTAAAAAAAAGAGAGAGAAACCTATAACCATTAAAAGTCCATTAAGCAGCCTGTCATTTTGTAGAGCTAAATAGCCCACAGTAATCAAAAGCATATGAACCCCAGCTGGGATACCCAGTGAATTGTTTCGATTTAGGGGAGAATTCATCAAGAAAGATTGTTCTTGGGATTGGGTTGATTTTTCTCCTTCAGTTCCTGGCCCCACGTTCCATTATAATTAAAGTGATTGATGCACCTCCCAGGCAGAGGTGAGCAGTGACCACCAGAGCCAAAACATCTGCTCCTTCTAAGCAAATGGCTAATACAGAACTTTAGTCAAAAGGCACGTAACTTGAGGTTACCCCTCCACTGTCAATTAGGTATGGCACAGTCAACTCTTTGCTGTCTGGCTGGGTTACATCTGGGTTATCTGTGAAATTTCTCTTTTACACTATAGAGGGACTTTTATCCATACTTAGGTCATAGCCAAGAAACCAAGAACTAAATATGAGGTCAAGAAGGGATGATTCCCTAAAATGGGAGCTAGAAGATCCATCCATTAGTTACTGAAATGTCTTCCTGTCTAAGAACGAACATGTGTGAATTTCAGAAACACGGAGGCAGTCTTTCAAATCTTCCACAGTCCCTCCTCCTCCCTTCACCATTTCTCCAGACCTGTGAAGTATACCCCTGCTTTTCATTGTTCATTAGCTCCTCCATAGGTAAGTGGACACATGACAAGGAAAGAGGTAACATTCAAACAGTTCATGGTGGTACATTAGCAGATCAGCTCTGACATGAATAGTAAGAAAAAAGAGAAAAGTAATGACTGAGCACAGATTCAGGAGGTAACTGTAGGACTTCCTTCTCCATGCTTATCTATTCTACCATGACACTAAATGAAATCAAAACATTGATATAAAATGAAGAAACTAGGATGTTCAGATGCAATATAATGTCTTCTGAGAAAATTGTGTGGTTCCTTCAAATGTTTTTATTATCATTGTTTTTGTTTTTGTTTTATTTCTCAAAAGTCAAGAGTTGTATTTAAAAAGAAAAAAAAAAAGTCACATTTGGTATAGTCAATACTCAACTACCTAAATCTACTCAAAATTCTTCTAGTAATTTTGGTGTACCACTTATTTATATTGATCCTTCCAGAGCTTTGAATTGTTAAATTTCTGCCTGTGTCCATGTCTCATCATTGACTGTATGTTTCTCAAGGGCAGGGACATCTTTCTTCCTGTATCCCTGATAGCATCTTCTTAGTAGGAACCTTGTAATTCGGAGTCTCTCACTAAATATTGATAGAGTGATCCTTCAGTGTTGCCAGGCTCAGCATTCCAATCTCTCAGAAACTGCCTGTACTAAATTCGCCAAGCAGTTAATGAGCTCCTGTGCTGTCTACACAAACTCATTTGCCTTGAGAATGAAAACAAATCGATGTCTCCTTTATGCAATGAATTTGCTTAGGGATACATTGCAGATGATGCATATAACTGGTCTTCAAAAAGTTCCTGGAACATTTGCATGATGAAAAAACTGCATGGATTTCAAAAGTTTTCACCACAATAAACTCATACTGCAATTCCATTCTCTCAGAACTTTGTGAAGTTCCCTCATGCATACACCAGGCACCTGTCAGAGGCCCTGTACCCTCTTCTGAGCTTTCTCATCCAAATTCTGCCCATTCTACCAGCCCTGACTTCTTTCGTTTTGTTTTGTTTTGTTTTGTTTTAAGGTTTTTTTTTTTTACCATAGAGCACGTGCACTCTCCAGATAGAGAGAGTGAGGAGGAAAGTGAGAAATCACCCCCCAGGGAGGATGGCCATATAGCAATCCCTTCTCCTCCATTCTTCTGAAATTTTGGGCATCCATGCACATATGCCCAGCAAGATTTTTAAGCCGTCAGGTCTGAGACTCAAACCTCCTCCGTTGGCCTTGTGTGAGTCCAACATCTTAACCACAGTGTCACCTGCTGGTCCCACCCTTTACTTCTACCAAGAATCCTTTAAAGAACACCCAGTCCAGTACAGGGATCTCTCCCTCTGAATCCTTAAAATTTTAGTTAAGTTTGAGTTTAGTTAAGTTAAAGCTATTTTTAACCTTCTTAGGTACATAAAAAGGCTTCTCTCCTACCAGGAAAACCCTTTGAAGGTGCTATTATAGCTCATGTTACATTTTATTTCTCACAGAACAAGAAGAAAGTCTGACACATTGAATGGCATGAAAATAGGAAGAGAGTCTAAGTGACATTGGATATGGGAGAGCAGGGTGGAGCCAAGTTCAATCGGGTAAGAATGAATGTCCGGAAGATTGACCCTAGAGAAGTGAGGCAAACTCTAGACCCCTCCCTGATCACTCCATCCCAGGGAGCACCTTAAGCTATGAAACCTGGGGAGATGTGGCCCGTCGTTGGACATGGGGGGTCTCTGACCCTTATGTTCTTTCTTCCTTGGATGCCCAATAGTGAAGGAAAAATAAACATATAAAAGGCCATAAATTCCCTTGCAAAAATAAAGGCCCCTTTTTAATGCCTAATAGTTAATGACTTAAGTTAAATTCCAGACTCTCACAAAAAAATTGGTAAGACCTCTTCCACCTCCTTTCTGCCTTGACCCCTACCCCTTCCCAAGTCAGAAAAGTTGCTATGCTTCCTCTTTATTGAATGAACGTCTTTAAGGGGGTACAAGGCCCCTATTAAGAGTATTAGAAAAAAACACTTTCAAATCATTTTTAAAATGGTCTAAGAATTAGGACCAAGATTCTCCTCTCCAGAATATTTTCTCCCACCACAGCTGTCTATATGGGAAGATTTTTGTCCATGCGACAATTGATTTTAAGTCTATCACGGTGCATGTATTCTGTGGCACTCATATGGACCTGTTCTAAAACAGACTAAGGGGCCAACCAGTGGTAAGGGATTTAAGATGGCTGGGTCCCACGTGGCTCAGATGGGAGGTAGGAAAGATAAATTCACATACTTCCTTCTCTCCAAACTTGCCAGCAAAGTCATTCCAGTAGCCTAAAGGCATCTTCATGAAAGGAGTTGCAGGTGAAGGCAGTAGGAGCCAAAAGAACATGAAGGCTGCCTAAGGGGCATCCAAAAACACTAAAGGAGATCCAAGGAAAACCAGCAGTGTCCATTTCAACATGCCTCTCATCCTCCTGCAGTTTTTGCCAATTTTAAACATTCTCACTTCCGAAAATTTCTCACCCCAGTTTTATGAAAGGTATGCATCTCCACCTTGCTAGTCCTCTGTTAACTTATTTTCTCCCTACCTCATCCCATTCCCCTCCTAGTTGCCTTCTTATCTCTTTTTTATTTTTTGTCATTTAGTGATTCACCTACCCTTACAGCTTCAATTATCATATGTAAAATCACACGATCACGATTTCTAACTTTGACAGAAACTTCTACCTGGATGTCTACCCAACACTCCAAAATCAATATGCACCCCAAATTGAATTGTGTATCTTCTTCTAAGACATATTCCTTCTTTCTGGCTCCCCAGCACACATTCCTGAGCTATAATCCAAGAAAAAAAAACTCATTCTAGTCTTTTCTTTGTCCTCATGCCCAACCAGACTGAAATTCCTTAATATTTTTTAGTTAGTTCCCATTTCCTTAGCCACTACGTTAGTTCAAGCTTTTGTTTTTGCAGAAACTTCTGAATTGATCTCCCTGCCTTCTTCTACTATAGGCCGTGCTACACTAACAAATTAGTCTTCCCAAAGTAATTCTGGGATTATGCCGTCCCCTCCTGACTTGTCCTTGGCTTCATTCTGCCTGTAGATAATGTGGTAGAGACTTCTAGTGATCACCTACACTGATTTCTTCTCCAGACTTCTTGAAGTTGCATCAGTCCATGTAATAACCTCCAGTCACTGATCTGTGATTGAAAAGGAGAGTATCACTTCTGAACCAAGGCATTTAGAAGCATGTGTGACTTCTCCACACTCTTTTTTTTGTCTCCAGCTGTAGTGATTCTGGCAGCCAGGTATTGAGATGGCAGAGCCACAAACCAGAAGTGCCTGCATCACTGGGTCATCATGTTAAGGATGATTTGCTGTCATCCTGGAGAGTAGCCTTACCCACATCAGACGTTTTTGTGTACTAGAAATGAAGCACAGTATGAAAATATTCTGTAAATAGTTTCTTTATTTGTTTTGTCTAATTTTTATAGCATTATAGCCTGACTGTGTACTGGCCAATACAGTTTTTCCCTATTATCTTCAATATTAAGTCCAGAATAGCATCCACATTTTTTAGAACGAGCCCACATTTCTTTTCAGGTTCTTCTCTCCTTTATTTCCATAAAAATATCTTCTTCTCTATTATATCTTGGCCACAGGCCCTTCACAATTATTCTTAATACTTGTTTGCTACCTGCACCTACCCATCTATCCTCACTCCTACTCCCATCTCCACACACAGCTCAACTCTCACATCCCACCTGTCCAGAATCTACCATCCCTTCAAAGTCTACAACAGGCACTGACAAACTATGGCCCATAGGCAATATCTGGCCAACCACCTGTTTTTGTAAATAAAGTTTTATTGAAACACAGCCAGGCTACAGCTACAATGCCATAGCCAGGATTATCTAGTCTGCAAGACCTGAAATCTTTACCATCTTGTCCTTCATAGAAAGTTCACTGACCTGTGTCTCAAATATTATTTCTCCCTTCCCTGCAGGCCATGGCATAGAAGTGATTCTGTCCTCCTCTGCATTCCTAGAGTGTCTAGCTATGCCTCTCCTGAATGTCAGACTGCCTCCCCGCTCCGTTGCAAGCACAAGGAATGGCAGGGATCATTTCCTATTTCCTTTTGAATCTCAGTGCCCAGCATCCTGCCTCATAATAGTGTGCCATAGATACTAGCTAAAGATACAGATTGAACTCTCTAGACCTCTAGTGTATGAGAAGACTTCAATAAGTTTGTGGAAAGGGCCAACCTCATGGCCGAGTGATTAAGGTAGCCAGATCTCACTCAGCCATGATTCAAATCCCAGCCCTCGTGGTTTGAAAAATCACACTGAGGACATGTGTATGTGTGTGCCCCAAATCCCAATAGGATGGAGAGTTGGAGGAGAAGGGATTTCGGCATAACCATGCTCCATAAGGGTGGTGCTTTCTCTCTCTTCCTCTCTCTCTCTCTCTCTCTCTCTCTCTCTCTCTCTGTGTGTGTGTGTGTGTGTGTGTGTGTGTGTGTGTGTCTTCCTCTTGCAAGCACACATGCCCTCTAGCAGTTACAAAATTAAAAGTTTGTGGAAAAATATAATTAAAATACAGGGGTTTTTTTTGGTACAGTAAATTTTGGTACAGTCCATTTTCCATGAACTTTTTGGAGAACCTTCATATTAATGAAGAGAGAATGAGCAAGGGAAAGAAATGAACTCCAATGATTACAATACTAGAATTAGAACACATGGACTTTTTAGTTTAAAATCAGCCAATCTTCTTATAAAAATTAAAGTTAATATTCATATGATTATTGCTGGCTATTAAGCAATATCAAGTCTTCATAAAATAATGTTCTCTTTTAACTTGAATAGTTTTGCTTCCCAGTATGAGTTGAACAATATGTAAATGGCCTTTAAAAGAAACGTATTAAAATGTCAGACCCCACTCACAATTTGAGACAGTGCTTTTTTAGTTCCAATCCTGTGGCAAATTGAAAATAACCATAAACAAGAAGGCGTAATGCACTTAAACCTCATAGCATCTGAGAGGAAAACTTCAAGGTGCTTTTAAAACGCCATTTTACAGATTGTTCCCATCATCCCCATAAGCTACATTACTAAGGTTTGAAGATTCTAACACGTAGAAAGTACACTGAATCGTATAAAAGTCCCATTTCCTGAATTGCTTCCATGTGTGAGAGGACCCAACCCTCTCTCACCTTTCCTCCCCAACACTCCAAAATCAATATTGGCAACTCCATTGCCAAGGAAGGTGCTTACATTTCTCAGCCTAGTCTTTGATTAGTCAAGACAAGTTCTCTAACCACCCTGGTCTAAAGAACACCCAGGAGGGAAAATTGTTTTAATAAGCTGCTTCCTTTATATCAGTCAAATATCACCAAAGATTTTGCTAAAGATAATGAGAGCCAAGGCAAATGTCACTCGTTCAAATAATTCCCTGTCATTGTCCACCCTTCACCTATAAAGGCTTCATAAAGAAATGAGCATTGTGAGATGTGCTGAGCCATCATCTCCCATCTACTCCGAACTAAAAGGCAAGACCCTGACCATCCCATGGCCTTGCAGTTAAGGGAACTGGATTCCACATGGCTGACTGCCCAGTTCAAATTCCAGATCCAGCAGCTTGAAAAACATGCTAGGCGTGTGTGTGTGTGCATGCACACACACCTAAAATCCCAAAAGGAGTGAGAGAGAGAAGAGAAGGACTACAACATGACCATCTCCCATGGGAAGTGCTTTCTCCTTTTCTCTCTCTCAGTCGCTCTCTCTCTCTTTCTCTCTCTCTCTTTCTCTGGAGAGTATATGCACTCGGGCAACTAAAAATAAAAAAGACAAGATGTAAGATTTTGTGACAGGTGTTGCCCAAAATGTGGACTGATACTGGTTCACATAGAATTTGTTACCAGGATGAGATAAGTACAGAAAATGAGAGAAAAGCATTTAGAAGCTTTACAGAGATATAACATTGCCACAAATAGTTTGGAAAGCACCACATTAGGGAAAGAGTATGTAATCCCATGCACCCTTCATTCACAACAGATGGTAAAGACGATCATCAGACAGAACTTGGACTTCTTGTTTACTGACTTCACTTCTGTCTATAGGAAGTTCATGCAATAAAATGGGACATTTACTGCTGAGTGAAGCAAGCCAGGCTATGAAGGAGAGACATTGTATGTCTCCACTTAATATATACCGACTGTCCATATTCCATAGTGGAAACTGAAAGACTAGAAAATATAGAAACATCGAAATGGTTATGGATACTGGATATAGTGTGGGAAGAAGGTAGGAGAAGGAGGGGAGTGTGAGAAAAGACATTAAGGAGAAAAATAGAGAGTCAAGAATTTATGGGACACAGAAATGGATTGTTTTCTATTGATTATGGGTATAGTATCCCCAACTGGACTGGCGTGAAGGGAATTTATGTTGGGAAAATTCACTTTACAAACTAAGTGATGTATAGTAATTGAATATATAAAAGAAATTAAAAGAAAATAAAATATATTGCTCTTTCCCACTATGTAAGATGGCAGGTGGAAAAGCTGTGAAGCAGGATACTAAGGAGAAGAAACCTGAAGCCAAGAAGGCTGATGACAGTGGCAAGGTTAAAAAGGGTGACCCCAAGGCTAAAAAGCCCAAGAAGGGGAAGCCCCATTGCAGCCAAAACCCAGTCCTGGTCTGGGCCATCGGCAGATACTCCCGGTCTACCATGTATTCCATCTGATCATCCTCACTGGACGCCACAGAGGCAAGAGAATGGTTTTCCTGAAGCAGCTGAGCAGTGGCTTGCTACTTGTGACTGGACCACTGGTTCTCAATCGAGATCCACTGCGTAGAACACACCAGAAGTTTGTCATTGCCACCTCCATGAAAATTGATATTAGCAAAGTTAACAATCCCAAAACACCTTACCAATGCTTACTTCAAGAAAAAGAAATTGCGGAAGCCCAAACACCAGGAAAGTGAGATCTTCGACACAGAGAAGGAGAAATACGAGATTTCAGAGCAGCGCAAGGTTGATCAGAAAGCTGTGGACTCGCAAATTTTACCAAAAATCAAAGCTGTTCCTCAGCTCCAGGGCTACCTGCGATCCGTGTTTGTCCTTACAAATGGAGTTTATCCTCACAAATTGGTGTTCTAAATTTTTTGCCAAGAACCTAATTAAATAACTGATCATGTAAGAATAAATAAATTAAATAAAATATATTAAGAAAAAGCAATGACACATTTAAGAACCAAAAACCCAAACATACTCTCCACCACATCACCCTAACCCCATTCTCCCAAGAGAGAAGAAAGTGCATCCTTTCTACTTGTTAATAATGTGGCAAAGGCAAGAGAAAGAAGCCAAGAGAGATTGTGAGAAGGTGTTCTCGGGAGGGCCCCGCCCCATTACAGACACATATTGGACTAATGGTGGGTTGATCACACTCTCTTCAAATAGAAACGCTGGCTCATTTCTAGCACAGAGATGATCATCTTTGTCATGTCTGCCCAGTGGACATAATTGCTGCCTCAAACTCTGTGATATTTTCAACCTATTTGTATTCCTTCTCCCTAGTAGATTTCATGTTTCAAGAGTGGATTTTTCTCCAGGACTCTTAACCTAATTTATTCCAGGATCCAACTATTCCAGGAAACGTTCATCCTTCAGAAGGAAAAAAAAAAAAAAAAGTGGATTGAAAAAAATATTCATTCATCTATGGAGTACATCAGAAATAATCCTGGAAAAGAAATGCCATTAGCAGAGAGGTGCCTAACTGATTAATAAGAGCTTCCTCTTCCAAGAACATTGAAAAACCCAACCAGGAATTTGCATAAGCCCCCAACCCAAATAAGAGAGAGAGGAGAACGGACTGTTTAAACCAGAAAGCAGAAGTTAGCACCTGTTAATGACTTGTTTGTTGGCTCTCAAGCTGTTAACACTCAAACAAACTGGTCGTTAAGTGTGGTCATTACTTATTTCAATACAAAATTTATTAGTGCAAACCATTTGAAGATTTAATACAAGGGCAACCCTCACCCTACACACCTGGTATGTCCCAGGAGGCTCGAGGCAGGCTTCTAGCTGTTACATCTGGGGAAAAAAATAAGTAATAACAATAATATTAATGGCCATTCTGTCGCATCAATTACCTATTTGCTTCAGCAATCAGAATGTGGGATGTGTTCTGATTCACAGCTTGATACCTAATAAGGACCACTTGAGTCTTCATTACTTTGTAGGACCATTATGGTTAAGTGTGACTGATCTGAGTTCTTTACAAGCCTGCCGCAGGACTCATTATTATTAGATAGACTTTTGATTAAGCTCAGAATATTTTTTTCATTTTTTTCAGTCTTTTGCAGACCAAAATAAAAAATGAGAAGAGAATGAGCTGAGAACACAAATTGAGGAAATAGGGCTAGTGGTAAGTGGTGAAGAAGAGTTGTGGACTGCATTATTTGTCTCAGGTTGTCTGCCGTATGATGACAAAAATGTGATCACCGGGAACTGCAAAGGCCAGAATTCTCAAAGAGAATATTTTGGTGGGCCAGCAGGTGGCAGAGTGGCTATGGTGCTGAACTCCCACATGGCTGACCACAGTTGAAGTCCCAAAAACCAAACTGGGTGCGCGCGCATGCATGCCGAAAATCCCATGAGGAGGATGCAGGAGAAGGGATTGTGGCATGGCCCTCCCTCCTGGGAAATGATTTCTCACTTTCTCTCTCAGTGTCTCTCTCTGACAAGTGCACACACCCCATAGCAAAAACCTCTTTAAAAAAAAAGGAATATTTTTCACTGCAACACCAAAATCTACTTCACTGGCAGATTAAAGAAAATAAAGTCTGCAGGGAGAGAAATTAAATCTCAAGAATCTCAGCTAGCCCAGTAATGATCATGTGTTTTATTGAGGATAAAGTCAGCCAGAGGAGCTCCCTGTGCATCTCAGAAGGTGATAGGGAGTAGATTAAATGTTAGCCTCCTTTCCTTGCCTCCGTCATTATAGGACTGGGATTATCAGATAAAGTAAATAAAAATATAGGACACCCAGTTAAATTTACATTTTAGATGAACAACAAATACTTTTTTAGTCTGAGTATGTTCTGTAGGGTATATGAGATATGTGTATGCTAAAAAATGTCATTATTTATCTGAATTTCAAATTTAACTGGACACCCTATATTTGATCCTAAATAGAATACTTGACTATTAGAGAAAATGAAACACTCTGGGTTTAGTAGCTCCCCAAACTGGTGGATCATGTGAATCACCTGAGAGAGAGCAAGATTTCCAGATTCCACCAACTGAAGATTGTGACCAGGTAATTTGTTGAAGGCTTGTTGAAGGCTTTGAAGATCATGAGCCATTGGGAGAGACGGACAGTATTCTACAATATGTCTATGTGACTCCTAAAATCAAGGAGAAGGGAACTAAGAGCTGACAAAGTCAGGTCTCACAAGGCTCAGCAAAGCCTTTGTTCACTCATCAGATAGTTGCTAAGCTCCCACCATGAACAAGAATATGTTTGAGGGACCAGCAGCTGGCATAATGGCTATGTCGCTGGACTCCCATGTAGTCGACCACAGTTTGAGTCCCGGACCCGGTGGCTTAAACTCATGCCGGGTACTTGTGCGTGCGTGCCCAAGATCCCTAGAGAGAATGGAGGAGAAGAGATTGCAGTATGACCATCCCCCCTGGGGGGGCAACTTCTCACTTTCTGTCTCTGTCTTTCTCTGTCTTTCTGGCAAGTGCACACACCCTATAGAAAAAAAAAAAAAAAAGGGGGGGACCAGCAGTTAGCATAATGGCTATGTCGCTGAACTCCCACGTAGTTGACCGCGGTTCACATCCCAGACCCGGTGGCTTAAAACTCACGCCAGGCGCATGTGCGTGCGTGCCCAAGATCCCGAGAGGAGAGTGGAGGAGAAGGGATTGTGGCATGACCATCCCCCCGGGGGGTGATTTCTTGCTTTCTGTCTCTCTGTCTCTCTCTGTCTGTCTGGCGAGCACACGCACCCTATAGTGAAAACCTCTCCAAAAAAAAAAAAAAACTCTCAAAAAAAAAATATGTTTGGCCCTTGCCTTTGGGGAGCCAAAATCAGTAGAGAGATAAGAATAGAATTCAGAGAAGGGCAGGGGTCAGACAAGGGTACAGTGACACAACACTGCAAGATTGACTGACAGAGAAGATTCTGGGTTCACGTCTGAAGATCTCCCTGAGTGTGCCAGGCATGCATGTGCACATGATTTAGGGCTGGTTGAGACTGGGGTTGCATCATGGCATCAGTGCTGTCTCTTAGTTTCTCTATTTCTCTCTGTCTCTCTCACTCATGGAAGAAATAAATAAATAAAATTCTTTAAAAACTAGTTAGAGGACAAACCTTTTCAGAGGGTCTTCTATGTGCCAGGCACTTCACTGGTGTGCTCCATCATGATCTTGTAATCCTCACCATCGCCATTATTATTATAAATTTTCTCTCTGACCAGAGTGTGAGCCCCTTGGGGGCATGGGCTAGACTCTTCTTTGTGTGGTCAATATTTGCATAGTACTGCTTTGCAGAGAGTACTAGGTGGGTATATGAGTGGGTGGATGGAGGGAGGGTTAAATAAGTGGAGAGCTAGATACTGGGCCATCAGAAAAGTCATGGCATCTTTTTCTATGCAAAACTGCATCATGACTTTTCCAACGACCCAATACACGAGTGGGTAGAGGAATAATGGGATGGATGAATTCAACAATGGACCTTCTGGTGATGATGACTGAAAAAAATTCATAAAGTAGATGAGATAAAACTCAAGCTAACCTCTCAAAGAAAAACCAGGTGGCAACTTCAAGGCTTAATAGCTGCATAACACTTTTATTCTTTTTTCCTTATTTCTATAAGGACTTACTTCAGGACATCAACCTTTTGGGAAAGTATATGCTAGACACGCAGAAGTTGCCTAGTGCTAATTCATTAAAAAATGTTAATGATTTACCTTTTTATCATTGGTTAAAATAATTTTAATGTGATTTGCCACATGCTTAAATCCATAATATTCTTTGAGATAAAATCATAGTAATGTAAGTGACCAGGAATATGTGAGTATACCTGATATTTTTACTCTGCCCTTGGATTGCCTGAGTCTTAGAGATCAGTGTGATTGACGGTGTGGCTTCATGTAAAATAGAATAATTGAGCTAGTAAAATTTGAAAAGTATATTTTCATTTGCTCCATTCGATGAAAACTCAAAGAAGAGAGGAGAGAGTGAACCTATGATAGGAATAGCAACGGAAGACCTGAGTAGAAGAAAAGCCAACTGTAAATCAAACGCCAGCAGGCAAAGGATGGGAACAAGAGCCTGGCAGAATTTAAATAATCAGGAATAAGAGAAAAAACTGAGTTCAGAAAAAGTGAAGCAGATTCCATTAATAATCATTTCAGAAGGCAGTAGAGGGTGTCTAACCCTTGCTAGGGAAAGAACAGAAGAGAGAAAACGTGAAGTGAATAGCTGCACATTCCTGTCTCAAATCCCAGCAGTTAACTACAGTTGTCTTGACTTTGGCCATGGAGAGGGATCCTGAAGTCACAGGCACAAGGCTGACCAGCCCTCAGAGAAGGGAGCTGTGCCCTGCAAACTGTGAAGATGACCTAGCCTCCCTGGGTCAGAGGCATCACCCATATGCTGGGGCCGGCTTATGCATAGAAATAGGTGGCAGCCTACATTAGGCAGTTTTGATGGCCCAGGCCCTATACCTTGAAAAAATGTGTTCCCTAACCTAATGCCTGACACCTGCAATTCTGGAATTAATGGATTTGTTTCACCTAGTTTCTTGTTCTCCATTAAAATTAATATCCCTAGCAAATACACATGAGATATTACCAGCCAGCCATTCTGAGGTAAGTACAGCAAAACATTTTTTGAAGGTACTTTGCTAATAGACAAGTAAAGAGATCCTGAGCTCCAGGATGTCTGGAAGAGGGTCCCATGGGTTATGGAAAGGGCTTACAGCAGTGAAACCTGCAAGACTCCTTTGTCATTCTGTCTGGCCACCATTTGATACTGAGGTTTTGCCTATAACAGAGGCCAGCAAAGGCCAATCTCAGCAGGTCTTGCTGTCTGCTTCCATAATTGTGCCAATTTGTCCTTACCAAAAAGTAAAAACAGTCCCCTAAAAATCTCTATTTTAAATACTTGATGGTTAAAATTCCCCTGATCTCATCTTCCAAAAATAACTACGTGTCAAGATTGATAATTATTAGAACTGGGTAATGAGTTATGAATACCTTAAAGATCATAATATTCTTTCTGCTTTTGCTATGTTTTTAATTTCTCAATAGAAAGTGAAATAATAATCATTTGTAAAAGAATGTATTTCCACTGAATTAATGCCACTAAATTAAAAAGAATGACTGAAGAATAAGCAATGCAACCCCTGAGAGCTTTTACCCACCCCCAGCCCTGCCCCAGCACAAACTGCATAGTTCGGTGGAAACGTCAAAGGCTTCTACTTAGGAAGGCAACAAGCCCACAGCTACTAGATTGCATTTTGCTTTTCAGTTTCAAGTCTTGGTAGCAGGTAGTCCTTGCCTGAATTTTTATCCCTCCTCAATGGGGCTTTTACCTTTTTTCCAAAATCTTTCATAGATTTTGCCTTTCCCATCTCTCAGATCTTCCATTTTAGTTTCATATTACTAACCCCATCCTGCACCTTCTCCACCCCAGCCTTTGCCATCAGCTACTCTCTTAAGCTATTAGAAAACTTCAGTCTAGGCAGTAGTGCTGCAATAATGCAACTGTACAAACGTAGGGAGGTCTTGAGTTTGCATCCCAGGACTTCTCTGGGCATGCTGACACAGCTGATCATGACACTGATCCGGGTTGGCTGTACCTGGGGGTGGATGGCAGTGTGATGACCCTGTTGGAGGTGTCTGTCTCTCTTTCTCTTTTTCTCATAGAAGAAATAAATAAGCTTTTTTTTAATGTGAAAAGTCTTTCTTTTGCTTCACAATTTCCTAATTTTCATCTGACTCATTCTCCTGCTGAACCATGCATCTTCTTTTTTCTCCCTCCTCAGAAGCTGATTTGTTCATCTCGTGTAATTAATTAATGCACTTGGCTGGCTCAATCTTTGTCACAAGATAGCTGGCATTCATTAACCCTATAAAGTCTGTCTTGTTAGAAGCAAGAGAAAAAAAATACAGCAGTCCTGCTATCTCCTGTTGAGAGAGCAAGAGAGAAAACTTTATGCTGATTTCTGAAAGACATGACTCATAATCAAACCATATCAAACCAGATTCCTCAGTTAGCGCTCACTACTCCTTGGGACATAGAGGACAAGCATAGTCATGAAATTGACTCTAAAATACAATAACAACAAACACTTTCTTGGGAAATTTGTCACTTCCATATTTAGTTGGAATCTCATACCAAAAATGACTGATTTGGGTAAAATGTGAAAGTCAAACTAATAATAATAATAAAGATCAAGAACAAAATCTCAATGTATGACCAGGAAGGATGACTAGGCCTCTGTGAGCTGGTGCTGGTCATAAAAACCTAGTCCAAAGAGGCAGAGTCAAATCCGATTCATTGAGAATTTCTTCATCATCAACGCTCTAGTGGGTTGGGGAACAAGAGTTACAAACTAAATGAAAAAAGTCAATTGTATACTCTAACAGAGCTCCAAAACATAACATCTCAAAAGCAGCTGGCCAGATAGATTTGCCAAAGATGCGCTATAAGGGAAGAACAAAATCCCAAATGTCTCTTAAACAGAGGAAATAAAATCAATCCTCTTCAATCTTTGCTATCTCTATGAATCCTTTTTTCCAACTTTTCACTTGGTATTATGTCTGTGAGATTAATCCATGTTGTTGCATGTATATTATTGGGTCATCAGGAAAATCACCATGTATTTTTCTATATTTTTCTATGCAAAAATGTGTTATGGCTTTCCTGATGGCCCAATAGTTCATTGCTAATTGCTATAGACTATTATAATTGTGTGACTATGCTGCAATGTATTATCTATTCTACTATTGATGTACATCATGAAATTACACGTACATTTACATACATGTAATTACAAGTATATAATGACATTATATAGTTATGAAAAAACTACCATGAGTATTCTTATATGTGTCGGATTGAGCCTGTCCATACCCCTTTCTGTGGACCACACACCTAATACAGAGTCTGCTGTCATATGAGTATGTGCCTATTCCTAGTCATAGGTAGACACCACTTTTAACAACCTAAAAAGACAGCAAACCCTCTGGACAATTATCCTGCACAATTCCTCCTTCCCCAGTTTGTAACACCTTCACTTTCCCGAAGGACTCCTCTGCCTCTAAGATCATTCCCTTGATCTCCTCCTTCACTCTCTGCACTGTGCCCTTCAGTGAGGTTTCACTTATTCTTACACATTTGACTGTCCTCATGTTTATTTAGCCACATCCTGTCTTCAAACCATCAGAGATATTCTTCCATCTTCTAGCTCAACATTTATACCTGGATGCTCTTCAAACAACTGAAACATTGAACTAAACAGCTCTTCCTCTCCTCCCACCTTCACCATTTCTTCCTCAGACCTTCCTGGTTTTATTCCCTTCTCCTACCTTAGGGACCAACCCCTTGGCAGTCCAACCTCAAAGGAGAATTTAAAACAAAGGCATTGTTATGACACACCTCAGAGGAAAATAGAGTTCTCCCAAAAAACAGCTCCAACTGTTAGTTTGTGTATCTTCCACATTAGAAACAACTCCCAAATTGAGAAATGGCCAAAAAAAAAAAAAAAAAAAAAAAAAAGGAAATTAGTTTTTAATTTCCCATCTCCCAAATCATAGAAATATATCATTTAGTGATCAAGACCTAATCTAACCCACTATCTTCATCCACTTTGCTCTTTCTTCCCATTTTTTTCTTTTCTTTCTTCTTCTTCTCCTTTTATTTTTTTTTTTTTTTAAGAAAAGGGTCTTACTATGTTGCCCAGGCTAGCCTAGAACTTGTGACCCTTCTGCCTTAACCTCCTGAATAATTGGGCCTTAGGTGTGCACAACTGTGCCCACACATTTTCTTTTTCAAGTAGAAACATTTAGAAAGGAAAAACAGTTTACAGAACATTTAAGGGCATAGCTTTGGATCAAATAGACCTATTCAAGTCCTTCTGCCACCTGGTAGCTGTGTGGTTTTGAATAACTCACTTCTTTCTCTGAACTTCAGTTTCCTCATCTGTAAAATAAGAATAACCATTACAACCTTGCTGGTTTGTTGTGAAAATTAAATGAAACCCAGAGACTTAGTACAGTACCCTATACGTCTATACTCATTACATGTGGTTGGTGCAGCGGCTGTTGCCAATTCTCTAAGTGGGAAAACTAGATAAATTGCAACTCATTCAGTGTCCCAGAGAGGTTGCCACTGGACAAGCAGCAATTTCAAAGTTCTAATTTCTTTTACTTTGCTCTCTGAATGGCTCAGAAGGGATGGATAGGCTGTGAAAAATGTTCTGAGGCTGGTCAATTTGAGGTATTTCATTTCACGAATCTTTCTGGAAACTGCCAGCTCATTTCATTGATCAATGGCCATCCCAGTGTTGGGGTTTAAGTTATTACCATCCTAAACTAAAGCTGAATGAGCTCCTTTGGAGCAAGAAACCCTGAGAAGCACTCAGGCTCTTTCAGAGACATGGCTGGGCTCCGCAATCAGGCTGCAGTCCATTGTACATGCAATTTGCATTTGTACACAGACTCCTTTCTCTCACGCTGGAATTTTCTCCACCAGCTTATGGATGAATTTTTGCAGCTGCCTCAAATCATACTTTTTGCAAAGTGAATGCATTTGCAAACCTCACGTCTCAACCTCAAAGTACTGTGGCTTTTAAAGTATAAGCAGATCTAAGCAGACACCGTCAATTAATCAATCAATTAAGCATACGTCAAGTACCTGTTATGTACACTATCAAGATGCTCGCCATAGGAAGGTATAACATAAAGAAGATTCTCTGGTCTTAAAGACCTCATGTAACTAACAAAACAGGTTGGTAGGTGCTAATAAGGTGACTCAAATAGTTAAATATCAAGAAATTAATGGAAAGGAAAAGTGTCTCTTATGTTCATGGATCCCAAAACCAATGGTATCTGATCTCTAGCTCGGTCCATCTCTCTGAAAGAGTCAAGGGCAAAATCCTGAAAAAAGTAGATACCTCATAAATGCCAACAACTATATGCTGAGACATATATTCTTTTTTAAAGCATATTGTGTTTTTATTTATTTCATGAAAGAGGAGTGGAGACACTGTCGACAGGGTCTCATGATGCCATTCCACCCCCAGCCTTTTCAGCCAGTCAGGGTCACAGAGATGCATGTATACTTGGTGTGTACAAGTTGATTGGGAACCAGAATTCAGATCTTGCATATGGCTTCCAGCATTGGAGTATTGAGCTACTGCTGTGCAACCGTGGCTAGGCTGAGACATATATTCTCAACATGACCTTGAGTTGCCATTATTTCTTTCAGAAAATCTCCTTGCAAGCTGAGGTTTAAATGCTGATTCCTCACAAACGAATGTGATTTAGCATTTAACACAGTAGAAATATCAGGTTTGGAGGGGTGTGGGGTCACTCAGCCTGGTGTTAGTATCCCAGCTTTGCCACCTACTAGTCATAAATCCTGAGCAAGTTACTTAACCCCCCTGAATCTCAGTGCCCTTGTCTGAAAAATATGAGCAAGTTCATCTCTTTGTTTCAGGGTTAGAAATAGTGTAAGGAAAGCATACAGTGGTCCAAGAAAGGGCTAAATAAATTGTATCTGTTATGATTACTCTGTTGAACAAAAATAGTCTAACTCACTGCCCTCCTCAGCTTCTTTCCATGGTGGGTGAGTTTCCCAGACTTTGAGCTCAAAAGAAAACCATATCAGAAAACAAAGCTTAGAGTCCTCCCTGCCTTTATCTCATATTGCTTTCTTAAGAGGAAAAAAATAAAACACATTGATAGGCATTGTGAAACTAGAAGAAAACAAACAAACTAAAATGCCTACCTGGAGCTCCATAAATTCTTAATCTCTTAAAAACCTCCCTGACAAAGTTTGGAACTACATCAGCCTTGGGTTAGACTCACCCACCTCTGACCTAGGGTTTTCCCTGTGACTCTTTGCAAGTGATTCTACATAGAATAGAGATTAACTTTAAGAAAGTCTATTTTTCCTATTGATCATTGTTCACCAAAACCAATGTCACCAGAATCAATAAAATCTATAGATTATATCATTAGGAGGATGAGAGAAATCAAATCTCTTCCATTCATTTACATCAAATCACCCTCACACCAAGATTGTACATCTCTACAGGTTTCTCAGTTCTAACAGATTGTGTAGCTATGAGAACGAAGTGATAGGAAAAGTAACCATAAGACCAGCCTGGGGCATGATGGTTAAGGTGATTGGATTCCACATGGCCTGTGCGTGGTTTGAGTCCCAGGCCCAATGGCTTGAAATACACACTGGGCACATGTGGATGTGTGTCCAAAATCCTGTAAGGAGGAAAACATGGAGGAAAAGGGATTGTGACTTGACTATCACCCGTGGAAGATGTTTCCTCACTTTCCCAGTCTCTGTGTGTCTCTTCAGTGAGAATACCTGCCCTCTGGCAACATTTAAACAAACAGAATAAGTAAGCCACAGGTCATACAGTCTACTAGGAAGGGTGGAAGTGTAAAGCTGTGCTCACACATAAAACAAGTGTTTCCTTCTAGTTTGTACATTTAACCAGCTCTCTGGGTTGCTGTTTCTAAGCCAGGAAAACACCAGGTCCAATAGAGACAGAATCCCACTTTCTGGACACAGTTCTGGGAGGCACAGGGAAAGCAAGGCCAGTGCAGCGTGGCCAAGGTTCTGATGAACCATAAAGGAGAGGAAACGGCACTTCCTTCTGATTCATGCAAAAACGATTTACTCTCCATCCTTCTAACCATTAACAGTCTGAAAATGTGGTGCAACTGGTCTCCAGGGCTGCTCCACTCCCACGGCACAGCCAGCAGCCCCGTGCCGAACTGACACGGAAATCAGATCAAAAGTGAACCTGAAGGTAGTGGCACTCTACCTTAACTGTTGACAGATGGAGAATGGAAGCCACATAAATGCTCTCTCTTGTGTCAGCACTATAAAAACGTCGGACTGACCCATGAAAGATGGAGATGCAAGCTCGGGCAGCCATTAGGAGCCATGCCTCACTCCGAGCAATAACTCATTCCCATGGTATTATGAAAATGGTTTTATTGCAGTGGATTACGTTTTCCCCCCTCTGCAAAAATTACTGCTTATCAGCGTCACAGAAATCAAGCTAAAAACTCCCCACCTTTTCTCTCTTCTAATACAGTCCCTCCCTCTGGCCAGGAACTTAATAAAATGGAACATTTCATTATTCCGGTTTGCATACCTCTTTTGAAGCTGAAACTGTCATCTCAAGTGAGCTCTCTGAAATGGCCGGTGTTAGGGTAATTTGATTGCCTCTTGTGTTTGCTCAGACACATCTGAATGCTCGAGGAGCCACTCATCATCCAGGCCTCTTGCTGGACCAGATTTGGGAGTTGCAGGGGGAAAGAAATCATTCAAAAGCAGCATTTTCTGATTCCTTCAAAGTACAGTTTGGATACGGCTTTTTCATGAGCTATTAACTGCCTGTCAGATCCCTTAAGAGGGGAAAACAAAACCAGGTGTCTTAAGAATTCATATATTCACAAACAGCTCAGTCTAGTAAGGCCTCTTTGTGTCCCAAGGCCCGTGCGTGATTCCCATCAGTAGACCTGGGCAAGAGAAATATTAGATTGAGATTACTGTCTCCCATGAAGTCTTCTAAAACCTCCCATTGCATTGAACAACTGAGCCTGGTGAGGACTACGATACTTAATTGAAGTCCTCAGTGGTAATACCCTTATGTGGAGTGTGAAACCTTCAGAAATATGCAGACTCTCCCCACCTAGCCTTATTGAATTAGAATCTGCATTTCCACTGGATCTCCAGGGCATATGTAAACATAACAGAGTTTGAAAAGTACAGGTTTATACCAGAGAAACAATTTTTATGGACTTTATAGTCACCAGTTAGCATTCTCTGGGCAAGTCATGTTGTTCACTGCCCCAGGCATGACACCCAGTAGGATGTGGCCCCTGCCTTCAGAGAGTTCAATACCTAGAAGGGCTACAAATGTTTAGTGTCTGCAGGACAGCAAGCAGCCTCCCACCCCTGAAGATTTGAAGTGGCAAGCACCAGCCCCCCAGGCCATCTCCCTACATTGTACAGCATGGTTCTCTATTGGAACCACCAAACCTTCTACCACGACTTCTTTGGAGGTCTCCCACAAACTTATCTTTGTAACTCCAGCAGTCTGATCAAGCCTAGCTCCAATTCTAGCTCTTCTGCGTTTGAAGGGGCCTTGGCCACTGTGCCTTGAAGCAGTCCAGCCCTCTACAAGCTTTTCTAGAACACTTTTACCACACAAATATCAATAATTAGCCAAAGGAGATCCTTTTAAAATAGCAGCAGGCCCATTAATGTTTTGCGGCAGAATCATTTACTATTTACCATCTATATGTTCCCACATCGCTCGGGTCAGTGGCAGTCAGGAAGGGTTATGTGGCTAGCCTAGGCCAAAACGTTGCTAGCAGAAGTGCTCTTTGTCATTTGGGGGATGAAGCATTTAGGAGCCAGGATGCAATGCCCTACCCATGGTTTAGCAAACAGAATGGAAGACACATGTTTTACATGGCACAGCAGCAAGGTGCAAGCAACTCAGACACCCTGGAAGGAGCCTCCTGGAGAACTGAAAGCCCCCTAGTCAAATTTGCACAAGGAATAAATAAGCCATTATATATGAAGCCTCTGAGACTTTGGGGGTGTTGTTACTATAATCTAACCTATTTTGATTTATACACCTTTGAGCCATCTTTTTCTTTTTCCTTTTACTTGTGAGTTTTGCATTAGACATCCATGTTTATTATTGGTGGCAAGAAGTGATTCAACAGAGCAAGGACTTTTTCTCATGTTTTCTCAGGTAAATGCATTCACTCCATTTTTCTTAAATGAGTAAAACGTAGAATGAAATGTTCCCTATTACATGATGCTTTGTATGTTGTTGATTTTCCATTTAATTACCTCCTCACCCCAGTCTCAAAGTTGGAAAGATTGTCCACTATTGGAATTGGTAAACAAATGTGGCCCCCAGTAGAGTCAATGATTATATCTGAAGTTGCAAATGAAAGCAATCATCTGAATAGGTCAGTAACCACTTTTAGGGAACAACAGCTCTCCAGCACAGGCTGCATTTCCTGGTGGAAAAAGTGCCTTGGTAATCCTCTTCTCATCAGCCGCTTAGATGGTGCACTATTGGCAGCAGGCTGTTCTTTTCCTTGACATGATTCACCCTAAGTTTTCTCTTTTTCTGATTAGATTTCGTCTAATCTTGATCAGAATAGCAAATTGAACAGCTATTTATTGTCTCAGGAATATGCATAAGTCCTTGTTGTGACTTTAAATAACATGTAAATAATATTTAAACCATCTGTTTCAGAATCATGCTGCCTGCCAAAATTCTTTTTCAGAGAAACGAGCTTTTCATTTTTCCCTTTTAACTAGCATTCAAAATGAGAGGGAAAAAAGTTCACGCCCATAAGAGATACGCTAATAAAATCGCTGGGTATTAGCAATCTGGTTTAAAGTGCCAAGAATCCAGGGTAATTCTGATTTAGGACTGAAATTCTGCCCTGCATTTAGCCTGTTGGGGATGGTTATGGGCAAAGCTCATATTGCTTAGTAGGTCAGAACGCCCACTGTTAGGAAGATCTTTCAGATAATGGACCATTCAAGCTATACTACCTGGCCCAGGGTGTGCAGTCTGAGGAGAGACAAGTTCTGCTTAACCCACTGATGCCTATTCAGGAGCCAGGCTTTGAAGAGATGTTTTTGTTGTTTGCCTA
Organism: Tupaia tana; assembly: GCA_026018925.1. Lineage (NCBI taxonomy): Eukaryota > Metazoa > Chordata > Mammalia > Scandentia > Tupaiidae > Tupaia > Tupaia tana. Next base: position 167,422,088 of record JAKSZU010000003.1, on the reverse strand, counting down.
TATGTTTGCCTGCTTTGAAATCCATAATCAACTGATTTTTTTTAAAATGATAAGGTCATAGAAGTGAAGGAAAAATAGACATTATTTTTTTATTGTAGGAAACATAAGTAAGGAAAAATTTTGTAAAAATAGAAGCAGAAGGAAAAGAAAGAGAAAAAAAAAAACTACAAATGGGAGAAAGGGAGAAGGTCAAGGAAAAAACAATTAAGAGACACCTAAGGATCACAGGGTAAATGCACTCCAAAACTTTGCTGCTTCATGGGCAGTGATGGTGTTTTACACTCTAAGCATCCCCATTGTGGAAACTTAACACAGGGCAAAGATGTAGCTGGCCCTTGACCAAGTCAAATTAATATAATAAGTTGAACTAATAATTTTCATTCCATACTTGGTTCACGATATCATTAAACCAGTCTGGTTGAAGTTAGGATATTTTGGATTGAATCATGAGTTTTATAGCCAACACTGAACAAAGCATTCCACAGAATTAGGGTGATAGATGAAACCCATCAGCAAATTACACAGAGCTAAGCACGTCCCTGGAGTCCTTTGCAGCTACAGAGATCTATGTGACGCAAAAAGAAAGAAGGAAGAGAAGACTCTTTCTATGGTCTTCCTGAGAGCTGGGTATGAGACTACCAGTGAAAATGTACAAAACTGAATGTAAGAAAAGACGAAGCCATTGCATAGTGGCAGGAGTCAGGACTCGCTTCCTAGCTGTTCCTTCAGTATAATCTAGAATGATGACTATGTCATGTTGCCCTATAAAATCTAGTTAAGATTGCCTTGGAGCGGGCCAACAGGTGATGTGGGTGATTAAGAGGGCTGGATCCCACATGGCCGAGTGCACGGTTCGAGTCCTAGATCAGATAACGTGAAAAACATGTTGGGCAGGGACCAGCAGTTGGCATAATGGCTGTGTCACTGGACTCCCATGTAGTCGACCGTGGTTCGAGTCCCGGATCCAGTGGCTTAAACTCCCACCGGGCGCATGTGCTTGTGTGCTCAAGATCCTGAGAGGAGAATGGAGAAGAAGGAACTGTGGCATGGCCATCCCCCTGGGGAGTGATTTCTTACTTTCTGTCTCTCCGTCTCTATCTTTCTGGTGAGTGCACGTGCCCTATAGCAAAAACCTCTCCAAAAAAAAAAAACATGTTCAGCATGTATGTGTGCCCAAAATCGCCAAGGGGAGAATGGAGGAGAAGAGATTGCAGTAAGGTCATATTCCCTGAAGGGTGATTTCTCTCATTCTCTCTGTGTCTCTGGCAAGCACACATGTCCTATATCAAAAACCTAACAAATTTTAAAGTTAAAGTTAAAAAAACAATGATTCCCTTGGATCCACATAACATATCCTATAGAAGTTCCTATGGATCCCCAGAGGCTAATGGTCTCATGGTAACCGCTGTTAAGTGCTCCTCCCTTTTGTCCATGTTAAGTCAAATATGAGACTCAGCTCCTTCCCCTGGATGGAAGCATAGGTACATGCTTTACTAAAGATTTCCTGAAGAGGGATGGCATCAAAATAGGTAAGCACAAACAACCTGGTAACAGACACAAGATGTATCACCAACTCCACATTGAAAAGTCCTTCAGATTCTCTTCCTTGGCTGCTCTGCTCCTTTTCCAGCTTCTCTTCCCTCTTGACCCCCAATCAACAAATTCACACATTTTCTTAAGTGAACACATTTTTTTCTGCCCTCTCCTTCCAGACCTCTCTTTTTGCCCTCCAATAATCCACTACATGACTTCATGAAACAGTCAATTCTTTCCTGAAAAGATGAATTTTGGTGCCAATTGTTCATCATATTCTTGTTGTAACCTATATCATATAAAGGACATTAAACAGGCCTCCTTGGCTGAAAATATCCCCCTCACTCATGGCCTTAGGTTCATTATGCATTGTCCTTTCTACCAACTTGTCTTTAGTTGTCAAATGTTCGTTATGTCGCCTCTACACAAGGAAGCTTATATCTATGTCCCTATCTATATTTATAACTGTATCTATATCTGTATTATAATTATAGCTATATTATTCATTTTCCTGTCAGCAAAGTCAGAGCTAGCAGGAAAAATTCAGGAAAGGCAGAAAAAAAGGAGAACAAGGAGGAAGTAGAGGGGGAGGAGGAAATACCACCACCTCCAAGGAGAGAAAGGTCGGTTTGCCTCTTTCGCAGTCTAGCAAGGGCCAGTCCTAAGTACAGTCCCCTCTGAATCCAGCAGGAATTCCCTTTGCCCAGTCCTTGGCAGCTAGCTCTGTCATCTCCCATCCCTGCAAACCAGGTGGAACTGGCAGCCACAGGGTCAAAAGACCCTGTGCAGCCCTTCTCTTAGCCCAGTTTACGCCCCTGCTAGCTCCCCCACCCCCAGTCTTCTTCTGCCTGTCTGGAGACTCAGGCAGTCAACCAACTGCTCCAGGAGAGGGAAACAATTAGGGAGAGGGGCGCCCCTCCCTCTTGGCCTCCGGCTGCCCAGCCAGCATGATTAGCATAATTACAATATGTTCATCCAGCACCAGAATGAAAACTTGTGTGAGGGGGGAAGTGTTAACACACAGCCAGCAGAACAACAGTCAGGCTTTGTAATTAGCTAAACAGTTCCTCTGTTAGAGCTTCCCTGAGATACTCCCAGGAACCCCCAGGCTCCAGGCTGCACTTTCAGAACCAAAAGCAGTAACCACAGCCACAACAGAACATTGAGTCATGGCCTGAAAGCAGGGAGCTGAGTGTTCCCACTTCTGAAGGTAGTGTCGACCACCGTGAAGTAAGAAATGACATCTCCAGACCTTTTCCAACTGACATCAGGAAACACCTCTTCACCCCTGACTTTCCTGGGCCCCTATTTCCTCATTGCCAGAAAATGGAAAATAATCCATACTCAATATATAGCACAAGACTATCGAAAGAGATAATGGCTAAGATCCCATAAGTACCAAGAATGCTTAATAAATACCAGGTGGCAAGATTGGTCTAGGAAGTATCCACGTGGATATGAATTATCTAAAGGCACATTGCCATTCTCTGGGTCTTAGAGTTCATGATTTTAGCAGTTCCCACCCTGCCTCCTCACCATAGTTATCACCATATACCCCATCACCATAGTTATCCCATTAACATGGAAACAAATAGACTTATTCAGGTTCTCTATAGCATGTTTTACAAAGACACAGCACACATAGAAATGACAATATTTGTAATGGGGTCCCCAGGGTAAATTATTGTTCATGGTTACCCAAGCTCCATCTTGTCACCCTCTAATAGGATCAATAACTCCACCTTCACCTTCACATCTATGAGACACAAGGTGTCCCTCCCTTGGGGAGCTCTCACTGCTCTCTACTTCATTAGTTTTTTTTCCGAATGGCTGTGTGGTTGGTTAGTGTTTTTCTTTTGTTGTTTGTTGGGATTTTTTTTTGTTTGTTCGTTTGCTTTTACATACATATCTTCTTGTGATCCTGAAGTCTATGGTGACCCAAAGCAATTGCTCTCAATATTGGCTATATATTAGAATCATTAGGAAAACTTTTAATAAGCACCCATGCCTGGGCATCACTCCCAATAAATTCTGATTTAATTGGTCTGGAATGGGACCTGGGCATTAGGTGAGTCTGACTTGCAGCCAAGGTTGAGAACATTTGCTCTAAAGCAGCACTTCTAAGCTGCAAAGTGCAACCAAGTCACTAAGTCACCTGCACTCTTGTTAAAATGCAGATTCTGATTCAGCGGATTGGAGAGGTGAGCCTGAGAGCCTACATTTCCAGTAATCTCCCAGAAGATGCTGATGCTGTGTCCACAGGGCACGCTTTGAGTAGCATGGGTCTAAAGAAGCAGCTCTCACATCTGATCATGCCTCCAAATCCCTGGGAAAGTCTTGCTAAGACAGACTATAGACCCCACCTCCAGAGCTTTGAATTCAGCAGGTCTAGCGTGGGACCAGGTAAGTTGCATTTCTAACATGTTTCCAGGTAATGCTGAATGTTCCTGGTCCAAAAACCACATTTTTTTAACCACTGGTCTAAAGTAACACTGTGGAAGATCTTAGTCTTTAGAAATAAATGGGCCTTACCTAGCAAAGTAGAGAAATTTAATTATGCAAGCACTAGAAATTCCCAAAAGGAAAGCCCAGAATGAAGCTTACCCCAAATAGAGAAATGCAAACTTCCTTCAGAGGTGATCCAACCTGAAAACTTCTAACAATAGCCTAGAAAGGCTTGGTTAGAGCTCTCCTCTAAAAGAAGGCTTTCTCTGTCTTTGTGTTCAAGGCCCAGAGTTCACAAGGAGTAAAGAAGCTTGTTTAAGGGAAGGCCCAGAGGCACTCTGCAGAAGCTAGCTTTTCAGTTCCGCTCTGACCTCTAGTAATTCTGTACTCTGGCTGTCAACAGAGGCAAGCATCTCATCCCTGAAAAGCTAGAGAAGCTCGGCCCACCTTCTGGGACATCCTCACACCTACCACTACCTTAAAGTAATTCACTGTGATTCAGAAACACACAGGTTCTGCATTCTTTTAGGTTCCCATGAGTTTCAACATGAAAGACCAGAATGGAGCCAAGGTAGATTGAGAGAAGAGAAGCTGGAAAAACAATGAACCCAAAGTGCCTTGGAAATGGCGTTCAGTGGCTCCCAGATTTGCCAACCCTCATTTAATGGGCTGCTGGTAATTGACCATAACAACTACACCCTAGCCAGTTTTCATCATTTGATCTGGACAGCTCCCAGGTAACAAGCTCCAACTGGGAGGGCTTGATCACTATCAAACCAGAGTGAGGGAGGCCTTCAGCAGAGCTGGTGCAGCACGTGTGTGATCCATGTGAGTGATTCCAGCTTCAGGATGTCCCAGAAGGAAAGCCTGTTAACACTGCAGACAGAAAGCCAGGATGGGCCAGAGCTTCATCACATAATATTCATTCGATAGGATGTCCTGCTCAGCCCTGGGGCAAGCACACCAGGATTAGTGCTGCTCTGTGTTCGTTGACAGCGTTGGCATGCCTCACAGCACCCACTGACAGCAGGAATTCAGTTGTGTGAATAACTACAGAGTAATTAACCAGGGTCAACACAGGGTCTGGTTTCAGAGGAGCCTGCCTGGGGACCCAATCACATTCCAGACTCCAAGGAGCTGGACCCAGTCGCATTAGTCCTCTTGATCAGGGCAGTCAAATGGAGTGCCATTCAGCTATTAGCTACCATTTGGCCACTGTATTTCCCTCCCATTGGACCCTTGAGTCTATAATCACACAGCAAATAGTCTCCAACAGTAAACAAGAAGAGGGATGTAGCCTGGTATATTGGGTAAATCTAGGACTACAGCCAGATGAACATATAATCCAATACTGGCTTCAGTACTGAACTAGTTTTTAATCCATGGGCAAATTGCTTAACCATGATGAATTGTAGTTTTCTCATCAATGAAATGGTAACAAAAGCACCTATTAGCAATGTTGTTGGAATTGAAGAAAAGAATTATATAAATTCCCTGAAAGACAATAGGTCATTTTATATTATTGTCATTATTATTGTGATTAGAACTTTCAGCTATTTTTGTGGATAGTGTTACTATTGATTCCAACCTCTCCTTCTCACTTCTGCTAAGCTCTATAATAGCCAAGGAGATTATTCTTTTGAACAAAATTTACAGACACAAACAGTAAACTTCTCATTTTAGTTTTATCACCAGCATTTATTAAGTTCCTCCTTGATTAAGCTGGTCTGGGAGCATACAGGAGTATCTGACAACCAAACTATTTCAACCAGGAGTTCAAATACAGAGATCTGTGCCTTTTTTAGCTGAGAACTAGGAACAGAAGGAACAAAAAGGTTCACGTAAGTAAGAACAAGATTTGTGTCCTCTAGTCTCTCTGAACCTCTCTGGTGCAAGAACAACTTTTTCACTGGATATGTTTGGCCAATTCTGCTAAGATTCACTAAAGTCAATCAACCAGCAAGTTTCTTGAGCCAGGAACTGTGAAGGGATATGAAAATCCATTTCTTAAGAATGGAGAGAACAAGACTCACAAATGTGACTTAACAAGTTAAAAACATGAAATCCATGGCCCTGTATGGATGTGGTCCAAGTCCAAGTGGGCAGGTTTGACTGGCAATGGTGACACCTAGGACATGATGAAATGGATTTGGAGATCATTTTTCAGGTAGTTGTACTCAGTGTGGAATGGGGTGGCAGGAAGGGAATTTTGAGAGAGACAGAGACAGAGAAGCCAAGAAGAGATACCCAAAAGAAGTTACTGCAAAGGGAAAACACTCCTGAAGCTAAATCTCAGGTTAATACTGTCGATAACTGGATTCCTCTTGGTGGTGATGGAATGAAAAAAGGTAAGATGGATGTGAGAAGCACAGTCCACAAAAAATGGATTGGAACCAGAATCTAGGAGGATTTATTCTAGGACTATAAGAATACTCTCAATAGGCCCTTTAATCCATAATACAACCAGTGAAGTCCAGCTGAGCATTGCTCATGTGTTTCACATATTATATGGGCATCTCTGGCTTAGGAAGGCCATCTAATCAGCATTGCCAGATTTGCCAAACAAAGGTATGAATACATTTTTATTCATTGTTCATCTGAAATCTGAATTTAACTAGGTATCCTGTGTTTTATCTGGCAACCTGAAAAATCCTCCTCTAAAATTTGAAAAAGAGCCTTTCCTCCAAACTTCGGTAAATTTAATTTTTATTTTCCAGTATTAAAGCTAAATACTAAAAAGTGACCATCAGCTTCCGTATTAATGTTCCTCCTTTTTTAGAGAGAGACCACAGAGGCCCTATAACTGGAGAAGTCAGATTTCTTGGCAATTCATTGACTTGCCCTTGGGGTCTAGTTGCTGAAAAGAATATTTTCATAAGTTAAATCATATTTATAAGCCTATATCCTATTCTAACATTGCAGCTAATGAAAGTGAACATGATGCTAAAACAAGAGGCTGGACAAACAGAAAGCAACAGGGAGACGGCAACACCATCAGCCAATCAAGCAGCTCTTCTTCCTGTCCACTGCTGGTGCCAAAAGAACCTTTATGGCTGGCAGCAAGGCTGCGAGGCCTGGGCAGGGAAAGGGAGGCTAGACCTCAGCCAAGTCATAGATTTATGGCCATTTGGGGAACTCTGGTGCCATTTAAACAAATTTTCACTTGAAATGAGTTTTGGAAAAAAAACAATGTCTTGCCATTCCTCTCCTGCTCTTGCTTCCCAGGAAAAGCAAATTCGTATACTAGTTTCCCCACTCTATAGTATCAGAGAAAGCTAACTCCCTTTCATTTGTCCTACATGCCAATTTGGGGTTCAGACATACCCACTGTAAATGAAACCATTGATATCCACCTCCCATGTGAGTCCCACAAGTTCTGAGACTGGTAGCTGTGCTGCTTATCCAGTTGCACACACACAGAGACATACACACCACACACACATCCAAGCTTCTGGATTTATCTATTGTAGATGCAAGAATATCTGAGTGGAGGAATGAATAGCCCCTAGAAGACAAGGAGGATTAGCATGTTCTTCTTTCTTACATGATCCCTACCCACTCATACTTTCATTGCATCACTTAATCATCTCTTAGTGCAGCCTTTATGCTCTCCCACTTGACCTTGACATCATTTGACAGTGTTGACACCTTCCTCCTTGAGACACGTCTTCCCCTAGCTCCCACTGCAGTCTCCTAATTCTTTCCCTATGTCTCTCCTTCTTTTCTTCTGCATGCTCCTTATCATAGTTCTTCCAGGATACACAAAATTTAATAGCTTGCCTATATGCAAACCAGATGCAAAATTGAAGGAAAAAATCTTTGTTCAATACCAAAAACTAACATACAGTGATAGTGAACATAAAAAATGAGCAGGATCTACATGAAGGAAACTAAAAAACCTCTACTGAATAACAAAAGAAAAATTTTTAATAAACTTTAAAAACTTTCTCTAAAGACTTATTTAAAAAAAAAAAGTCACTTCTGATTTATCTAAAAACTTAATTTAATTCCAATTATGAAAAAATTCTAGCAGAGGAGCCAGCGAATAGTGCAGTGGTAAAATACAACTCTCTGCAAGGCAATCTCACATGGAAAAGTTCCCAATTCGTGTCCGGAAGACCTGCCTGAGTATATCGGCCACGTGCTTGCCTGTGTCTTTCCCTGTGGCTGAAGCTAGGGGTGGATCAGGACTCTGTTGGGGGTGCTCTCTTTTTATCTCTGTCTTTATCTCCCTCTGTGTCTCTCTCACTCATGGAATACATAAATAAATAAAGTTTTGAGAAAAATTTAACAGAATTGTTTTAATTTGATAAAATAATATTAAAGTTTATCTGAAAAAAGTTAACATTTGAGAAAATTCTCAACAAAAATTATTTAGTTCTACCAGATCATAAATAGGCCTAGGTAGTGTATGCTAGACACTGCTGCTTTGCAGGCTGAGGTCTGGGTTCAATTCCAGGCCTATCCTAAAAAGTTAGGTATGGTGGGACACACCTATAGTCCCAGTTATTCAGGAGGCTGAGGCAAGAAGATCATGACATAGAGACCCAGCATGAAAAAAATGATAAAAAATAAAATAAATAAATATATATATATATATGTGTGTGTGTGTGTGTGTGTGTGTGTGTATATATATACATATATACATATATATATATACATATATATATATATATATATATATATATATATATATTACAAAGTTAGTTATTAAGACAGTATAATATTAATGCTTGATTACATGGTTAAGGTGCTGGGCTCCCGCATGATCAACCACAGTTCGAGCCTCAGAACAGCAACTTAAAAATCATGCCATGCACATGTGTGCATGTGCCCAAAATTCCAAGAAGAGAATAGAGGAAAAGGGATTGCAGCATGGCTATCCCCCCTGGGGGGTGATTTCTCACTTACCCTCTCTCTGTCTCTGTCTCTGTCTCTCTCCAGTGAACACACATGCCCTATAGCAAAAACCTAAAAACAAACAAACAAAAAAGAAAACCGAATAGAGAGTCTAGAATTAAATACAAATATATGTGGTATTTCAAATTACAAAAAAGCAGTAGGAACAAAGGACGTGAACAGGCAGTTTGAACAGAAAGGTCACAAATGGCCGATACATACATGGAAAGAAGATTGACTTCTCTCATATTAAATAAATGCAGAATAAAACAATGAGATACCCATTTTTCAACTCCAAGAATACAATTTAAAACTTTGAAAATGCACAGCATTTATAAGGAAATGAGAAAAAGGCACATTCATGTTTTTTACAGTTGGATACATACATTTATTAAATTATTTTAGAAGACAATCTGATTTTGTCTATCAAAATTTTAATCTGTTTAACCCTAGACTCAGCAATTCTATGCCTCAGTATTTTTCCTATTAATAAACAGTACTTGGGGACCAGCAGGTGGCATGGTGGTTAGGGTGCTGAATACTCCCATATGGCCAACCGTGGTTCGAGTCCCGAACCTTGTGGCTTGCTTTCTCACTTTCCCTTTCTCTCTCTCTCTGTGTCTCTCCCTGGACATATTAAAATAAATAAATGAATAATTCTTAAAAAAAAAAACAGTACTTGTACGATTACATAAATATATTTATATATAGGTGCACAACACACACACACACACACACACACACACCCCTAACATTTGCTGGAACATGTTATAGTGCACTATAGACATAATCTAAGTGTTAATTATAGGTTAGGTAACATATGATGTTATACCATGGGATACCATATAACTAACAGTAAGATGAGATATAAATACTAATACACAGACATTGGAAGATTTCAAAAATATAACATGAAAAGCACAAATTACAGAACAATTTGAACAATTTGGTCTTACTTGTACATAACATTGAATGTGCATATGTATATGCATGTATATTTAGATGCTCCTAAACATATGATGAAGTTACTTCCCAATAAACCCATCATACGTTGGAAATATCATAAGTCAAAAATGTATTGATATATCTGATTTAATTTACTGGGCACCAGAGTTTATTTAGCTTAACCTACTTTAATTGTGCACAGAACACTCACAGTAGCCTATAGTTGGACAAACATATCTGACACAAAATCTACTTTATAATAAAGTGTTGAATGTCTCATGCAATGTATTGAATATGACACTGAGAGTAAAAAACAGAATGTTAGTACAGGTACTAAAAGTATGGTTTCCACTGAATGTTTATCACTTTCACAACGACGTAAAGCCCAAAAATCAAACAACTATAAATCAGGGGCAATCTATATGTAGAGAAAAAACTGTATTCACACACAAAGAAACCATCCCAGGAAGCTCTGGGATAAGGACACGGATTCTGGGAGGGGAACTTGTGCTTTATACTTTTCTACACATTTTTAATTTTTGCTTTTTACTACAAATATGTAGTATTCTTTCAATTAAAAGAAAAAAAGATCATTATAATTGAAAAGATATCCCCAAAGAGGTTCTAATTATGAATACCTCAAGTACAACTCAACCTCAAAAATATTGGCCTGATAACAAAAACGTAGAATTTTGCAATGTTTGAAATGAAAGAAACTTAGATGCTGTCTTCATTCAGGCTGCTCTATGAAAACACTTTAGACTGGGTAATCTATAAACATCAAAATATTATTTCTCACCATGCTGGAGGCTGGGATGCAAGATAAAGGCACCACAGATTTGGTGGCTGGTGAGGACCTAGTCACCATATATGGTGCCTTCTGTGTATCCTCCATGGTGGAAGGAGTAAATGAGCTTCCTCTGGCCTCTTTTATGAGGGCACTAATGCCCTTGTGACCTAATTACCTCCTAAAGAGCCCACCTCTTGACATTAATACATTGGAAATTAGCTTTCAGCATATTAATTTGGTGTGTGGGGAGGAGGGCAGAAATTCAAACCATAGCAAATGCCATCTATTGGGTCAGTAAAGTCATGACACATTTTTGCATGGAAAAATATGAGGACCAGCTGATGGCATAATGGTTACATCGCTAGATTCCCATGTAGTCAACCATGGTTCAAGTCCCGGACCCAGAAGCCTAAACTCATGCTGGGTGTGTGTGTGTGCATGCCTAAAATCCTTAGAGGAGAATGGAGGAGGAGAAGGGATTGCAGTACGGCCACTTCCCCCACCCGGTGCTTCCCTTTTTCTTTCTCTCTTGTCTCTCCAGCAAGCACATGTATCCTATAGCAAAAATCTCTCTAATAAATAAATAAATACATCATGACTTTTCCTACAACCTAATAGTTTAATCTTTTACTTCACATGTAAGAAAACTGAAATTGCTTGGCAAATTCAAGGCAGAGCTGGGAGGAGAATATTCACCCAAATTGTTTCTTCTTAATTTATGTCCTTAATGGAACCCTATTCCTAAAATCTCCCAGGATAGATTTGAGCTACTAGAGTGACAGGACCAGGTTTTTTATGGTGGCCACTAAATCCAGCCAGCCAGCATCTCTTCCTAACTTCCTCCACATCACAACAGTAGTTTTGACGTACTGCATTCTCTCTCCCACATTCCAGGCTGCTTAACACCTCATATCCTGTGCTCCTGACATTTTTTCCACCTCACGCTTTCTCTTCATTGACTGCACATTAGAATCACCTGGGGAGATTTAAAATTTCACTGGGACCAGGGAAATTTCCAGACCATCTCCATGCTCATATATCAGAATCTCTGGGTGGGGAAGGTAGATTCAGGAGTTTTTTAAACTACCGAGGTGACTCCAATGAGCAGGTAATGCTGGAACACCTTCCTCCAAGCCCTTTCTTGGCCTAGTAATGCCTATTGGTCCTTAAATACCTCTCTGGGAAATCTCCTCTGATCCAACCTTGACCCCACTCACCCTGTGCATCTCTCTATCAATGGCCTTTCCTCATGGAATTGAGAATAATTTTTATGTGTCTGTAAGCTCCTGGAGGGACGATAGTAATATCTTACTCTTCTTGGAACTGCTGGTGTCTGTCACACGATATGACTCATAGTAAATGTCTAATAAACATTTGTGGAACTCTCCCTCACAGCCCCCATGAAATTGATTTATCTTCATATGGTCTCTCATTTCAGCCTCCTCTTTTCTAAACCCACTGCCACTATGAAATTGAAGTCTTTGTCATCTCTACCTGAACTATCATCATAACCTTCTAACAAGGCTTCTTTTCTCATTTCTCTCTCCTCTCCACTCAGTTCTTCCCACCACCTTTCTAAATCCTGATATAGATTATGACACTTCTACTAGCACTTATACAGAATCAAGACCGATGCCGTCAAGAATCCTTCAAATCTGACCAGAATGTTTTTCTTCTAGTCAAATCATCCCAACCATGGAAATTAAGAAGAAGATTACTACATGCCTTTCCAAAGTCATCCTAGGGCATTGTAATAAAAGCTGCTTTGGCGTCATCTAATGTTCTAGATATTCAGCTTTTATTTACCATTGATTTGGGTCCAGATCCCATAAAGTTGGGTGTTAATTTGCACAAAATTGGCAAGCAACAAATGATTTTGTTTTTGGTTTTGTCCAGCAAAACTGAGGTGGCATGGAGATTATGGCAGTTGGATCTCACATGACCAACCACCAAGTTCAAGTCCTGGACCTAGCGACTTAAAAATCATGCCCAAAATCTTGAGAAGATAATGGGTAAAAAGAGATTGCAGCAGGGCCTTCTCCCCTGGGGGATGACTTCTCACTTTCCTCTCCCCCACTCTCTCTGTCTCACTCACTGTTTCTCTCCAGAAAACACAAGCACCCTATAGCAAACTTCAAAAAAAAAGAAGAAAAAAACAAATTCTCTCTGGTAGAAAAGTCAGCTCCACAGGTTATAGTTTTATTGCTCTGTAGAACGCTAACCAAATTCATATCTGATTTTATAGTCTTGCAGAATTCCTTCTGTTTTTTTTTTTTTTGATAATATAAAAAGGTTTTCTCAAACCCTTTTTGAACCAGTTTATGACTCTGCTCTTCTCCTAATTATGAGCTTTTTTTAAATCTTCAGCATGGACTTACTATATATTTATGTGAGAATTTATTTGCAAACAGTTTTAATTATATTCTGACATTTTATACCAGAAGCTCAGCCACACTGCATATTGCCAGTGTGGCTTCATACCTTGAAGCCTCAGCTCTTGCTTCCCATCTTGACCCAACATCTCAAAATCTCACTCATCCTCCAAGACTCTTCTCACAAGGCTCATCTCAGTGAAGGCTCTCCTGATCTCTTCATCTAACTAACTTCATTCTTCTGTGTTCTCACTACGGCTGACTTGCTCCTGTTGTGGCAGCTCCTGCTCTATGTTCTCCCAACTCAATTGCATGTTTTTCTCCTACTGCAGCATCCAGCTCAATGCCTGACCAATAAATGTTCACTGACTATTTGTTTAATTGGAAATAATCAGTCTTAAGCAACCCACTATTTCAACACTTGGCCTCAGCCAAACTCTAAGCAATCTAATAGATGATGGTTGGGGTGTTTCCAAACTTTTTTAAAAAACCACAAAAGAGGATTGAATTTGAACAGGCATTTATTGAGCACCTTCTAGGTGCCAAAAGCAAAGATGAATAAGACATGGAATTAGGTTATCCTCTCAGGAATAACTGAACTTGCTTTCCAAGTCTTCTGTGCTCTGTTTAAAAAGAAACATTAAATCCTAAATGAGTTACTGAGAGCTGCACAGGGTAAGTCGACCAAGTGTTTTCCTTGGCCTGTCGTGTCTTCCTGAGGTGGAGACATTGATGGCCACAAGGGTTCTCAGCCAGCTGTGCCCCCCCCCCCACCTCCCTGAGGTGGTTTGGCTCACTGTGGAAGGCAGCAGCTTCCCAGTGAGGGCCCCCTCAGAACCCTGGGGACAGGATATGGGCCAAGCCCAGCCTCTGCCTGGGAGATCCTTCTGTGGGATTTTTGAGTAGCCATGTGTTCCCAGAGTTCTCTTTACACCACAACCCCATAAGCCCAATTCCAAGTTTGCCTCAACTGTGCCGAAAGGTACAACTCTAGAGCAGACACACCATCCAACTGCATCAAAGAGATGAGTTGGAGACCACCCAATGTCCCACCAACATTGCAAAACAACTCTCCACTTGCTGCTTTGGGCTTCAAAGGGATATTATGTTTTAATGAGCTGCCGTATAATTAATCAGCCTTCATCCTTCCCAGCTGAAATTATAGACGGAAATAAGCAAACACCCAAAATTTGCTATTTCCCTTTCCGAATGCCAACAGTGAGGAAATGTTCCCATGTAAATCAAGACTGGGTGTGGATGGGTTCTGGGCTCCAACAAGTCTGCTCTCCAACCTCATAACTCAGACTCACTGCAGAGACCTTGGCTCCTTCAGGGGATGTCAGAAGTCGTGGGCTCTGCCTTCCTCTATCTATACTCACTATGCAAAGTGTGGCCCTTAGTGCAATCAGCCTAGACAGACTGAGGCCATTTTATCCATCCTAGTTCCAGGACACACAACCAACTGGAGCGACTGGAAGTGGCCTTCAGTTAGTGACTTTCAATCTCTGCTCTGCTTGACAGTATTGTCTTGGGCAAGTTATTCATCTCTCTGGGGTTTAATTTCCTCATCTTTAAAAACACTAAACTATTGAGCAACAGGTATAGTGGCATAACTAAGAGTGGAGTGCTTTGAAGTTAAACTACCTGGGTTGTAACCCAGCTCCATCCTCTACTGGTCATGCAACATAAGCAAGGTCTTAATATCTCTGGTTTCAGATTTCTTACCTGTAAAATGGGGATGATAATGGTATCTAACTTAAAAGATTATTGCGAGCATTAAATAAAATAGCATAAATAAAAGTACTCCAATCAGTGCACATAGCAAGCATCCTCCAACATAGTTGTTGTTAATATTGGGTCATCAGGAAAGTCATGATATATCTTTGCATGGAAAAATACGTCATGATTTTCCCGATGACCCAATATTATCATTATTACTGCTATTATTACTATTTTTACTATGTATCAAGCATTGTTTCCTAAAGATATTATCTTGTTTAGTCTTTATGATATCTTACCACCTTTGTAGATATTCGTTTTACAGATGAGGAAACTGAGACTCAGAGAGGTGAAGTAACTTGGTCACGGTAAAACTAAAACTAGTGATAGCAGATGTAGAACATGAAAATCTACACAATCACAGAATTACCAAAGGATTTGAGATGACTTAGACAAAATGCCTGGCACAACGAATTCTCAGTAAATATAATGATAAGTACTAGACATATAAAACAGACACTAAGAAATAAGGAAGAGCACATTTTTCAATTCCGTTTTTTATTCATCTGTACATCTCAGATCCAGCGGAGGAAAGATGCTCTTGCTCCCATGAAGAGGAAGGGCTCCACGTTTAATGAGCAGGAGGCAAAACATGGGCAGAGTTCTTTTCCATCTGAGATTAGGTGTGCCTTGTCCTCCCAGACTTCTGGTGTCCTCTTAATATCAAGTAAGTACAAATTCTTCTATACCAGATTATATGTGAAATCCAAAGCTCTCCTTGACAGGCACTGAGGAGAAAGCTGATGTCTTCCCTGCCAAATCTGGCTCCAAATTCTCGTACTGGGTTAGACTCTGATCCCCAGTCATCAACAAGACTCCATGTCTGCTTCCATACTCTATGTCCTTTCTCCATGTGTGAGCACAGGCCCCACACCCTCGCCTTGGTCCTCAAGAGCCATTCACATGCAGACATTGTATGTAACAGACTTTATTGAAGGTTCAGGAATTAGTACAACTCAACAAAGAAACAAGTTTAAACTACCGTTGGACACTGTGTCCTGCATATAGAATTTCTTACTATTGTCCTTGATATGCTTGGACCAGCTGTCATTTTTTTCCTGGGTTCCTCCAGTCTTTTAGCATCAAACAAGCCCTTTGCCCTTCTTTTCTAGGTTTTGCATTCATTTACCAGCCCATCTGCCAAAAATGCAGAATATCTGTTATGGTATTATGGAAATCAGGTGAGTTGTCTTTTTGTTTGAATCTCCTCCACCTACATCAACATTCCTTAAAGTGTGATGTAGCACAGGAGTTACGCCCTGTGCATAGAGAGCCGAATCCTACATGGCCAGTCATGAGTCCTGACTCTGGCAGCTTAAAATACACACAGAGCGGAGGGGCAGGAGGTGGCATAGTGGTTAAGGCACTGGACTCGCACATACATGGCTGACTGTTCAAGTCCCAGACCTGATGGCTTGAAACTTACTCCAGACATGTGTGTGTGTGTGTGTGTGTTTGTGCATACCCAAAAATCCCAGAACGAGAATGGAGGGGGAAAAAGTGCAGTATGGCCATCCCCCCTGGGGGTGGTTTCTCATTTTTTTCTCTTTCTGTCTCTTTCTGTGTGTCTGGTGAGCACATGCACCATGTAGCAAAAATCTGTCATAAATAAACACACACACAAGGGACCAGCAGTTAGCGTAATGGCTATGTCGCTGGACTCCCATGTAGTTGACCGCGGTTCGAGTCCGGGACCTGGTGGCTTAAACTCACGCCGGGTGTGTGTGCGTACGTGCCCAAGATCCCGAGAGGAAAATGGAGGAGAAGGGATTAGCCATGGTTGGCGTGGCCATCCCCCCGGGGGGTAATTTCTCGCTTTCTGTCTATCTGTCTCTCTCTGTCTTTCTGGTGAGCACAAGTGCCCTATAGCAAAAAAAAAAAAAAAAAAACTCCAAAAAAAGAAAAAATAAATAAACACATACACACACACACACACACACACACATACACGGGCTGTATGTGCAAGCATGCCCCAAACCCTGATGAGATGGAGGAGAAAAGATTGCAGTATGATCAGGTCCCATTAGGAGATGCTCTCTCTTTCTCTCTCCCTCTCGCCCTCTCTCTCACACTCAAGTACTCTCTCTAACAATTTAAAAAAAAAAAAAGTAGGTCTACAGAGTGGTGCCAGTTCATGAACTTTTGTTCCCAGTATATATGACAAGATACATCCACATGGTAAGATTGTTTTATTTTGTTTTGTTTTGTTTTGAAAGGTTTTGCCCACAGGGCTTATGTGCTCACCAGAGACAAAGACAGTAAGAGGAAAAGTGAGAAATCGCTCCTTGGGCAATGGTCACAGCACAATCCCTTCTCCTCCATTCTGGGACTTGGGATACACACACACACACACACACACACACACACACACACGCACACATGCCTGGAGTGATTTTCAAGCCTCCAGGTCCAGGACTCAAACCGTGGGAGGCCATGTCAGAGTCCAGTGCCTTAACCACCATGCCACCTGCTGACCCCCACATGTTAAAGTTTTTATAGCAACTTGACAAATTAATTTTATTATTAAGAATAATAAAATGAAAATAAGACTTGTGTTTTATATGCCTGTTTTACCTCATGGGTTTTTGTTTTGTTTTGTTTTGTTTTGTTTTGTTTTTTTAGAGGTTTTTGTTATAAGGTATGTACACTCACCAGAAAGACAGAGAGAGACAGAGAGACAAAAAGCAAGAAATTACCCCAGGGGGTATGGCCATGTTGCAATCCCTTCTCCTCCATTCTCCTCTCAGGATCTTGGGCACGCACGTACACACGCCCGGCGTGAGTTTAAGCCACCAGGTCCGGGACTCAAACCGTGGGCGACTACATGGGAGTCCAGCGACATAGCCATTACACCAATTGCTGGGCCCTACCTCATGTTTTTAATAACATAGTTTATTATATTTCACATAATTACCAGTCCAGGAAGGCAAAGCTGATTCTTCACCATGGGTCAACTGAAAGACCAGGAGGCCTGCCTGATGGAATTCAAATACCCTTTTACTCTCTGTTCCAAAAGAAAAGAGCAGGTTCCTATCCTAAGGAACTCTGCTATTGACCTAAGGCAACTGGATTATTAACTCAGAAAACATCTATTTCTTCTCTATCAGTCACAAAAGAAATCAACCCATGACCTGCCAGTCATTGTAACTTATGCGGCAGGGAAAGAATGTGATGATAGTAAAAATGTCCATTTGTGCCACCTTTCAGCATTTATAAATCACATTTACATGCACCATTTCATTGGATCTTCATGACATCTCAATCAAGCAGCATAAATGTACACCCTACTTTTTGAATAAGAAAGATGAGGCTTTGAGAAGCTATGTCTTGCCCAAGATGATTCACCTAAAAGAATTATAGGAGGACTCAAGACCAGTGCTCTGATCCCAGAATTCATACCCTACCAACATATCACACTGTGAAAACAAACAAACAAACAAACAAACAAAAACAATTCCTGGGCAAACTCAGTTCAGATGATGGTCCAAAGGGCTTCAATAGGTACATATCCAAATTCTGCTTTATCTTTATTTTGAGCTAAAACTTACCTCCAGACCTCTAGCTAGCTGGTTTTTAGTTTTTAGTCTTTTTCTCTATTGCTACACCTAGAAATACACCTGTTCCTCTCACCTTTGCACCTTGCCAGCTTGCTTTACAGCCTTATCTACCAAGCTACTACCTCCTTTACTCCAAAGAAAACAGGTCAGGTTTTGCCAAGGACCAAGTTCAAAAGCAGAAAGCAAAGCTCAAAGGGAGCCTTGAGCTTTCCCTATAGTGTCCCTGCCTTGAACCCAGCCATCTAATATGTGCTGTTTTCTAATAAAGCAAATACTCTGGACTGACATTAAATGCCTTCATGGGGCATGGCCACATGCTGACAAAGGAGATGGCCAAAGCAAGTGTGAGGCAAGAGTTGAAAAACAATTAGGACTTTAATCTGATTAAACTGTTGCCCAAAAGAAAACCAGAGGGATTTTTTAGAACTCTGTTTCTGTAATTCTGACTTCTTCCATTTTTATAGCATATAAATAATTAAAATTAGGCCCACAATACATTTGACTTCATTTGGCAGGCATATTGAAGAATATTACATTTAGTAATTTACATATACCAGAAATGTAATACATTAGATTATCCAGAAAGCTAAGAGCAGCAGGCCAACGTGGACAAATATCTTATGGAACGTCTGCAAGAGCCGATTGCAGGCATATAAAGAGAGCTTGGATTTTCCTAGGAACCATTTTCTTGCAAATGAAACGTTTAATTATGGAGCTGAGTCCATAAATAGACCGTTAACACTGGGAGGGGGGATGGATGCAGCTATATTGCTGGATTAGCTGGGGAATATCCTACAAGAAATTCATCAATGCCATAGATAATTAATTACAGCTCACCTTCTCCCCACATAGCCATGCCTTTATCAGCCAGTGTTGGGGAAACAGCAGATGGCCGACCAAACACAGAATGTAATTTTCTGTCAACTCATTACTTACAGAATCACAGAGTAGGTATGAGACCCCTGGAAGGTCACCTAGGCCATTCCCTTGTGTCCAGAACAATCTGCACCAGAACAGTCCCACTCGCATGAGTATCTATCACCCCCTTATTCAGAAAGCATCCCACAGAAAAAAGGATCATACTGTGTGCAGAAGCCTGGCATTCCAGGAACTTTGAGCCCTTCCACTGAGAGATGGTCCCTAAAGGCTAAATTCTTTGGGACCTTTTCCTCGGTGATATTTGGATCAGTGTCTCCATATGGTGCTAAACTCTGAGCTCTGCCGGACGCTGTGCTGTAGGCATTCTCAGGGTCTTTTATTTGCTCCTTGATAAAACCAGCTAGACAGCATGACCAGACTACTTAGTCTCAGGGTATTTTTATAAAATATTCAAAAGATCACTGAAAAGTCCCCACAACCATCATGACATCTTAAGGTTGTTTTAGTTAAGATAGAAGTATTTGAAAGCTCCCAACTTGTGTTTATCTATTTAAATCAGGGTTGATCTGCTCCAATAAAGTCAGGTATGCAGGGAAAATGAAGTTTCTTGATTCCTCAAAAGACTGCTCTTTGGAGAAGACACAGAAAATGTCCCCTCAGACTCTCAATCTTTCCAAATTGAAATGTCCTATCAAAAGTCATTCTTTTTGGGGACCAGCAGTTAGCGTAATGGCTATGTCGCTGGACTCCCACGTAGTCGACCGCGGTTCGCGTCCCGGACCCAGTGGCTTAAAACTCACGCCAGGCGCGTGAGCGTGCGTGCCCAAGATCCCGAGAGGAGAATGGAGGAGAAGGGATTGTGGCGTGACCATCCCCCCTGGGAGGTGATTTCTCACTTTCTGTCTCTATGTCTCTCTCTGCCTGTCTGGCGAGCACACCCGACCTATAGCGATGACCTCTCAAAAAAAAAAAAAAAAAAAAAAGCCATTCTTTTTCAAACAAGTCTGTATATTTAGATGAATTTTGGTCTCTCAGATTTTTACCTCTCTTCTGTTCCCTAAAATGCCCTCTTGATATGCAAAAGGATTAATTTATCCTCTGGCCCACAAGTGAGAAGATGGTTTGGATACTTCCTGGTTCTGGTGGCATATTAGCTGGAACAGACCAGCTTCCTAGAGTAGTGATTGTGGAGGTGATAATGACTGATGGTGTGCTTCCTTTTTTGGGTGGGATAGGGAGTGAAGGTGCACTGTCATATGAAGCCAATGTGCTGGCACTCAACTCTGGAGTATGTGATCCTTGCCGGTTGGTAAACTATGCATATCCCCAGTTATGCCCTAGTTGTAGCCTTGATTGTACACTTAATGGGCTCTTAAAAAAATGTGTGATGAATAAAATTGCACCCTCGATGTAATGCCATGGGGAGGAAGCCACATCAGTGACAAATCTTACCCCCTCTTGTGGTTTCTAGCAATACGAGAACAAACCTCTTAATCATAAGGTATTTTGTGAAATTTTTTCTCAGCCATTTATTTACCAGCTCACTCATCATTATGTGTGGAATATATAGCATTGTGGAGAGATTTATGGGACAGATTTTAATCTCAGCTGCAGGGCATGCATCAGTGCTTATCTCTAAATGGAGGTGTGTTTTATGTGGTCATTGTTTCCTGTGATCACAGGACTTGCCAGCCAAATAACTGCATACCTGAAACCCAGGAGAGAGAGCAACCTTGGGGGAGGAGGAGCTGCAACAGGGGGGAAAGTGCCTGACAGAAAGGAGTTTGTTAAGGACTCGTAATCCATGGCACATAAATCCAATTAATGTCAAACACAGTTGGTGGAAACAAGGAATTTGGGCCTGAGATGTGAAAATCTCATTGGTGTAGCCGATCTCCCAAACCATGGTGCTTCTTTAGGTGTGAGCTCACCTTTATCATCACATAACCAGACTCTTTCCTGGAAACCTGACCCTTCTACCCCCTTCCTCTGCATTCCAGGCTGAGAGAAGACTTTCATGCATGGAACTGAAAGCATCCACAAGACATGGTTTAAAGTTGCCACCAGAGTCTCAGTGACCTCCTTCTGCCCTCTGAGGCTCAGCCAAGCTGGCTTTCTCATCAGGGCCCTGGGGCAGAGCCCTGTGAGTTTCCACTGGCAGCAGCTCCTATTACAGGACTAAAAAAGGCCTTACTTAATGTCCCCCCAGGGCCTTTGACACTTGATCCTCAGTCACTGTCTTCCACTGACCTAATGGGCCAGAATATGTCTTTCAGATTGAAAAATATTTTGACCTTGAGAATTCGTATGTTTTCTTCCAGAGAAGACCCATTTTAATCAACCAAGGTGGTCCATGACTGTTCGTTCGTTCATTCATTTTTTTGGTCTCTATCGATGGCCTATTCTATTAGGTAGAGAGAATGAAACTAATTAAAGAACAGAACTCTCTTAAGGTTTGTGTATCTTTTTTTCCAAACTATCTTCAAAGGAGTTCGAAGATGATATAAGGAGGCAACTGCCCAAACACAGCTTTAAAAGAAACAAGGCCAGGGTCATTCCACTCCTCACCCATCCAAGTTTGGGGGTGAAGAGCATGACTAAGTGGAAAAGCAACCCAGCCATCACAGACCACTTCTCCTGCCGACCTGTGATCATAAATCAAGAAACACATCATAGGCTGATGGATGTGCGGTAAAGTGAAGTGGGAGATGTCAGAGCCAGGTGTCCAGCACTGGTCTGCCTACTTCTCTTTCTAATACTTCCTATACTGCGTGAATATACGTGTAGTGCGTTGAATAATGTTCCTCAAAACTCACATTCACCCAGAACCCCAGATTATGACCTTATTTGGAAATAGGGTTTTGCAGATATAATTAGTTAGGGATCTCACGATGAAATCATCTTGGATTGAGGTGGGCCCTAAATCCAGTAACTGGTTGCAATATAACAGGAGAGAGGATGTAGAGAAACACACAGAGAAGAAGGTGATATGAAGATAAAGATAGAGATTGAAACAATGTGTCTAGAAGCCAAGGGATGCCAAAGAATTCTAGCAATCACCGAAGTTAAGAGACAGATACGGGATGGTTTCTCCCTCAGAGACTCCAGAAGAAATCTTCCCAGTCAATACCTCGAGTTCAAACTTCTGGTCTCCAGAACTGTGAGGGAATATATCTATGTTCTTTAAAGCTACCCAGTTTGTGATAATATGTGAGCGACATTATGATGATACCTTGAAATCAGCCATAGAGGGAGTATTTACACTAGGGAAATTGGCAAACACTACACATAAGGACTCTTTTTCCCCAGAAAGCTAATTGTCAAATATTTATAAGCATACTATCTTTAGCTATGTTCAGCTACTTTCCCAAATCTCTTTGTAGCTCCACCTGTCCCATTCCTGCCAAAGAATGAGGGGTAAGGAGAGTAACACTCATGTTACTATAAGCAAAACTATAATCCTTTTACTAAAAAGGCAATCATTTAGCTTCATATTCCTTTTGAACTCTGATCATTACTCTGTGTATTACTGTATATGAGGTCAACACCCCCCATGGGCATTTGATTATTTATAACTTCAGAAAGTTTCTTTTGCACAGTTATTTGCCAGGCTTTCATCTACAGCAGGCAGCATTTGATAGAAATATGGAAAATGGCCTGAACCTTAAATGACAAACAGATGAGGAGTTCTGATGAAAATCACACATGTTTGAAGACCATGTGTTTTCACATGAAATATATATGGGGTTTTTAATTGATGTTGACTTTAGCTCATAGTAACATTTTTAGCTATCTTAATTAGTGAGTTACAAGAAACAGTAAAGAAAGGAATGTGATCAAGATGAACCCTAGAAAAAAAGTCTGACTCCGAGTGACCTCTCCTTACCCTCATGCCCTCTCCCACACCAGTCTCCATTATCGTGTTGGAAAGGCAGAATTCTCAGGACCAGCAGTGAGCGTAATGACTATGTCGCTGAACTCCCATGTAGTCCACCCCGGTTTGAGTCCCAGACCCGGTGGCTTATACTCACATTGGGGGCGTGTGTGTGCGTGCCCAAGATCCCAAGAGGAGAATGGAGAAGGGATTGCAGTGTGGGATTGCAGTGTGGCCATCCCCACCGGGGGTGATTTCTTACTTTCTGTCTCTCTGTCTCTCTCTGTTTCTCTGGCAAACACATGTTCCCTGTAGCAAAAAGCTCTCAAAAAAAAAAAAAGGCAGGCAGAATTCTCTTATTTACCCTGTCCTTCTGACCACAATGCAATATGAGTAGCCCTGCCTTCAGATCCTAAAGAGACATTGTGGCATCTGTAGTTTAGGTAGTTATTGGTGCTATTCTCCAATTTCTCTGGCTTTGGGACACGTGGTAGGATTGTATCTCTAAGTCAATGGATGGGCTGGTGAGACTAGATGGGCCCATGTAACGAGTTCTGGTTTATGAGTCAGGAGACTGTGACACTTGCCATTTTCTTTCTTCTTCTTTTTTTTTTTTTTTTTTTGGAGAGGTTTTCGCTATAGGGAACGTGTGCTCACCAGAAGGACAGAGAGAGAGAGACAGAGTCAGAAAGCGAGAAATCATCCCCCACCCCAGGGGGGATGGCCACTCTGCAATCCCTTCTCCTCCATTTTCCTCTCAGTATCTTGGGCACACACACACATGCGCCCAGCATGAGTTCAAGCCACTAGGTCCAGGACGCAAACCGCAGTCAACTTCATGGGAGTCCAGCGACATAGCCCTTACGCTAACTGCTGGTCCCACACTTGCCATTTTCTGAGCTAGAGTATTTAATTTCTAGTTCTTCCCCTCCAAGTTTTTTTCTCTTTGACAGAGTAACCCAAGTCATTAGAGCTGGTAGCTACCCCATCAGACTGGGTTCTAGAAGATCTACCTAGTGTCCCTACCCCAATACTGGATGTGGGCATATAAGCATAAAAGATGTAGCTCCATGTTGTTGAGGGTACTAAAACTTGACAAAGGCCATTATTTCCACAGGAACACTTAGCCTAGCCTATCCATGCCCCCTCCTTGTAGGAGTGACATATCTTAAACAGTGCCAGGTTCAGCTTCAATCAGAACTAAGGAAATGAGTGTCAAAAACCATGGCCCAGACCACTTTAAAAATCATAGATGGTAAGACCTAAAGTGGACCTCACAAATTATGTTGGCAGGTCCCTGTATTCACCACTAGGGAATCTGAGGCTAAGAAGTGGAATATTTCTTGCGTAATATCATGTACCTACCTAGTGGAGCTTTTCATTATCCTACCTTTCCACTGAGAAACTTGATCTGATCACAGTTCCTCTGGGTTTCAGTTTCCTCATAGTACAATTCCATCTAGAGGTTCACATCTGAGAAAATAGGATCTAGAATCAGATTCACTGGGCTTGATTCAGCTCTGCCGCTAAATCATTGCATGCCTAACCCAGACCTGGGAGCTGCATATTCCACACCTGCTGGGTGGAGATGGTAATGGGGTTGCTGTGACAGCATCTAACTGAGATCTATCTAAAATGCTCCACACAGTGCCTAGAACATGCAGCAGTTCAATAAACATTCACTGTTAACTACATTTAAGAGGTTCCTTCTCTGCATCACTCTCAGGGAGAGGAACTAGGACACCTAAGAATGCTGAGGGAGTCTATTCAAAGTATCCCCAAAAGAAAACAGGCTCATCTTTCCTGGAAACTAAAAAAGACAAAGCAGAATCTATGTATTGTTCTATTATTTGGATAAGCCCAAACTTCACAATTCATTGAGGATAGCTGGTTGTTTTGACCAAATTATTCAGACAATTACCTCAACTCTCCCTTTGCTTTAGATGTAAAGCCCGGGGCAATAACAACTAATTTATTAGACTTCATCTTCCCAGGAGACTGTAACCTCTGTTTTAGCATCAAATAGAGGAAGACATCCCTCAGAAAGCTGGCAAAAGTCCAGGAGAGGATGAAATTGTTCCTCTAAACCCTGTTTGATCCTAAAATGCCAACTCAAGGATGGTTACTCAGGTAACTGTGCGTGGCTGCGTGTACTTTCTGAATATCAGCAGGGAGAGAATCCAAATTACAAAACACAATACACATTTGCAAGGCAATTTTCTCATTCACTTTGTCTCTCCAGGTCCCCAGTGAGCTAATGACCATCTCTAGAATGTTTTTGGCCAAAGAAAAGTGCCCTCACTGAGCTCCAACCGTAGGAATCTAGCCACAGTTACCATGTCAATATCACTGAAAAACACAAACTCATCCTCCTTAAAGGAATTTCTACTTACCTTCTAGAGAAAAGTTTTTTTTCAAATGAGGAAAAAATTTCTCACACCAATTGGAGATAAGACTTGAATTTTTGAAAAACACTTAGAAAGGGGCATTTAAATGTTCCCTGAATATAAGAAGATTCTTTCCTGAAATAATGCTGGTGAAAAAAGAGAGCTACATGTACTTTATACATCGGGCAAGAAGGAAGAACTCCTGGAAACGAAAAGGCTAGGGCTGGTATGGTAGGCGATTTTTACTCACTTCACAATTTCCCTTGACTCCAGCTTTTTGGACAAGCCCAAAGACAAAAAAAAAAAAAAAAAAAAAAAAACAACAACTAGATGAATACCTAAGGTCAAGATCCACTTAACAAATTTCAACAACTTGCCATTGGGGGACTTCCTACTAATTCAAGAGCAGAACTTCTTACTAATCTGAGCCATAGGTAAGATGAGAGTTCATGAAACATGAGCAGGAACCAGAGGATGAGTCTGTGTCCAGCAAGACTTTTTGGACATTCTGCTTTTCTTCATGTCTGTCTAGTCTTACTGTTTTCATTAAGACATGGCTAAAGGTATTATTTCTGTGGACAATTGAACTTCAAGGTCAATTAGGTATCCGATCTCAAGCAGTAAAGAAGTAGAACTAGGTGGTGCACAAGAAGGAAGGAGGTATAGGCACCCACACTAATGTGTTACAGATTTGGTGCCATAGCATTTTGCTTTCCTCAGAGAGGGCAGCACTCATCACCTCTGAGTTGGCTAGGTCATGTTTGGCTGATCTTGGCTGGACTTATTTGTGCATTTGTGTTCAGCTGATTACATTCTGAAATTTGACTGGTTGAGGATGGCCTCAACTGGAAGGACTTGGCTCTCTCCCTTGTGCCTCTCACATTTCTCCTGCAGTCTAGCTCAGGCATACTCTTATGTGAGTGGGAGAGATCCAAGAGAAAAAAGAGGAACAACACAAGTACTTTTTCAAGACTCTGCTTACATTAAGTTTACTACTGTACCACTGGCCAGTGCAAATCACATGGGAATGCTAGAAACAGTGGAGAGGTCTTCAAAATTACAGGGCAGGGAACCAGCAGTTAGCGTAATGGCTATGTCGCTGGACTCCCACATAGTCAACCGCGGTTCGCGTCCCGGACCCGGTGGCTTAAAACTCACGCCGGGCACGCGTGCGTGCGTGCCCAAGATCCCGAGAGGAGAATGGAGGAGAAGGGATTGCGGCGTGACCATCCCTCCTGGGGGGTGATTTCTCGCTTTCTGTCTCTATGTCTCTCTGTCTGGCGAGCGCACGCGCCCTATAGCAAAAACCTCTCAAAAAAAAAAAATTACAGGGCAAACAGTACAGGCAGAGAAAACATTAATCGATACCATTAATGAAATCAATGTGCTTTTGCATCGCTCTAGTGCATAACTCTCAAATGTCGCATGATCCTTGACTATATATTTAAATTTAACAATAAGGCAATGGAAGGCCAACTGGAAGCTCTATGGGAGGACAAAGCTTTTTAAAAGCTTGAGGTTACCATAGATTAATCAGAAAACAGCTGCCCTTTTCAAAGAAGATTCCACATGTCAGTATAAGGGTCTTTTCTTCAGGATGTTTAGTTTCTTGGGGAAGAGGGGGTGGGGAGTTTGATCACCTAATTGAAGAATAGCCCCTCATAATTCTGAGAGCAAGTCAGAGGGAGGGGCTGGCAGTGACATTATTCAAGATATAGATATTCACAGAAAACTCTAGTTTTCCGCTCAATCTTCACCTCCGTCCTCTGTGAAGTCTAATATCCCAGAGACCAGGGCCTCTCAGATTCCTGCTGTGGCAGGTAAGTAAAGGAGAAGGCAATATGAGAAGGAAGGTGGCAAGAGGATCATTGCATATCTCTTCTGAATTGTTGAAGAAGCCATGAGGGCCCATAGTCCAACTGCTGCATGTTCAGACTTTCACCCAGCCTCCTCCATGGTTCCTGATGTGGCCTGGTATCTCCCAGCACTGCACCCTCAAACCTCCTCACTCCACAAATACTGAAGTTCCAATCTGAATGTGACTTCTTCTGAAGACCCTGAACGGGACTTGGGGAGGAAAGTACAAATGACTCAAGTATTTTATTTTTAACACTACTTGATTTTAAAGGATATGCCTTTATATCTCTATGCTAAAAATAAAGTTAATTTTAAAAGCGAGATAGACATGAGGGAAAGAAAAGTTTTAACATTTTTGCTTCAGAGCAAAATCCCAATCTGAACCACTGGGTTAGGCCAGTCAATTTGTTTTTTGTTTTTTTGGAGAGGTTTTTCACTATAGGGTGCATGTGCTTGCCCGACAGACAGAGAGAGACAGAAAGACAGAAAGCGAGAAATCACCCCCCAGGGGGGATGGCCACGCCGCAATCCCTTCTCCTCCGTTTTCTCGGGATCTTCACGCAGCACACGCGCCCGGCGTGAGTTTTTTTAAGCCACTGGGTCCGGGACGCGAACCGCGGTTGGCTAAGTCCAGCGACTGCCATTACCACTGCTGGTTTAGGCCAGTCAATTTGGAAGCCAAAGCCTTAGCAATAATCAACTCAGACCCCCACTTCCTATTTGGCTTTTTAGAAAAAGGGTCACACTTTCCAGCCTTATTCACACCATGGTTCACACAGCAAATGATAATATTTGCAGTGCACACTCATTATTCATGGCCAGAGGCAACTTGATCTAAAGGCTGAGACTCAAGTGGCCCTAGACTTCTCCCAGGCACCCTCAGGGTCAAGTGGGCAACAGCTGGGCACTCTTGGAATTTGTGCATGGTACACCAGTTAGAAAGCCCTGCTTCAAAGAATTTGTGGTAATAAATCCATTTCTTCTTTTATTCACAGTCCATTGTAGACTAAGTCATGGTCCTACTGTGAGTGACCAGTACATAGCTCCCTCACATACCACCCACCACCCACACACTCGAAAGCACCCAGACTGGTCTATGCCCTGTTCAGTGCGGTGACCCATTGATCATACCCTTGGATGTCACATCAATGTGGAGCACATTTCGATGTTTCTAAACACTTCTCAGTTTCCATATTTATCTCTTCATGAACCAATTATAAAATGTTTAGCGGGAGGTTCCAGTGAATAATCCATGCTTAGTTTCTGGAACTATTTCCTACCTACAGAAAACTGAGCACCTAAAGTCAGTTTAGATCTAGAACAATTACAATTTTTCTTTGTTGGCTTTTTTTCTTTTTAAGGTTTTTGCCATAAGAGGCATGTGTGCACTCTCCAGAGAGAGTCAGAGAAAAGACAGTGAGCAAGAAAGTGGAAAATCACCCTCCGGAGGGGATGACAACACTGCAGTCCCTTCCCCTCCATTCTCCTCTCGGGATTTTGGGCATGCACACACACGCACCACGAGTTATTTTAAAGTCTGGGTCCAGGACTCAAACTGCAGTCGGCTATGTCGGAGTCCAGCACCTCAACCACTAACCACCTGCTGGCCCCCCATGTTAACTTTTTTTTAATCTGTTTTTCTTCTTGGAAGAATTCTTTTATTTATTTGTTATAATTATTCTGCAATTTGAGCAGAGAGAGCGAAAGAACAGGAGAGAGAAAGTGAGAAAGCAAGTCATCAGGTCTGAGACACGAACCATGATCAGCACATGGGAGTCCAGCACCTTAACCATTATGCCACCTGTCAGCTCCTTAAATCTGCTTCTATCTGTTTCATTCCAGTCTGCTTCATGGGTCAATAGCCACACCCACAAGGTTTTTTTTAAACTTTCTTCTGCCTAAGAGAATGAATTCAGACTTTTCAATTTGCAAATGCTGAGAGTCAATGAGGTAAAATGATTTTCCTAAAATCCCATAGTTTTTTCAGTAAATCTCAGATTCCAGCTTGGTGTCTTTGTCTACAACTCCAACGTGACCTGAAACAGAAACATATATTCTTACTATGGAGAAAACAGAAAGTGGCATAGTGTTAAAAAATAATGCTCTGTGAGGCAACCCCATATGAGAAGGTTCCTCATTCAAATCCAGAGACCTCCCTGAGAACTCTGGGCACTTGTTCACCCATGATCCAGGGCTGGTTGAAGGCTGAGGATGGAGCGTGGCATCAGAACCCTGTTAGAGGTTCTCTCTCTCTCTTACTCATAAAAATAAACAAACAAACTTTTTTTTTAAGTTTAAAATAGGAACAAAGCAGGCCAGCAGGTTCGAGCACCAGACACAGCGGCTTGAAAAATCATGCCAGGCATGTGTGCATATGCTCCCAGAATCCCAAGAGAATGGAGAAGAAAGGATAACAGCAAGGCCATTCCCCTGGCCAGTGATTTCTCACTTTTCATCTCTCTGTCTCTCTCTAGTGAGTGCATGTACTCTATAGCAAAAACCTTAAATAAGAATAGAACTGCAAATTTGCCTTTTGTATGTATAAAAGCGTGTAGTTCTCTTATGGCCCCAAGTTCCAATCCTTCCTGCTTCCCAAAAGGCTTTCCAAAGTCAGGTTCACAAGCCCAGAACTTCCCGATGTAGTGGATGTGGACTCTGGAGAATAGGCACAAAGTCATGTCAATCAGAGCCGTTATCTAGGCTGCCAAATCAAATCTGATCACAAGGGCTGTCAACAAGGTAGAGTGTGTTCACAGAAGGGTCTATAATTTTCTTCTTTTTTTTTGAAAGAGAGAGATTTTTGCTACAGAGCACGTGTGCTCGCAGTCGGAAAGACAGAAAGTGAGAAATCACTCCCTTGAGGCATGTATGCACACGTACCTGGTGTGAGTTTCAATCCTCCAGGTCCAGGACTTGAACTATAGTCAACAACCATGTGGGAGTCCAACACCTTTACCACTATGCCACCTGCTGGCCCCAAGGGTCTACAATTCTGAAGTCACACCACTTGAGGAAAAAATTGAAAGAGTAGGCGATGTGCAGGCTGTAGAAGAGAAAATTCAAGGAGACACCAAGCTGCTAATAAACACTGAAAGAGTTGTCCCATGATAGACCAATTAGGTATGTTCCAAGGAGCCCTAAAAGTTCACACCGGGAAATGCCAGCTTAATGTGCAGAACAGTTTTCTAGTAATTGCAGCTGTCTGATGATGGAATGATTGTTTTAAAAAGTACTGAGTTCTCTGTCACCAGAAGTACACAAGCAGGGACATTCAGAAAGGCATCATGGCCAGATAAAATACAAGATGCCCAGTTAAATTTGAATTTCATATAAACCACAAATACTTTTTTTTTGGTATAAGTATGTCCTAAATATTACATAAGACATAATAGAGAAGTATTTGTGGTTTATCTGAATTTCAGATTTTTCTCTGATTTTGATTTGCTAACTCTGGGCTACCAGAAGTATGTGGGGAAACAGTCTTGGCTATGATTTTCCCATTCTTTTTAAGATTCTAGGAAGGTATGCTGAGACAGCCACACTATTGTTGCTCTAAATGAAAAACATAATTTTTCTAAAGAATAACTGCCCTCCCAAGTCTCTTAGTGCTAATACAAACTACCCAGCTGTTCAAGCCCGGGCTGTCATTACAGGCTCAATAAAATGGATCCTCTTCAGCTCTAGGGGATTGAGAGCTGCAGGGCTTCCTCACGCAACAATGAGAACTTGTCGGGTTTGTTTAGTAAACAGAATGTTTGACACCAGGCGCCACCCTCCTTGTCTGCTTGTCTCCCGCTGCACTGCCAGCCAGGGGCAAGGCCGGTGGCTCCCTGGTCAGGGATCTTGTTAGAAAATAAGCAAAGACCATAGGTGTTCCCTGGAGAAGAGACAAAAGAGCCAACTGAAAAGAATCCATGCAAAACATTGCTGCTTCCACCAAGACTCTCAACCCGGCCTGGGCCACCACAGGGGAGAAAAGCTTCATCCTCTGGTCTCTCTCCCTAGCCCTGACCCTGAACATCATGCCCTCAGCTCAAAAATCAACTCTGTTCCTTGGCCTGTCAGTTCCTCCATCCACTGGCCCACCACATGGCCAGGTTAAAGAATCCTATCCTGAAGCAGAGAGTATTGGGATGAAATTCTGAATGTTCTGCCTTTCATCAGTTTAAGCCAGATGCTTGCCTCACCAGATCAGCCCCTGCAGGGTGGCAGACCATCCACACTCAGCCAAATTGACAATGCTGTAAAAGCTTCCAAAGGTTCGTGCTGTTAAAAAGGGAGAGAGAAAATGAAGCTAGCCTGGAAATGCCTAGCCCGTTTCCCCTGGCTCTCTCCACAAGTAGAGTCCCCATTTACAATTGGCCAGCTGCACCTGAGGGTCATTCTTCAAAGGACTGATGATAGAAGCTGCATATCGCATCTGGTGCTGGGGTAAGCTGACACCACCCAGCTGCTTGGCCTCCTGATTGGGTGGCTATTCCCACTCTGAACTGCAGGAGGACATCACAGAGAACAAAGAAGGTGGCAGTGGAAGAAGTACCCAGCTTTGCGAGAGGGGTCTAAAGAGAGAGGAGGTCCAACCTGCAAATAACCAAATCCACTCATTTAACAGGCTGAAGGGAAAGCAGGGGAGGCTGGCTTGTTAGGGGCATGTGATCCAGATCCCCATTCGCCTGTTCCAAAGCAAATCGATGCTGAGTAGCAGGAGAATAAACCCATTGACCTCATGGCTCAGACCAAGTTGAAGAGCAAAGCTGGATGTGCTTGCAAATTAGCAGAGCTGAAAATAGACTGGATTCATCTTCAACCTATTTAAGCAGTCCGGCTGGGTTCAGCTACAGCTTGATGGCTTTGGGTAACTGTCCCACAGAAAATAGCTATTTATCAGCTGCTCCAGAGAGGCCAGGGAGCTAGACTTTCAGCTTTGTTCCATTAACCATCTGGATGTGAAAGATGAATCAGAATGAAGTTCGAAGTGTTTATTTCTGTGCTTTGAGGGCCCAGCCCTAAGCAGATAACCTGCAAACACCACAGCAGTCCACTCCAGCTGTTTCCCAGAGGACACCTCAGAGAAGCATGTCTTTTAAGGTTGTGACAATGCCCACAGGCTTTATTCAGCTTCAGTTAGGCCCTTCCAGCTGAATTGCCAGAAAACTGCTGAGTCTGATGAAGAGAGACCCAGAAGGCCAGGGCTCTTATCCAACACCCCACCCCGACCACATCACCCCCTAACCCCTCATCTATTTCTCTAGTGATGGTAAGATTCACCAGAAAGTTCCTGATCCTTATCCCTGCACATCGTGATTCTATCCCTTCTTCCCCTCCCACCTAACCCCCTCAAAAACAAACAAAAAGAAAAAACCTTACTTTCTACTCTTTCCCCTCCTTTTTCCCCACCCCCACATCATCTTTTTTTCTAGATCAAAGAGTTATTTTATTTGTAATTTTGATAATTTTTATTTATTTTTACACATTCAATCAGTATACATCTTTTAGCTTGTAAAGAAAATTTACCCAACATGAAATACACCTCAGACCAGTCCAGTTGAGAATACTGTACACGTTATCATCAAGAGGTAATAAACCATTTCCGTGTCCCATAAATGTCTTACCTCTCTACTTTTTCTCCTTAATTTCCTTCCCTGCATTCTTCCCCTCTCCCATCCCCCTTTCACACTGTGTCCAGTGTCCATAACTATTTTCAATGCTTTCATGTTCTCCAATCGTTCTGTCTCTACCATAGAGTGCAGATAGTCAGTATATGTTAAGTGGAGAAGTACAATGTCTCTCTTTCATAACCTGACTTGCTTCACCCAGCAATAAATCTTCCATACTTGTCCACTTTCTATCAAATGCCAGGGTCTTGTTTCTTAGGGCTGAATAGTATTCCATGGAATATATATGCCACACTTTTTCAATTCATTCATCTGTGTGTGGACATTTGGGCTGGTTCCACGTCTTAGCGATTGTGAATAATGCTGCAAGTAACATAGATGTGCAAGTATTATTCCAACTGAGCATTCTCCTGTCCTTTGGGTAGATACCCAGGAGTGGAATTGCTGGATCATATCGTAGTTCTATTTGATCATATGGTAGTTCCATTTGTAGGTCTTTGAGGAACCTCCATATTATTTTCCACAGTGACTGGACCAATTTATATTCACACCAACAGTTTAGCAGAGTTCCTCTTTCACCACAACCCCACCAACACTTACCATTTTTTGTATTTTTTTTTTTTTTTTTGGAGAGGTTTTTCGCTACAGGGCGCGTGCGCTCGCCAGACAGACAGAGAGAGACATAGAGACAGAAAGCAAGAAATCACCCCCCAGGGGGGATGGTCACGCCGCAATCCCTTCTCCTCCATTCTCCTCTCGGGATCTTGGGCACGCACGCACACGCGCCCGGCGCAAGTTGTAAGCCACCGGGTCCGAGACGCGAACCGCGGTCGACTACGTGGGAGTCCAGCGACATAGCCATTACGCTAACTGCTGGTTCCCCCATTTTTTGTATTTTTAATCTTCACTATTCTGACAGGGGTTAGGCGGTATCTCATTGTGGCTTTAATCTGCATCTCCTTTATGATGAGGGATGTTGAGCCTTTTTCATAAGCTTTTGTGGCTGCTTATATGTCTTCCTTAGAGAGTGTTTTGTTCAGCTTGTTTTCCCATTTTTTAATTGGGTTAATCTGTTTTTTCCCCCTTTTGGTAAGCCACTTGGGTTCCCCGTGTATTCTGGTTATCAGTTCCTTTTCTAAGGTATAGTTTACAAAAATAGTCTCCCATTCTGAGTGTTGTTGATTCACACTAACTACTGTGTCCTTTGCTGTGCAGAAACTTCTTAATCTGATGTAATCCTACTTGTCTATTTTTATAATTATTGCCTGTGCTTTGGGGATCTTATTTAAGAAGTCTTTGCCTACCGCAATGTCTCCTAAAGTTTCTCCAGTGTTTCCCACCAGTAGTTTTAGTAGTTTTATAGTTTGAGATCTTAGGTTTAGATCTTTGATCTATCTTGAGTTGATTTTTGTTAATGGTGAAAGATGGGAGTCCAGTTTTCACCTTTCTGCAGATGGATACCCAGTTTTTTCAGCACCATTTGCTAAAGAGGGTTTCCTTTTCCCCCTGGATGACTGGAATCCTTTATCAAAAATCAGTTGACTCAAAAAAAAAAATCAGTTGACTGTATGTTTTGGGGTTTATTTCTGGAATCTCTATTCTGTTTCATTGGTCCACTTGTCTGTTTCATGCCAATATCATTCTGTTTTGATTATCACAGCTTTACAATGCATTTTAGGGTCAGGGAGTAAGATGCCGCCCACTCCATTCTTCTTGCACAGGATGGCTTTGGCAATATGGAGTCTTTTATGATTCCAAACAAATTCTATGACCCACATCATCTTAACCAGTATGAAACAATGATCCTGTCATCACAAAATAGGAACTGAATTACCCTGCCTCAGCTTATGACCATTTATGCCAAAGGAGATTCTCCAAAGAGAATCAAGACAGAAAAGGGTAATGAGATAGGATGGGATTAAAAAGGTAAAGAAGAATGAAATGGGAAAATGGGAGAGAAGAAAACAGAAATGGGGAGAAAGTGAAGAAAAAAGTGGGGAGAAAGAAGAAAGAAGGGGGAGAGTGGTTAGCAAAAGAAACACAGAATTATATCACTGTTTCCTCTCACCTCATCCTTATTGTGGAGCAAAGGCATTCAGAAAAGGCAGAGATATCTCCAACTCTGGGGCTGCAAGATTCCAGCCTCCTGTACCTCTGGCAGGAACAAAGACAGAGGGAGAAGAAGCATCTTTCATCACAACCCAGGGGCTGGGAGGAGGGCATGGAGAGGCCAGGATAGGGCTCTCAGAGAGCCTGAGATTGAGGATAGAAGTGGGTGAGTTGGGCATTTACACCCACACCCAAGACAGGGTAGGACTTTGAGTAAGGGGAACTGATGGTGTTCCCTAGGCTTCCTCCCTCCCGGTCTTGCATTGTTTTGGGATTTTTTCTTGTTCTTTGCACTGACTTCATGCCATTAGAATCTCCTCATAGATTTTGCCCCATTGTGATGCTACAGGAGACCACCTCTGGCAGTCTCTTCTTTTTGTTTGTTTTTGTGTGTTTTATGAGACAGCAAGAGAGAGAAAGGGATGGTAATATTTGATAGGGTTTCAGCCTTTCATGATCCTTCCACTCCAGCCTCCTCTATGGCTAGGGTAACAGGCACACACAATTGCTTTGGCCTATTTAGGTTGGTCCAAGAACCAAACCCAGGCTTTTCGTAAGACTCCAGCATCATGCAAAGGTGCCCTGCTGTTTCTTCAACTGAGGCTGGACCAGCAGTCCCTTCTTATGAGTTGCAGAAAACTGAAGTGAAAAAGAAACTGTGCTGCCTTGTTTACTAAAGCTGTTCAGAAATACCTGAGTCTGAGTCATTTATAATGATTAGAAGTTGATTTGGCTCATGATTTTAGAGGGTCAAAGTCAAGGAGCTGCATCTGGCAAGGGTCTTCTTGGTGGGGTCCCCAGGCAGTGCAGGACATCACATGGCAAGAGCATGGGCGGAACGGGAGGCTGTGTCTACATTTCGTCTCTGTTCTCATTCCCCCTCCTTACAGACCTACCAGAATTCAATCATGGGAGCTTCACCATGATGACCTCAATTTTAACAACCTCTCAAAAGCCCCACCTTTCAATACTATTGTCAAATTATGTTTTCACCCTCTCGATTCTGTCACAACCAAATCTTGGCACATGAACCTAGCAGTAACCCTAGAGTATATTTTGAAGTTAGTTAGTAGGATGACTCCAGCTTTGATCTTTCTGTTCAGGATTACATTGGCTATGCAGGATCCTTTATGGTTCCATGTGAATTTTTTGGTTGTTTTCTTTTTTTCTATTTCTATGAAGAACTCCATTGTTTTTTTGTGGGTTTTTTTTTGTTTTTGTTTTTTTGTTTTTTGTTTTTTGGAGAGGTTTTCGCTATAGGGCGCGTGCGCTCGCCAGACAGACAGAGAGAGACATAGAGACAGAAAGCAAGAAATCACCCCCCAGGGGAGATGGTCACGCTACAATCCCTTCTCCTCCATTCTCCTCTCGGGATCTTGGGCACGCACGCACACTCACCTGGCGTGAGTTTTAAGCCACCGGGTCCGGGATGCGAACCACAGTCGACTACGTGGGAGTCCAGCAACATAGCCATTACGCTAACTGCTGGTTCCCTCAATTGATATTTTGATGAGGATTACATTAAATCTAAATCTCTTTGGTTAGTATGGACATTTTAACAACATTAATTCTTCCAATCCTTGAACATAGGATGTCTTATGTGTGTGCATGTGTGTGTGTGTGTGTGTGTGTCCATGTACACGTGTGTGCCTTCTTGTATTTCTTTCATCAGTGTTTTATAGATTTATTAAATAGATCTTTCATTGTATGGATTTTATTGTATAAATCTTTCACTTCTTCAATTAAACTTATTCCTAGGGATTTTTGTTGGTTTGGTTCGGCTTGTTTTTGTAGCTATGATCAATGAAATTGCTTTCTTGACTTTCAAAACCACAATGAGATTCCATGACACCCTAGTTAGAATGGCTATCATCAAAAGATAAAAATGGAAGACCAGACAGCAGTGCAGAAGTAAAACTGAACACTCTGCAAGGCTGACCAACATGGGAAGGTTCTGCTTTGTGCTGTTTATATCAGTTTTTCTTTAATGCCAACATTGTGATTCACATTGCCCAAAGCATCAAATTTTGTATCTTCCTCAAATGTTTGTCTAAAGTACTAATGATCTATGTATTACTGAATCCAATGTTAACTTTTTAGATCTTTTCTTGACTTTTTATGATCTTTAGTGCTACTGGTTACTCTTTTCCCTTCACGCTCTTCCCTCCTTGGTTGTTTTTTTTTTTTTGTTTTGTTTTTTTGTTTTTTTTTTTTTTTTTTTTTTTCTGTTTTGTTTTTGTTTTGTCATAAAGTATGTGCACTCACTGAGGGGTTGGGGAAGAAAGTGAGAAATCATTCCCCACATTGCAATCCCTTCTCCTCCATTTTACTTTCAGGTTTTTTTGGCATGCACACACACACATGCTAGGATGTTTTTCAAGCCACTAGGTCCAGGATTCGAACCTCATGGTCAGCCATATGGAATCCAGTGCTTTAACCACCATGCCATCTGACGGCCCCTCCTTATCTTTTTTACACTGTTGTCCTGGTTCTATCTGGATGCCTGCACTTCCTTCTGATATCTTGCTGGGCCTTTAACTTAGTGACATGTTTATGAGCCCCACATCTCATTAGTTTCTTGCTTTTAAGAATCTCAACTGTGATATGTGGGTGATGACTCCCAGAGCTATATCTCTGGCCTGTTTCTCTTCCGTATTTTCCAGATCTGATCACTCAACTGCCTATGAAGTGTATACACCTGATTGGTGATCAAACTTCACCAAGTAAGGCAGGCTCGACATGTTCCACACCAAACACATTGTCTACCCTTTTCCTTCACCAGAGAGAACATGGTTCTTCCAAATCAAGGTTCCAGTTTGTTCTACTCTCTGAACCTGTTATTATCTCTTTTTCTCCCCTAAATACATGTCTTTCCAAGTGTTTCATGCTGTTTATATCTTATGTCCACACAACATATAGAAAAAACTAAATCTCATCAGGAAAGGATGGTGCTTATATTCAAAAATGTTAGGGACATTTATACAAGGGAAAAAAGTTATTTACAGGCTTGGTTCCTTGGCCTTATAGTTAAAGGAGCTAGACCCATGTGGCTAATTCAAATACTGGCCCCAGCAGCCTAAAAAACACTCCAGATGCAAATACTTGCATGCCCCAAATCCCAATTGGATGGAGAAATGCAGGAGAAGGGATTCGGCATGGACATATTTCATGAGGGAGTGCTTTCTCCCTCTTCCTCTTTCTCTGTCTTTTTCTGATGAGCTCACGTGCCCTCTGGGAAATTAAAATACATATATTTACAGAATTCTGAAGACCTGAGGATACTCTGTAACTTGACGAGACAGAGAAATTATGCTATGAAAATGCAAGATCAGAAAGGTCGTGGGAGAGAAAATAAATAATAAGAGGAGGAGGGGTTAGAAATAGGAAGGGAAGAAAATAATTATCCAATGAGATCCAATTTACATTAGGAGACAGAATCTAGAGAACCAACCAGACCTGTAAAACAGCATCTCACTCCCAGTCCTGTCCACCTTTCTGAAACAGTTATCCTTTTAAGCACTACTGATAGTCCCTTTCTGGGGCCAGTATCTAGCTCAAATCTCCCACAGGATCCTCACCAGGGAAATGTTCCATCTGGACACCCAGACCAGCTGACCACCTGCTTTTGTATGGCACCTAGTCTAAGATTTTGTTTTTTGTTTTCTGGGTTTTTTTTTACCTTTTTTTAAAAAAAATCTAAACAAGAATAATATTTCATTGCATATAAAAAGTATATGAACTTCAAATTTCAGTGACCATAAATAAAATTTCCTTGGAACACACCCAAGCTAATTTATTTACATATTGTCTGTAGCTGTTTTCACACTACAACAGCAGACCCACAAATCCTAAAATATTTACTACCCGGTTCTTTACTGAAAAAGTTTGCTGATGCCTGCCTTAAATCCACCAGAGCACAACATATCACTCCCCTCCTTCAGCCTCCTTGGAAGAAATCATACACACTCCTCTTTCACCTTCTAGACTCCCTTCCTACCAGGTTCAAGTATATCCTTAGTTGAATTAAATGGATTATGTACAGCCCAATTTAAATTTACAGCCTCCCTCCACAAAGCCCTTTTCAATTGCTCCTGCCTACATTGAACTTTTCCTTTCTCTGATATTCACCTGTTATACTACTAGTGAGTGTGTCAATGTACTACATTGTGGTCTTTATGTTTATTGTGTTAGTGCCATAAATCTCTGGAGGGAGGTTCTGTATGTTATTCAATTTAATACATATGGTTTGAGCTCTTCGTATGTGCGAGGCTCCATAGAGGGTTTAAAGCAGCTTAAGACATGATCTGTGCTTCCATGGATTTACAATCTCCTGGAAGTATACAAATTAGTTTTTATGACACACAAAAAGAAATAAGAGTTCAAAAGAGAGAAATGGCTTGTTCACTTCACACAGAGACAGTGGGAGCCAAACTAAGAGCCAGAGTGCCTTGGGGGTCAGCAGAGTATGATGAGGGTAACAGGAATGGTAACCCCCCAGCAGACTAAAATTACCCATGGGTCAGCTATCCCTTCCCACCTAGAGAGTTCCCCTCAGGTTAGAAACTTGGGGGGGGGCCAAGATGTCTTCCAGGAATAGAGAGAACGCCTAACCTTGCCATATGCATTGTACAGGACCAAGGGCTGGAGCAAGGGCCAGGGACTGAAAAGTCCAGGCAGTGGGACTTTCCCTGAAATGTAAAGAATTCATATTCATAGTTGTTCAGAGATGAAACAGGCTACCTTAAGAGAATCTGAGAAACTTTCTACTGAAAGATGTTTAAACCTATACTAGTTGTTCATCTAACAAAAATAGAGACAATGGTTTGTCTAGATTTTGTAATCAAAAGTATGATTCACAACACAAGGAACTGAAACAACTTAGCAGCAAAAAAGCAAACAACCTGGTTTCAAAATGGATAAATGCAGGTTGACTCCACAACCTGGTGGTTAAGGGAGCCAGATCTCATACAGCCAACTATATGATTTGAATCCTGATCCCAGAAGCTCAAAAAACATGCCACAGGGTTTCCAGGTGGTGTGATTAAAGCACTGGACTCCCAAATGACTGACCATGATTTGGGTCCTGGACCTGGCAGCTTGCCTCCTCACTTTCCCTCTCTCTGTATCTCTGGTCAAATCTTAAATAATGATGATGATGAATAATTTTAAAAAAAAGAAGAAAGAGAAAGAAAGAAGAAAAAAGAGAGAAAGAAAGAAAAGGAGAGGAAGAAAGAAAAAGAAAAGAAAACATGCCAAGTACACATGCATGTATGTCCAAAATCTCAGCAGAATGGAGAAATGGAGAAGGGATTGCAGTGTGATTACACCCCATTGAAGAGTGCTTTCTCCCTCTCTCTGTTTCTCTTATTAGCACACATGCCCTCTGGCAAAAAGAAAAAAAAATGGAGGAGGGATGGAGGGTAAATTACTTGAATAGATTTTCTTCAATAGAAGACATGCAAATGGCCAACAAACATGAAAATATGCTCGACATCACTAATCATCAGGGAAATGTAAACCAAAGTCACATTAAGATATCATCTTACCCCAATTAGAATGATATCATTAAAAAGACCCAAGAAAAGGGCCAGCTCCATGGCACAGCTGTAATGCACTACTCAAGGGAAGCTGGATCCCATAGGGCAACTATGGTTCAAATCCCTTGTCCAATCAGTTCAAGGCAGTCTGGGCACTCACTCAAGTGCTCAAGACTCATTGGGCTAGAGGACTGAAGCAAAAGAGCATAGTGTGACTAACCAGACCCTATATGGAGGGTGCTTTTCTCTCTCTCTTTCTCTCTCTCCCCTACATGGGCACAATCACTCCATCATGAGGAAAGAAAAAAAGTTTTTAAAGATTAAAAATAACAAATGCTGGAGAGGATATGGAGAAAGAGGAACTCGATTAAATCAAATATAAATTTGTATAGCCATTATGAAAAACAGTATGGAGGTTCCTCAAAAAAAAACCTAAAAGTAGAAATGCCGTATGATCCAGCCATTCCACTACTAGGCATACATCCAAAGTAACAGAGAGCTACATGTTATAGAGTTCTCAACACTTTCATGTTTATTGTAACACTACTCACAGTATCCAAGATCTGAAAGCAACCTAAATGGCCATTGACAGATAAATGGATAAAATATATACACAATGGAATACTATTCAGCCATTAAAAAGAATGAAATCCCATCATTATGTTATGTGAAATAATCCAAGCACAGGAAGAGAAATACCACATGTTCTTACTAATATGTGGAAACTGAAAATGATGATCTAATTGGGCCAGCTCATAGGGCAGTGATTAAATGCTGGGCATAGAAAGCAGATACCACATGGCCAACCACAGTTCAAATCCCAGCCCCAATGATTTGCAAAAATGCTGGGCATGTGTGTAGGGGTGTTTCAAATCCTGACAGGATAGACAAATGGAGGAAAAAGGATTATGGTGTGACCACACCTCACTGGAGGGTTCTTTTTCTCTCTCACTCACTCTGTCTCTCCAATGTGTGCATATGCCCTCTGGCAAGAAAAAAAAAGAAAATATGACCTCATAAAAGTAAAGAAAATGGAGAATGACTACTAGTCATTCTAGTAGAGGCTGGGAAGGGTCAGCAAAGCAGTGGAGAGATATTGATAAATGAATACAAAATTACAGATAAGATGAGCAAGTTCTATATTATAAAGCACAGTAGATAACTATAGCTAGCAACAATTAATTGTATATCTCAGAGGAGCTTAAAAAAAATGAATTTTGAATGTTCCCAACACAAAGTAATGATAAATGGTTGAGCTGATGGATATGCTAATTACTCTAATTAATCATTACACATGGTAGTATTATACTAAAAAATCACATTTTTTATGTATAAATTATTATGTATCAATAAAAAAAGTATGGTTCACAGACCAGCAGCATCTACATCATCTGGGAGTTAGATGATATCTGGATTCTCAGTCCGTACACCAGAATTAGCAGATTGATCTCCCATACTCTAGTTATTAGAATTAACTAGATGATTGAGAATCGGCACATTAAAATTTCAGAACTATGAATCAGACGATCTCCAAATTTACTTTCAACCCTAAGACTCTCCACGTCAAAATTAGGGGTTAGAGCCCCTTGAGCACCTAAACATTAATAATGTTATTGTAGATAACATCTTTGTTACCACTTCAAAAGAGATTCCCCAAAACTGCCAGTGACCTTTCAAGAACTTAGTATCTTTACGCTTATACTATGGTTGGGGGCATCAGGAGATTCAGGAAATACCATAACTAAAAACTTCTGAATGATGTCCATTATAGACATTTGAATTTTTATATGAGCTCAATTCCAATATGCAACATGCTAAGGACATCTAAACAATGCTTTCTTGGTTTCTATCAGACTAATATCACATATTCGGTCACAGATAAAAGGGGCCATATAATCTATTTTGATCCAACTCCAAGAGAAAGCCCAATTCCAGGATGCTTGCTATCCTAACATGAACATCTGAGGGCCTACTGCATATAAAATACCGTCCGAGTATAGTTTCCTCATTCTCAATACCAAAAGAAAAAGGGAAGGCAAAAGACTTGTACAGTCCCTTCCCGGTCTCCCCACCCCCACCCCAATTGTATTCTGCACACACGCTGAAGCATTAGCATCGGCTGATTTGGAAGGAATATTGGAAATGAAGT
Organism: Tupaia tana; assembly: GCA_026018925.1. Lineage (NCBI taxonomy): Eukaryota > Metazoa > Chordata > Mammalia > Scandentia > Tupaiidae > Tupaia > Tupaia tana. The sequence goes on along the minus strand of JAKSZU010000003.1, from coordinate 167,379,361 downwards.
GATAGCAGAGTAAATGTCAATGCATTCATTGTGACACCGTGAGCACCAGATCTTAAACAGCTTCATCATTGTGGCATTTACTGTATCCTGAAATAATATTAATCCCACTGTTGTCCTTCTTGATGGAATCATCCATGAATATGGTTTATGGGCCTGGCCAAAGTGATAATAGGTTAAAAGAACAGCCTATCCAGTGTTCCACTAAATTAAGGTCGCTTCATGGAATTTAATGAAACAAGTGCTGCATGGGGTTTTCAAAGGACGTTCTTGTAATTCACGTCTATTTAGGGCTCCTGATAACCAGAAACCTAATTTCTTAGAGTAAAATAGCTTTTTTGTAAAGCCTGGTCATATAAGAAGAATAAAAAAGAAGAAACTTTAAAGGGCAATAATCAGACCTCAACTATAATATTTTGTTATTTCAAATCCAAAGTTTAAGCAAAAATAAAGTTGGGAGAGAGCAATGAGATACGTTGAATGGAGCCAAATATGAAAAATAATCAGCTCCATCTGTCATTCTGCAGCTGAGAGCTGAAATAAGGATCTTATTCTGCCTACTCCCTTTAGCCGCATACATAGGGAAATAAAAAGGTCTTGAGATACAGAAGGCTCCAGCATGCTAGAAATGATGAAAACTGAAAGAGCCATTCAGACTTTGAAAATGATAGAGGTAAAACAAAGGCAAATGCTCCCACACACCTATGTCCATTCCACCTGGCAAGGCTAAAGAGGGCTCAAGAGTTTAAAGCCATTGTCCCAGACTCATGTTCCTGGAAGCATAGAAACATTGCATCTCCCCTGCCGTAGACTGAGCCAAAGTATCTGACAATCACAGACATTTATCTTGAATGTCTCACTAAGAGCAGGTAGGACATTCTTTCTAAGTTTTAAGGACAGAGGCAAGTCCTGAAGAGATGTATTGAATTATTTCGGGACTGTGCCTTTTTCTTGTTCCTATCACCAATGACAATCTGTTGTTGTTGTTAGGGTGGAGGTCATAAACTTAAATACCAAAAGGGATCGGGCAGGTAACTTGGGTGGGTTAAGTGTGCTAGATGAAATAAATACTAGAGACTAGTTTGGACTGTGTTTAATAGGGGGATGTTTGTCCTATTGATAAGGGAGTGCAGTGTTGATCTTGGGACCACTGCTTCCATGTAAGAACATAGACTTAGTGCTGCTATATTTTCTGATTTTTCAAGAAATTCTGAAAATTTCAAGGTTTTACTTGAAATAGTCTAGTTCTTAAATGGCATGACTTTATTTATTTACTTACTTTTAATTAGAGGACCTCATGACTATGAGTTGTGGCCCTAACTCAGCTTAGGAGTCAGGAACTTGCCACTTTGCATCAGAGCAATAGCCAGCAATGTCATTTAGACTTTGATTTGAAAAGGAATGTAAATATAAACCCTCAAAGTATGTATAATAACAACCCATGAATCACATGAAATCAAGAAAAGTCAGTCCTCTAGCTAACCCATTTTTCTCTATGTTCTGGACCAATTTACAGTTAAATTGTAGCTAATTTTATTTCTTTTGGCAAATCTTTGCAAAGATCCTGAAGTTTTTTCTGACTGTAGAGCAAGTAGGGAGGGTCTGTGGCCACCCACCACCTTCTAGGTGACCTTTGCTGTGGGTATCTATGTAAAACTCTTCCTTTTCTCTCCTCAATAACCAGAGCCTATTCTAAGCTGTTTTTTTTTTTTTTTTTTTCACTAGACATTTGGAGGGATATCACTCTCTCGATGTCAATTATATCTCTCAAGACAAAACTGGGTTAATTACCTAAGAAGCTGGCTGTCTTTTAAGGGCCCAATTTACCTGGACCTAGAAATCATGTAGGAAATATACTCAGCATAAGCTCTCAGAGAAGACCTCCCCCTCACCAGTCTCCAGCCTGGGATATGACAGGACAACCCCATTTTTTCTGCTTCCCAAAATATGAAAGGCATAATCTGACCACAGGCAATTGCCTATTGCCTGCTAGGCAGGTGTTTCTGACTGTAAGCCACATAGAGGGCTGTAACCAAGCAAGCCCTAGCCCCAGTGATGGGTGGGAAGAAAAAAATGGCAGAAGTCATGGCAGCCATGTAAGTCTTCATGGGTTGGAACAGCCCAAGATTTCCAGGAGAACACACAGTATGAATGTGTAAACCCTTCACCACCCACGGCCAGGTTCAAGTTTGTCTTTTCTTTATTGTGGAGTCTCTGCTGCTTCCCTCTTTTAGGAACACATATAAAGTACAGTCTGTATCCTGTGACACCTTTGACTCTGTGTCTAGACCTATGAACTTTTTTTTTTTTTAATTTATTTGCATTCATTCTCTGAACATCATTACAGCATACAAAATGAGATTTTCCATCCAAATTACACTATATATTGTCTCAATCAAGCACATCAACAAGCATGTTATTGTCAGCAAATGATCTTCCATTTCTTGTCTTCTGTATGTTTTGCTTTTTTCCCCCCATCCTAGATTCTCTATCTCTCACCCTCTGCCATCTCCCACTCTCCTCCCACAGTCTCTGGTATCTATGTTTGCTTTCTATACTGTTTTCTCCTCACATTTTATTGTAACGCCAAAGACCCTAATCAATCCAAATACCCTCATAACAAACACAGGTGATACCCACATTTCCATGAACACAAGTCTTACTTTACGCATCCTATAAAGTAGCACCTAGCTGTGGCTACATATCCTACTGCAGTCATTGAATATATATATATATTTTTTTTCCGAAACTTTTTTTTTTTGTAACTCAATTTACATTCCTTCCCTAAGCTTCATCACAGCATACAAAATGCAATCTCCCATCCAGTACACACTGCATAGTGATACAATCATGAACATTACAAAAAATTTTCCATTACTAGTTCCTAGAATTACTTCCACCCCTCTTTCTGACCCTCTGTCCCTTCCCACCCTCCTCTCACACCACCTCCGGTGTCTACAATTGTCCTTCATTCCCTTCCCACCCACGTTGCATTGATCACACAATTTCCTACATAATCTAACTACTTTCAATGGTGAGTTCACTCATTACTACTAAGAAAACCAGTTATAACTTAACTCAAAGAAATGCCAAGGAACTTTGCTTAAAGCCAGGAAACAAGTTAGGATTCTGTTCAAATGGAAGGTGCATGAACCTATCAGTCTCATGTACTTTTATCTTCTGTTCTGGTTCAATTTTCCTGATTAAATTCTGGGATATAATATTCAAATTCAGACTTGTCCCTCTGATTAAGTTGGCCACTTTCATAGTTTTTGGACTCTTATTTCCGTGTGTCTGTGTTTAATTTTCTTGATACAGCACACCCTTAAGAACTTCTTGGAGATCTGGTCTGGTGCTGGTAAATTCTTTCAGGTTTTGTTTATCTGAGAATGTTCTTGTCTTTTCTTCCCACCTGAAAGATAATCTTGCCGGGTACAGTATTCTTGGCTGAAACTGCTTCTCTCGTAACACTTTGAATATATTTTCCCATTCTCTCCTCGCTTGCATTGTTTCTGATGAGAGATCTGCTGTTAGCCTGATGGGATGTCCTTTGTAGGTAACTTGATGTTTCTCTCTTGCCAATCTTAGTATCTTGTCTTTGTCTGCAGTTTTGGTCAACCTGGCTATAATGTGTCTTGGAGAAGATCTTCTTGGGTTGATTCTATTTGGGGTCCTTTGTATTTCCTGGGACTGGATCTTCGAATGCCTCTCTAGGTTTGGAAAGTTTTCTTGCAGGATTTCATGGAATAGATTATCAATGCCCTTATGGGTCTCTTCACCTTCTGGAATGCCAATTATCCGGATATTTGGACGTTTGATGGTATCCAGTACTTCTCGCATATCATTCTCAAATTTTTGAGCCATTTTCTCAGTCTTCGTGGTGGACTTTTCTAAGCCAGCCATTTTCTCTTCTACATCTGAGATTCTATTTTCTGAATGATCTAGTCTGCTTTTAATACTTTCAAGGGAGATTTTGACTTCTTGTATTATAGACTTGATCTCTAGCAGTTCCGTTTGAGTCTTTTGTAAAGTGTGTAATTCCTCTTTTAGATCTTGCAAGAATTTCCTCATCTCCTGGAACTCGGCAACTTCTTTCTCCTTTCTCTTTAGCAGTTCATTATCTCTCTTTTCTTCCATCTCTGTTAGCTTCGACATTACGAATGCTCTAAATTCCTTATCAGACATTTCCATGACTTTCACCGAACTGCTTGTGGATGAAGGAGAGTTACTCTTTTCCATTGGAGGAGAGGTATTTTCTCGTTTTCCCATATTTCTCGTGATCCGACGGTGATTTCTTGTCATCTGATGAATGGCGTGTTTCTTTCAAATTCTTGAAGTTAAGCCTCAATGTTCAGGAGCAAGCAGACAGAGGTGTTCTAGAATCGGATTGCCGTTCTGTAGTGATCGCGCACTAGCTTTGCTTGCTGGAGGCTGAATTATGAGTAGAAAATCTTCATTTCGCCTGTGCCCTGAAATATCTAGTTCCCAGTATCCATGTGGAATCTTCTCAGAGAATGGCTCAACTCTCCTGCCTGGGAGAAAGGAGCAGAAGGGCTTATTAACAAAACAAAAGATGGAGCTGAGAGCCAGAGAGAAATTCTACCTTTAAAAAAATCGTAAAAAAGGAAAAATTACCAAAAAAAAAAATGAGGAGACAGGAGCAGAGAGAGACAGAGACCTCAGAGACACAGAGACAGGGATAGAAGGCCAGAGGGGCTCCCTACCACACTAGCTTTGCTTGCTGGAGGCTGAATTATGAGTAGAAAATCTTCATTTCTCCTGTGCCTGAAATATCTAGTTCCCAGTATCCATGTGGAATCTTCTCAGAGAATGGCTCAACTCTCCTGCCACACTAGCTTTGCTTGCTGGAGGCTGAATTATGAGTAGAAAATCTTCATTTCTCCTGTGCCTGAAATATCTAGTTCCCAGTATCCATGTGGAATCTTCTCAGAGAATGCTAGACCTATGAACTTTTGTGAAATCGGATATATCCGTAATATCCCTTGTATTCCACAGAGCTAACACTGAACCTTGACCATAAGTGAGGCCCAATTAACAACTATGGGAGGAAGGGAGGAAAGAAATGGCCCACCAACATATAAAAGTCGACTTCAGCCACAGAGGGGAATTCCACTGCCTACAGGAAACAGAAGCAGAAAAAAATGGCACACCACCAACCAATGAATAGGTAGTTCATAAAATGTGATTTTCGGGTTGACATCCCAAGCTCCTGTTCACAATAACCTGGAGTTAAATGGTGATGCAATTTCTAGACAAACTCATGATTCAGCCTCCGAACACTCCTAAAATATTTATTTGGATCAGGCATAGCAACAACAAAACACTATTAAAATAGGAAATCTGTCCTGTGAAATATGTTCAAATAACTGATGCTTGACCAAAAAAATACATTTGTCTTCCAATAAGGACAGAGGCCATTGGTTTCTCGTGAATCTAGAAGGAAGTTATAAAAGATATGACCTTTTCTTGGCTTCACAAAACTAGCACAGTGAAGTCCTATTTGGCAACTAGGAGAATATTTTCTCAGTGCAATCCAATTAAATCTCTGAAGATCCGGCTGGGTAGGAATCAACATAGTCTCCAAAGCATGGTTCAGCTCAGCTGGAGCCTGTCTTCTCTTCTGCTGTCACCCTTACTCAAGTTCTCTTCCCCTCCTTCCTCATCTCCAGGTTCAAATTCTTCTGCCCAAGGCAGGAGTATCAGAACTGATCTGGTAAAGTCAGTGAGCTTCTCGAAGAGGTCTTCTACAGCAACATAGACCTTGCCCCTGGGCATCAGAAAAAAATGTTCACATCAACATCACATGATATAGAAATATAGTGAGCTTCTGTGGTTTTTGCCAGATTATATCCACAATTTTTCCCTTCATCATATGCGCTCATCAGGTGCAATCATTGTTCCTCTTCCCCTGTTAAAAAATTTATTCGATACACTTGTTAAAGAATGGTAAGGCAGGACCAACAAGTGGCGAGGTGGTTAAGGGCACTGGACTCCCACATAGCTGACCATGGTTCAAGTCCTGGACCTAGTGGCCTGCTTTCTCACTCTCTCTCTCTCTTTGCCGCCCCCCCCCCCTCCCCCCCCCCCCCCCCCCCCCCCAACACACACAAACTTTCTGGTCAAATTAAAATAAATAAAGTTAAATAAAATAATTCTTAAAAAAAAAAAAAGAAGAAGAAGAAGAAGAATGGTAACAAGACTTTACACAGAGACCCTGTCAAGGCAGAAATAGGTGTTCTGACCCTATAATACAACTATTAAGTTCTGTGCATAGGGAGTTGAATCCCACATGGCTGAGTATAATTTGAATCCTGGCCCCAATGTGTTCAAAAACGTACTGCAAGCATGTACATGCATATGCCAAACCCCAGTAGGATGGAGGAATTGAGGAAAAAGGATTGTGGCATGACCATACCCCATTGAGTGTTTTTTTGTTTTTTGTTTGTTTTTTTTCTTTCTAGCAAGCACATAGACCCTCTGTCAATTTAAATGAAAAAATTAATTCAATTAGTTTGGCTTTACCAATAATGTGAGCTTATACATTCTTTTGTGTTTGTTTGTTTATTTGACCCATTAGGCTTCTGCCACTCATAGTCAAAAGAGTTCTGGCTGAAACAATGGGAAGGACTCTGCACAAGGAGGCAGACTGCCTGGCTCCTGTTCCCTGCTGGCTGACTGTGTGACCAGAAAATTTCATCTGGTTACATGAAGCCATTGAACTTGGTTAATTCCTGAAGTTCCTAGCAAGCTTCACAGCCTCTAAGTTTTATTCATACTTGCTGGTTAAGTTGTATTCATACAACTTAGTCGCTTTCTAGATGTGACATTCTAACTCTAAGAAAAAATATAATCCTACAACCAAAATCTTACATACTGTGATAATGGCTAATGCTCCTGTGCTTTTTTCTTTGTCTTTGGTGCAAATATATCTGCAAATACTAGATACTGTGAAGCTTTTTCTTTCTTTTTTTTTTTTTTTAATTCTGCTATAGGACATGTATGCTCTCCAGAGAGAGAGAAATGAGAAAGTACCCCCAGAAGGGATGACCACACCACAATTCCTTCTCCTCCATTCTTCTCTCGGGATTTTGGGCAGGCATATACATATGCCTGGTATGTTTTTCAAGTCACCAGTTCTGGTACTTGCACTATGAGGTCAGCCATGTGCATCTAGTCACCCTAACCGCTATAACACCAGCTGGTCCTTATCCCCTCACTGGAAGACTTTGGAATCCCAACACTGGCCTGAAAGAATATTATTTAAGACAACCTCAATTGCCACCATCAGATGGTACTGACCCTAGTGGCCCAGCCTTGTGTATCCAGAATCTGATGAGCAGACTCTGGACCGTGCTGCCTTGGCAAACTTCAGGATCAATCCAAAGTGAGCTACTTAGTGCTTATTCTGTGTTGGTATTGTTATCTACTTCTTGGGGAAAACAAAGGAGAAAGGGAACCTTGCTTTATCATTCACAGGTACACGGGAAGACAAGGCACAAGATATATACGGGGCAGGGCTATACCAGCTGTGGTCGGTGCAATGAGCAGCTACCAGAAACAGAGCACTCTTCTCCTTCCTATGAATTTGAGAACAAGGTGGACAGACAGGACCTGCCATCTGCAGAATTAATCCACTTTGCTCTGTCTCATTTGGCCATTATGTTTGCTTTTAAATCATAACCCCCCTCTAGACACCCCTCATGACCCTCCAGCACACACACCCTTTTTTTCCTGCCTCCTTCTACTTCTTCCTGATTGTCTTCTCATTTCTTCTCCTTGCTGAGCTTCTATCCAGTCTTCCCTTTCTACTGTGCTTTTCTTTAGAAACGGTCCTCTAATGTAACACCCTGGGGTCCTGCAGAAAGTGTGCATTGAGGGGGTGGGCAGAGGGGTTGAGGCATAACATTGAGTTCTTTAAATAACACTTAATGAACAATAAACACAATCAGCCCAGCCAAACTGGTACTTAGCTACTAAGTACCCAGTCAATGGCCCATCTGTCATATTGTTAAGACCTTTAGAAGTTGTTTAACAAAATGTTAAATGAGATGACATTCAGCAGGCAGCAAAATGCTTGACTGCCTAATGCAACCCAAAAGAGCTGGCCTGGTGGCAGTGTTTGATATAATGCTTTGTATTCCCCTTCCAAGAACCCAAGAGCAGGAGGTCTCCCTGCCTGTCACTTCCTATCTTGCTAAAGTGAGCCTGGGGTGGGAAGGACACAATCACCATTGGCGAGGAGGCCCCAGACAGCTGATGAGGTGCTTTTCTGAGAAAGCATGACTGAGAGGGGGCACATGGACATAAAGCCAGAGGGAGAAAAAGTAATAATTCATCTGGAGCTTCATTCTCTCCCCTTCCTTGTCGCCAATGGACCCTACCTCTCTCTCTGTTGGCCTTGAGGGGAGAAGGCAGGGGCGGTAATGAGAGTTGACTTTTTCTAAGAGCTGAAATATGAAGCCAATTACGAAGGAGAAGATTTCCAGCAAATTGGCTCCTGATAGCTCACATTTATCTGCTTTAGATTTGCATAGTCGGGGAGGACAGGCTCTGTGCTTTGGTCCAGGTAACAAAGGAAGAATCTGTTCAGCAGGAGGTGAACAAGGCATTCAACTTTACCTTCAACCCTTCTGTTCAGAGTTCAACAATTAAAGGCAAAAGGGAACAAATCACACAAAGGACTGTTTTAAAGGTAGGAAAGGAAAAGATAAAAAACAAAAGAAAAAAAACTTTTCCTCTTTGGTTGATGGTGTGAATGCTAATAAAGACCTCTGGGTGGAATTACACAAAGAGTGAAAGCCTGGAAATGGTTGTAATGACACAATTCTTCACTGGAGAGTAAGCGTGGGGTTGGAGAGGAGTATGTTTTACTCTCTACTTTATATAACTCTAAGTTGTGATGGACTCCTGTAACAAAAGACAAATTAAAGAAAAAACAAATAGAAGTTTAACACATGTATACCTCAAGTACACAAAGCAGTCACTCAGGGGAAATGAGTGGATTTCAAAGAGATGATTTTGAGTTTGGGCTTAAATACTGTAGTCCACTGAAACAAAGATAAAAGGGGGATGGTGGGTTATCAGGAGTCAAAAAAAAAAAAAAAAAAAAAAAACGCAATAAATGAGCAAATTTTTTTACACAAGTTTAAGTTGGTGCCTTCTCCGCTGATAAGCACCTGCAGTGATTCAATCATCTTTCGTTTCCTGGTACAGAGAGAGAGACACATAACAGGAGATTTCCTTTATAGATGTAAATTTTCTTTACGAAAGGGTAAATTCTCTGTTTCAGAGCTTCTCCTGTGTCTACTGTCTCTCAAAATATTTTTTATGCCAGAAAGACGTATTGTAGGTTGCTCTTTTCTGGTCTCCTACATAAGCTCCCATTTTTTTTCTTCCTCCTCATCTCAACTCCCTAGTCTTTACTTATGTTCAAACATTTACTTTAAAGGACCAAGTATCCGGAAAATATTATCAGTCCTTAGAACCCTACAAGAAATAGAAGTTTTATTCATACCTTGCTGGTTAAGTTGTATTCATACCATGCCTGCATGGTGGTTAAGGTAGCTGAATCCCACATGGCCAATTGTGCAGTTCAAGTCCCAGATCCAGTGGCTTGAAAAACATCTGGGGCACATGTGCTTGCAAGCCCAAAGTCCCAAGAAGAGAATAGAAGAGAAAGAATTGCTGCATGAAGATCCTCCCTGTGGGGGTGCTTTCTCACTTTACCTCTCTATCTGTGTCTCTGTCTGTCTCTGGCAATCAGACATGCTTTATAACAACGACTACAACAAAAAACTAGTCTTACTAAAATGAATTACCCACCTATAAAATCATCTCATACAACTCAATAATAAAAAGACAAAAAATCAAATATCCCAATTAAAAGGGAGAAAGGACTGGAGCAAATATTTCTCTAAACAAAACACACAAACAACAAGCAAGTCTATAGAGACAGAAAATAGATTTATAGTTGTTCAGGGCTCCAACAGGAGGCGGGTATTGGGAGTGACAGCTAATGGGTATGGGGTTTCTTTCCTGAGTGCTTTAAATGTTTAACTGTTCAAAAAGCATTCTCTTAATAGTTGCACAGCTCTGTGAATAAACTAAAAACCATCACATTGTACATCTTAAATGGTTAAATTATGTGATATGTGAAATAATACACACAATAAAGTTGCTAAAAAAGAAAATAATAAGGGGTCAACAAGTAGCATGGTGGTTAAGGGCACTGGACTTCCACAGGGCTGACCACATGTCGAGGCCCAGACCTGGCGGCTTGCTTTCTCAGTGTCTCTCTCTCTCTCTATCTCATCCTGTCCCTCTCTGATCAAATTAAAATAAATAAACAAATTAATAAATAAATAAATAAAGTTAAACAAAAAATAATTTTAAAAAAAGAATAATACAAAAAATATTTTCAATTATCCCTACACTCATTTGCTAGGGCTGCCATAACAAAGAACTCTAAACTAGGTTGTTTAAATAACAGAAATCTGTCTCACAATGAAGGTTCTCAGAGTTCAAGGTATGGGCAGGGTTGACTCCTGATAACTGTGAGGAAAAACCTTTTCCATGCTTCTCCCTTAACTTCTGATGATTTGTGGGTAATCTTTGGCATTCCTTGGTTTATAGAAGCTTGATCTCAATCTCTGTCTTCATCATCACAGGGCGTTCTGTATGTCCATACACAAATTTCTCATTGTTATAAGGATACCAGTCACATTGGATGAGGGCCCAGCCTACTTAACTCATTTTAATGTTATTATCTGTGTGAAGACTCAGCTTCAGATAGGATCATTTTCTAAGGTACTGGGGGCTAAGACTTCAACATATAAATGTGGAGGAATATAAGGGACAAGCAGATGGCATAATGGTTACATCACTGGAATCCCGCCCACATGGCTGACCACAGTTCAAGTACCAGACCCGGTAGCTTGAAAATGACACTGAGCGTGTGTTCAAGCATGCCCGAAATCCCGAGAGGAGAATGGAGGAGAAGGGATTGCAGCATGGCTACCCCCCCCCCCAGGGGGTGGTGATTTCTCACTTTCTGTGTCTCTATCTCTCTCGATTTGTCTCTCCAGCAAGCACATGCATCCTATAATAAAAAATCTTTCTCTCTCTCTAAAAAAAAAAAAAAAGTGGAAGAATACAATTCCATAAGAAACAATCCCATTTAGAAGATTTGAAGTTGGCCAAGATACGGTCTTTATCACCTTAGAATTGATTAGGAGATTTTTAAATCTAGCACTAGGTCCTGGAATTTTCTCATGTTTGTTTTCTCCACTAGACTACTTGATATAATCTCAGAATATGTTTCATGATCTCCAGCCAAAGAACAAAAAACATGGAGAGCACTGTCTTAAATGCCTCAACATCTCACTTCCACTCAATGACTGAAGTCAGTCCCATGGCTATGCAGAACCTGGGTATAGAGAAATGCCATCTCCAGTGAGCCTGCAGAGAAAGAACCAAAGGTCTGAGGAGCAGCCCTGATGGGACCTGAGCATTCAGGATGGTTTAAGAAGTGGCTATTCTCCTACACAAGTATAAACTCCAGCTCAGTCATTCACTTGTTTTTTATTTTTCTTTTTAAGAATTATTTATTTAATTTTATTTAGTATTATTCTTCTTCAGCTTAACCAGAGAGAGAGAGATAGCAAGCCACTTGGTCTGAGACTCAAACTGCAGTTGGCCATATGGGAGTCCTGCACCTTAACCGCCATGCCACTTGCTGGTCCCATCTATTTATTTTTTTTAAAGCATAGTTTTCTGGCATTATTTAGAGGAAAGTGCATTCAAGCAACAGTCAATCAACCCATTTCCTATCTCTGTTAATTACCATAAACTCACTTCTCATTGACTCAGAAATCATTTATAAAGAATATTTAAAGACTAGATCATAATGTGCCTTGGAGAAAAAAGGGTGAACAATCTCAGCCTCCCCATCTGTATCATTTAGGAGTTGGTTTAGACCAGGGCCCTCCAACCTTGTACTATAACTGTGATATGAAGAGACCCTGAATTCATGAATAACTCAGGCTGATAACTGTCTAAGGTTTCTGCCGTCTGGCAAAATTACTATCCTTACCTGGAGCTATGAGTATCCTGAAAACCTTGACTAGATTAGTACCTTAAATAGATTAGTACTTGGAGTAGATTAGTACCTTGAATAGATTAGTCTTCCTGCTTCCCTGCCTTCTGCCTTTGACACTGTGCAGGGCGAATTCTGAGCCCAAGACCTCCACTTCCCCAATTCTCCCATAAATGACTGTGTCCAACCTCCAGTGAGGGCCAGAGATTCAGAGTGTTAACTCCTCCATGCCCACTAACATTATAAACAGTTCTCCTAATCACTCTGAATGCTACTTTCTATTCCTAGGCATCTAATTTTTTGCAACAATTGGGTTACAAGTTTGTCAATTCTTCTCAGCTCTCAATACAACCAGAGTCCTCCACTCCCCACCCAACTGATTAACTTCAGTCACAAGTAGCTTCATTTACCCCAGCATGCTGTACCAATAGCAATATCATAGGATTAACAAACTATGGCCTGCAAGCCAAATCCAGCCTGCCACTTGTTTTAGTACAGCCAGCAACTAAAGATGATCTGAACAACAGAAAAATTTAATGAAAGGAAAAAACATTTTAAATAGCTGAAATGTGAAAAGTATACAAAATGCAAATTGTGGTGTCTGTAAATAAAATTTTACTGAAATTCAGCTACACTTACTCATATGAGTGTCATCTGTAGCTGCTTTCACACTAAAATAGCAGAAGGGAGTTGTTGCAGTGGAGACTATATGCCCACAAAACCTAAAAAATTATTATCAGGTCCTTTACAAAGAAAGTTTGCCAACCGCTTTGTTTCTCAACTATATTTACACACAACTCACCAGAGGCTATTATTTAAATGCTGATTTTTATTCTGTAGCTATGAGATGAGAATAAAATTCTACTTTTCTACAGTTCCAAAGACAAACTTTCCCTCTATCAGTTTAAGTTCTAATTAGGGGAAGGAGGCTGCAAATTAATTGACAATAGATACATTAACAGAAGAAAAGACAAAGTTTATTCACACTTGGATGGGAGTTATTCATTCACTTAATACCCAAGGTACAGGTTTACATACCAATTTAACAGAAAATAGGTGGTAGGGTTATGGTACTAGTGTGAGAATGTGAAGGATTCTTTTTTTTTTTTTTTTTTTTAATGCTAATGGAGGCAGTCTGTCTTCTTCCTGGAATTCTCAGGAAACTACCTTGAAGGGATTTAATGTCAGTTGTATTCTTCCAAAACGCTGTTTTAGTTTTAAGCATAGTTCCAATAAGATTTCAAATGTTTTTACTTTAAGGGTTTTGTTGTTGTTATTGTTGCTACAGGGCATGTGTGCTCTCTAGAAAGAAACAGAGAGAGAGATAAAGTAAGAAAGCAATCCCCAGGAGTAGTTGGTCAAGTTACAATCTCTTTCACGGCACAATCCCTTCTCTTCCATTCTCTTCACAGGATTTCAGGCATGCATACTTTGTGCCCAGTGTGTTTTCCAACCCACTGGGTCCGGGACTCAAACTGCCCAGTCAGCTGTGTGGGGTCCAGCAGCCTTAACCACCATGCCACCATGGCCCACTCTAAGATAATCTTTATGCTGAAACTGTGATTCTTTTATACCAAACTCCCACATGATGCCAATACTGATGGGTCCATGGACCACAGTTTGACTTGCAAGGGTCTATAGATCATCTCCATGTCATCTCCAACTCTTTAATACTGTGATTCTATGTTGCTCTGAGGGAAAAAAAAATAGACAATCAGATATTCTGGAAAAATCGTTCTCTCTACGGTATAATAGATTAGAATAAAGACAGTCCAATAGATCATGGATACTATCATTCCAATTGCAGAGTAGTTATTTCTCTTGTTCTTTTCAAGAAAGAACCAAAAGCTCAGGGTTGTCAACACCCACAAACCAAAACCCTAACTGCCACAGAAGCAGAATACAGTCTCACTCAGCAGGCCACATCCTGCTGGAGAGCCATGGCATCCCTGAACTCAGGACTCCATGATATCCAGCCAACCCCACCCTCATGCCATGCCTGCCCATGCTGAGGGGATTCCACAGGTTGAGCTAGTCCTGTCCCATTTCTGCCAAGAATATAATCTCCTGTTATTGACCTCAGTGAGAAAAATAAATTTGAAATGGGATTCCTGGGCAGAGGCACCAAACTGTCTTTTTATTCAATATTTTCTAATACCCAAATCTCTGATCTTATACCTGCCACTCCCATTGCCAGTCAGGCAGCTGCATGAAGCACAGCCAGATGGGAGGCATTCAATAAAGTTGCTAGCTCTTTCCCCATAATCCTGAGATTTACAGTGTTAATTTAAAACTGTCAGACATCTGTGACACCACACCACCTTGGCCAATTTTTCCTCAAGGAGCCATATGGGTTTTGTAAAGAATTCACTGTTAGATCAATATTAGCTTTAAAGAAAAAGTTGCACCCTGAAGTAAAAGCAACTACATTGCTAAACCTCAGTCCAATAATTCTGTGTGATGGGGAAAATGCTTACAGGTAAACATTGGTGGTAGAAAGAAGGTTAGGAAGCTTACTCAAGTTCCTCCTATTTTCTCAGGAGACCTTGAGTTTGCTTCTTAATTAATGTCAAAATATCCCTTTTCCATTAAACACAACAGTTATAGGTACAGTTCAGAATGTGCATAGGGAGGGAAGGGAGTCTGATGATAATAATGGAAATAATATTGGACCAAGTCTCTAAAACAGAGCTAATAGAGCTTTTTTTGATTACATCTGTACTGTCCAACATAGTCACCACTAGCCACATGAGGCCACAGAGTGCTTAAAATGTGGCTAGCAAGACTGAGGAGCTGACGTTTTCATTGTAAGTAATTTAAATTTTACTGGCCACATGCACTATTGACTACCATATTAGACATGGTGGCACTGGATCTCATCCCAAGAATGTAGCCATGGGCAAGTTATTAACCTCTCGGAATTCTCATTTCTACTTTGGAGAACTTGAAAGTGAGAGTAAGAGATGTCTATGGCTTCTTGGTGGTGTTTCACTCTATAACCAATGAATAAACAGTTGGTCTTTAATCAAGGATATATTCCAGATCTTTAGGCAAACTTAGAAAATGTCTGTCTCACTTTCTCTTTCTTTGCATCCCATGTTATTGACCTACCATGTCCAGAAGCCTATTTCAGCTTATAATCTACATACATAACCCAGCACCTGCTACTTGATCACCAGCACCACTACTACTTTTCTACTAACAAAAGAAAAAAATTAAAGTTTTCTTATTTCATTTTAGAGACTACACTCTGGCTGAGCCATGAGCTCAACCTTACACTAAGGACCATTTTACCTACATGCTGACCAGAATTCTCCAGTGTGAAGTCACAGGATGGAGTGGGGTGGAGAGACTAACAGAGCCAAACACCCACGTGACCCGGCCTCCCACCAGCAAGGCCCCACTCTGCAATCCTTAGTTAATTTCAGAGCAGCAGTTGGCCGCCTCCTACAAGGTTTGAAGGGACCTGGGAAGATCAATTACAGAAATGATTAGCATGCAAATGGCACCAGCAGGCTACGGGCAAGAACTCTCTCAGTAAGGACAGCAGAGGCCAGGCAAGTTAGGAGCAAATCATTCTGCTATAAACAGAAGAAAAGTCATTAGCCTTTATATCAGTGGAAAGCACATTTCTCCCTCTATTTCAAATGTGTTATTCTGAAATACTTTAGTCAAGTAGTAAGCACTAGAGATTCAAAATATAAAAAGATAAAGAACAGAATATTATTTTGTCCAAAATACAGTGCACCCTCTATGTTTAATTTATTCACTTCATGTCACTCATGTCTTTTTTTCTTACACTTTTTGTGTCCTCATATAACTCAAAGCTGTAGTACTTGAACATCAGACAATGGGCAGCTACCAGGTTATACTGATATTTTTACCATTTTTACCATTCTTAAAAACACCATAATCAATTTTCCATCAGGCTAAGTTTCTTCAAGCTGAAAAATATATTTATCTTATTTGTGTGTGTGTGTGTGTTAGAGTCCTTTTTT
Organism: Tupaia tana; assembly: GCA_026018925.1. NCBI lineage: Eukaryota > Metazoa > Chordata > Mammalia > Scandentia > Tupaiidae > Tupaia > Tupaia tana. The sequence goes on along the minus strand of JAKSZU010000003.1, from coordinate 167,363,251 downwards.
TCTTATGAAATAATTGTGATTCTAAATTGAAGCTCGTTTCTTCAGCCTGTTTGTGCAAAATTAAAAGTTAGCAACTGTCAGCTTTGTGTTGTGGGAGACCAAAATATGCTTCCTCTAGATATGAAGGAATGTTGAGCTGAAGATAATTAGAAAGAAGCAGATGTGGAAAAGCTCTCTGCCCTTCCTTTATCTGCCTAAAAGCAAGATCTCCATTTACAAAGACAGCAGCTAACCTGTCTCCTTTTCTCTCAGGGAGAACAAGAGTTAACTACTGAAGACAACTTTAGACCCTCATTGACCTGGGATTGGTACCAGAGGAGTACAAACGTTAAGAGCTAACCTGCATCTGTCATGTGTTCGCCTTTCCCCAAATTACCAAAGACGCAAAATCCTATTCCTTTGTCTTGTCACATCTCTAAGTGTATTGTCCTTTGTTAAAGATGCTGTGGAGACCAGAAGAGGAAAGCTTAGTTTTCTTTCCTACTATACAAGGCGGCAGGTGAAATAGCTGTGAAGCAGGATACCAAGGGGAAAAAACCTGAAGCCAAATGGCTGATGCCAGCAGCAAGGTTTAAAAGGGTGACCACAAGGCTAAAAAGCCCAAGAAGAGGAAGCCCATCACAGCCAAAACCCAGTCTTAGTCCAGGGGATTGGTAAATATTTCCAATCTACCATGTATTTCAGGAAAGCCATGTACAAGAGGAAATAATTAGCCACTAAATCCAGGGTGGAAAAAAAGGAGAATGTTCTTGTCACTGTCACAAAACCAGTTGGTGAAGACAAGAATGGTGGTATCCAGGTGGTTAAACTGCGCAAAATGCCTAGGTATTATCCTAATGAAGATGTGCCTTGAAAGCTATTGATCCACTGCAAAAACAAGAACAAAAAATCTTTTCAGTCAGCATGTGAGAAAGCTGAGAGCTAGCATCATTCCCAGGACCATTCTGATCATCCTCACTGGATGCCAAAGAGGCAAGAGAGTGATTTTCCTAAAGCAGCTGAGCAGTGGCTTGCTTCTTGTGACTGGATCTCTAGTCCTCAACTGAGTTCTACTGCATAGAACACACCAGAAATGCCACCTCCACAAAAATTGATATTAGCAAAGCAAAAGTCCCATAACACCTCACTGATATTTACTTCAAGAAAAAGAAACTGCAGAAGCCCAGACACCCAGGAAGGTGAGATCTTCAACACAGAGAAGGAGAAATATGAAATTACAGAGCAGTGCAAGGTTGATCAGAAAGCTGTGGACTCACAAATTTTACCAAAAATTACTTTTCCCCTACAACACTATGTCTGTTTAACTAGGCAATAAAATTCCAATGTCTGAGATCCCCTGGCTTAGATTTTAGTAGAGATATTCCAGTTTCCACCAGGAATGGGGAGGTCGTGGTCAGCATAAGAGGAGTAGGCTGAAGTTCCTTAGAAACTTCACTTTTTTGTTATTTCCTCCACCAGAACAATTAGTTTTCCTAACTCTAAGTATGTAAAAAAGAAACTTTTAGATTGCCAGACCTGATAGCATCACTACTCCAATGATCCCTGTGCGGCGCTAGATATAAATAAATAATTAATTAGCTTGACAAACCACTAAGTTAAAAAGTATAACTTATGCTGACTATAATGAAATTTTTATTTATCTATTCATTCTTTTTTTGTTGTTTTTTGAGAGAGAGAGAGACTTTTGCTATAGGGCGCATGCACTTTCTAGAGAAACAGAGAGAGAGAAATCGAGAAATCACTCGATTTCACCTGTCGTCTTGTATAGTAGGAAAGGGAGATAGAAATCGAGAAATCATTCCCCAGAGGGGATGGCCATGCCTCAATCCCTTCTCCTCCATTTTCCTCTTGGGATTCTGGGCATGCACACACATGTGCCTGGCATGAGTTTCAAGCCTCCAGGTCTGGGACTCGAACCACAGTCGGCCATGTGAGAATCCAGTGATGTAACCATTATGCCATCTACTGGGCCCATATCTATTCATTCTTGACATAGATTATGACCCTCTAGATGAAAGTATCCCCAAATGAGAGTGGCTTTCACACAACCTCCATACTTTCTAAAATAAATAAAGCAAACCCCAATTATGTGAATTCAAAGTAGCTAGAGGAGCACAGAACCACCTGAAAGATGGTTCAGTGATGGTAACCAACACTTTTGAGGAAAATGCTGTCAGGATAATCTTTGTACTTTCAAAAAGCTTTAGGAGGGTTTGTGTGTAGCATGAGGGTGTGTGTTAATCATGTGTCTAGGGTGAATGTTGTAAGGCATGAGAGATGGTAAGGGAACTGTAGTGAAGAAGCTAAGTCCAAGTGGACTTTCCAGATGATCACAAAGAGATGAGCTAAAGACTCTCAGGTATTTGCAAATCCAGGAGTAGTTCCTACACGAGCACCAAACAAGGAATTACAGCCAAGGTATACTGTGACTCACTCTTTGCCAAGTACTCTACTGTCAAGAGCTCTTTGCATGGACTCTTTTCTTAATGATAGAAAGTGCATGTGCACACACACAAGGAGAGAGAGAGAGAGAAAGCCACACACACGAGAGAGAGAGAGAGAGAGAGAGAGAGAGAAAGTGGCCTCAACAGAATCTTGTCACAATCCCCTTTCCCCAACCCTTCAGCTCCTCAAGATCTTAAGTACTCACACATGCATGCCCTACATATTTCAGGCTTACCTTGGAATCTGAACCTGGAGTCAACCTTGTGGGTTCCAGCACTGTCATCCAGTATACCACAGACTGTGGCAACAGGCTTGGCCAGTTATTTTTGCTTGTTTTTGTTTTTTGTTTTTCATTATTATTATTTCTTAGAGAGAGAAGTACCCTCAACAGGATCTCAAACAACAAATTTCTTCCTCCATCCTCCTCCCTATCTTCCTAGCCAGCCAGGATCATGGGCCCACATACCTGTTATATACAGGTTAATCAAGAAACAAAATCCACACTCTTCCATACAGATACAGCTTTGACCAGCACAATACCATTGCACCACTGAGTCAGCCCAGGTTGACTCACTGAATCCTCACCGTGACTCTGTGAGGCAACTGTTAGTACTATCCACTTTCCACAAATGAGGAAACTAAGGTTCAGGTAAGATAAATAACCTACCTTCAATCCACAACATTGCAATCTGAACTCTAGTACGATATCACAGTTCTTGATAACAAACACATCTTTGCTACCAGAAATATAAGGGCAAGGCCATTTCCAACGGATGCTCGAGATGGAGAGAGAAGACCAGAGGGCCTTGAAATAGCTATTTTTAGGCTCAGTTTTAATCATTTATGTTACCATATTCATGTAAATTTTCTATCTGCTCTCTGGAGATGAAATGAAAGTAGTTTTTGGTATTTCCTTGTCTCAGAATTATAGAATTACAGAGTTTCAAGGAACTTCAGAGACCAATTCCTTTGTTTGACACCATGATGCAGAGTTTCATGAAGGTGAAGTGACTACAACAAGGATCTATACTGACAAGTCAGCAATGTGATAAGTTTCCCAAATACATGAATTCTCTTTGTGAAATTATGTAATTAGAGTACTAGAAGTGTATTGAATTAAACAGTGAATTCACAAGATAAAGTAGTCATTGAAAATCAGGATTAGAGCTCAAGTGAACAGTCTAGAGGAAATGAGTTAATGTACTGTTTGGCATGTAACAGGGCTCCAACAATGTTAAAAAGATGTTTGCTTTATCATTTCAGTGTTTAAGATAACTTGGGCTCAGAATTATGTACTCAGGTAATGGACCCAAAGATTTGTTGTCATAGGAAACACATGCACATGTGCACACACACACACACATTTAAGCAACATAAAAGATGTGAATATATGGGACCAGCAGTTAGCGTAATGGCTATGTCGCTGGACTCCCACGTAGTCGACCGCAGTTCGAGTCCCGGACCCGGCGGCTTAAACTCACGCCGGCCGCGTGTGCGTGCGTGCCCAAGATCCCGAGAGGAGAATGGAGGAGAAGGGATTGCGGCGTGGCCATCCCCCCTGGGGGGTGATTTCCTGCTTTCTATCTCTCTGTCTCTCTCTGTCTGTCTGGCGAGCGCACGCGCCCTATAGCAAAAACCTCTCCAAAAAAAAAAAAAAAAAGATGTGAATATAAAGTCATGGGTTCTGTGTGATTAAGAGATATTGTTGCATTATGGCTGCTCATTTTACTTCTTGGTACATATAGCTAAGTTGTCAATCATTTCACTTAAGAATTTGATCTTGCAATGGTGCAAGCTTAGGTAAATTTTATGCCTTCAGGTAAATTTAAAAGTATAATCAAACATACTTTTCTTTGTAAAAAAGAAATGAGACACATAGCTCCATCTTTTTTTAAAATCAGGAATTATATGTGATTCAGAATTGCCTTGAATAAAATTAGTAACCAGATATTGTTACCTATGGTTCAGATCATTTCTTAATCTTTTTCTCCTCCTTGAGAATTCTGGCCCTAAAATTCATCATGAAACGTAGCAAAGAAAATGAGCCACTAGATATTTTTGCAAACCTTTGACTTCACATGGATGTCTATAGCTTTAGCCAATTTCTCACAAGATCAATGGTCTTTAACATGACTAATAGAATTTAACAGTTATACACAGAGCTGCCTCATTCTGACAATTTACATTCAGTCTCCAAAAAGGCATATTCCAGCTACAGAACTACAGTATTGCTTCAAATTTAAGCAATAAATTCTGAGATGGCAAGTAGTAGCTAAAAGAAAAGAATATGACCCTCTGAAGCCTAATATGATTGTGATAACTTCCCCAAATACATGAATTCTCTTTGTGAAATTATGGAATTAGAGTGCTAAAAGTGTATTGAATTAAACAGTGAATTCACAAGGTAAAGTAGTTATTGAAAATCAGGATTAGAGCCAGCTGGTGGTATGGTAGTTAAGGCAGCTGGATCCCACATGGTTGACAGGACAGTTCAAGTCCAAGATGCTGCAGCTTGAAAAACACACTGGACACTTGTGTGTGCATGCCCAAAACTCCAAGAGGAGAATGGAGAAGGGATTGCAGTCATTCCTCTGGGGGGATGACTTCTCATTTTCTCTCTCTCTCTCTCTCCCCCATCTTTTTCCACTCTTTATAGCAAACTAAAAAAATAAAAGTTAAAAATCAGATTGGAGACCAGCAGATGGCATAGCAGTTACATCACTGGACTCCCACATGGCCAACCACAGCTCGAATCCCGGACCTGGTGGCTTGCAACTCATGCCAGGCATGTGTGTGTGTGTGTGTGTGTGTGGGCCCAAGATCCTGGTAGGAGAATGGAGGAGAAGGGATTATGTATGGCCATCCTCCCTGGGGGATGATTCTCACTGTCCCTCCCCCACTACCCTCTCACAAGCACACATGTCCTAAGGTTAAAAACCTCTTATAAAGAAAATCTGATTGATTCTTAGCACATGTTGCTAAGACACTGTGCACCAAAGGCTGGCCATATGGGAGGCTTAGGTTCTGTTCCCAGTCCAACCTAAAGGCTGGGTGTGGTAGTGTGTGCCTATAATTCTAGCCAGAAGATCAAGGCAGGAGGATCACCACACTGAGATTCTGTAAAAACAAAAGACATGTTACTCACTTTTCAAGTGTTCTTTATATGCAACTCTTATCAAACTACAAACACTAACCTTTTAGATAGTTTACTAAAAGGTAACATTGGCCAACTACCACAGGAAGATGCAGATGACAGGGTGAGAACTGGATAGATTAGAGAGATATAACCCAGAGCGTTTGCCACCATGGGTCAGCGGCAGGCCAGGGAGAGGTTCCCACAACCAGGAGTGAATCTTGGTGTATATTCCAGGAGACCATGTTGAGCATGACAAGCAGGTAGGCTGATTATGGAGTTATCAAGAGGCCACAAGAATAGCTCTGAGGAGAAGATCAAAGAATGTAATAATGCTGAATCAGAAATCAGAAATACAGACAGAGGTCAAAGTCAGGAACACATTCTGCTGGTTTTTCTAGATGTTTAATAAGCAAAGGGTGTTACAATCAAAGCTGTTTGGGTAGTTGTTGAGTTAAATAGGCTTTTTATTTTGTCTTTTTTTTTTTTTTCCTGTATTGCCAGAGAGCATGTGTGCTCACCAAGGAGAAAGTCAGAGATAATGAAAAAAGGAGAGAGAGGAAACAACTCCCAATGGGGCCTGGCCACATTACAATCCTTCTTCCTCCACTTCTCCTTCTTACCATCAAGATTTGGGCATATATGCACACATGCCAGCATGTTTTTAAAGCCATGGGGCCAAGATTCCAACTGCAGTCAGCCAAGTGATATCTGGTGCCCAATACCCTGCTTGTGGGGTTGACCCTGTTTTGTCATTCAATCATAGCATTTTCACTCTTTTAACATATTCGTGTCCATCATGAATCTCTAAGAGGCATGGATAGTAAAAGGGATTTTCAAATTTATTTGACCAGGGACTGTTTGTTCATTAAAGCCCCCATTGGTCCTTGTAGACCATAAAGAACAGCTTCTGGGAATCTGAAGTTTTGTCAAAATGTTTGATTTTACAGATAAGAATGCTGAGTCCTGAGAAATTAACAGACAACCAGCACACCATGGCCATGTAGGCAAAGCTGGGACTAGAACCACATACCTTGGCATGCCCAGTGTATGCTTCATTACAGCACACCCTGTGCCCACTTTTTGTCCTCTCCTTGTTGATACAAACCTTCTTTAGCCACTGATGAACTGGAAAACAATAGCTGCACCTTTCTTACCTAAGAGTGGTCCAAGAAACCCCAAAGCACTTCTGCCAAAGCTTCCCAACAGGAGCCCACTGACAGTCTACCCTGGTCCTTTCCTCCATCCAAGCTCAGTAAATAACTATGGTTTCAATTATAACAGAGACATGCTTTCAACTCCAGGAAAGCTACAGAGAAGCTCTTAGGTGATTAATAACTGATTAACTTCCCCTGCCAAACATCTGCAGGCTCTATTAATTAGACAGAATGCTAAGTGGTTATCAGATGAGCCTGGAAAACACCAAGCCTGAGAGAATCTTTCCCTTGGCGAGTCGCACTACTGGTTACGTTGGACACAAGCTATGACTGGGCTCAGAGCTGGTACAGCAGGGACCAGGAGCAGCATCAGACTCAGTCCTGAGGTGAGCATTCTATGCATTCTAGATCTTTCTCTTCATGGGTCCCCTGAGTATTGCCAGAAAAAGCTGCTTTTCTGCTTCAGCATGGTCCTATGTTAAAAAAAAAAAAAAAAAAAAAAGAATTGGTCCAGTCTAATCTACATTCAAATACCATCAATGGCTTCCTATTGTTCACTGAACATGGTTCAAATTCCCTGACCTGATATTTAGGGTTTTTGATGGTCTGTCCCTACCTTTCCTTCCACTGTCATTCTTCCATATGGAACCCCCTTTTTCACTCACACTGGGTCATTTATTATCCCATCATGCCTCTTCCTCTCCAGCTTTCTCCTAAATGGCTCTTTCCACATGATCTCTCCCACATCCTATTTAACAAACCTCTAACTACATTTCAAGAGTCAGATTGTATCATTTCCATGAAACACTTTCAGAAGTTTATCTTCCCTTCAGAAAATTTCTATACTTCTTTTAGTCTGTACTTTTCATGTGATATTTACCAGGAATCACTTTCAAGTGCAGTTAACCATCTTATTTTCCAGACTAAATTGTCAACTTTTGGAAATCAAAGTCACTGTCTTCAACATTTTCTACATGATACAATGGGAAACACTGAATGCTCAAAATCCTCCAGTGTCCACCGCACTCTCCAGTAATCTTCAGGTAAGGTTCCAACACTTAAATATGGCACACAATCTCCCTAGTAATATAGCCTCTCCCTACTCTCCTGCCTAAGTGTCCCCTGCTCTCCAGTCATACCAAGTGACTAAGATTTCCTCAGTGGGGGACCAGCAGTTGGCGTAATGGCTATGTCGCTGGACTCCCACGTAGTCGACCGCGGTTCGAGTCCCGGACCCGGTGGCTTAAACTCACGCCGGGCGCGTGTGCGTGCGTGCCCAAGATCCCGAGAGGAGAATGGAGGAGAAAGGATTGCGGCGTGGCCATCCCCCCTGGGGGGTGATTTCTCGCTTTCTATCTCTCTGTCTGTCTCTGTCTGTCTGGCAAGCACACGCGCCCTATAGCAAAAACCTCTCCAAAAAAAAAAAAGATTTCCTCAGTGGGCCATACTTCTCACTCTTTGGATGTTTTCTTCTCTTCTTGGCATGAATTTCACCCATTTAACTACTTGGAAAGCTAAGACTTATCTTACATAACAAAAGCTTTCATTACTGGTCTAAGTTAGGTCCTAGGGCCTCTATGCCATAACTTTGTCACGGTACCTGCAACACTTTCTCTCTCCTTCCCTATATGCCCACAGTGAGAACTTCCTTAACAGTTCCTTGAAGACAGAGATTGCATCTTATTCATCATGGTATCTCCAAAAGGGCACAATGTTTGCATGCAGTAACCAGCCTTTAAATGGCCCCAATAATCACAGCCTCTTGGTGTTGATGTCCTTTCATAATCTCTCCTGTTGAGTGTGGGCAGATGTGAGTGTGTGACTCTGAGACTGTCACAAAAGGCAGTGCAGTAGTGTTCTCTCATGTTCTTGGATCACTTGCTCTGAGGAAAGCAACCTGCTATGTAATAAACAGCCTTATGGAAAGGCTCTCATAGTGAGGAATGGAAGCCTCCTCACATACATGAGCTTGGAAGAGGATCCTTTAGGCCCAGTTGAGCCTCAAACAATTGCAGCTCCACTGACACTTTGACATCAGTCTTATATATATATATGTATGTGTGTGTGTGTGTGTGTGTGTGTGTGTACGTGTGTGTGTGTGTGTATTTGGATTTGGAATTGAGGTTTAACTGTAACAAAAACTTAAACTATGGGAGTGGCTTTGAACCAAATGGTGAGCAGAAGTTGCAAAGCTGTAACTTTTGAATTGGAAGGAGAACGTTAGCAAAAGTCTAAAGTATACTGAAGACACCAACGGAAGAATTTTGGACTTTGAAGAGGTAACTGGTAAGAAGAGTGAGGGAACTCTTTTTGGAAAGTGGAGTAAAATGGATCCTTATCGTAAGTGGCATGATAGTGGCAGAAATTTTAGCAAGCCTGTCACCTGCAGAAAGGTGGAAAATAGGACATTTAATGAATGAAGTGGGTGATTTACCTAGGGAAATTTTTCAACCAGAGTGTTGAAGGTGTCACAAAGTTTCTTTTCACTGCTTATAGAAAAATGCAAATAAATAAGAGTAAACTGAAAGAGTAATTAAAACAAAAGATACCAAGACTTGCTGGGTTTGAATATTCCCAGCCCCTTCATATGACAGTGCTAAAACTGAGAAATGGCTTTAGAGCACAAGATCAAATCAGGGCATCCAGGAAATCCCGTCTAAAGAGGAAGACAAGAATGTAGCCATAAATTCTTTTATTAAGACCTCAGATCCTAAAAGGTGAATTCTTTGCTAAGAACCTGAAAGATAAAGTCCTTTTGGCCAAGGGAGAGATGGGAGAATCTTGCCTGTCCTGTTTCAATAACCTTAGCCTTATAGTTCATGTTGATAAAGTTTATTTTTGAAACATTTGACCTGCATTTCCCCAATTTGATTCTTACAAACACTGGAAATGACGTGGGACGTGTATGAGAACAACAATCAAGCAGACAGGTGATTTGACCAATAGCTCACAACTGAATCGTGAAAGATTTAATTCCCAGTCAAGTGTGCTTTCCACATCATCCAGTCAATCATTTAGTAAATAGACACTGAATTTATGTCTACAGAGCTGACTCTGCGCCCTGGTGGTTGGGGCAAACAGATCTCATGTGGGCAATTGGACAGTTTGAGTCCGGGACTCTGTGCTTGAGAAACACACCAAATGTGTGTACATATACACCCAAAATTCCAGAAGAAGGGAGAGATGAAGGAGAAGGCAGTGCAGTGTGACCACGGCATCTCCATGGGGGTGCTTTCTCCTTTCCTGCTCTCTGTCTCTCTATATCTCTCTCTGATAAGCACATGCCCACTAGAGGTAAGACAATAAATAAATTAATTAAAGTATATCTACCATTGTAGCTAGCAGGAGCGTTCTGAAAGCACTAGTATATAGATATTTAAATGTTTTGCTTTTAAGAGATAATTTTTATTTTTTGTTGAAATCTGTAATATTAATGTAGCTGAGATCTCTCAGCCAAGTCCTCATCACCCTGCTCCTAGGTCCACACGTGCTGATAGTTTTTAACTTGCTTAAACCCTGATGCAGAACAGCATGTCCTAATTGCCTCAAAGAGAAGTCTATTCCCATAAGTATCAGTGATAAATGTATACTTTATGGAAGACTACAACAAAGATGCAGAGCAACCACAACAAACAACGTTCAAAGTCCCAGTAAATATTTCTTTCTTTTCAACTTCCTTGAGTTCAATGTAAAATGTAAGTTGAGGATATAGTAAGAACTTAGCCATGAGTAGTGCTGAATCCATGGGTGCTCATTATACTATTCTGTTTTAAACAGGTTTCAAATGTTCATTATAAAAAGGTAAACATAATTCTTACACACCCCTTAGCCACGTAGGCCTTGGAGATTTCTCTTGTCTCTTTTTCTCAGATTCTCATACCTCCATATCCCCAAAAGAACTTGAACTTCTTCTCCCTTCCGCATGCAGTTTCTCCCTCCTTGGCCTTCTGATAAACTGGCTTATCAGACTAATCACTGAATTCAGCAAAACAAAGGACTCCCCGGTAACAGGACCCACCCTCCTTCAAAGGCAGTTTAGTGACCATCTTTTGTTACTTGAGCATACTTCGGGGACTTAATCCCCAACCAAAGTGGCTTATCAAAGTAATTCTCCCAAACGCATACAGTGCTTTCCTCAAGAAGAATACTGGTGAATAAAATTTTCTCCATCTTGTTACACTTATTATTCTGAATTCCTTTGCACTTTGTTCAAAAGAAACCAGTCATTGAAACTTGATTTTGAGAACCAAAGCCGGTATTCAGCAACCTCTGAAAAGAGTGGTTAATTCTATTTGAGTTTCTCTCCATAGCCCCATTCAAACCAGGTTGTGTGTATCTAAGAATAAATGGAGTCACCACACAAGAGGTTTATTATCAGAGCTAAGCTTTGGGAAGCAACTCCCTCTACTGAATCTTTAGAGGCAGAGAGAAGAAATACAGACTGTGATGAATGGAGGACGGGGTTAAAGAGGAAGAAGGGACTGGATAAAAAGAAGGAAAAGGAGACAGTGAGAAACGCTTGAAAAGCCACTGCTACCGTTCCTATCATACAACTCTCCTTGCTGTGCCGGTTCAAAAGAAGAAAACAGTTATCCACATGAATCAGAGTCAGCTTTGATTTATTTTCTTCTTCCCAAAGCCTTTGCTCTTTTTTTTTTTTTTTTTTTTTTTTTTTTTTTTTAGTATCTTCATTTAGCCTCTTTTTTCATTTTCTACTAAATTGAGAATGTGTCATATTTTCACTGTCTCTTTTGGTTAAGAGAGATGAATTTAGTCCTAAGGATTCTGAAGACCTGCATGGTGACCTATACCCTTTTTTTTTTTTTTTAATTTTTTTTGAGAGGTTTCTGCTACAGGGCACGTGCGCTCTTCAGACAGAGAGAAACAGAGAGACAGAAAGCGAGAAATTTCCCCCCCGGGGGGATGGCCATGCCGCAATCCCTTTTCCTCCATTCTCCTTTCGGGATCTTGGGCACAGCGGCGCGAGTTTTAAGCCACCAGGTCTGGGACGCAAACCGTGGTCGACTACATGGGAGTCCAGCAACATAGCCATTACGCTAACTGCTGGTCCTTACCCTTCTATTTTTCTGCAAAGGGTAAGCATTAGTGTTTAAATCAGCTTGAGCCTATTTTTTTGCTTTGTTTGTTATTTTTGTGACACTCCCTGGTTTTCTTGCTGTTGGACCTGCTGAGCAAAAAAAGCCCAAGAAGCAGAGAGGCTGGTCCCTCTGAAGGGGACCAGAGGCCAGATTATGTCAACAATTTCCCTGCCCTGGAAGGAGCTGGCCTGATGGTTAGTGTTGTGAAAAGACGATTGTGACTCCTTGCATTGCAAGAGTCACGTAAAAATGGTTCTATCTGAAGCCCTCTGGGTAATCGTCGCCTTTTGAGGTTATGGTATCTCTGGATGGAATTCAATAAGAGAAATTCACTTTCAGTTGAGCTCTTGGAACAGAGCCAGGAGAGCCTAACAATACAATACGCTTCCAAAGAAAATTGGACTTATCCTTTTTTTTTTCCCTTCCTTTTTCTGCCTGCATCTAACCTTGTTCACAGATTACCTCTTCCCCCACCCACTCCCTTCTTCTGTCAGGGGACAGAAGAGCTTTTAAAAATAAAAGCCAGCACTTAAATAGGAGCCATGTATATAGAATGACACGAGCCCCCACACGCACAGTCTTGAGAACTCATCCTTTCCTCAGTTGACCTCTGTTTCTTCTACTAGGAAAATGGCGCAGAAGCGCTGAGAGGGGAGAACGGGGCTGACCACAATCACCAGCTTTCCAGTACTTGTGCAAAGAGAGACTTTGACTTTTTTCTTTCTATTTTTTCCTTTTAAACTAAGAGGAGGCATAAAAGGTATAAAACCTGCCTGAACACCATGACCTAACTCGGTGTTTTCTCTCTCTCTCTCTCTCTCTCTCTCTCTCTCCCTCTCTCTCTCTCTCTCTCTCTCTTTTCTCTGTCTTTCTCTCTCTCTCCCCTCTTCCTGCTCTTTTTGCTTGGTTTATTTTTCATTTTGCCAAGGTTTTCCTCAGAATAATTACTATTTCTTGGTCTGGAAAAGGTTGTAATTCTCTTTGCCTTTTGCATTTGATCATCCAAGTGGATTAAAGTGGGTGTTAAATGGGTGGAAGAAGTCGTTTTCTTTGTCAAATTCTCTTAATCATCCTTTGATTTCACACTCTCATTCTCCCCACCCACTCACATCCCTCCCGCCCCTACAGAAATGTATGCATGTGTGTATGTGGGCGGCGGGGGGCAGGGGGGGGTGTTGTTTCTTCTACAGCATTATTTCCTTTTGGAAGACATTTCATTTGAGAGCTTGGAATAAGTGGATGTGTAAGAGAAACCCAAGTAAATGCACAGGTTTCTGTCAATCATCTCTAAGGGCGTAGATGGGAAAGGGCAAAGTATCTGTGTGCACTTTCCTTTTGGTCTATCTACAACCTCTGCTTAAAATTTGTTTGCCTAAAATAATCTTTCTGGCTCTGTTACCAGCTCAAAGGAACTGACTTCAGGTTATGTTTGTTTTTCTCTCAGATAAAACATAGAAAAGGCAGTAATTAAGTAATAACATTTAAACCAACATCAGTGAAGGCCAACTACCCCAAGCTTACCATCTCTTGGTGGAGAACAAAGCAATGTCTTCTTCCCAACTCAGGTGCAACACCTTCCTCTTGGCGTGTCTGAGGAGTTCACACCAACCCGTAACCCATGGACTCTGCCATCCCTACTCCATTTCTCATGTGTGGATTCTTATGGTACCATACTACAGTGATACCAGGATTAAGATTTAGAGACTTAGAAACTATCATGGGCGGGTGAATGAGAAAGTGCTCAACAGATTTAAAAGACACTTTGAAGGGCTTGGGCTATCTTTTCAGTAGGAAGTATGAAGGGAAGAGTGCCTGGGAGGTCAGCAGCCTAGCAAAAAAACTCAAAGGTATCTGACCTAGTATAAGGAGAATGTCTTAGCCCGCTATGACATGGCTAACAGAAATATCTGACATTCATAAAGAAATATTGGTTTATTCAGCTCACAGTTTGCAAATCCAGAGTCCAGGGTTTAACTTCTGGTGAAGATACAACATAACAGAGAGCATGTCTGAGGATCAAAGCAGTACAGAGCATTGTCTGTGTCCATGGAGCTTCAGACTGCTTCATTTCCTCTCTGGATATATACACCAGAATCCCACCCTAACCATCTAACCACTCGTCTCCTTCTGAATGTTACACATTTTGACATCATAATCTGATTAAGTTTTTGCCCTTTTAATCTCATCTACCATTTATTCCTTAAACCCCAAACTGTTCCATGATGTTTCTAGAGTTACCACGTCATTATCGTCACCTTCCAAAGGTTAATGGCCTACTGATGAGGATGAAATCTAAGGAAAGGAGCTAGTTGGCATAGTCAACAAAAGCCTTCTGTACCAGCCTGGTCCATGAAGCCTCCAAACTTGGACATTCCAGGCACCAATGGGGGGAATCACCATGCATGAATATAGAAAGTGGATGCATACTGTTACCTGCATGTGACCTTGTAATCACCCAGCCAGCAGGACAACTGATTATCGTGATAATTCTGTTATATTTGTAATCAAAGATAAAAAGCACATTTTACCTTAAATACTAATTCTGATTGATTAGTAATGACTATTTTGAAAGCTGTCCTAAAATAATTCTAAAACAACATCCAAACTCATCAGAAAAAAGTGCTCAGATCAATTAGTTATGTCTGCCATGGATGGGAGTGGTAACACAGATGCTGACTTTTAGTTATTCTTAGAAAGGTGATTATAAGAACTAGGACAGAGGACTTCACATCAGTGTTTCAAATTCTTTTTTTTTTAAGAGGTTTTTGCTATAGGACACGTGCGTGCGCCAGAAAGACAGAGAGACAGAGAGATAGAAAAAGAGAAATCACTTCCCAGGGGAGATGGCCATGCCGCAATCCCTTCTCCTCCATTCTCCTCTCAGGATCTTGGGCACACACACACACGCGCCCAGCGCGAGTTTAAGCCACCGGGTTCGGGACTGGAACTGTGGTTGACTACATGGGAGTCCAGCGACATAGCCATTACTCTAACTGCTGGTCCCCAGTGTTTCAAATTCTGCAAGGTAGACAAACCCCTTAAATGTTTTCAAACCAGCAAGTGTTTCTGTTGGTTAACATTTTATGTTTCTAATAGCTACCATTAATTGAGTATCTACAGTGAGCCAGGCACTATCCTGTGATCATTACTCACATTATTTCTTTCCATCTTTATGATAACACTGATAACACAGGTAGGAGTTATTCCCATTTTGCAGCTGACAAGATATAGGTTTATAAAGGTTAAATAACTTGCCCAAGGTTTCACAGGCAATAAGTGGTGGCGCCAAGACTTGAATAGAGGTCTGTAGTAAAGTCCAAAGCCAAGGATCCTGCTATAAATCCTGGTGCCTCCTTTGGACTAGAAGACATGAAGGAGGAGTTGGGAGCGGGAATCGTTGCCAGTTTGCTGCCAAGCCTTATAGCAAAGTCTTCAAACTGCCCATCATTCTTTTTGGCTCCTGACAGTTCCAGCTAATTGTCTGCCATTAAGTAGTTGAGATTTTTAATTACAGTTATATTCAGCTGAGCTGAAATTTCAGCTAATTATAATTGAAATTGAGGGCTAAAAGCAAGTTTCAAAGGTCATCCAATGGTTTTCTTTGGGTATATGGATGTGTTTTTTATTTTTTTCTTTTCTTCTGTTTTCCTTTTTTTTTTTTTTTTAACTGTTTGTTATAGAAGTAATAAATATACATAGTTGAAAATCTGAAGAGACTAAAGATGAAAATATATAACCCTCTACATTCCCTTAGTTCTGCTTCCTAGAGATAAACACTTTTAATCATTTGTTTCTATTTCTCCTGATGTAGATATATAATCACCATATAATAGATAGATAGCTCAATTTCTTGACTTATTATCTTTTGGCATTATCTACTGACTTCCACTATGATAGATGGAAATTCAACTCTACACAGCACCTTTACCTTCCTTCTCTTCCTCTTCTTATCCTAGCTTATTTACTTCCCCATTTCCATTTATTCCATCAATATCTGCAACTTTAAATGGCATATTAAATACTCACTTCTTGTTCCTTCAGCTATTCACAACTATTTTCTTCTTCCTCACTTCCACTCCCCAATCTTTTTCAGATAAACCTGTAACATTTACACTATCAAGATAAATAATATTTATATTCTGTTTGTAATCAAAGTTAAGGGCTCCATGATTTATACAAGTGAATTGTAAAGGCTAAAAACCAGAAAATAGCATTTCTGGCATTTAGATCAAATGGATTCTCCTTCGCAATCTATCAATTGATCAAAATCATACCACAAGTGAATTCACTGTATATTTGGACCAGGCCTTTATTGTTTTGTTTTCCTGTTATTTTCCTAGCATTTCTGATTCCTTTTCATTTTTAGTATTTTCCATAATATTATAATAGTCACACAATAGTCAAAGTTCTCAATATACAATTTTATCTGTAAAATTCTATCCCCTGCACTGCCAAGACCTCTTTCACAGCATCCCCTCTCTTCCATTTCCAATTTAGATTAATTTCTCTCTTTATCTGGTCGTGAGCTGCCATGATGGTATTTCTCTTTGCTATTCTTTTGGCTGAAGGCTTTGTCTCAAATGGTTTTCTCTTTCAAGAGTCCTTGACTTTTTTTCTCCGAAACATATTCTCTAACAGCCTTCTGAGAAGGAGTACATGGTCATAATCTTTCTGAGTCCTTGAAAAATAAATCAGTCTTTATTCTGAACTCAAACTTGATTGATACTTTGGCTGGGTATAGAACTTTGGAAGAGTAATCCCATTCAGTCAGAACGTTGAAAGAATTATTTCATACCTATTAGCATCCAGTGTTGCTGTCATGAATTTTAAGCCAGAGTCAGCCCTGTGCCCTGATGATTAAGGGAGCCAGATACCATGTGTCCAGCTAAGTAGTTCAAATCCTTGCCATGGTGGCTTGTGAAACACCCCAGGCATGTGTGCTATATGCCCAGAATCCTGACTGGATGGAGAAATGGAAAAGGGATTGCAGCATGACCACACACTGTTGTGGGATACTTTCTCCATTTCTTTCTCTTTGTCTCTGTCTACTAAGTACACTCACCCTCTGGCAAAAAGTAAACAGTAAATAAGGACTTTAAGGCAGACTAACTCTTGTTCCTTTGTAAATTGCTTGCTTTTCCACTCACTACCTTGTAAGATCTTTTTCATCAATGAAGTAAAATTTTATGATTATTTGTGTTGGTTTAAACCTTTTATTTATTTACCTACTAATTTCTTTTGGTATTTACCAGCTTCTCTCACTTCTTATTTAAAATTTTATTTGTTTCTGAGGGCCCATCTTCCCTGCATCTCTGCCCATTCTGTCTACTCGGTGGCTCCTGCACACACTGAAGTTGGCTGCAGCTGTAGGAAGGTTGCTTCAGGCCTCAATTATCCAACACGTGAGCACTATTTCTTGGGCATTTCTGCCTCACAGTCCTTAGGCCTGCTGCTTCTGGAAAAAACATGCTTGACAAACCTATTGTGGTCTGGTTCTGGATTAGCAAAATTTGCAGTTAGCACTAGTTCCTTGTACCAGGTTCCTGCTGTCACCCAGCATGTGCCCCATTTTAAGGGTACAGCTGTTGTCAATGGAGAGTTTAAAGACCTAAGCTTTGACAAATTTAAAGGGAATTATTTGGTGCTTCCTATTCTCCTTCGAATTTCACCTTTAGATATCCTACGAAAACTATTGCTTCTAGTGACAAAGCAAATGAATTTCATAATGTGAACTGTGAAGCTGTTGCAGTTTCAGTGGACTCCCACTTTAGCCTCTTGCCTGAATAAATACGCCAAGAAAGAATGGCAGTTTGGGCCACATGAACATTTCACTCTTGTCAGGTTTAACTAAACAAATTTCTTGAGGCTACTGTGTGCTGTTAGAAGGTCCTGGTCTTGCACTAAGAGGTCTGTATAATTGACCCCAATGGAGTCATCAAGCATCTGAGTGTCAATGGTCTTCCAGTGGGTCAAAGCATGGAAGAAACACTCCATTTGGTGAAGGCATTCCAGTTTGTAGAAAGCCATGTATAAGTCTGCCCAGCAAAATGGACACCAGATTCTCCTACATTCAAGCCAAGCCTGACTGCTTCCAAAAAGTACTTTGAAAAGGTAAATCAGAAGATCATCCCCATGTGCCTGCAGCTCCTTTCACCAGGAAAGAACCACAGTTGGAACCCATTTTTAGCATTTCAAAAATGGTTATTTATGAATGGCAAAAAACAACTTATGCTTGTAGTCATAACTGTTATTCTAAATATTTTGTTTTTATAACTCTGGTTAAGGTGTCTGCACCAAAGTAGTACAATAAGTATGAAAAACTTCTGATCAAAGGTCTTGAAGCTTTAATTTCTTTGTATTAAACTGAATTTTCTTTTAAAGTAACAAAGACATAATTTTAAGTTGTTAGCATCAGTAGTCTAACTCTTACAATGGATGTACATGTGATTGAAACAATATGAATCATGTTATTAAAAAAACTAGTAGCTCAGTGACTTAACCAACTGTGCATGGCTCCCATCTTTGAGGTGTATAGTTTATATAGTTTACTTGTCAGCTGACTTAATGGCGACATACATTTCTAGATATTAATTAGGTATAATTATAAAAGATATTTATTCAATCTAGGGAGTGTATTCTGAAATCATTATAATTTATTTCTTTCTTGAAATTCTTCATGTAAACTATATAATATAAAATAAGCATATTTTTAAATATTTACAATTTTATTTTATTATATATATATTTTTTGGGGGGGGCGGAGAGGTTTTTGCTATAGAGTGCATGTGCTCGCCAGAAAGACAGAGAGAGACAGAGAGACAGAAAGCGAGAAATCACCCCTCCAGGGGGGATGGCCACGCTGCAATCCCTTCTCTATTCTCCTCTCGGGATCTTGGGCATGCACGCACGCACACGCGCCGGCATGAGTTTAAGCCACGGGGTCCAGGACTCTAACCGCAGTCAACTACATGGGAGTCCAGTGACATAGCCATTACGCCTAATGCTAATCCTAAATATTTACAATTTTAACTCCCTTAAAAAATAAATAAAATGTTATTTATTTCCTCTGTATGTGAGCAATAACACCCCCACCTGGGTCCTGATGCTGCAATCCCCTCCTAGCTTCAGTCAGCAGCAAATCATGGGCAAAAGCACATCCAGCATACTCAGAGAGGTCTTTGAACATGAACCTGGAACCCTCCCACGTAGGTTAGCTTCACAGAGCATCACATTTTACCGCTGTGCCAACATCCAGCCTCTTTATAGGTCTTTTAATTTGAAGACTTGTGTCTCTCTCCATTTCTGGGAAATTTTCCTTTCCTGTTTATTTAATACAGTTCTTTCCTCTGGTTTCCTTTACCAGTTGAGGAATCTTATTAAAGTCAATCTATTACTCAAAGGATGTAATTCCTAAATTGATCCTCTTATCTTTTTTCTTTTAATTCTTTCCTTTCTTCCTTTCTTCTCTTTCTTCTTTCTCAAATTTTTAGAGATTTTCTTTGCTTTATATTATAATCTTTATGTTGACATTTTGTTCACAGTTATTGTTTATGTTTCCCAAGATTTTTTTATTTTATTTTTTTTCCTTTTTTATAATGTTCTCTCATTTTTCATAGATGCAAAATTTTCTCCTATCTCTCTGAGGAAACTAGATACTTTGTGTAGTGTCCCTCTGTTCCTTGCATTACTTCCATTTTCCCCAGGCTCATTTTTGTTTATCTTTGCTATTCTCTTTTAGGTTATAAACTTTTCTCAAATATTCCGATAATTCTCAGATATCTTCTCATGGTCAAGAAGGAAGCAACAGAGCAGCTGATGAGGAGCTCTGTGAGTAAGGGTTTCACTTATCAACAGGCTTCAAGTAACCAGAAGAAGGAGGACTTTACTCAGTAATCTTAACATTAGCTTTACTCAGTAACCCCAACACTAGCTCTCCCCCAAATAATATTTTTAATTTCTTTAGAGGAGATTCAGTTTAAGGACAAGGACTGTTTTGGGGTACACAAGAAAGAAAGAGGGAATGAAATCAGCAAGCCCATGGATCTTCGTTTCTATTCTCATTCCTACCTCCTACTCCCCTATCTAACCCACGCATGCCTGTTTTCGCCAAGGGCAGAGCCTTCCTATTGTTTTGAATGTTCTCCATTTGGTAAAGCTCAAGTACACATGCCTATCTTGAAGCCTTTCTTCACGCCATTTTATTTGTCAGTTGTTTTTCCATATATTTTCTGCCTTCCAAAGATTTTTTAAAGGATATTAACCATTGGAGTATGGCTATTTTTTAATTTTTTACTCTCATTTTAATGCCACTTGAGAGAGAGAGAGAGAGAACTGCTTTCTTGAACCTGAAATCATACAATAGTTGTCAAGTCATGCTCTATAAAGCCTCAATAAGAGAGACAGACAGGTAAACCATTCTTATCTCAACTAGTATTCTCTGCTTTTCTTTATAAAATTTTTTAAAAAGAATTATTTATTTAATTTTATTTGTTATTATTATTATTACTATTTTTTAATTTGACCAGAGAGAGAAAGAGGGAAAGGGAAAGTGAGAAAGCAAGCTACCAGGTCCAGGATACAAACCTCAGTTGGCCATGTGGGAGTCCAACACCTTAACTATCACGCCACCTGCTGGCCCCTCTGCTTTTATTTCTTATGCTTCTACAGATATCATTGGATTAGACCTTCCTAAAAGAAATAACCAAAGACTAATTTGAGACAAAATACAATCAAGCGCTAACTTACATGTTCCAGAAAATGAGCTAGTGTGAACTAGAAGACTAAGTGAAAGGTACTTGGGAGAGGAAACACTGGTTGTAAGCACTGAGACTAAAAGGCTATATTTGGGGCCAGGTCCCACAGAGCTTTTTAAGCTCTGTGGACAAGTCCAGACTTTATTACAAACTTGAAGGATCAATTAGATGGTTTAAAAGGGAAGTGAAAGGATTAAATGTATGTTTGGAAAGGTCACCCTGAGTGCAGATATGTAGCAGTGATCATCAGGAAGGACTTTTCACATTTCCTCCCATGTGCTCTTTTCCACCACTCAATGGAGGTAGCATAGGCAGATGTTGTTACTATTTCTAATTCACAGGTCAGAAAATAGGCTCAGAGAGATTATGTGATTTGTCTGATATTATGTCAGTTGTAATTCTCAGAGGCAGATCAAGAATCTACCTTTATGTAAACTCCTTTTTGACAGGTACTAAGGAATCATGGCAAACAAGGGATGCTTGGTCAAGACGTCACAACCCAATGTGGAAGATGCTGCTGCCCTCTCCTGGCTCATCTACACTCTGTGGAGCTCCTACTACCAAGCCCCCACCTTTTTAGTTTTACACCCTAGTAGCTTCAGGTAATCTGAAGTTCAGAGGAATAAATAAATGCAGAAGGAAGACAATAAAGTATTAGGTTGTCTGGAAAGTTATGATGTACTTTTCTGTTTTCCTACACAAAAATGTGTTGTGACTTTCCCAACAAACCAATATATTCATTATCTACTATGTATCTTTTTACATCTCTTCCAAAATTCCTTTACAAAAATATACTATTGAGTCAAATAGCGACCCCCAAAATATATGTCCACCTGGCCTTATTTGGAAATGAGCTCTTTGCAGACTCGTTAAAATGAAGACATACTAAATTAGGCTAGGTCCTAATTTTTTTTTTTTTTCATGTTGCAGCTCTATCTATTCAACCATATCAGAAATGTTCAAAGAGGACTTACTGTACACAAAGTGCATTCTTAGGTAGAAGGAAAAAGCCCCATGCTGTCAAGAAAGTGAAGTATTTTCTACTTAAGATGTATCCAAGACAGGCTAGGTCCTAATTTTAAAAAAAAATTTTTTGCTATTGGGTTTATGCACTTGCCAAAGACAGAGACAGGCAGAGAGAGAGCAAGAGAGAGAGAAAGAGAGAGATAAAGTGAGAAATCACCTCCCAAAAGGGGGGATAGCCATGCCACAATCCCTTTTCCTCTATTCTCAACTCAGGATTTCAAGCACATGCAGGCATGCCAGGTGTGTTTTTCAAGATGCCTGGTCTAGGACTCAAACTGCACAGTGAGCAATATGGGATCTAGCTGCCTTAACCTCTACACCATCTGCTGGCCTTAGTAGGTAATAATTTAATGACTAATATTCTTACAAGAAGGCCACGTGAACACAGAGAGACACATAAGAAAGAAGGTGTGTAACAAGGAAGGATTAGAGTAATAAAACTATAAACTAAGGAATGTCAAGGATTGCTAAAAATCCTCCAGAAGCAAGAAAGATTCAAGGAAGGAGTCCCTGGCAGGTTTCAGGACAAGCTGTCCTGCCAGCACCTACATTTTGGGTTTCCAGATTCCAGAGCTGTGAGAAAATGCATTTCTATTATTTTAAGCCACCCAATTTATGGTAATTTGTTATAGCAGCCCTAGGAAATGAATACAAATACTAAATTCAAAACAAGACAAAAATAAAAGGAAAATAAGTAGTTGTTTTTAAAACACTGTTCAAAAAAATAAAAATAAGGCCCAACACCCAGCAAAAAGGCAGAATCCATGTGCATCTGAGGTAGGCCTCACCCTGCCCCTTTAGCCAGAAGGCCTCTACCGGAAACCTCTCCTTCCAACCCAACACCCAGTGAAAAGCCGGGTCATCTCCTTCTGCACACCTCTACCACTCAGAAGTAACTTCAAGAACATAAGAGGTAATGTATAATCACTCAGATGACCAGAAACCACTGCAAAGGGATAAGAAATATGGGAAATCAAGAAAATGTCTGTCCCACAAAGGGGAAGAATAGCCTTTCATCATCCACAGACAGTACAATTGAACTTGTAGAAATGTCAGATAAAGAATTTAGGATATTCATAGTGACAAAGCTAACAGAGAGGCAAGAGAAGAGAGACAATGAACTCCAGAAAATGCAGGAGAAAACAGACAGGAGGTGAGGAAGTTCTTCTACGATCTGAAAGAGGAAATAAATACACACCATACAAAAGAATCAGACAGAACTGTTAGAGATGAAGGCTATAATACAGGAAATCAAAACCTCCCTTGAAAGTATTAAAAGCAGATTAGACCATGCAGAAGATTGAATCTCAGATGTAGAAGATAGAACCTTTGACCTAGAAAAATTTACCAAAAAGACAGAAAATAACCCCCCAAAATGAGAATAATATGTGAGTAATACTAGATATCATTAGATGCCCAAACCTAGAGAGACATTCAAATATCCAGACCCAGGTAATACAAGGAACCCCACATAGAATCAACCCAAGAAGATCATCAAGGTACAGATTGACCAAAACCATACACAGAGATAAGATACTAAAATTGGCAAGAGAAAAACATCAAGTTACTTTAAAAGGATATCCCATCAGGCTAACATTGGGCCTCTCATTGGAAACAGTGCAAGCAAGGAAAGAATAGGAAAATACATTCAAAGTGTTAGGTAAAAAATAATTTCAACCAGGGAACCAGCAGTTAGCGTAATGGCTATGTCGCTGGACTCCCACGTAGTCGACCGCGGTTCGCGTCTCAGACCCGGTGGCTTACAACTCACGCCGGGCGCGTGTGCGTGCATGCCCAAGATCCCGAGAGGAGAATGGAGGAGGAGGGATTGCGGCGTGACCATCCCCCCTGGGGGGTGATTTCTCGCTTTCTGTCTCTATGTCTCTCTCTGTCTGTCTGGCGAGCGCACGCGCCCTATAGCGAAAAACCTCTCCAAAAAATAAAAAAATAATTTCAACCAAAAATAGTATATCCAACAAGATTATCCTTCATATGGGAAGAAAAGATAAAAACATTCTCAGATAAACAAAACCTGCAAGAATTTACCAACACCAGACCATTTCTTCGAGAAGTTCTGAAGGGAATACTATACCAGGAAAACTAAAGATAGACAGACAGATTAGAGAACAGAAAATGACCAAGAAAAAGGCCAACTTAATGGTAGGGACAAGTTCTGAAATATAATAATAATGTTGAATGTTAACAGAAAGGTCAGACCACAATAACACTGTAAATTCAACAAAAGAAGAGATTACATGAGACTGAACTGGTGAAATAGAATTCTATGACTTTTTTCTAAAACATTACTAATTTTCTTCTATGTTTTGTCTTTCAGATTTAAGGATTTTTGTTTTCTTTTGAGTGGTTGACAGGTTCAGCATTTGTTTAAAGCAGAACTTTTTAAGTTGAAACAAACTTTTCTCCCTTCCTGACACCTTTACAATTGGAAAATATTTGTGAGCATTCTTATTTTGTGCAGAATAGTTATTTGCATAAGTTCAATAATATAGTAGTATCTGTTGCCTTGCATCAGAAATTGAATTCTTCTGGGGCTTTGTGAAAATAACAGACCAAACTGAGATTAACCTTATTTTTTTGCAAATAAAAAATTTATACCTCTCTTTAGTGAAGGGGAATGAAGAGAGAAAAAAAAGTTTCAGAAGAAAATTAGTGTACTTGTCACTAGATTCTAGCTTTGTCCATACTTTTAGTTTAAGATCTTTTGTGAATCAATAAAAAGTGTGGGGGAGGAAGCTTATTATGGAAGAGAAGGAGAGGGAAGGGGAAGGTAAAAAGTGATACAAGTATGCTTAATTGACAAAAAATGACAAGCTATTTTCTGATGATAATGTACATAGTAATATCTTTGTCTTAACCGATATGCATGGTGTCTGTGTTGTATACTGTAAAGACATGATTAAATATAAATAAATTTTTTAGTTAAAAAAATTACAAAACATAGGATTTAACACAAAACTAAAAAACTGAGTCCTGATTTTGCTGCAATTCCAAATAGTTCCCTAGGAGGTAAATTTGTAGAAATAAGAATGTTATCAGATGAAAATATGGGCTCTCAGAAAGAAGAGAGTCTGTGGAACTGTTGTCCAGAAACATGGACCTTTCCTTAGCCAGTGCGTTCTTATGCATTGGGTTCCTAAGTCTCTAGAACAGTGTCCTATACTAGCAAAACTACCATTTCTTAGCTATGTAGTGTACCCTCCCTGCGCCAGGCACTTGAATACTATTACCTCACTTTATCCTCACAACTTCCTATCTGGCAGATACCAAGTTCTCAATTACTATTTATGGACCAACAAACTAACCCTAAAAGGTAGGTACTCACTTGCTGTAGGAAGCCATGTGCTTGCATGGAAAGCTTTTTGACAGATGACCTTAAATGTCCCTTCCAATGTTTGAAAGCAACTAATTCTTTACCTTAGCTAAGCCAGCACACAGCCAACTACAAGGAAAGACTTTCCTAACCAATAAAATATTTCTTGTTTCCTGAGTTCCAGCTAAACCCAGAAGTAAACACACTGCAGGGAAAAGCAAAACTCTTCTTTGTGCTGGCTTTTTGCCCATGTCAAGCTGAGTGAACAAAAGTCCAAAGGTGATTCATATTTGGCCTTGGTACAGAGACATCAGGCACATATGCACGTATACAACACACACCCTTCTCTCACACATCCACGTGTCTGTTACCCAGGCTTTACCTGGTCAGACCTGGCCCGCTGGTATCTTTATGGGTAAGAGGCAGGCAGAAGGAAAGTAAGAGAAAACCTATTCACTGCTAACTACAAAGCTATTGGATTTCTCAGGTTAAGTTCTGAGGACCACACTGCCTTTAACCTCCCACAATGGACTCCTTAAGCTTTCTGTCAAAGATGATAAAAAAATAAAGCAGTTAGAGACCCCTTCTAATCTAAAATGAGGATAAATTTTAAGAAAACTCTGGATAGAGAATCAGGAGACTGTGGTTATAATCCACCCTACTGCCAACAAGTCACAGCCTCATCGGACAAGTCACCTTTGAGGTGACTTGAGGCTCCTCCACAATCCCGCGTCCAATGGGAACATCCTTCACCTTTTCCCCGTTTCATCTGACTCCCCACGGCTCTCACATCCACTGCCCAACACATTGCCATTTTACACTCTGCCTTCACACAAGCTATTCCCTCTTTCTGGAATGGCCTTCCAACCCAACCTCTGAGTGTTGAAATCCGACCCTCCCTTTGTTTACCCTTTAGAAACAGAGTTCTACAAAGCCTTCCTTAATCTTTTCATCTAGAAATAATTGCTTTAGCACTCTTCCTACAAGGAAATTTGCCTCTCCCTATCTTATATTTTAGTAATGTGGGTGTATTTGTGAACACCCTGTCCATTAGCCTGTGAGTTCCTGGAGGGCACATTCTGCCTCTGGTTCTTCTTTAAATCCTCTAGCACCTTTAGCATGTTCAGCAAGTGAGTTGCCCAAGGACACAGAACTCATCAGTCACAGTGTTTGTCACAGAGGTTCCCATTCAATTTCTTTTTTTTGGAAAGGTTTTTGCTATAAGGCACATGCGCTCACCAGAAAGACAGAGAGAGACAGAGAGACAGAAAGTGAGAAATCACCCCCCAGGGGGGATGGCCACGCCACAACCCCTTCTCCTCCATTCTCCTCTCGGGATCTTGGGCACGCATGCACACGCGCCCAGCGTGAGTTTAAGCCACCGGATCCGGGACTCAAACCACGGTTGACTACATGGGAGTCCAGCAACATAGCCATTATGCTAACTGCTGGTCCCCTCCCATTCAATTTCATTTGGGGCCAAAGTCCTAGGAAACTAATGAAATTGGTTTATGTGAATAATTCCATGTCAGGTGACAAATAAAATTTTATATGTATGCTTTTCGGTTGCACTAATGACCATACACTTAAGAAAAAAACAAAAATGGAGATCCCATCCGTAACTTGTTTGGTTGAACTGAGTTCTGGGGAGCAGGCCTGGCATCTCCAACTGCTATCATCAGTGGGCCCTGAGATAATTCTGCTCAAGCGAGTGTACTAGGGCTGGGTCTAAGGACTGGATTCCATGTGTATTTCTCAGAAAGACATTTGTAGGTTTCTTTGGTAGTGAGGAGAAAACGTTTGCTCAGCAGCAGTTTAAAACAAAAATGCTCCTCCTCTCAGAGCACCTCTTATCCATACAACCTGACCTCAGGCTAGAGGATTAGGACATTTCTTGAAGAATAATGGATCTGTTTGCCTTTGGAGTCATGACCTGTTTCTTCTAATTAAGACAAATATTATACTTCAGTATAATATGAAAAGTGAGGTAAGTGAGGTTTTGAAAAATGAAGCACTTTTATAAATTACCTAATCCTATCTGTTTTATTTCCCAGGTGTTACCAGCCACTCCTACTTGAGGCCTGACATGGCAAACACCATCTATTTGTCCTCCAGTGACAGACTGAAATTATTTTTAAGGCTATCTCTGTGATTAAAACCCAAGAAACTGCCATAAATTACCAGGTAGAGCCATATATTTATAAATATCATAAATAATCATAAACTTTATATATAACCATAAATAATTATCATAGTGTTCCCCCTTTTCCAGCCATCATACAAAGCCAGATAGGAGCAGACCTCACCTCCCTGTTGAATGAGACCTTCCATTCCTGCTGGAGGGGTTTGCTATCCTCGATGAACTGCCAGAGAAAAATCGACTCTGTGTGCAATCCCAACCCAATGCTTGCACATTAAATGTTAGTAATCAAACACCATTAACCACCCCCTAGGGCCTAATATTGATTTGCATCTTGGGATTTCTAGTGTTTAAGAACTCTGCTCTGATAACAGACAGTGGAGCCAGATGATCTAAGCTTCACTACTCACCAGCCAGGCCACATAGAGAAAGTGACCAAAATTCTCTAAGCCTCAGTTTTTTATGTGCAAATAGGAACAATAATTGTGCCTCCTCATTAGAATGAAGGTAAAGATTAAATTAAATGATGTATATGAATCACGTTGCACAGTGCTTGACATGTATGGACCAACCAAAATGTTTATTGCTATTATTCTTCAGTGTATTTCTTGTTTGAAATGGGACTTGACCTGCGTTGCTTTGCTTTATGTCATTTAGAAAATAATAAGTGAGAATAGAAAAGAATACACACACACAACCACACACAAGAGATTGTATGTCAGCAATGTAGTTCTTGGTTGTATAGCCTCTGACTGGGAGCACCCATGAGGTGATAATATTACAGAGCATAGCTGTATTCACCCCTAAATCAGACCTTGAGACAAGGGCTTGAGTGTAAATCATTTATTTGGGATTTTACTTTTGCCAAAAGGCAAAATTTCTCAGCAAGAGGAGGAAATAGCAAACATAAGGATGCATTATTCAGTTGATCATCCTTATATGAAACTGGGTACTAGATCCTTTGGGACTATATGAGATGCCCGTGTTGTCCACCAGGAGAGAGAGAAAGTATTGACCATCAACTCCGATTGTCAATTTGGTAAAGTGCTGTCCCATGGACTATAACCCTGTTATTTCGGGTCGCACACGTCTGAGTGCCAAGCAATTCCTGAAGCAACCCTATGCTGCCACAGTGAGAAGACACAGTGAAAAGCATAGTGCAGGCCTGAGGGCTGCACCCAAGAAGCACCTGTACTGAACTGTCACCTGTACTGAATGGGTCACCACAACAGTGACTAGAATAAGAGACAAAGCAGAAAGGATATTAAGTTATGAGCAGCCTAATCAAGAAATAACGTGAAGAGGTTGAAATGTGCTTGAAGTAGTCATCCAAGGGATTAACTGTTGCCTGAAACATGAATCATCTCTGAACCTACCTAGCAAGATTAGAGACTACTGGGACATGATTACTTCTTGGTTCCTGATGCAAAATACCCCCCTGAAGTTCTTCCAAAGTCAATATCCTGGCCTCAAGTACTCCATTCTTTTTTATTCCCCAACTAAGAGACTCTCAAGATTGATTCCAAGTACCTACAACAGAAACATGGATCATCTCTGCAATGGCCAGGACAAGCAGGCTCCTAGTTTATATGAGGACACTCCCAGTGAAAGAACATATAGCTTCTCAGAAGGCTGCTATTCCCTCTTCCCATAACCTATTAGAAAAATAATCTGAGTTTTGTCTAAACAAGGCAGATTGGACACACAGTAATTAATACTCTTCTCGCAAACATTCCATGTCTCTTTTGACTATATTATGACAGACTAAGAGAGTTAACATAATTCTGGGGCATGGTTATAAATGAATGTTTTTGTCCATTGCAAATGAGTACTGTTTCTAATCATCTGTGAAAAGGATGGGAAAGAATGCATTTCCCAGGTAAATGACCTCATATCATATAATCAATATTGTCTTGATCTACTTGAGTAAAAACAGCACAGTAGACATTGGAGCTGCTATGTGGTTGAATTTTCAGTGGTTTACTATCATTCTCCAGGATTTGTCTGTTTTTGCAGAGGTCAGTCTGGTGAATTAAATAGGAATATGACACAGATCATCCTACATCTGCAGGTCTTAAAAGGTGGCACTAATTTTTGCCATTCCTCTTTTCCCCTACCCATGGATGCAATGTTTTTTTATTTACTATCTGAGTGGGATCTGTGTCCATTCAGTTTCCATTCAGCCTTTCCCATTTGTGAAGCAGGTACCACTGTTCACTTGTTACCACGTCAGCCCACTGAACCTTGGACTACACTTTCAGTCTTCCCAAGTCCAGTAAGACAGAACACCCACACAACAAATTGCATAAAGTAGGTTTAGTACTTACAGAGAGTTATCAAGGGACAACAGAAGCCTAGGATTCATTATGAACCTGTTGCCCAAAGCTCAGGAAAGCTGCCCAGGGTATATGGATGCTCATCTGAGCATGCCCACCTTGCACTGCAGCTGAGGGACCCTGGAAAGCAACTCAGCCAGGGTTTCATACCCCAGTGCACAGGAGTTACTGGGCTAAAGAGTTGAAGGACATCCTATTTCTAGGAGAAACTGAAACAGAACCTAGTCTATTCTGACTAGTCCCTCATGTCTCAGAATGTCACATTTTTAGAACACTCTGTAGTTATTTAAGAACTACAAATTATAAATGGGGAAGAGCTGGGTTGATATAAGGTCACCAGAGAATTGTCTTACACTATGTGACAGCTCTTACCCAACAGGTCAAGGATCCACATGAAGGTGGTTGTCACAACTACCACCAAGCAAATATGTCTTTTCCAATTATACATTCAGAGACTGGGGAAGTGACTATCAGTTGGGTCTCAATAGAGCAACTGTAAGATAGATTTGGACCAGAACTATATTTATTACTTGGCCTCCATATGTTCTCACTATAACAAGAGGGTAGGGAAGGAAGGCAGGCAGAGACACTGCTATCTGGGGTCCCTAGGTATCAACGTCAACTTGAAACATATATCCAATAGCCCTAGAAATATTCAGGCATTCCCTTTCCCCCAGTGTAATGTTACTTGAGCACATGAATGTAGGTCACTTTGGGGAAGGACTGGGGAAATTATCACAGTGTGTTCTTGCAATGGTGTTACTGGGTCTTTCCACCTGGGGACTTGATGTCTTCTCCAGGCAATGGATCTGCGTCAGAAAAGCTTCCGCAGCTTAGGAAATGGGATGTAAATTGTTACTTTTTAATGTATAATTTCCATCAGCTACCTAATCATCCCTCCTTGATTTCTTTTATTTGTACAATTTGAGTAGTACTCTAGTTAGCTGTCTGTTTTTTCTCTGACATATGCTGTGTTTTGTTAAATAACTCCATCACTCTCTGCAGGTCAGGAGCTGCCAGCCATTATAATTGTGTCTGTATCTGATAATTAAACACTGCCACCTCACCTCTATTGTTTCAGTTCTATAACTGCCTTTGCTATCGGTGAATACAGTTCTGTAACGTCACTTCCTACCTTCAGCCATGGGCTACCATTGGATTTCAAAGTTCTGCCAGTGTCCTTCTCAGGAGTCTTTCTCCTATTGCCTTGGAAAATGCAGTGTTCTAACAGCCCTCCCATAGAACATAGTCCTCTGGTTGGTTTTCTGGCCTTGCATGGTATATCCCCTCTAATGAGCTCGTCTTTAAATCTTTCAATCCCTTCTATCAAACTTGTCTGCCATGACAATCTTGCATTTCCACCTCACTCAGTGTACTTCCAAGAGTCATTCTATTATCTTCAAATCATCTCTCGGAGTTCTTTCCAGCGCCTAAAAGTCTACATATCAAGAAAGCATTCCCAAATCAATAAACTCTCCCTTCTGTTTATGTTCCATGTTCTCCTTGATCAAGAACCTTCAGAATTCTGCCTCATGGATACTGTCCTAGCTTCTCCTGTTGATACATCCTGGCTAAACATTATAGCTCCTCCAGGGAATAGTCCCTTTCTTCTCTTACCAAGCTGAGCTTATATTATGACTTAAACCCAGGAGATGATGTGTGGAAGATTCTAGAATGGGGTGTTATTTTTTTGTGAGAGAGGCCCTGTGTATTGTCATTAAACTACAGGGGGGTGTTAGCTCTTAATAGCATAGAGTAGGCTACCTCTCTGGTCTTATTTTAGCAGAATCCGGGGATTTAATAACTTGAGGCATATCAGCCTGTCTTGATTCTAGATGGCAAGGTCCTTTCCCAGCCTTGGCTTAGCCAACTTTCCCTGGTCTGAAGACCTGAAGAAGGTCTTCCCCTTCTTTTGAAGTGCAATTATTCTTAAAGTCCTGGACCTGGGCAACTGTTTTTTGTATTGCCTAGGATGATCAATTTATCCCAGCTTACCTGGGGTTTTCCTAGATTTTTGTTTTCTTTTTTGAGAGATTTTTGCTATAGAGCACATGCTGGCCCCAAGGGGTTTTCTTAGTTTTAAAACTAAAAGACTTGGGAGCAGCAGATGGCGTAATGGTTATGTCACTGGACTCTCATGTAGCTAGCTGACAGTGATTTGAGTCCTAGACCCGGGGGCTTAAAGCTCACACTGGGTGTGTGTGTGTGCGCGCGCATGCGCACGCATGTGCATGCCCAAAATCCCAGCAAGGGGATGAAGGAGAAGGGATTCCAGCATGGCCATCCCCCCTAGGGGGGTGATTTCTCAGTTTCTATCTCTCTGTCTCTCTGGGGAGCACATGTGCCCTATAGCAAAAAATCTCTCTTAAAAAAAAAAGTTGGTCATCCTAGTGCTGTTTCTCTTCATCCCCATACCAAAGAGATGAGAATCTTTTTATATAGACTTTATATAGACTACTAGGAAGACCTACATTTCACACTTACCTTTTAATTGCAGATTAATTGCTCACTTCTGGTCCTCTTTTTCTAGAGCATCAATTAAGCCTAGCAATGGCCACCTAATTCTACTTCCAAAGAGAAAATTGGCCTTTGCCCTAAGCTAGGGCCTAGCTTAGCTGGACTGTTCTGCCTGATAAAAGTGTTTTTTGTTTAACTAAGGGCCTTGAGTCCCAGCAGAAAATCTAATAATGTGACTTATGCTGGGTGTTTTGTATCACAATGTATCAGTTCAGTCTCCAGAGAGGGTGGAGACTGATGTCAGCCATATGGGCATTCAACTATGTCTATGTGATGGAGCCCTAAGGCTCATCCAAGCTTATATTGACTTTAACAAATTTTCTAAAATTTTAAATCTATAAATAAAAATTAAAAGTCAAAACCATAGCATTGCTATGTAGCACTTTGCTTTTGAGGTGGATAGTCCCTTTTGTGGTTAATATAATACTGAGCAGGGCCAAAAGGGTACCTGAAGCCATGGATAGGTATCAAGATTGCATCAGCCTCATAAGAACACAATCATAACAGTAAATGCCAACGAATTATGGTAAATAATGGCCATCCAATATACACACAGTCTCATGCCAATTTTGTTAAGGCCTTCTACTGGGGTCTATGTTCACTGATTAAAGTATATAGCAGACATTAAGGCTCCAGTGGCGATTTCAAAAGGTCATCAAGTTTTTATTGGCCTTCTTACCTCCTACCACTGCCCCACTCCAAAACTGGAATGACTTTCTCCTGTCTAGAAAGCCTTATTTTATATTAAACATCTCTGGAGGAAGAGTTTTCACAATTTCCCTTCATAATGATTTCCCATTCTTTCATTCTGAAACATAAGCAAAGAATGAATGAGTGAATAAATAAAAATTAGGACATTCCCTTCATGGCTAGGTTTCAACTCAGGAGCCAGAAAAGGATGGATCCATGCCAAAATCTTTTCCCAGCAAGAGCTGTAGTAAAGAAGGATCTTCCCCAGAACAAATCCTTTCATAAGTTCTAAACGGACTTAGCATTAGGTCCACAACTGAAGAACAGCTGCCTTTTTAAAAACCGAATACAGGACCTGGCAAGTGGTGTGGTAGTTAAAGGCACTGGATTCTCACATGGCTGACTGTGATTTGAGTCCCCGACTTGGCAGCTTGCTTTCTCACTTTCCCTCTCTCACTCTCTGGTGGAATTAAAAATAATAATAATAATAATAATAACAACAACAAATGGAATTAAATAAATAAATAAATATTTCTAAAAAACTGATACAAGTTAGAGTTATTTTTGTTTCTTAATTAAACAAAATTTCTTTAATCTTTCTTTATCATAACAGATGATTTCTTTTTCTTTTTTAGAGGTTTTTTTGCTATAGGGCACATGCGCTTGCCAGAAAGATAGAGACAGAGAGACAGAAAGTGAGAAATTACCACTCAGGGGATGGCCATGCCACAATCCCTTCTTCTCCATTCTCCTCTCAGGACCTTGGGCACCAAACACACGTGCCCGGCGTGAGTTTAAGCTACTGGGTCTGGGACTCGAACTGCGGTCGATAACATGGGAGTCCAGCGACATAGCCATTATGCCAACTGCTGGTCCCCATAACAGATGACTTCTTAAACATAAGATTTGCTCATCTGAAGTTGTACTATAAAGGTGTCTGACCATCACTATCGTTACAGTATCTGCAACATAGATGACAATAAAGCAAACTGGGGCTGACTCCATAGCACAGTAGTAACTTACAGTCAAGCGATGCTGGGTTCACATGAAAGATCATGGGTTCAGTTCCCTGGTCAAATTGTATATGCTGAGTGCGTGAATCCATGACGTTTGCTGGCTGGGAAGGCCAGAAGGGGATCACAATGTGAGACCCTATTGACGGTGCTTATATCTCTCTTTCTCTTTCTCATTCTCATGAAAAATGGAAATAAAAAACTTTTTAAAAAAATGTCTTAAAGCAGAAACCAGCAGATGGTGTAATGATTACGTCACTGGACTCTCATGTGGTCGATCGCAGTTTGAGTACTGGACCCAGTGGTTTAAAACTCAGACCAGGCACTTGTGTGTGCATGTCCAAAATTCCAAGAGGAGACTGAAGGAAAAGGGATTGCAGCGTGGCTATCACCCTGGGCGGTGATTTCTCACTTTCTGTCTCTCTCTCTATCTCTCCAGTGAGTGAAAGCACCCTATAGCAAAAATCTCTCTCTAAAAAATGTTTTCATGCAAACTAAACCTGAATTTTAGAAGATAAAAACAGAATAAATAAGAATTTTAGGGGCCAGCAGGTGGCATAGTGGTTAAGGCACTGGACTCCTATGTGGTCGACCATGGTTCGAGTCCAGATCTGGCAGCTTGAAACTCATGCTGGGCACATATTCATGTGTGCCCAAAATCCCTAGAGGAGAATGGAGGAGAAGGAATTGTGGTGTGGCCATTCCCTCAGCGGGTGATTTCTCGCTTTCTGTCTCCCTGTCTCTCCAGTAAGTACACGTGAAAAAAAAAAAAAAAAAAAAAAAAAAAAAAAAAAAAAAAAAAAAACAGAAAACAAAATCTAAAACAAAAAAAAAATAGAATTTTAAAGTACCTTTCATTACTCAAAAATAGGGTATAGGACTTTTCTACCTCTCAAGTCTGCAAACGCAAATACCCATGCAAGCAGGCAGTAAGGAGGGCTGGTAATACAATCAGTAGTTCTGGGGACTATCAGACTGGACAATAAAGGGCCACATGAAGGAGGTAGTTACGACCAGAAACATGGGACTGTTGGGACCAACAGTTGATGTAATGGCTATGTCACTTGACTTCCATGTCATCGATCGTGGTTTGAGTCCTGGACCCTGTGGCTTAAACTACACCGGGTGCGTGTGCGTGCATGCCAAGATCCTGAGGAGAGAATGAAGGAGAAAGGATTGCGGCGTGGCCATCCCTCCTGGGGGGTGGGGGGGGGTGATTTCTCGCTTTCTGTCTCTGTCTCTGTCTGTCTCTTCAGTGAATGCCTGCACCCTATAGCAAAAATCTCTCTAAAAATAAACAAACAAATAAATAAATAAATTGTTTTTCTTAATTCATGATAGAGGATGCACACGCACATGGAAGTCAGAGAGAGAGAGAAATACTCTCCACCAGGACTCATCATTTTCCAATCCCACTCCTCCAATCCTCCGGTCCATCAGACCTTGAACATGGGCGTGCGTACACACACCTGGTGTGTTACAGGCCAATCAAGTCAGGGATTCAAACCACAGTTGCCATGTGGGATCTGGCTTCTCTTGAGCAGCACATTAACCACTGCACCCAATAGCCAGCCCAATAAGGACTTCCTTAACTAGACTCTTCATGTAACTTTACAGAGCTAGTAACAGGGTCAATAACTAATCCGACAGACAGTTTATTTCTGGACAACACACACTGAGTGCTTAAGTTTATACAAGGAAGGTAACCTGCAAATAAATCATGACCCGACTAGAAATAACAATGAATTCTCATACCGATCTCATGTTACTGCCTTCAGCTTGCTCAAAGTATTGAGCAAAGAAACAACCTTTGAAAATGGCTGCCTACTCTAGAGTCTCAAAAACAAAATAACAACAACAAAAACAATTTTTAGGTTTTGGAAGGAGAAAGAGAGACACGGCAAGAAATACTGGGTGGAGAATAGGGAGGGAAAATCCCACAGTTCTGGCAGTCTGAAGCTGAAGAAGCCTCTTACTATCTGCACGTGTTATAAATAATATAATTGCCTCTGTGCAATCGGACAGTGCTAATGGAGCAGTGAAGCCCACAGTATATAATATTTATTTGAAAGAGAAAATGATTTCATTTTCATTTTATTTCTGGTAGAGCAAAGCATTCGAGTAGCACACGATGAGCCTTTCAATTACATGTTTAATTCATTCAAATGATTTGTGCACAGAGAAGAGATCTTAATCCCAGGGATTCTTAGTAAGAATGCCATTGGGTTAATATAGTTCTCAAAGGTGTCTTGGACTGGATTTTACTTAACACCATTTCACCTGCTGAGCCATTGAGTCATAAAGTCCACCGAGAGCCAGTGAGCAACAGCAAAATTTGCCTTGTCCATGGGAATTCCTCAAAAATGGCTTCTTGAATCTCTCAGGCAAGACAGGCTCCACGATGAATGTATACTCAGTATATATGCTCTCACATTTTAATGAAAAAGTCATTTGTGTAATTATTTGTACTTATCTAGGCCCCACACTAGAATGTGAACTCTGCAGGAACCTTGTCTTATTTATCTCCAGTACCCACAACAATATCTAATTCATGGTAAGTTTTAGTACAGTCTGGTAAAGAGTCTTCAATACAACATAGTTCATACTAGCAAAATAAAGTATACATATGTACTTACATATAGTAAGTATATGCTTTATATTTATTTGTATATCATATATGTATGTATACACTCAATGTGCATACAACATTATTGTAAAGCAATTTGATTAGAAATTTATATTGTCGCAAGATACAAAAGAAGATGACCAACCATGAACACCCAGTGTATCTTCTCTCCACAGAGAAGCACCAAGAAATTAATATTGTCCTATCTGCTTTTTTTTGGTTGTAAGTTGCCTGTTATAACTTACCTTTTCCTTTATTTTCAATCTTTGTCATTTCTTTTTGTATGTCTCCTATAATACTCAGATAACTGGATTTGTTCTCCAAGTGTGTCTACCTTCTGATAGGTTATTTTAATCTAGTCATCTTTATTTTGATAACTGATATTTTGTATTGTAGCTTATATCTGTTCCTATTCCTGCTATTTTTTTTCAAGTGTTATCTTTACATTTCCTTTTTCTTCTTTGTCTTTTACTTGTGCTGATTAAACAAGTTTTCCTTGATTTCTTTTTATTTTTACACTAGCAGTTTGGGAATTTCACATACTACTGTTCTCAAGATTAGATTTGCAGGTGTTAAAATACTTTAATTAAATGTTGAAAAATAATTGGTATTTATAAGCTTCTCTTGAAATAAGCTAAAGATGCATATCATGTTTCCACTTCACTCTGTCCCTTTGTTATTTCTTGTTTGTTGAAAATTTTTGAAATTCTTGTTTCCTTTTCTGAAAATTTTAAGTTAGACCTCTATTTTAAATTTTTTTATTTTATTTATTATTATTATTGTTTTAAATTTGCTCTAGGGAACATATTCCCACCAGAGAGGAGAGATATAGAGAAAGTAAGAAAACAAGCCACTAGGTCTGGGACTTGAGCCATGATCAGCCATATGAGTCCAACATGCCACCACCATGACACCTGCTAGCCCCAGAGTTATATTTAATAACACACCATTTTTAAATTGCCAAGTAGAGTTTATTCTGAAAATAATAAGCATTCATATTTAGACATTTACTATTGCAAGTCACTATATTCATGAAAAAAATTTCCTCAACTTGATAAAAAGTTATAGCATATATATGTTAGCATGAAAATGTAGATGCAGCTGATTAAAATTCAAACCAGAGAGGGACCAGCAGTTAGCGTAAAGGCTATGTCGCTGGACACTCATGTAGTCGACCGCGGTTTGTATCCCGGACCTGGTGGCTTAAAACTCACGCCAGGCGCGTGTGCGTGCATGCCCAGGATCCCGAGAGAACGGAGGAGAAGGGATTGCGGTGTGGCCATCCACCCTGGGGGGTGATTTCTCGCTTTCTGTCTCTCTGTCTCTGTCTGTCTGGAGAGTGCACGCACCCTATAGCAAAAACCTCTTAAAAAAAAAAATTCAAACCAGAGAAAAATGTTACACATCATTATTCTAAAGGTCCGAGTCAATGCAATTAAATAGGAAAAGTGAATAAAATTCATAAGTATTCAAGAAAAAGAGACAAAACAGTCATTACTGTCAGATGACATGATTATCTATATTTTAAATCAAAACAAGTAAATCAAAAAACACAGAAAACCCATAAGAAGTTTCAATAAGGTATCCAATTACTAGATCAACATATAGAAAATCAATAGCTTTTACACCAGAACACAACTCAATAGTAACTGGAATTAAATTTAAAAATTCCCAGAGCAACAAAAACTATAAAATTCCTAGGAATAATCAAATAAAGAGATACATAAACCTTATGAAGAAAACTATTTCGCTGAAGTACTAAAAATTTTTTTCCAAATGAGTAGAAGACTAAATGCTGTAAAATACCAACACTCCCATAATTAATTTATAAACTCAGTAAAATGTCAGTCAAAATCTCAACAGGACTTTTTATGAAATTTGAAAAGCTGCATCTAAAATTCACGTAGAAAAGCAAGTACAGAAAAAATAATGAAAAAATGACAGAAATTGGTAGTATAATGTTGGCATGAGACTAATTAAGGGGAAAAAAAACAAATGTAAATTCAGACATGACAAAGAAAGGGTGAACTAGACAATATATGATGTTCAGACAAATGGCTATGTATTTAGAGAAAAGATATAAAATTGGATTCTTACTCGCCATAATATGCAAGAATAAATCCTGGTCAGATTACAGGTCTAAATAGTAAAACTAACCCAAAGCAAGTATAAGATAATAACATTGTGATCTTGGAGAATGTTCTCCTCAGCAAAACACAAAATGTATAAATCATGAAAGAAAAGGTTACTGACTTAATGACTCAAAAATTTAAAACACCTGTAGGCAAAAAATACCACAAAGAAACTCTGAAGAAAACAGCAATCCCAGCAGCAGGGAGTGCAGTTGTGTGGGTCTGGGACCCCACAGGAGGCTGTGTCTGGTTCCCAGGCCATCATGAACAGGCTGGGCCAGGCAGCATGCACCTGTAATCCTTGCTAACTGGGAGGCTGGGGCAGAGGACAGAAACAGCAAGACCCTGTCAAAAATACTTCTCTCTTGGGACCAGCAGTTAGCGTAATGGCTATGTCACTGGACTCTTATGTAGCCGACTGTGGTTCGAGACCCGGACCCGGTGGCTTAAACTCACACGGGGCATGTGTGTGTGCATGCCCAAGATCCTGCGAAGAGAATGGAGGAGAAGGGATTGCAGTGTGGCCATTCCCCCCGGGGAGTGATTTCTCACTTTCTGTCTCTCTGTCTTTCTGGCAAGCGCACATGCCCTGTAGCAAAAACCTCTCCAAAAAAAGGAAAAAAAATCTTTCTCTTTTTCTCTTTCTTCTATTTCTCTTTCTCATTAAAGAAAAAAAAAGAAAGAAAGAAAGAAAGAAAGAAAAGCAACAAGCCATAAAGAAATATTTGTACTATGATAATATTACTATCTTTCATAAACTGCCTGAAATTGGTATGAACAAGTTTATTAAAGGAAAGGCCAGCCCCATAACCTGGCAGTTAAGGAAAACCTGATCCCACATGGCTTCAAATCCCTGTCTGGAGGCTTGAAAAATATGCCGGCACTTGTTAGTGCATACCCTAGATCCTGATGGGATGGAGAAATGGAGAGGGGATTGTGGCGTGGCCACATCCCATTGAAGGGTGCTTTCTCCCTCTCCCCCTCTCTCTCTATCTCTCTGGAGAACACATGTGCTCCCTGGCAACTAACAAAAAGAAAGTAGATTCCAAATTAACCTGAGAAGGAATATGCAGCCTCCTAGAAATCAGGGAAATAGAATATTAAAGCAGAGTAATGAAATCATTTGTCTCTCAGATTAATGAAATTTTGAAATCATATTTATTTATAGAAAAAATATTATGGGCCAGCAGGTGTCATAGAGGTTAAATAGGTTGGATCCCACATGAACAACTACACGGTCTGAGCACACGACTCACCGGCAAAACACGCGGGGCGCATGTGCATGCATGCCCAAAATCCCAAGAAGAGAATGAAGGAGAGAGAACTTCAGCGTGACCACCCCCTTGTAGGGTGGTATCTCACTTTTCCTCTCTTTCTTCCTCTCTCTGTCTCCTGTGAGCACAGGCACCCTATAACAAAACTAAAAAAAAAGAAAAGAACATGGCAAATGAATAAACATATATCATTCCAATGGGAATGCAACTCACTCTGTACTGGGTTTTGGTGGTCACCTTGACTATCTAGTCACATGTGCAGACATTGAGCTGACTATTCTACCTCTGAGAATAGAGCCTGTGAAATACTCATGCACACGGCCCAAGGCAAGCCACATGTACTGGCAGATTCACTGACCCGTGTTCAGGATGCAGCCTGACACACATCACAGGAGAATGGTTACTGCAACTGTCCTGCAACGCACTGAGACAACACCTCAGGTAGAACCCTATGTCCCCAGATGGAAAAATGCCCACATATTGTTAAGAGAAAAAACTCACAGAAAAATAAGTAGCTGGATCGTACTTGTGTTTTTAAAATGTGTGTATATATCTGTCTGTTTTATATCTATGTATATATGCACAGAAAAAGATCTGAATTATACAAATCAAATGGTTAGAAGGAAGTGCATTGACTTTATTCTATGCATACTTGCACTGCTTGAATATTTTTCTGAGTATTCACACATTACCTCTATTTAAAAAAATAGTTAAAATGAAATCTCCTCACACTTCCGTCTTGCTGCTAGCTTTGAGAAGGAGCCATTCTAAAGAAGCTCTCCTCACAGCTCACGTTCACTCAGGCAAGGCAGCTAAAGGCACGTAACATTACAAAAAAAAAGCTTAAAAACATACACTCTGAACGAAACCTGCCTCCAAACATTTTCTTGTTTTCCTGATTTATTTTCCCATTGCCCCATATGTCTGTGTCTGGCTGTGTCGTGTATATCTCTGTAAGTGCCCTTAAATCCTTATGGAGAATATCAGTAAATAATATGAGCAGTTAAAGGTCCAGTCTGGAGCTCTGGGATCTGGTCCACTCAGGCACTCTCAGTAGCTGTGAAATCTGGACCAAGTCCCAGCTTCTGCATGCCTTGTTTTCTTCATCTGTAAAATACAGTGGCTGGCCCAGTGCTCCCAAAGTCCCTTTCCTATCAGTAACCTTTAGTTTCATGTACCCTGCCGGACTCTTTCATATCTCTACATCCTAAAGACACTGCAACAGGGAAGTGTGAAATGCTCAGCTCTCTTCATCAGCATAGATCGCTGGGATCTGACCGTCAGGGCTGGTGGGGAATGAATGCTTCTCTAGTCTGCTGTCTACATTCACGTGCAAAATCATTCTCATTTCCCCCACAGCGCTACTCACTGGGTAGACACATCTCCAATAGTTTATGCCGGGAGCCTACTTAGGAGACCCTGTGTGGTTCTGGGCCAGTAGTCACAGTGACCCACAAACCCAAGCCACATGTGCCCTCCCAGGGCAGACTGTCTCTGGTTGGTCTGCCCTTGTCAATAAAACAACTGTCACCCCACTCATCACCCTTGGCTCGTTCTTTGTTTTTCTATTTATATATTTTTTCCAATTCATTTTCCATGTATAACAAAAGCATGCATACAAGAATATACATATAAAGGACACGTAAAACTTTAAAACCAGATACCCACTCTACCTCCTGCCCTCAGCCCTGTGAAAACATGGCTCTTCCTAGCAATCACTGTTAGCTACAATCTGGAATTTTTTCTTTTTTTTTTTTTCTTTTTTTTTGGGGGGGTCATTACTGATTCTCTGGTTTTTCTTTAAATTTTTACCAAATATGCAGAATTAATTATCTTTTAAAGTAACAAGTTTTTTGAAAATAAGCTTCTTATGAGGATGAAATGAAATAGTGTTAAATTACTGAGCATGATGGCTGACATTTTGTTCATTTCATAACCAATCACATTCATTACCTTTTTTTTTATTTTTGAGAGATTTTTTTAGTATAAGGCATATGCACTTACCAGAGACAGAGAAAGGAGGGAGTTGGAGAGATGGCCAAACCTGTAATCCTCTCTCCTCCATTTTCCTCTTGGGCCAGTGTGAGCTTCAAGTCACTAATTCAGGACTTGAACCACGATCAGCCATGTGGGAGTCCAGTGCCTTAACCACTATGCCACCTATTAGTGGCTCCTATCTCACTAATTTCTTAATCACCTATACCATGGGTTATCTCTGCCGTGTTAGATGCTAATTCAGATATTTTTGATTACACGTGTGTGCTATATGGCATGTGTGGTTGCCAAGGGGAAAGAGAGAAGAAGTGAAAAT
Organism: Tupaia tana; assembly: GCA_026018925.1. Taxonomy (NCBI): domain Eukaryota; kingdom Metazoa; phylum Chordata; class Mammalia; order Scandentia; family Tupaiidae; genus Tupaia; species Tupaia tana. The sequence continues at coordinate 167,321,268 of JAKSZU010000003.1, read as the reverse complement.
AGCACGCCCAAGGAGGATGGCCACACCACAATCCCTTCTCCTCCATTCTTCTCTTAAGATTTTGGGCACACACGCATGCACACTCAAGTTGCTACATCCAGGACTCAAAACTCATAGTCAGCTATGTGAGATTCAGCCACCTTTGCCACCACACCACCTCCTGGCCCTAGGTATATATAAATATATATACTTTTAAATTTTAATTTGCCAGAGGGTACATGCATTCACAAGGCCTCTCCCTTCTTTATGGATTTTGGGCACACAAACACACATGCCCAGTGTGTTTCTCAAGCCACCAGGTCTGGGACTTGAACCAAGTGTGGACAGCCATGTGGGATCCAGCCAGTCTAACTAACCACCACACCACCAGCTGGCTCTTATATGTATATTTTTAAATGATTAATTTATTTCTTTCATGAGTGAGACAGACAGACAGAAGGATAGTACCCCAAAAGGGTCTTCAGAGTCTTGACACCGCAATCTACCACCAGCTTCAGCCAGCCCCAGGTCCCAGGCATGTGTGTAATGAATGGCATGGATATACGCTTGCTACCCATGCCAGAATTAACAACCTTGGAAGAAGTCGGTCTATAAATGTTAGGAATGAGTCTTAAGTGCTTTCATCAGTCTCTCCCACCCACTACTACTGATCAAAAATAAGAGATTGTTTGCAAATTGCACAGCAGGCCAGGAAAACAGTCTGAAAATCCCTTCAATCAGATGTTTTGGAAGGAGCTTGCCTGAAAACAGCCCTTGCCAAGTTTCCAGGCTGCTCCTTTGTAAGCTCATTTTTAAAGATTTGTCACAAAGCAGGAACTGGAAGGAGAAACATGTTTTATTTTGTTATACAATGAAGTCCTTTGTCCAACACATAGATGCGATAATATCACTGGGTCGGATACACTCTACCATTCTCCAAAGTGGTTGTGGCTGCTTTTTAAATTTTTGCACCTTCAGTCTGGTTGAGAGCACTCAAAGAATGGTGCTAAAAGCCTCTTTTCAGACACTTCAGGGGCATTCTTTTGTTTGAATTTACTTCCCCTTTCCCACCCAGTCCCTGGCACCAAACATAACCTTACAAATCAGCTCCAACTGGCAGGAGGAATGAAGTCAGCAGGAGCCGGTGCCAAGGTCCTCTCCCGCTCTGTTCACTCAGGCCTTGCTAACCTCCCCTGCACACAGGAAGTGCCTCTCGGCTGCGCTCAGAAACTTGGTACACATGCCAAGTGGCTCTGAGGGCAGTTACCGCAGAGATCCTCCCACTTTTATGTTATCTAGAATGTCTCAGAGCCAAACGCTTTTCCACTTACCACCTTTTCCCTTTATTTAATATGAAAAGCCCTGAGTCTGAGACTGTTTTCTGGAAGGGTATTCCGAATGAATAAGCATCTCTCTAAAGTAATAACAATGAAACTTACTTTATATGACAAAGAGTTTCCTGTCTCCCACTGGGTTAGAGAGCTCACTCCTGTGAGTGTGACAGTTTTGTAAATCACACAAAAGCATATGAAAATGTAAAGACTTCCAGTGGTACATCCCAGCTGCAGGAGCATGAATGTTTAGGCACTACAACTTTAAATTTGCTCAGCTGCAGGGTGTAGAGCGCTGGTTATAAACTGGGACATTTTTGCCCCCTCAAGAGACATTTGGCAATATCTAGAGATGCTGTTGGCTACATGGGTGAGGCTGATACTAGCATCTTGTAGGAAGAGGCCAGGGGGACTGCTAAATTCCACAATGCATGGGCAGTTCCTCCCAGTAAAGATTTTCTTGGTCCTAAATGCCGAGATTGAGAAACTCTGGATAAAAAATAGCACAAGACTATTGAAGCCAGATATCCTGAGCTGGAATCTTACATTCATCCTTAGTCTAACCTATCCAAGCTTCAATTCCTCTTCTTTAACTTAAGTTGATCCTACTTGCTTTACTGAATCATTGGAAGGATCAAAAAGAGATCAGAACCTATAAAGAGTGTACACGGGGTACACAGTTTTAAAACAGATCCTTTCCCCTTGGTTCCTGGCTTACACTAACTCGTGTGAGGTGGCTGCGTCGGATTTCCGTGGTCTCCTCTCCCTTATGGCTGGGAGTCAGCAGTTGCAGGGAGCATCTGCTCCACTTCCCTGTGAGCACCGACCGTCTGGCCTGGTGGGCTGGCTACCACCTGGCTCTGATTGTGCCATCCCAGGTGTGAAGACAAGGCCCAGAACTCTCCTGGCCACAGAGATGGTTTCAGGGAAAGGGCCACAACTCAAGCCTGACCAGTCATGGCCATTCCAAGGACTGCAGCTATGACTCTCAAGAGACAGACACTCTTTTTCTTTGGAGTTGATCAGAAAACATGAAAACAAGTAAGTGTGGAGCTGCCAGTTGCTATCTTGGCCACCATAGGAAAGAACTGAGTCAGAAGAAATCAGGCGCTGGGGTGTGGTACGGAGGAAGCACGATGCTCTGTGAGACTGACCCACGTGAGAAGGTTTCGGGTTTGTGTTCAGAGACCTTCCTGAGCCCGTGGGGTGCACACGAGCATGTGGTACAGGGCTGGCTGAGACTGCGGGGTGGATCGCAGCGTGAGAGCCCTATTGGGGATGCCAGCCTCTCTTTCTCTCTCTCTCTGTCTCCTGGAAGAAATATATAAATAAACTTTATAAAGGAAAAGAAAGAATCAACATGCAAAAATTAAAGACACAGAGGTGGGAGATACAATTCTGGTGATAGATTTCAATGAACTTTAAGCTTACCTTAGTTTGAGTTAGTTTTCTGTCCCTTGAAACTTTAAGACCTCTACTTATAAAGTTGTGTAGGTGGGGTTAGAAAGCAAGAATGTCAGAATACTAACCAATCTAGAATATCTACTGAGTGCCATGAGAGGTTCTGAAAGGGACAAATGATATAGTTCCTGCCCTCAAAATTTTTCCAAACTAGTTGGACAGCCAGACATTTAACATAGTAAAATGTTAGCATAATGGGCTGTGTAAATGCTAAGAGAATCACAGACCATATACTGGTATGTTGAGAGGCTGGGAGGGTGCTTAGAAGAGAGATTGGAAGAAGCAGGAAACACTTTGTAGAGGACACAACTTAGCTGGCATCTCTCCTTAGCTGCCTGAGCCAAGAAGCTGTCATTTCACTGCCCCAAGCCACAAATGCTCTGAGAGGACTCTTACATCTCCGGGGGCTTCAGTTTTTGCTGAGGTGCCACAGCTCCAAACCTGGTGACCCAAGACCTCTGTTGTCCACTACATTCTTATCAATCAACACTCAGAGTGTACGGGCCCTCTACAACCTTTCCTCTGCATCACTGCCATCTCCATGATGCTCAGTGTTTCCTTGCCCTTGACCCAAGCCCCTATTCTTCCCTTCCCTTCCAAATTTTTCCACTGATCCCTCAGCTAATATTCACGTGTCTCCTTTTCTCAGAAAGTTCTTACATGTCTGTTCTATATTGAGAGTCAGCTGTCCACTGAGCACGTTTCCCCTAAAAATCCCTTGCAGATGGTAAAACTTATCTCCTCATTCCTCTTAAATTTTAGTCATGAGGTAACATTATTCCCAAAGCCACTTGAACACAGTTCTTGTTCTGCCCTCTGGCCAAGATCCCTCTTCTTTTTTTTAAATTATTTTTAAAATTTTATTCATTTACTTATTTTATTTTGATCAGAGAGACACAGAGAGAGAGAAAGTGAGAAAGCAAACAACCAGGTCCAGGAATTGAACCAGGGTTGGCCTATAGGAATGTTCAGCACCTTAACCACCACGCCACCTGCTGGTCCCCAAGATCCCTCTCTTTTGAGGGTCAAGCCTTCTAGCCTTGCCACCCCCTTCCTCTCCTCATTACTCTCATCTACAGATTTCTGAGCTCATAGTATTCTTCTAATTCTTGCTATCCTTCCTGACAACATCAACACTCATGTAGAATTTCCATCCCACATCCTGTGTTTTCTTTCCCTAGCATGGTCACCACAAAACCCAGCTCCAGGACCATGAGGCACATTGTCATTGATGTGAGTGGCACACCCTGGAATTTTGTATCACACACTCTGCCCAGCCTTGTGCAGTGTCCCAGAGTCTTGATACATTTCTCATCATCTTCTCTTCCCCCTGAGTCTCTGCCTCCATCAGTTAATCCTTAAACTCTGCATCACTCCAGCATTAGTAATTCAAACATCCCAATCCCTTCAAGTCACTCACTCACATATCCCTATAAAATCTGTCTTCTTCTTTGAAAGATTAGAGACTCCATGACCTTCTCGACTTTCTGTCAGTTGCTTCTGCCACCACCTCTTTCTGAATTCACCCTTGAGCTCACAGTCTATTGCTCTAATTACTCCCTGGTAAATGCCTAGTCTCTTGCCACCTTCATCTCACTCCACCAGACTGGCAAAGCCCCATCCCTGAAGGAACCCAATCACCTGCTGTTCTTAACTATATGCATCCTGAGAGCAGTATTTCCAGAAAAATAACAAAACAGGGCAGATGAGAGTCACATAAATTCTGACACTTCTCTCTCCATCACTACCCACATCCTCTAAATCTCTGAGCCCTGTGAGTCTTCCTTCTCAGTGCCTCTTGGGTACATATTCTTTTTTCTGAGTTAATGCCGCCATTGAGGCATCAGAAGACAAATAGACCACTGAAATTGCACAACATGAGTTTTTAAACACAAATATCATGTCATTCCTTTTTACTACCAAAACATCTTCAGTGATGTATACTTGTTATGGAATAAAATCAGAAATTCTTACTACAACTATATGGCATTGTATGACCTAATTATATATCTATTTAGACCGCACGCTCCCCTTTCTCTGTATAATCCTGTACAAGAGATACATTGGGTAATTTTGTTTTGTTTTGTTTTGTTTTGTTTTTGCTATAAAGTGCTTGAACTTCTTGTAGAGAGACAGAAAGGGAGTGAGGGAGAGAAAATGAGAAATCATTCCCCTCCAGGAAGGATGACCATGTTGCAATCCCATCTCCTCTTGGGATTGTGGGCACTCACACACAAGCACTCGGCATATTTTTCAAGCCACTAAGTCTAAGATTCAAATCATGCAATTGGCCACATGGGATCCAGGGTCTTAACCACCATACCACTTGACTGGTCTGGATTTCATTCTGTTCCTCAGACCTGCCATGTTCCTTTTAACTCTGAGAGCCTTCCCACAAGCTGTTCCTCTTGTCTACAAGGCTCCTTTGCAACCCTGGCTTAATTTATTCCAGCCATCCTGCGGTCCCAGCATCATCTTGCCCTTGAAGGTATTTCTTATAATCCCCTTCTCTCTCACATACCATACATAAGGTCAAGTTACATTGATCTATGATCTCTCTATATACCATACTTATCCTTTGAAAACACTTACTACATGGGACCAGCAGATGGGGTAATTATTATATCACTGGACTCCCATGTAGTCAACTGAGGTTCAAGTCCCAGACCCAATGGCTTGAAACTCACACCAGGCTCATGTGCATGTGTGCCCAAAATTGTGAGGGGAGAATGGAAGAGAAGGTATTGCACCATGGCCATCCCCCCTGGGGGGGGGTGGGGGGGTGTGATTTCTCACTTTCTGTTTTTCTGTCTTTCTGGCAAGTGCACGTGACCTATAGCAAAAAATCTCTAAAAAAAAAAAAAAAAAAAAACAACAACAACAACAACAACAAAAAACCCAACTTACTACAAATAAAATGAATTCTGTTATTGATTGTTTTCCCAATAAGAATGTAAGCTCTATTGGGGACATCAACAGTATTTTTTTCACCATTATATCCCCAATACAGTAGGTGATTCATAAATATTTGAAAAAGATGAGTATATCATTGAAAGAATGAGAATATGAGCTTTATCTTGAAAGATAAGCAGCATTCAGATGAACAAAAGGATAAAATTTTCATTAAAAATTTGCAAAGTGTGAAAGTAGATAATGTGCCAACCAATATTTATTCAACGCTATTGTATAAGGTTTCTTTATGATAACTAGAAATTTATTGGCATATAATAGATAATAATTAATTGGAAAATATGTTTCAGAAACTATTTGTAGATCTGGAGAGTTGAGCCCTTCTCTGAGAAGACTCCTCATGGCTACTGGGAACTAGATATTTCAGGGAACAGGAGAAATGAAGATTTTCTACTCATAATTCAGCCTCCAGCAAGCAGAGCTAGTGTGGCAGGAGAGTTGAGCCCTTCTCTGAGAAGACTCCTCATGGCTACTAGGAACTAGATATTTCAGGGAACAGGAGAAATGAAGATTTTCTACTCATAATTCAGCCTCCAGCAAGCAGAGCTAGTGTGGCAGGAGAGTTGAGCCCTTCTCTGAGAAGACTCCTCATGGCTACTGGGAACTAGATATTTCAGGGAACAGGAGAAATGAAGATTTTCTACTCATAATTCAGCCTCCAGCAAGCAGAGCTAGTGTGGCAGGAGAGTTGAGCCCTTCTCTGAGAAGACTCCTCATGGCTCCTGGGAACTAGATATTTTGCGCGCCGCGAGGTTTTCTGTTTTGTGACTTTTTTCTTTAAAAAAGAAAAGAAAAGTAATTACAATTTTGTTATTTTTTTTGTCTTTTTTTCTCTCTTTTTGTTGTTATTTCTCTCTCTCTTTTTCATTTTCCTTTTTCTTGTCTCTCCACCCAATATCTACTGAATCTGCTGCACCAGCGATCACAACAGAACGGCAAACAGATTCTAGAACACCTCTGTCTGCTTGCTCCTGAACATTGAGGCTTAACTTCAAGAATTTGAAAGAAACACGCCATTCATCAGATGACAAGAAATCACCGCCGGATCATGAGAAATATGGGAAAACGAGAAAATACCTCTCCTCCACAGGAAAAGAGTAACTCTCCTCCATCCACAAGCAGTTCAGTGAAAGTCATGGAAATGTCTGATAAGGAATTTAGAGCATTCGTAATGTCGAAGCTAACAGAGATGGAAGAAAAGAGAGATAATGAACTGCTAAAGAGAAAGGAGAAAGAAGTTGCCGAGTTCCAGGAGATGAGGAAATTCTTGCAAGATCTAAAAGAGGAATTACACACTTTACAAAAGATTCAAACGGAACTGCTAGAGATGAAGTCTATAATACAAGAAGTCAAAATCTCCCTTGAAAGTATTAAAAGCAGACTAGATCATTCAGAAAACAGAATCTCAGATGTAGAAGAGAAAATGGCTGGCTTAGAAAAATCCACCACGAAGACTGAGAAAATGGCTCAAAAATTTGAGAATGATATGCGAGAAGTACTGGATACCATCAAACGTCCAAATATTCGGATAATTGGCATTCCAGAAGGTGAAGAGACCCATAAGGGCATTGATAATCTATTCCATGAAATCCTGCAAGAAAACTTTCCAAACCTAGAGAGGCATTTGAAGATTCAGTCCCAGGAAATACAAAGGACCCCAAATAGAATCAACCCAAGAAGATCTTCTCCAAGACACATTATAGCCAGGTTGACCAAAACCGCAGACAAAGACAAGATACTAAGATTGGCAAGAGAGAAACATCAAGTAACCTACAAAGGTCATCCCATCAGGCTAACAGCAGATCTCTCATCGGAAACAATGCGAGCGAGGAGAGAATGGGAAAATATATTCAAAGTGTTACGAGAGAAGCAATTTCAGCCAAGAATACTGTACCCGGCAAGATTATCTTTCAGGTGGGAAGAAAAGACAAGAACATTCTCAGATAAACAAAACCTGAAAGAATTTACCAGCACCAGACCAGATCTCCAAGAAGTTCTCAAGGGTGTGCTGTATCAAGAAAATTAAACACAGACACATGGAAATAAGAGTCCAAAAACTATGAAAGTGGCCAACTTAATCATAGGGACAAGTCTGGAGTTGAATATTATATCCCAGAATTTAATCAGGAAAATTGAACCAGAACAGAAGATAAAAATACATGGAACTGATAGGTTCATGCACCTTCCATTTGAACAGAATCCTAACTTGTTCCCTGGCTTTAAGCAAAGTTCCTTGGCATTTCTTTGAGTTAAGTTAAAACTGGTTTTCTTAGTAGTAATGAGTGAACTCACCATTGAAAGTAGTTAGATTATGTAGGAAATTGTGTGATCAATGCAATGTGGGTAGGAAGGGAATGAAGGACAATTGTAGACACCGAAGGTGGTGTGAGAGGAGGGTGGGAAGGGACAGAGGGTCAGAAAGAGGGGTGGAAGTAATTCTAGGAACTAGTAATGGAAAATTTTTTGTAATGTGCATGATTGTATCACTATGCAGTGTGTACTGGATGGGAGATTGCATTTTGTATGCTGTGATGAAGCTTAGGGAAGGAATGTAAATTGAGTTACAAAAAAAAAGTTTCAGGAAAAAAAATATATATATATTCAATGACTGCAGTAGGATATGTAGCCACAGCTAGGTGCTACTTTATAGGATGCATAAAGTAAGACTTGTGTTCATGGAAATGTGGGTATCACCTGTGTTTGCTATGAGGGTATTTGGATTGATTAGGGTCTTTGGCGATACAATAAAATGTGAGGAGAAAACAGTATAGAAAGCAAACATAGATACCAGAGACTGTGGGAGGAGAGTGGGAGATGGCAGAGGGTAAGAGATAGAGAATCAAGGATGGGGGGAAAAAAAGCAAAACATACAGAAGACAAGAAATGGAAGATCATTTACTGACAATAACATGTTTGTTGATGTGCTTGATTGAGACAATATATAGTGTACTTTGGATGGAAAATCTCATTTTGTATGCTGTAATGATGTTCAGTGAATGAATGCAAATAAATAAATTGAAAAAAAAAAAAGAAACTATTTGTAGATCTACCTACCATTGTTTTTTCAGAATGGGTCTAGGAATTAGAACTAGGAGTCAGGGGAAGGACAATAGAGTCAATAGGAGAGCACCTTTCATCATTTTTAGATAGCAGTGTCTGTACATCTCTGCTCAATTACACAGCCAGGTAATTACCAGCCAAGAGATGTTGTAAACCACTTCTTAAAGAGGACAAAGATGTAGCCTCTTAGCTGCCTACGCACAAACCATAAGATGTAAACACATACTACTAAAGCAGCCTTCATTTTAAACTTGAACTGACACTAAAGAAGACACACAGTATATGATGAAAAGACAGAAAACAGAAAAAGCATTCAAAATAAAAACAGAAAATAGAAATGCCCTAGAATAAAAACTCTGTTACAACAAAGAGTTCTATAAGGTTCATTCAATAATAGTAGTTACTGTCCTCTCACCCTCCACTTTCCAAAAGGAAAAAATTTCAAATCTTGTAGTGGATTCTTTCTTTTAGAGAGAAAGTTTTGCTATAGGGCACGTGCCCTTGTAAGAGAGACAGAAAGTAAGAAATTACCCTCCAGGGGGGATGGCCAGGCCACAATCCCTTCTCTCCATTCTCTTTTCAGGATTTTGGGCATGCACGCACACGCACCTGGCATGTTTCAAGCCTCCAGGTCCAGGACTCGAACCACAGTCGGTCATGTGAAAGTCCAGTGATGTAACCATTACACCATCTGCTGGTACCCTTCAGTGGATTCTTACACTATTACAGGACTTCTTCATTTTTCAAGTTTAGAATTTTCTGACCCCACTACCTACTCATTTTCATCATCCACACTCTCCTGTAATCATAGCACTCACCTCATGTGTTTTCCTTCTCTAAGGCATCACAGTCTAATCCTCCCTACTGTCTGAAAAGAGTTGTTTCATAAAATTTGTTCCAATTGCTACTTGCTTTTGACATGAAAGCAATTCTGGTCACAATGAGTCCCTCATGGCAAAGATAAGAAGTCTGGTGTGATCTTTCTTAGTTCATTGGGTACTGGTTGGACACTTATAATTTACAAAAGCATGTCTTTCAAATCTGGGAAATACCTACACTAATTCTTTAAATATTTTTCCGTTATTTTCTGTTTTCTTTTTCGCAACTTCCTTAATTTGAATGTTGGACATTCTCAGTACTTCTCTAATTTTCTTGCCTTTGCTCCTTTATTTTCTATTTCTTGTTTATTATTCTGTCTCCAGACATTTCCTCAACCTTACTTTTCTAATAAAATTTGTATTCTATTATACTTTTTTTTTTTAATTGTCACAGCATGCATGTGCCCACCAGAGTGAGACAAGAGGGAGGGAGAAAAAGCACCCCATCACTATGGCATGTGATCATACTGCAATTCTTTCTCCATTTTTTCCATCCCAGGGGAATTTAGGGCATGCCCTCACACATACTCAGCATGTTTATCAAGCTGCCAGGGCCAGGATTCAAACCACAGTCAGTCATGTGGGTTTTAGCTCCTTTAACCACTAGACTATGGACCAAGCACTATTATGCTTTTATTTCTAGAAGTGTTTTGTTATTTTCTGAGTGTTCTTGTTAGTGGTATCCTGTTCTTAATTCATGCTTGAGTAAAAGAATATTGAATGGTTATTCTGAGACAGGCCTTCTCACTCTGGTAGGACCATTAGCTTATTCATTCTAGTGTATCCAGTACCTAGTATAGTGCCTGAACAAATGTCAGTTAAATCATTGCATATGTTGTATACACATGAGTAGAAAGAACAGCAGAATACAAATCAGGTCTGGGATAAAGACCAGACTTGCCTATGAACTAGTTGTAAAAATCTTGGGCAAGTCATATTTTTCCCCTTCAAGTCACAGTTTCTTTTCTCATTTTCTTTTCATTTTTTCTTTTTTTTTTCATAAGGCATGTGTGCTTGCTGGAGAGAGACAGGGAAAGAGAGAGAAAGTGAAAATCATCCCCCAGGGGAGATGGCCACACTGCAATCCCTTCTTCTCTCTTTATTCTCCTCTCAGGATTTTGAGTATGCACACACATGTAGCCAGTATGTTTTTCAAGCTGCCAGCTCTAGGACTTGAACCACAGAATCAACCATGTGGGATCCAGCACCTTAACCACTATGCCACCTGCTAGCCCCTACAGCTTCTTCATCAATGAAATGGAGATGCTATACTCAGCCTAGTTACCTTTGGTGGCTGCTGTAAACATCAAATGAAGTTCTGAGAACAACACACAAGGCAAAAATCTCATGGAGGGAAATGACCCTTGAGAAAATTCTTAGAACACCCAGCAAGCATATCACACATGGTTTTATGTATATACCTTTGGGCAGTTACCCTTTGTACACTAAAAGCTGAAAACCACCGAACTGCATTTAAAGAAACAAAAGCAAAGTCTATATGTAGATATAGGAATCTTCATGAACATTTATATTCTGTTTTTCAGATACTATCAGGTTCTTAGAGCAGGCTTTTACGTTTCTATTGACATTTGGAACCAGATCATTATTTGTTGTGAGCGGCTGTCTCCTGAATTATAGAATACCCATGACCTCTACTCACTAGATGACTATAGAATTTCCCCACCTTCTCCCCAACACAGTTGTGACAACCAAAGTTACATCTAGACATAGTCAAATGTTCCCCCCTGGGAGGGGCCAGTGCAAAATCACCCAAATTGAGAACCACTACCCTAAAGTAAGTGGGAACAAGATTCTTTTTAAAAAAAATTTACCAGAGAGCATGTGTACTCACCGGAGAGAGGCAAAGAGAGAAGCTGTGGGAGAAACCACTCCTCAGTGGGCCACAATTCCTGCTCTTCCACTTGTCCTTCCTGTTGGGATTTGGGGAACACACATCTACACACCCAGCATGCTTCATAAGCTGCCAGTTAACCATGTAGGATCCAGCTCCTTTAACCACTAGGCCATGGGGGTGGCCCTGGAACTAGGTTTTCTGGTTTCCTATTTACCTGCAGTATTTACCCCGTTTTTCTTTAATATTAAATCCTTGAAACTTTATTACATGTTAATACATCTGTTGTTCTGAGGATAAATGATACAATGTATGTAAAAACATTTAGCACAAGGTAAAGTACATTGATAAATATTTGTTAGCTTTTAATCTAAACCTGGCCTGTCAGTCCCATGAAAGGGGATTTTTCGGTTTTGTTTGTTTTTTTAATTTTTTAAAGTTTTTCTTTCTCTCTTTTTTCAGAGAGACAGACAAGTACCCCCAATAGGATCTTCTTTCCACAGTCAGCACCCAGTCTCAGCCAGCCAGGCTCACAGGCATGCACACGCACACCTGGAATGCACAGGAAGATCTAAGGACGTGGGCCTGGGATCGTCCATATGGCTTCAGCATCAAAGAGCACTGTGTTACTGCCATGCTACCACAGCTGGCCAAGCACATTATTTTTACAAAAGCAATAAAGGCTGACCCTGTAGCCTAGTGGTTAAGTGAGCTGGATACTAAATAGTCAACTGCAGTTCAAATCCCAGCCCTGATGGTTTGTCTGGGAAAACACACCAGGTGTACATGAGTGCATGTCAAAAAAATCCTGATGAAGAGGAGAAATGAAGGAAAAGTGACTGTGGCATAAACATATCCCATTGAGGGGTGCATCTCCTTTCCCCCATCCTCCCCATCTTTGTTTCTCTGGTCAGTGCACGACTTCTGGCTATTATGAATAAAAGATGAGATTATAGATAGACAGAGAGGTGAGAGAGAGAGAGAAAAGCAGAGAACATGTTCATCTACTTCCAGGCTGTCCAAGCTGGCATTTCCTGTCAGTGCCTCCCTGGTGCCATGGGGCTACCTCTCACAACCTACACCACTGATCTCATCCTGTGAGAAAGTCAGGGTTGAAGTGGCATGTAAATTAAAGTGCACTTATCATGTGACTACAAGCCATACGAAAGTTTCATAAACACTTTTTGAAGCTTCCAAGTTTCTGCTCACAGCTATCTTTCGACCTCCCTAGACCTTTTAGATCAAGAGAAGTCATTTCAAGACCCTCCAGTTTCCAAGTTCTGTCTTTCCTCTTGTTCAGTAATTAATCACTTAAGAGTTTTTATACACACACATAGAGAGAGAGACTTCAAAAGATTTATAAAAAATAGAATTAAAGTTCATTTATTTTTATTTTTAATTCTTTCTCTTTTTTTTTTTATTGCCACAGGTGCATGCACTCATCAGAAAGAGAGATAAAGGGAGAGAACCTCCAAATGGGTATGGTTATACTGCAATCCTTTTTTCCTCCATTCCTGCATCCTGTCAGGACTTTAGTCATGTGTGCACACAAACCTAATGTGTTTTTTAAGCCCCCAGGGCCAGGACTTGAACCACAGTTGGCCATATAAGATCTGGTTCCTTTAACCACTGCACTACAGGGTGTCCCAGGACAAGTTTATTTTTATCCCCCCACAAAAATTGAAATCCATGCATATTTTTTCATAGCATACATTTTCCATTACTTTTTAAAGAAGTATTTTATTTCATTTTATTATTATTACGACTATTTTTTAATTTGGCCAGAGAGACAGAGAGAAAGAGAGAAAGTGAGAAAACAAGCTGCCAGGTCGAGGACTTGAACCGTAGTCAGCCATGTGGGAGTCCAGAATCTCAACCACCATATCACCTGCTGGTCCCCACAGTATACTTTTATTTTTTTTTAACTTTTTTTAAAGAACTTTCATAGATAGATCAATAGATAGAGATATATAGTGCTTCACTGTTATTTTACTCTTCGATTGATATTTTATTTTTCATGAACTAATACCTAGACTGCAATCTACCAGAAGGAGAGGGGGTGTCACAGCTAATATATCTTTTTAGCCCTGAAAACTCCCAATGTGTGCCTTGAGTAGATGCAAAAAAAAAAAAAAAAAAAAAAAATTTAGAGATTTATCATTTTAATGCAAAAATTGATATTTTTATTATTTTAAATTTAATATAATAGTTGTACATATTTATGAGGCACAATGGGATTTTTTTCAAAATGTTACATACATGGTATAATGATTGAATCTGGGCATTAAATATATTCACTATTTCAAACACTTATTACTTTCTGTTATGTACTTTTAAAATCTAAGGCTTTTAAAACACATCTGCAAATTCTTGGACACCATCAAAAGTGGAACCTAATTCTATTGCCCTTGAAAGTGAGCTGGCTTAATAATTCACATCTAACACACAAGATGCAGGGGAAGTGATGCAATGAGTCTTCTAAGGCGGGGTCAAAAGGTGATATAGTTTGTGCCTGGCTCTTGAAACATGCTCTTGGAAGTCTTAAACTGACATGGAGGAAGTCTGGCTACCTGGAAGTCACCTCAGAGAGAAGCCACCGAGAAATACAAAGATATCCAACAAAATATAGAGACCAGAAAGAAATCCATACATTTCTATTCAATTGGTTTTCAGCAAGTTGCCTAGAACAAACATGATAAAAGCATAGTCTCTTCAATAAATAGTCTTTGTGAAAACTGGATATCCACATGAAGAAGAATAAAATTAAACCCTTATCTCACACTATATAGAAAAATCAATTCAAAATGGACTAAACACTTAAATATAAGACTTGACAATGTAAAAGTCTTAGAAAAAAACATAAAGGGAAAGTTCCATAACATTGCTCTAAGTAATGATCTTTTGGATATGATCCCAAAAGCACAAGCAGCAAAAACAAAAATAGACACACAGGATTACATCAAACTAAAGAGCTTCTGAGAAGGAAATAGTTAACAAAGAGACAATCTATAGAATGCAAAATACTATGGAGGTTGCTCAAAAATTTTTAAAAGGAACTACCATATAATCCAGCAATCCCACTACTGGAGACCTATTCATAGGAAATGAAGTCGATATGTTAAAGAGCTATCTGTGTTCCTGTGATCACTGCAGCATTGTTCACAATAACCAAGATATGGAACCAACCTAGGTGTCCATCAATGGATGAACAGATAAAGAAAATGTGGTATAGATACACAGCGAAATTCTACTTGGCCTTTAAAAAGAAGGAAATCCTATTATTTGCAACAACATGGATTAACCTAGAAGACATTTTGTTGTGTAATAAACCAGTCATAGAAAGACAAATATTCCAGGCCAGCCCTGCAGCACAGTGGTTAAGTGTCATGCAAAGAAAGCTGGATTCCATAGGGCTTATGACAGTTCAAGTCCTGGACCTAGTGGCTTTAAAAAACACACTGAGTGGGGCCAGTACGTGGCATTGTGGTTAAAGGTGCTGGATTCCCACATGGTCAACTGTGATTCAAGTTCTAGACCTGGTGGTTTCCTTTCTCACTTTCCCTCTCTTTCTCTGTCTCTCTCTCTCTCTGATCAAATTGGAAAAAAATAATAATAATAATAATAAATGAAGTTAAATACAATAATTCTTTTAAAAAATTAAAAAATAAATAACCACTGGGCACTTGCATGTGCATGCTCTGAATCCTGAAAGGAGGAAGAAATGGAGGAAAAAGGATTGTAACATGACCACACTCCATAGAAATGTGCTTTCGCTCACTCTCACTCCTTTATTTTCTCTCCCTCTTTATATTGCTGGTAAGTACATGCATACTCTGACAATAAAAAAGAGGGGGGGAGGACAAATACTACATGATCTCACTTACATGTGAAACCTAAAAAAGTTAAACTCTTAGAAACAGAGAATAGAATGATAATTAGCAGAGACTGGAAGTGGGAGGAGACGTGAGGAAATATTGGTCAAATTTCAGTTAGATAAAAAGAATAAATTCAAGAGATCTATCATACAACATGGTGACTGTAGTCACTAACAATATATTTTATTCCTGAAAATTGCTAAGGGAGTAGATTTTTAAGTGTTCTCACCACAAAATAAAAGTATGTGATATAATGCATATGTTTCACCATTTCACCACATTTCAAAACATCATGTACATAATATACATTTTGTATTTTTCAATTAGAAGAAATAAAGAAATAAAGGCAGAAAGATGCCCACCAATTGTGCCAGCCTCAGCGACTTTAATCTTCTCATCAATTTCAAGATACGTATGTGAATGAGCCTTCAGATGATTCTAGTCCCAGCCTTCAAGCTACCCCCACTAATACCCCAGTGTCCCACTGAGCTCTGCACAAATTGTATATTCATGAGCAAGGTATTTTGTTTCATTTTTGTTTTGTGTTTTGTGCTTTGTTTTTAAGAGGTTTTTGCCTTCTGAGAGAGAGAGTAACAGACACAGTGAGAGGAAAAGTGTGAAATCACTCCCCAGGGAAATGGTCACACCACAATCCCTTCTCTTCCATTCTCCTCTCTATATCTTGGGCACACGTACACTTGTGCCTGGTGTCATTTTTCAAGCCACTGGATTCAGGACTCAAACCATGGTCAGTGAAGTGAGAGTTCAGCAACATAACCGCTACGCCATCTGCTGGTCACACACCTGGCATGTTTTTTAAACCACCTGGTCTGGGACTCAGACTCAGTCAGCCATGCAGGATCCAGCACCTCAACCACCACTGCTGGCCCAAAAGTAAACGTTTTAAGCCACTAGGATTTGGGTGATTTGTTATACATTAGATAACTGTAAGAGATTGGATCCACTGTCAAGAAGCTATGAAGTACTCCACCAAAAATATTACCCATTTCAAATACCTTCCAGAAGCTGAAAAGTGAATGGTTAAGGTCACACTAATTGCACCATCTTACTTTGCTGGTTCCCTATCTGAGTTTTAGAAAGAAATGGTGTTACCTTAATGACAAAGACCATCCAGAAACTCTCTGAGTTGACATATTAACCCTCACTGTCCAGCTTCTTGGGGACTTTACTTTTCCAACCCATACTTCTCTGTGTGTGTGCTAGTTTGTTTTTTGTTTTGTTTTGCTTTTTTCCCAACTCATTGTTTCAAGGGCATTAATGTTACAAGATGAATTTTTGCTAGAGTGAAATACTTGTCCTTCACTCCTTACCAATTGAACTTCAGAGAAGATTTCATCCAAGTCTTTAAGAAATTTAGCACAGTGCCTACATTCATTTCTGCTCACAATTATAAGTGCCCAAATGCAGAGAGCACTGCCAGCTTTCAGTCCCGCTAGGATGGAAATGGCTTCATGTACTGGTGCCTGCTTCCTCCCACCTGCCCCTTTCCTCACCGATGCTCTCAAGAGACCCCTTAGCCCTATTCTAGCTACATTTGTTTTTCTAGTTGGGTTTAAAATTCAATCTTCTCTGGCCTTCACAAGCAATTTACCAGAAACTGAACTAAGACAACTTAAAAATGTAAACTGATGTCAGATGTTGGATTCGTCTAGAAAATCCAGGAAAATCAGAACGTTGCATTTGAATCACTTGGCAGGTGGTCTAGGATCATGATGAATCTCTTACTCTGGTTGACACATTTTCAAATGTTAATGTCCTCTTGAGGAATAAACTGTGTTCTAATGATTGAAATAATGGCTTCAAAGGTGAGCATTCAGCTTATTATGATTTCAAACCCTGGCACTGTGCATGAAGAGGTGTTAGGTTATGCACTTGACAGAGAAATAATTATGACCGCATAATGAAAAGGAATAGGCTTTCAGAGAGGGATTATGAAGAGGGCCTAAGTCGTGAGGAAAAGAGGCTCCTTCTCAGAATGGAGCACTCCTCAGTCAAGTGCAGCACAATGCAGAGGACCCTAAATCAAGTTTCCTCAAAGCTGAACAATTTACACCCACCACAGCCCCAGCCTGTGGGTGCATTTTCCTTCTCTAACCCAAGAGGAAACAGAATCAAAGATTTTTTTGTTTCTTTTCTTTCTTTCCTTTTTTTTTTTTTTTTTTTTTTAAATTTTGCTAGAGGGCATATGATCTCACCAGCAAGAGAGGGAGAAAGAAAGCACCTCCCAAGGGGGATGGCCATGCAGCAATTCTTTCTCTTCCATTCTCTTTTTGAGACTTTGGGCATGAACGCACATGCCCTAGGTGTTTTTCAAGTCACTAGTTCTGGGATTTGAACAGCTTATTTGGCCATATGAGATCCAGTCACCTTAATCACAACACCAACAAATGGTCTGAGAGATTTATTTTTTCCTGTCAAAACTAAACTTTCTTTCAACTAATGTTGAGTCCAGAAAAACCTAAAACTTAATAGTAATGGGCATTTCCAGCTTTTTCAATTTCCTGGGAGGAGAGGAGGACAACCTCCTGGTGACCAAACTATACTTTATCTGCAGGCAGGCTGCTAGAATTTGCCTGAAATCAGGTAAACAGCAACTGTCAGCAACAGGGGAAAAGAATCGAAGCTATTATTCACAAAGGAATTTTTGATCTCCAATGACACTGTTTCTTTTTTTTTTTAATTGCCAGAGGGCGTCTGTGCTCCCCAGAGAGAGTCAGGGGAGACAGACAGATAAGGGAGAAAAACCCCCAATTGGGTATGGTCATACCACAATCGCTTCTCTTTCATGTCTCCATCTCATCAGGATTGGGACACACTTGCTCAGCATATGACATTGTTTCTTCAAGCTATGGCTAGTAAAATTTTCCACTTCCATGGCCTTGCAAGTCCACATTAAACCCATCCTGCACTATCTTCTTAGGAAAACGTATGTCTCAGCTCATACAGGCTGCTATAACAACATACCTTAGACTGGGTGATTTATAAACAACAGAAATGTGTTTCTCACAGTTTTGGAGGCTGAGAAGTTCATGGTCAAGGCTCTGGCAGATCTGGTATGAGGTGAGGGCCCACTTCCTGGTTCATAGGCAGTGTCTTCTCCCTGTCTGCTCAGATGCTGGAAAGGAATACAGACTCTTTCTTGGGCCTTTTATATATATCATATATATGTATATATGATATATATATAGGCACTAATCCCATTCATTGGGGCTCTATCACTATATCCTAATCATCTTCCAAAGACTCATCGCTTCCCAATATTGACACCTTGGGCATTAGGAATTCAACATATGAATTTTGGAGGAACAGAAACTTTCAGACCATAGCAACATGCAAAGTGCTTCACAATAGAAATGCTCTCAGTACATTATTTGTTGCACTTAGAGTGATGTAGCCCATGCAGTAATATAATGTAAATTATATAGGTGCAAAAATTCAGTTGAGTAGCACTAAGGAGAAAAGTAGAGGAAAATAGAGAGGCAAGACATTTATAGGACACAGAATTGGATTATTAACTGTTGATGATAATGTGCATAATATTCTCAACTGGACTGATGTGAAGTGTATTCATGTTGGGTAAATTCAACTTACAAGCAAAGTGATGTATAGTGGTTAAATGTATAAAATAAATTTTCTTTTTTTAAAAAAGAAGAAAAGTGAGCAGAAACTAGGAAAGTAGTAAAACTACTCTCAAATCTTGTTTTGTGCCCAACCAAAGGCAGACAATCAAAGGTAGACTTTTGATAAGCTCTATGTATTGGTCTTCTATGCTAGTGTCTTAAGACAATACTCTATTATTTAATAGTTTCTGTGGGTCAGGAATCTGAGCATCGGTTAGCCAAGTTGTCAACCCAGGCTCTCCCCAGGCTGTATTTTCTTCTGGAGCTCAGTGTCCTCTCCCAAGCTCACTGGGTGTTGGCAAGGCTGTAGACATAAGGCCTCTGCTCCTAAAGGTCACCTGCTATTCTTGCCCTGTGCTCTCTGACAACATGGCAGTTTGCTCTTTCAAGGTCGTCCTGGTCAACTCAGGCTGCCACAAGAAAATACTATTAGTGGCATAAACAGAAATATGTTTTCTCACAGTTCTGAAGGCCAGAAATCCAAGATCAGGGTGGTAAGGTTGGTTTCTGATGAGGGCTTTTCCCTTGGGTTCCAGGTGGCCGCCATCCTGCTGTGTGCTCACGTGACCTCTTCTTCATGTGAACACATGGGAATGAGCCAGAAAGATAGTGAGCATGCACTCCAGTGTCTCTTGTCACAAGGGCACTAATCCCATCATGAGGGCCCACCCTAATGACCTCAACTAACCTCAATTGTTTCCCAAAAGCTCCATGTCCAAATACCATCACACTGGGGTATAGGGCTTCGGCATATGGATTTTAGGAGAAACACATTCAATCCATAACAAAGACTAACAGGAGAATGTCTCTGACTTCTTCCATCTCTGATCTTCAGACTTCCTTCTAAAGGGCTTGTCGATGCGATTAGGCCTCCCAGGGTAATGGCCCTTTTGATTAACTTAAAGTCTACAGATAATTACCCTTATTTAAAATCTACAAAATTCCTTTCTTTGTCATAAAACATCTTAATCACTAGAGTGAAATCCTTTCAAATTCACGTTCTCCACACACAAGTAGAGGGATGTGTAACATGTGAACAACAGGGGTAAGTATCTCAGAGGCCCTCTCAGAACTCTATCTACCACAGCCTACCATTGGCCTTGTAGTGCCTTTTCTCTCATAGCCCCTACCCATTTGCACTCTCATTTGTCACTCTGACTGCCACAAACACTTATGTACACACAAACACATGCACACACATATCTACACACACTCACTTCCCTTCACAGACACATTAGCTGGAGTCATTTGGCCATTCCCCATGTCTTCCTCATGCCCTTCTTCCCCTTCCCACACATCCATCTTGACCTAAAAGGGCTAGCCTATTGATGCACAGAGGGAGGCAATGAGAAAATAATTGTTTTCTTTTTATCTGTTGTTAATAGATCTTAGTTTGAACCTGACATCTTTTTTCTAAAGGCATTCATCAGATATTAACAATTAAGGCACTAGTATCTATGAACGTTTTCCTTTTTTTTTTTTTTTTTTTTGGAGAGGTGTTCACTAGAGGGCGCGTGCGCTCGCCAGACAGACAGAGACAGAGAGACAGAAAGCGAGAAATCACCCCCCAGGGGGGATGGTCACACCGTAATCCCTTCTCCTCCGTTCTCCTCTAGGGATCTTGGGCATGCACGCACACGTGCCCGGCGTGAGTTTTAATCCACCAGGTCCGGGACGCAAACCGCGGTCGACCACGTGGGAGTCCAGCAACATAGCCGTTACACTAACTGCTGGTCCCTCTCTATGAACTTTTTAAAAGGCCTACCAAAAAGGTATGAGATTGAAAATAAAATAAATAAATAAATGATTGCTTCTAAAACCAAAATAAAATATTATTAAATATTTGGTCAAATGCTAACAAAACATATTATCAGAATAAATTATTCTTGGCCCCACTAGATATAAATTTTAATAAGATATGAAAACATTTTAGTGTGTTTAATAGGTCATGGAGCTCCAAAAATAAAGAGTATCTATACCTGTGAAGGCTTCAAACAGCTTAGTGAGACCCATTTACACACCGCACTAAAATTTGTAGGTAATGTTTAAAAGGAAAAACTTGGGACTGGCAGGTGGTATGATGGTTAAGGTGCTGAAATCTCACATGGCTGTCTGCAATTCAAGTCCCAGATCTGGTGGCTTGTTTTCTCACTTCCCTTCTCTCTCTCTCTTTGTTTCTCTCTGGTCAAATTAAAAATAATAATAATAATAATAATAATAATAATAAGTTAAATAATTCTTTAAAAAGAAATCTCACCACGTGTGGCACTTACCTTAGTAAACTTTCTACTTTAGCATTCACGCTTTTATTACGTCCTATTTCCTATGAATTAAGAAAAGCAAATAGATAGGCCCAGCCACTATAGCATGTGCTGGAGACTGCTCCTCTGCGGGCTGAGGCCACGAGGTCCAGGTTGGAGTCCCAGCCCATCCTAAAAAGCCAGTTGTGATGATGTGCACCTATGATCTACTCATGAGGCTGAAGCAGGAAGATTGTGACACAGTGAGACTGTCTAAAACACCACACACACACACACACACACACGCACAGAGCAAATAGATATTATTATTTTTAGTTCACATTTTGGGAAACAATAATAAATTAAGGTACTTACTAAGGCCATGGTAGAGTTATAGGAAAGGACTTAATTCTGGTCTTAAACTACAGAATCACCAGTGTTGAGCACTGAATGGTTTAGCACCATCACCTAATAGATGCGGAGAAACTGTGAGGCACCCAGCACCACACCAGCCAGGAAGTTATATAGAAGTAGGAATCAGGACTGGCTGACTCCTAGCACTGCATTTCTCTCTTACACACTGCACTTTCTCTTTCATCTCTTAATACTAGATCTATATTTTTTTCAATATTTTAGACTGACTTCATTGTATGATTTTTCAGTTTTAATTCCTATCTTACCAAACCTCACCTGAAATTCAGATAACAAATGGTAAACGAAACCGATACTCCTGGGGATAGACTCTCGGAATTCATCTATCCTCTCCTCCAGGCTGAGTACCCCTTCAACAAAATCTTTATATGGGGTCAACCAGTGTCACTTTATCACCTCCAGGAACAGGAGGCTCGCTAGCAAAGACATTAGCAACTCCATTCTGAATAACCGTAACTGCTGCGGTTCTCTGCCTCCCTCTAATTCACATGTCGCATTTTCTGGAAGTATGCAGAATAAGTCCTTTCAGAGGCTGTTGCATCTCATACTTGAAGATGATTGTGGTTCTCAAACACTTTCCCCCCAGAGTTTCTGAATGTTGGTGTTCTTTTTTTTTTTTTTTTTTTTTTTTGGAGAGGTTTTTGCTATAGGGCGCGTGCGCTCGCCAGACAGACAGAGAGAGACAGAGAGATAGAAAGCGAGAAATCACCCCCCAGGGGGGATGGCCACGCCGCAATCCCTTCTCCTCCATTCTCCTCTCGGGATCCTGGGCACGCACGCACACGCGCCCGGCGTGAGTTTAAGCTACCGGGTCCGAGACTCGAACCGCGGTCGACTACATGGGAGTCCAGCGACATAGCCATTACGCTAACTGCTGGTCCCTTTTTTTTTTTTTTTTTTTTTTTTTTTTTTTTTTGAATGTTGGTGTTCTTGGCACTTAGGGTGAGACTTTCTCGAGAAGGACTGTCCTAAACATTTAAGTTCACATACACAGTCCAGTTCACATACACTCACTTTTTTATTTATTTATTTTATTTATTTTATTTATTTATTTATTTATTTATTTATTTATTGGAGAGGTTTTTGCTATAGGGAGCGTGCGCTCGCCATTCAGACAGAGAGAGACAGAGAGACAGAAAGCGAGAAATCACCCCCCTGGGGGGATGGCCACGCTGCAATCCCTTCTCCTCCATTCTCCTCTTGGGATCTTGGGCACGCATGCACATGTGCCTGGCATGAGTTTAAACCACCGGGTCCGGGACACATTTTAGCTGTTGTATTTTAAAAAGCGGTCGACTATGTGGGAGTCCAGCAACATAGCCATTATGCTAACTGCTGGTCCCCACATACACTCACTTTGTGACAATCTATGCATGATGACAGCAAAAGATTCCCCCACCATTCCTAAAAATCTTTGAAGAGGGAATGATGCCATCCCTGATTGACACCAACATGAGCCTAAACTAAGACACACCTCCCTCCCAAAGCCCTCAACCAATTGTACTGAACGCAGTATAATTGTATAGTACCTTATGAGTTGACAGAATCCTCAAAGCAGTTTGTGATGGAAACTTGTGCCACTATCCTATTGAACGCAGGATTACAAAGGGGATGAGAGAATTAATGACAAGATATTAAAACTGAATAGGAGGGGGCCAGCAGCTAGCATCGTAGTTAAGGCACTGGATTCCCTCATGGCCAACTGTGATTTGAGTCCTGGACCCAGCAGCTTGAAAATCACACCATGGGTGCAAAATCCCAAGAGGAAGAAGGAGGTAAAAAGATTGTGGTATGACCATACCCTGGGGATGTGATTTCTCACTTTACCTCTCACTGTCTCTGGCAAGCACACACATCCTATGGCAAAAATAGAAATAAAAAAATTTTAAAAAAGAAAGAAAGAAAAGAAAAAGAAAAACCTGAATAGAAAGAAGCATCCCACCATATTTTAGAATCTGCCATTTCGCCCCACTCCTGTATGTTTCCTACTTGAAAGACAACCTCCTGTTCTCCTGTGGCAATTGGGAAGCATGTGTTGCCAATTAAGTAATTTTGCTGAATTAGAAATCCAAATTACATTGTTTTCCACCCAAACAGCCATCTCCCAATTATTCTGCCAACCAAAGTGCCTTGTAGTTCTTCAAAAAATCTTTCACCTTTAGCCACTATTTTTTTTTTTAGCTATTAACAAACTATGTTTGGATCTTTTGATTTTGATTCAAATTGCTGAAGTCAGAATGATCGTGAAGATGAAAAAAAAAATTGAAATCCAAATTGCCCTCAAAATTGCTGTGAAATCAGAACACAACACTGGCAAGAGATTGCAGTTTCATGACTGCGAGACCACCACACAGGACCTCCAGGCCTACCTACTCATCCCCAAATTTTCTTGATTGCACACATTTTAGCTGTTGTATTTTTAAGAAGCAATGAACAATAATGCAGTATGGTGGTCAACGCATGAGTTTCTTGCTTTGAATCTTGGTTCTGCCACTTACCAGCTGTGTGACCATGGGCAAGCTTTTTAACCTCTCTGCATCTTACTTTCTTCTTCTGGAAAGTAGAGATAATAATTCGTACCTCTGAAGGTGCTGTGAGGATTGAATGAACTAAGGCCCTGGAGTTGGTGCTGTCGGTGCTCACCAGACCCCCTTAGAGTATTCTGATGGTTTCTACTTACCCAATCCTGACCACTGTGTATAGAGTAGGGTCTGTTTGTTTTTTTTTGTTTTTTGTTTTTTTTTAATAGTGTTTTTGCATCTCCTAATTGCCTGTAACTCTCATCACAAAACTGTTTGAAGGCCACTGACACACTGTTTGGTGTTGAAGCTCAAAAAGCTAGAAATGCCTGGGAGTTTCTGTCCCTCAGCACCACCATCACCGCACAGGGCAGACCTCAGCAACTGACTGGGACAGGAATGTGAAAGCCCAGTTCTCCTGCCATGAATGAGGACAAACTCTACGATATACTTAACACTCCAGAGCATGTCATTCAGCCAGGCTGCAGTTGGGAGTCACTGAAATTACACCTTGCCTGGTTTCTTCTCCTCCCTTGCCCTGCTTCTTTTAGCTCTGTGGGTGAAATCCTACATAAATCTCCTGCATACAAGTCTTCTCTAGAAATTCAGCCTGACACAGGCACTTACTATAATTCACACCCAGTAAGCGTTTAATAGATGTTAGTCTTCCTCATGTTTGTCATGAGTAACCACTACGAATTCAATAACACTTTGAAATTAACCTACATTTTATAAGTTGCATACTCTTCCAACTACATTTGCGCAATAATCATATGTGTGTGGGACACTATGTATTCAGCCTACAGCCTGCTGGACAGTGTGGACACACTACGATATCCTTCTGTTCTCCACGGCCCACATTTGGGAAACGCGGCTTTGAAACAAATCCTTTATTTCACTGACAATAAAACCAAGAATGAGAGAGTCTATGTGAGTGGGCTCAGGTCCAGGCTTAGCGAGTCGTGAGCAAACCTAGAACCTGGGCCTCCTGTCCAGGTTAGTGTCATTCTTCCTTTCTTTTTCACCTTTCTTTCTTTCTCTCTTTTTCTTTTTCTTCCTTTCTTTCCTTCTTTCTTTCTAATTGGTGGAGGGCATGTATGCTTGCCAGAGACAAAGAAAGAGAAGGGGTAGAGGAGAGGGCACAACACCCCTACAGTGGGATTCGGTTATCTGTAATTCCTTCTCCGTTCCTCCATCCTGTTGGGACTCGGGGCATGCACACACACATTGCCAGTGTGTTTTTCAAGCCACTGGGGCTGGGATTCAAACTGCAGTCCGCCTTGTGGTATCCAGCTCCCTTATCCACTAGGCTACGGGGCCTGCCCCAGTGTCATTTTCATTGTACTTCATGTGCTCAGTGGATGGTTCAGGCCAGCAGATAGCATAATGGTTATGTCCTGGACTCAGCAGCTTAAAACTTACTCCAGGCATGTGTGTGTGTATGTCCAAGATCCTGGGAGAAGAATGGAGGAGAAGGGATTGCGGCGTGGCCATTCCCCCAGGGGGGTGATTTCTCACTTTCTGTCTCTCTGTCTCTCTATGTCTCTTTGGCGAGCACACATGCCCTATGGCAAAATCTCTCTTTTCTTTAAAAAAAAGCTTCAATGGACAGCTTTCAGAGCTAACTAAACTGCAAAGCTTCAGAAGCCCTTCTCAGGGTGCAGACAACACTCCATCAATAGTGATTGAAGGCTTGTGTGCACGGCACCCGTGCTGATATTTTGATGAAAATCAAAGCGCATAGAAGCTCCCTGCCTTCTACAGTTTGCCACTGAGTATGGAGAAAAGGTCAAATACAAAAGCAACATAAGAAAAATACCTGGAAAGCCTAAGGAAGCTGAGATTACATAGAGTCAAGGAATAAGTTCAGAGATGGAAGGAATCTAAGAAGACGTTGCCTGGAGGTTTTCAGTGTGGGTTTTTTTTTCTGTTTAATTTACTTACTTCTTCCATGAGCAAGAGAGAGAAACAGAAAGTGCATCTTCAACAGGTCTTGGCACTATGATCCATCCCCAGCTTCACCCAGCCCTGAGCTATGAACACACGTGCACCCAGTGTACTCGGGGAGGTCTTTAGACATGAACCAATTTCCAGATTGCCTCACAGAGCTTTGTGCCCTACTGCTGCACCACCATCCAGCCTCTAGGAACTTGACTCTTCCTATCTCTCCTGTCTTAGGGAAACTCTCAGGGAGTCCAGAGTAGAGGGAGGATGGGAAACATTTGTAAGGAGGAGAAGTGGAATAGTAAACAGACTTCAAAAATTCACTTCCAATGAGGGCAAAACCATTCTGCTTTCTATTTTACCTCTAGAAGGAACTTTCTTTAAAAAAAAAAAATAAGTATTTTATTGAACTTTATTTATCTATTTTAATTTGACCAGAGAGAGAGAGAGAAAGTGAGAAAGCAAGTCGCCAGGTCTGGGACTTGAACTGCAATCAGCCATGTGGGAGTCCAGTGCCTTAACCACCACATCACCTGCCAACCCCCCCAGAAGGAATTTTCTTACCCATGGCTAGGCAGTATAAATCAATACTCAGGAGAATGCTCTCATCACAGAGGGGTGATGGCAAGAATACTGCAGGTATCCAGGAGCAGCCTGTCATAATCTAAAAGAGGAGTGTACCCATTTATCACCAGTACCCCAGAGCTGGGCCAGTGAAGCTCCAGACCAACACACACAGACTCTGAAAGAGAAGCCCTTGGCTGCCCAGTGCCCTCTGTGGCACACCCACCCCTCCCAGAGCAGAATCCAGTGCCTACCTCTGCTCTTGAAAAATCTATGCAGCAATGTGAAATACACAGTTTTGCATTACTGGCATTCTCTACAAGGAGTGGGCAGAAGGGGCTTGAGCCGGGCAGGAGGACCAGAGCTGTCAACATTCTCTCCCCATGGCTCAGACACTAGCTTTGTTGTCAGAAGCACAGCACAGAAAGGACTAAGAAGACAGCACAGGTGTGATTGGGCCAGGGCTCAGGTGTTGAGGGCCCCAGGTTCCCATCGATGCTCTGGATCCCTTCCCACCCCATCAAAGCCTGTAAAATCTCAAGAGCCATGCGTATAGCCTAAAGGTCATGGTTTCCCAGAGTATTAATTGAAAAAGAGATGTTTTGCTCAAATGGGTTTGAGAAATGCTAAGTTAAATAAGTTTATCTTCTAGAGCAGGGGTCCCAACTGTGGGGACTCTGGACCAGTGTCGGTCTGTGATCTGTTGGGGGCCAAACCAAACAGAGGATGGGTGATGGACAAGCAAGCGGGGTTCCGTCTGTGTTCGCAGCTGCTCCATATCACTCACATTGCCGCCTGGGCTCTACCTCCTGTAGGATCAGCCAAGACACTAGATTTTTGCGGGAACATGAACCCTATTGTCGTCCCATTGTTTTGCTGTGCCTTGCAATATGGTGTGGTAGAAATGAGGTGCATAGTGGATGTGGTGCACTTGGGTCATCCCGGGACCAATCCCCACCCCCTGACTCCTCATCTGTGAAGGGATCATCTTCCACAAGGTGAGTCCCTGGTACTGGAAAAGTTGGCGACCCTTGCTCCAGAGGACTTCTCAGAGCCTTTAAAATCTAATAAAGTTCCAACAATGTAGTACAGGTATATAACATTTCCCCAACGTGACTTAATCATGGAGCCCTTCACCTCTGTAGCATCTTCTAGAACCAGTGGAATCTGGTTTAGTTTGTTCCCCTTCTTTTCTCTACCTTTGCAATTCTCCAAGTATAGTCCACAGACCCACCTTCAGGGATCTGCAGAGCCAAAACTATTTTCATAATAATTGTGAGACACTATTAGTCTTCTGTACTATGTTGACATTCTCGCTGATGGAACAAAAACAATGGGGCAGGAGATAAAAGAGCTGGTGCCTTAGCATGTGTCAAGACAAGGGCACCAAACTGTTCCAGTGGTCATCCTATTCTTTATTACCACATACTTGCAAGGAAAAAAACAAAGTCAGTTTTACTTAGGAATGACCTTGATGAAGCCCTAAAAATAAGAATTTTATTACATTGCAATCTTTGAGTTTATATATTTTTAATATACTGGGTGACTAAATGAGCAGTCCAAAGGAAGCACTTCTAAATATTGAAGTATGATAGTTGTCTCTAGGGAATAATGCCCTGGTGCAATCATTTGAGTTGCAAGCTGAACTAGCCTCTATTTTAATGGGACATCTATTTACATGACTGATAGATAAGCTATGGTTATTCAAACGGTTTGGACAGATATCTTCTTGAAAATTAATTAAATGAGCTTACCTCTACAAGGAAAACAACTCATAGTATTTGATGCCAAGTATAAAATTTGAGTTTTGTATAAAAATTAGAATTTTGGAATACTTGCATACACTGCCATGAGTTTGATAGCATAAAGCCTTTTAATGAGCTCAGTGGTGATATTAACAAATCTGACATTTTTATATAATACAAAATGAAATGTGTCAACATTTGGAAGATCTGTATAACTCAGTGAATTAATATTTTCAAAATAATTAATGCATGATGTTACAAAATGTTATATGAATATAATATCCATTCAAAGCACAATTTAGACCAGCAGATTTTAATGTAACAAGAGTATGAAATTTTCATTGCTATGGTTTCAGATTTTACATGCAATTTCTCAGAAATTACCACTTGTCAAGATTTGTTATAGTGTCAAAGCAGAATAGCTACAAATATCTGAAAAGACTATTAAAATACTCCTCCCTTTTCTAACTACATACCTATACAGGGCTAGATTTTCGTCACTTACTTCAACCAAAGCAACATACCACAAAAGATTAAATGAGGAAACAGATATGAAACTCCAACTGATGCTTTGTTTGTTTGTTTGTTTGTTTGCTTTTTTGTTTGATTGTTTTTTCACTTGCCTAAGATCGCACGTCACCAGAGAGAAGGAGAGAGAGAGAAAACACTTCCCAATGGGATATAGTCACACCACAATCTCCTTTCCATTTCTTCATCCTGTTGGAATTTGGGGCATGCACACAAATGTACCAGGCATGGCTTTCAAGCCATAGAATTTGAGCCATGGTCAGCCATATGGGATATGGCTCCCTTAACCACTAGGCTATAGGCCAAGCATGAGCTGCTTCTATTAAGCCAGACATTAAAAAAAAAATAATTGCAAAAGAGTAAACAAAATACTTCTCTGAGTCTCACTAAGTGTATTGTTTTGGAAAAAAGTAATTTGGGGCCAGCCCATGGATTCCAGACCCAGTAGCCTAAAAAATACTGGGCACGTGTGCATGTGTGCCTAAATTCCAGATAAGAGAGAGAAAGGACTGTTGTGTGACAATTCCCCATTTAGGGGGTGAGGGCGGAACTTTATATATATATTTATATATCTCTCTCTCTGGTGAGCACCTGTACTGTCTGGCAAATTAAAATTTAAAAAGTAATCTGTTATCTTCTAATGGTCTTGTTATTGATATTCTTAAATGTATTAATAAATAATTTAAACATTTCTCTTTTTAATTTTACATCAGGAATTGGCACTTCTCTTCAAAGGTAGATAATAAATATTTTAGGCTTCATGGGCCATATAGTCTCTAAAACAACTATCAACTCTGCCACTGCACTGTGAGAGTACATATGTAAATGAATGGATTTATTTGTATTCCAATAAAACTGTATTTACAAAAAAAATGACTGTGAGCCAGATTTGGCCCATGGGCCATAGTTTGCTCTTATATGATAAATATCAATACACATAATCAATTTAAAAGTTCTTTGGAGTCCTCAATAATGTATAAATGTTAGAGTCTGTGACTGAAATGGTTGAAAAATACTATTTTACCCAAGGTAAAAACACTCTGACATCTTCAGAAGGAATTTCTGACATAGTGAAAGGCCAGGAGAGATATATTGGGGTAGAAGCCCTTCATCTAGGGAACATCAGCTTCCTCTGGCTCCCCTGGGGCAGATCCCACAGATAACTGATGACTTGGCTGTGTGAGATCTCAAACACTCAAGACTCCACCTTAACATTCCCAGCCATCCCTGGAATCCACTTCACCTAGAAAAAGGATCAGGTTTTGACCACTGTGACAACTGTCATTGCTATAAGCCTATCCAAATGAACAAATACGTGAAATCAACAAAATTCCCCTCTTCTCAAAGAAAAAGTCAAGAGATGCCAAAACATGTCTGTAGGGATCCTCCAACCAGTTCCAGAAAAACAACAAGGGATTCTCTTGCACTTGGCCCAGTGGGAAGAGCAGCCTACATGGAGATGAGGATGATAGGTTAGATCCTCACACTAACACAACATTTTAAACTTAGCACACAAAGGATTACAGATTGCTTAGGGCATGCCAGTTACAGAGGACTCATTAGGTTTGGCAAAGGGCTGGCTCCTCAGCCCTGGGCTTTTATTGTATATTTTAATTCAGGAACTGAGTCACACCTGCAAATCCTATGACAAATTATGTTTTATTAACTTTGAAGAGTGCCAGATCATTTCCTGGGTTCCAAGCCAGCCAGGCATAATAGAGTCCTTTCAACAATCCACTAAAAAAGTTGGTATATAATGTCCAAAATATTTCAAGGAACAAGCACTTCTTAATTTGTTAATAAGTTCAGTGTCAATCAGCTATAAGAGGATAAAAGCCTATCATTAGAGTCCCCTAAGGAAAATTCAGAGTGACTGCCACCACCCTGTTACTTGCTGGACTTCTTTTCCTTGTGTGTATTTTTCATTCCAGCAATGCTTTATGGAACAAGTGTAGTTTTCTAGGGCTTTTTGCACAGTTGGCTTTTCTGTCCGCCAATCTTCTGGGTATTTTTGTTCCACTCCCTAGATGATTTTATTGGATCAACACATCAAGCTGTGGATTTTTCAGAACATGGAATGTCAACGCAAACACAGAACAGCAGTATTCCCTCTCTCAGTAGTAAGCACCACTATCCCGCCTGCCTCCCCTCCGCACGCACACACACCTGCCTTTCCCCAGTCACAAAAGCAATCCAGGGGCCAGCAGGTGGCATGGTGTTTAAAAGTGCTAGACTCCCACATGGTTGACCACGGTTCAAGTTCCGGACCTAGCAGCTTGTTTTCTCACTTTCTCTCTCTCTCTCTCTCTCTCTCTCTCTCTCTCTCTCTCTCTCTCTGTGTGTGTGTGTGTGTGTGTGTGTCTCACTCTGGTCAAATTTAAAAATAACAATAATGATAAAGAAAATAAGGAAAATAATTTTTTAAAAAAGGCAACCCAGTCAGCCTTTTTCTTCAGAATTCTTCTTGAGATTCACTGAGCAGCAATACACGGAAGTTCCATGTTATCCTTGCTTTTAATAGAGACAAGCACATCAGAGAAGCAGGGTGAAAAGTCTCATGCAAGCAAAGAAATCCAGTCAGCTTTTAAGGGACAGATTAAGTGGCTTCAGTTTGCTTAGAGTGAATGAAGCAGCCTCAACATGAGACAGAACAATCTTACAAAATGAGAAAGAACTTCTTGGGGGGCATTTTCAGTAACATTTCCAACAAGGGAGTCTTACTAGAGATAGCCAGACCTTGCTCCCTGATTCTGGGAACCCTCACTCCAGTATCTACATCTCACGAGCTGACCAGAGGTCTGAGTGACAGTGAGAAGTCTGCCTTTGGAGCCTGGTCTTTCTCGCAACCAGGCTCCTGAGTTCAAGAATCCAACCAGGAGGGACCAGCAGTTAGCGTAACGACTATGTCACTGGACTCCCACGTAGTCGACCACGGTTCGAGTCCTGGACCCAGTGGCTTCAAAACTCACGCCAGGCGCATGTGCATGCGTGCCCAAGATCCTGAGAGGAGAATGGAGGAGAAGGGATTGCAGTGTGGCCATCCCCCCTGGGGGGTGATTTCTCACTTTCTATCTCTCTGTCTCTCTCTGTCTGGCGAGTGCACGTGCCCTATAGCAAAAACCTCTTAAAAAAAAAGAATCCAACCAGGAGCCTATGACTAAAGACAGAAGCACTCTCACTTTGTCTCCTTCCCCATAACACGGACCAGTGGTTCTCGACTTGAATGTAGACTAGAATCATCTGGAGGGTTTGCTAACCCACGGAGTGTTGGGCCACACCTGTATTTTATGATTCAGGAGGTCTGTCTGGAGCCTGAAGGTTTTCATGTCTAGTACATTTTCAGGTGGTACTGAGGCTCCTGTTTCGGAGACTAAGCTTTGAGAACCACTGACACAGTGAAACAGAGGATGCAGTAGCTTATTTCCTATAGCAATTCAACAATTTTACAAAAGATCAAAGTTCCAATAACACCCATGTTTCCCAAGATTCCTAACTTAGGATCAGTCACTATTGTCTTTCAATTCAGCAAAAGGTAGAGTCATGTTGAAAAGTGGGAGTGACATCTCCTTATATTTTAAATGAGTAAAAGTATACAGCTCAGATAAGTTTGGGAGATTTTGTGAAGAGGAACTGTCAAGTCTTCAAGAACTAGAACTGATGTGGGAGGGTGAAGAGAATAAGCTATCAACTAGATGATAAAATATCTCTTTTCCCCAACATTTTCCCAGGCCTTGACTAGTCTTATCTCTGACAACTGGTGTGAAACAAAGTTTGTCAAACACCTGTCCAATTTCCACTCTTACATCATTTTAGGAAATAATTTGATTGACTCTTGCTTGCACAAAGCACTCAGTTTCCTGCCTATGTTTGGGATTGGGTTTCTCCCTATACTCAACTCCTAGAAGCATAGTAGGTGGAACCATCAAATGTTCTTTACCCACCACATACTGAAGGTGATCCCCAAGGGAATTCCTGCTGCTCATTGTATTCCCAGATCTTGGTCCCACCCCATCTCCTCCTCCCATAGTCTGCCCTGGGGTGCAAGTTCATTTAGCCCACTTTGGTCAATACTATTTCCTTAAGGAACTCCAGGCCCTTCCCAGCTGGACCTAGACACCCTCCAAGTATTTACTCTTTATAGGAAATTAGGTTGCTGTTGTTGCTGCCATGCCTTAATAGTAATTTGTTCTTTTCCCTTTCCAGGAATGTCTAAACCCACAGCAAAGGGCAAAGACATAATTATGGCAGAAGGACCTCTGCTCAATAGCTTGGCTTGTACAGTCTTGCACCCAGGTCTTCATGAAGCCTTTCATGTTGAAGAACTTTATCCACTCCACACAGTAAGAAATTCAGTGGTAACTTAACAAGTTGCTTCAAGATAGCAGCCAGCTGGGACCAGCGGTTAGCGTAATGGCTACGTCGCTGGACTCCCACGTAGTCGACCGCGGTTCGTGTCCTGGACCCGGTGGCTTAAAACTCACGCCCGGCGTGTGTGCGTGCGTGCCCAAGATCCCGAGAGGAGAATGGAAGAGAAGGGATTGCGGCGTGGCCATCCCCCCCGGGGGGTGATTTCTTGCTTTCTGTCTCTCTGTCTCTCTCTGTCTATCTGGCAAGCGCACGCACCCTATAGCAAAAAACACCTCTCCAAAAAAATTTAAAAAAAGATAGCAGCCAGCTACTACCTTCTTTAAAGATGTTAGCTTCTCTCAGATTTACGTATCACTACCAGTGAATCCTCATTGCTATACAAGAATTCATCTAGCATATACCTTTTTTTCTTATTTTATTAGGAGAAGGTAGCTTTACTGCAATGATGTAACACCAATTTTTTTTTCAGGTCACTATCTTTCTTTCTTTCGTTCTTTCTTACTTACTCTTTCTTTCTCTTTCCTTCTTTCTTCCTCTTTCTTTTTAATTGCCAGGAGGTATGTGTGCTCAGAAGAGACAGAAAGAGAGGGAGAGGGAGAAAGCGCACCCCAAGGGGTATGGTCATATTTTTTTCCATTTCTCCATCCTGTCAGGATTTGGGGCACACACACACACACACATATACACTCAGCATGTTTTTCAAGCCACCGGGGCCAGGATTTGAACCACAGTCAACCATGTGGAATCTGGCTCCCTTAACTACCATGTCACAGGGTGGCCCCAAGTCATTTTCAATCTTTCTGTTCCTTCCTGTTGGATGATCAGAAAGCCTTTAAATACTCTAAACAAACTTGCCAGAGTAAACTCACATTTAGTAGATCCAACTCAGTGGTTTTCTGTCTAGGACAACTTTGACTCCCAGGAACAGACGTCTGAAGATACATATTTGGTGTCACAACTGGAGTGGTAAGAGATACTCCTGGCATCTAGTAAGTGGAACTACTGGTGCTGCTAAATACCTAACCAGCCACAGGACTGCACCACAACACATAATTACCCAACTCCAGATGTCAATAGCTGAAGAAATCTTGATAAATGACTACCCAAAGAGAATGAGCAACCCTACTCCTGAAGACTCAGTCCTAAATAATAAGCAAGATACCCACTTAAATTTCCATCCTAAGAGCATCCAAAAAAGACCCTAGAACAGCATTGCTTCTTCATATCCCCATGAAAAGAATGACAATTTAAAGCCATGGTGTCAACCTTAGATGATGGATAGCTCAAGTAGGTCTTCCAAGAAGCAGCCTGTGAAACAAGAAATAAGTATAATTGGTTCATTTGGGAGATGATCTCTGAAAACCTCAGTATCAGAGTAGAGAAGGGAAGGAAAGGAAGCCATTAGCAAGTGTGTCATCAAGCAAGTCACCACTTCAGGCAATTAGAGCTTAATCCCTCTAGGGAATACATGGAGAAAGTAGAGAACATTATCTTCAGTTATCCAATTAAGTGGCAAGAAAGTTGAGGTAGTTGTTCACACATCCTGTCAGTCATTGGCTGAGGTCTGATCCCAAGGGTCTTAATTCCCCAGCACTTCCAGTTAGCTCAAATACAAGGAAAGTGGGTCTTCAAGCAAAGCCTTCAGGCAAAGAATCTCAGGTGCTGGCAGTTGGCAGTCAGGCTGGTGTGCATGGAACTGATCTGCATTAAGTGGCTACAGATGGGGCACCAACAGCATCTGCTACTGTGGAACTTTGGGGCACATTCATTTTCTAGATTGTATTTCTCTCAAGTTTGAATATTTACAATAAACATGTATTACACTGGTAGCAGGAATAAAACATTTATAACTATAAATACCAGAGGGAAATGCAAAAAGCAAAATTAAGAGATGGGATTAAATGTAGACCTGGTAACAGTTGAACTGTTCAGTTCAATCATTTGAATTGAACCCAGTGGCTTGAAAACCATATCAATAACATGCATTGTGCCCAAAATCCCAACAGGAAGGAAAAATGAGGAGAAAGAATTTTTTTTTTTTTTTTTTTTTTTGGAGAGGTTTTTCGCTATAGGGCACGTGCGCTCGCCAGACAGACAGAGAGACATAGAGACAGAAAGCGAGAAATCACCCCCCAGGGGGGATGGTCACGCCGCAATCCCTTCTCCTCCATTCTCCTCTCGGGATCCTGGGCACGCACGCACACGCGCCCGGCGTGAGTTGTAAGCCACCTGGTCCGAGACGCGAACCGCGGTCGACTACGTGGGAGTCCAGCGACATAGCCATTACGCTAACTGCTGGTTCCCAGGAGAAAGAATTTTGATGTAACCATGTCCCTTGGTGGGATGCTTTCCTTCTCCCTCTCTCTCTCTCTCTCTCTCTTTCGCTGGCGAGTGCATATACCCTCTGGCAATTAAAAAAATAAGTACCACAGAAAATTATAATTAGTTATTGATGTGTATATTTGTTTATTTGCCACTGAGCTCCAATTTAAAACCTTAATCATAAACATTCAGATGGTGAAAGGATGGAGAGTTTTGTGATACCAGATAAGGATGATGTCCTTAGTCCATTTTTGCAGTGCTAACAGAAACTACCTTCAGAAACATTGCATACACACACATGTCTAGAGTGTTTTTATAGCTCCCAGGGCCAGTTTTCAAACCATAGTCAGCCATGTGGAATCCAGCTCTCTTAACTAGGCTATAAGGCTAGCTCTAGCAATAATGACTTTAGATAGTAACATACGTCCTTGGACTTACCGTAATCTAATACTAATTGATACTTTTACCTTCTGATGGACAAAAGACCTTAGAACACTTTAAGTCCATAAATCTGACCTTAACAACTCATGTACCATTCCTCATTTTTTTCATATTTTTATTTGTTTTAAACCCAAGATTCACAAAATACTATTGTTACTGTTTTATTAAATTAATGTTTATTTAAATGTACCCATGTACTTCCTTTTGGTGGCAAGGTATCTTCATTCTTCCCTTCATCTTCAAACTTCCTTCTGGGTATTCTTTGGACAGGAATACATGATTCCAGGTGAAGATTTTGCTACTTTCGAAAGAATACCCTATAGAATTTACATTTGTGTGAGTCTCCTTATGACAAACTCTTTAAATCTGTGCTTGCTTGAAAGGTCTTTTCCTTCATTCTTGAAGAATTTTCTTTGGGCTTAGAATATAAGGTTAGTAATTATCCTTTTCTCAGTACTTTGAAATATGAGTTTATTATTGTGTAGTTTCCGTCATTTCTGTCAATTGACATTTAAATCCCAGTTTCCTCAAAGGCAATATTTTTTCATCAGGCTTTTGATTTTCAACTTCAGTTTTCTTTCTTTCTTTCTTTCCTTTTTTTTAAGAGATATTTTTGCTACAGGGCACATGCACTCTCCAGAGAGACAGAGAGAAACAGAGGGACAGAAACGAAGAACTCACCCCCCAGGGGGATGGCCACACCACAATCCTTTCTTCATTGTCCTCTGGGGATCTTGGGCACACACGCATGCGCACCTGGCCTGAGTGCCAACCTATTGGGTCTGAGATTTACACCCTAGTCAATGACACGGGAGTCCAGCAACGTAACCATTACGCCACCTGCTGGTCCCTAAACTATGGTTTTCAATAATGTGATGGTGTGCCTATGATTATCTCTATATCTTGTTTTGGATTTGTAGATATTCTTTGTTGCTTGATGAATTTGATTAATTTGGGAAAATTCTTATCTCTAATTTCATCACCCCATTTGCTTTCACCCCATTCTCTTTCTCCCCTCCTCATGAAATTACAATTACTCGTAGGGTAGAGATTTTCACTTCATCCTCAAGCTTTTCACTCCCATTCTGATTTTTCTATCCTTTTTGTTTCTCCATAGTTTATTCTGAATACTTTTTCTTTAACATATCAGTCTGTTCACTAATTCTCCCTTTAGCTATTAAATTCAAATACTAAGATCGTCCTGTATCTGTCATTAAATTTCCTGTCCCAGATTTTGTTTGGCCTTTTTTTTTTTCTTTTATATAGTTATCACATCTGTCAAAATTTTCAATCTTTTCCTTTAGTACTTTCACCAAAAATATATTTGTTTCAAGTTTTATATCTGATAATGCCAATATCTATAGCCCTTACTTCCATTGCACTGTTTTTGTCAGCTTTGATTCATGTCTCCTGTATGGATTTTTTTTTATGCCTTGAGTACAGTATGTGTAAAAATTCCTTGCAGAAATAATTTGAGACTTGGGTATGTATTGTTTCTCCAAGAAGGATTTATACTTTCTTCATCTGATGCCCAGGTATGCTAGCACTCTGGAACACCTGTACGGGTCAATTTCCTATTTATCTTTTTGTGCTCCTAGAGGGCAAGCCTTTGGGGCCCCAAATCAAAGTAGGGCAAGGAAGTACTAGAATGCTTCCCCAACCTTGGTGGCCCCTACATGCCAATTGCTGTTGTGTCAGCTTCACGGGACACCCGAAAATATCACCTGACCACTTGATCTCTCTGCTTCTGTTTCTAGGAAAAGAAGCAAAAGTATAAAACCCGTCTCTGAACCTTGCCCCATCTCTAAATCCTGGCCTTGAGAGTCTTTACTATCTTCTTAGCTTTCTGAGATCCTGTTGATTTGTTCATTTGTTCTGGCTCAGCTTTTCAAGATCTGCTCTCAGTCAGTCAAAGTTACATTGTCTACCATTATTAAAAGCAGAAAACATTTAAATATAATTTCCTTCTGTCTTTTTAATTTTATAGAACTAGGAAAATAAGAAGATTTCTAATTCTTCATATTCCCAAGGGGTTCCTCAATTTGCAATTCCTCAATCTAAAGAAACCAAATAATCATTTGACAAAATTAATTTTTTAAAAAGTACTTAAATAGATGGTCAGGCCAGCCTAGTGTTTAAGAGAGCTCACCTACATGGTTGCTCAGGTGGTTCAAGCATTGCCCCAGCAGCTTGAGAAAACATGCTGGGTGCCTGTGGGTATGTGCCCAAATCCTGACAGGATAGAGAAATGAAGGACAAGGGTGTAGCATGACCACACCCCACTACAGGGTGCTTTCTCCTTCTCCTCCTTCTGTCTCTCTCTCCCCTCTGGCAATATAAATAAACAAATAGTCATATCAGAATTTTTTTTAATAATTGCCAGATAGCTTGTATGCTTGCCAGAAAAAGAGAGAGAAAGCCACCCTCCCCATCATGGTGTGGGCACACCACAATTCCTTTTTGTCCATTTCTCCTTCCTGTCAGGATTTTGGGCATGCATATATACATACATACATACCCAGCATGTTGTTCTAGCTGCCAAGTTGGGATTTGAACCACATTCAGCCATGTGGGATCCTGCTCCCACTGCACTTAACTACTGTGCCATAGGCCTGCCCATTATATCAGAATATTACTGTGATTTTTCACTTTCTTCAGAATCTTAACAAAACTACTTCATAGCCACAAGTTGATCATAGCTCCATGACTGATACAACAATAGAAATACTAAACGTATAGCCCGTAAGAAAAATTTACCTTAGAATTGTCCATTGAAATTATGGTTTTAGCAGCCAGCAGATGGTATAATGGTTACATCACTAGACTCCCATGTAGTCGACTACAGTTCAAGTCTAGGACCAGGCAGCTTAAAATTCACACACGTGTGCGTGTGTGCCCAAAATCCCGAGATAATTGCGGAGAAGGGATTGCAGCATGGCCATGCCCCCTGGAGTGGGGGCTCGCTTTCTGTCTCTCTAGCAAGCACATAGACCCTATGGAAAAATCTCTCTTAAAGAAAAAAAAAGAAAGAAATTATGGTTTTAATAAAATAAAGATTATTTCAAAGCTTGCTTTCACTTTTAAAAAAAAATTTAAACAATTAAAAAAATGTTTTAAAAAAAAAACATTTCAAGTCATTACGTTAGTATATTAGCTCAATGTAATTAAATTAAACTAGTTAATTAAACATTGCCATTTCTGGGGACCAGCAGATGGTATAATGGTTATGTTGCTGGACTCCCACATAGTGGACCACGGTTTGAGTCCCGGACCTGGAGGCTTAAAACTCATGCCAGACGCATGTGCATGCATGCCTAAGGTCCCAAGAGCAGGATGGAGGAGAAGGGATTGCAGTATGGCCATCCCCCTGGGGGGGGGGGGGGTGATTTCTCACTCTCTGTCTCTATGTCTCTCTGGCAAGCACACACCCTATAGCAAAAATTTTTCTTAAAAAAAAAATACCATTTCTATCCATTACGCTTTTTCCAATATTACTGTATCCAAATTTTAACCATTTAACCATATAAACTGATTTATATCAAAAGTATTTTATGACCAAAAACTTTGACCTATAGAACCTCTTCAGATTAGCATTAGAGATTGAGAGATTGCTTTTTAACCTTTCAAATGTATCTACCATTTAACAAACATTTGTTGAGCATCAATTATATGTTAAATATGTAAGGACATTGCTAGTTCCTTTTTCAACTATATCAGACTCTTGTTCATTTGCTTTGCTGATTTATGGGCCATGTTAAACATTACTGTTTGTAACATAATCATTGAAAAGAATATTTCCCAGTTCTCTGTGTAATGTGTCTTTCTAAGACAGCCTTGAAATTTAATCCAACGTCTACATTATCTTTCTCATAAAAGGGGACAAATGCAATTGATAGTAAATGACATCAACATTGTTTTCTACTCACCCAGCAAAAATTATGACCTGTGGTTGGAATATTTCTAAAGCAAGTTCCTAGCTAATTGGAACTTATCGCTACAGCAGGGTTTATTTGAGAAGTGCAAAAGGATCATAGGCATAGCAGATCAGGTATCTGGCTTACCAGAAGATAGATGCACTTTCATAAGTGAGGAAACAAGTCGAGTGTAAGTAAAAGAATTTTAAGGCTTTAGTTAGCCAGAGCCAATTCAAATCCAGAATTCATTTCTATCATCCAGGTCATTCTTGGTACCATAAAATGAAATTGAGAACTTTGATTCTCAACTCCTATCTCTTGAATATGATTCTATATAACTATTTGAATGTTTTGGGTTATAAGGGTTCTCTGTGTGTGTGTGTGTGTGTGTGTGTGTGTGTGTGTGTGTATCATTTCAAGCGGAATAAAGTGCCAGTTTCTTAAGACCTATAAGTCTTGAGTGGGCTCACGTTTAAGTTGGGAAAACAATTTTTATCATTTTGTGTTCGTATCTAAGAGCTTCAATATGAGATGACTCAGAAGAATCTTATGTTCATTTGGAACAAAGAAAATAGAAATCTAGAAGAGAAACTTTCCATCAGATTTCCCAGTATGGATGTAAAATACCATCTTAATTTTAGTACTACCAAAGTAATATTTTAAGTAGAAATCTTTCTCCAGGGAACCAGCAGTTAGCGTAATGGCTATGTCGCTGGACTCCCACGTAGTCGACCGCGGTTCGTGTCCTGGACCCGGTGGCTTAAAACTCACGCCGGGCACGTGTGCGTGCGTGCCCAAGATCCCGAGAGGAGAATGGAGGAGAAGGGATTGCGGCGTGACCATCCCCCCTGGGGGGTGATTTCTCACTTTCTGTCTCTCTCTGTCTGGCGAGCGCACGCGCCCTATAGCGAAAACCTCTCCAAAAAAAAAAAAAGAAATGTTAAAGAAATCTTTCTCCAAGCGCCTGGTTCCATGAATTTGTACAGCTAAGGGAGAACATGGGCTTAGTTGTGCTCATTTGCACAGAAGCCGCACATGCGTAGCTGGAGGGATTTATTTAGTCAGAGTCACAGACAGAACCAAGAAGTTGAAGCTGTGTGATAATTGTTCTTTCTGATGTTGCCACATTTTGTACTGAAAGAATATTCTACTGGGCCATCTCTGTGGCCTGGTAGTTAAGACAGCCATATTTCACGTGGCCAACCATGCAGTTCAAGTCTGGACCTGGCAGCTTAAGAAATATACTGGAGGGACCAGCACTTAGCATAATGGTTATTTCGCTGAACTCCCACAAAGTCGACCACAGTTCGAGTCCCAAACCCGGTGGCTTAAACTCACGCTGGGTGCATGTGCATGCATGCCCAAGATCTTGAGAGGAAAATTGAGGAGAAGGGATTGTGGCATGGCCATCCTCCCTGGGGGCTGATTTCTTGCTTTCTGTCTCTCTGTCTCTCTCTGTCTTTTTGACAAGTGCATGCACCCTATAGCAAAAAACTCTCAAAAAAAAAAAAAAAAAAAGAAAGAAAAGAAAAACATACTGGGAACGTGTGCCCAAAATCCTGAAAGGAGAGAGAAATAGAGAAGAAATTGCAGCATGACCATTTCCCAATTGAGGGAGCTTTCTCCTCTTTCTTTCTGTCTCTGATGAATGCATACAACCTCCTGGAAAAAGAGAAAAAATTCTATTGAGGTATTTACCTAAAGATATATTTTAGGAATCAGTGATTTAAGTCTAGATTATCAAATTAAATGGAGGTTAAAATAAACATTAAAATAGTAAATCATAAATTGGGGACAAAATGAATTTTGAAACTTGAAAGATGGGTCTCTGCTGTGTGTGAAGACAAGTACAAATTATATTTTGTTTTACCCTGAGTTTTACCACCATTTTTGTCTCATTATATTTATCACTTCCCTTAATAGATAGACAATACAACCAAATGAAAATCATATTACAAAATTATAGAATTGGGCGGGGGTGGGTTTAATAAGTGAGTACTGCTTTTTTCTCTTATTTTACTTTTTTTTTTTACATTCAATCACTTTATCTCATTACCTCATACAAGCTGAATTTTCCCAGCATAGTAAGTGACTACTTCTAAAGAAGGGTGTAGAAACTTCTTTTCTAGAAAAGTCCAAGAGGATTTAAAGTCCTCTACCCTCAAATTCTCTAGACTACTAGAAGTAGCAAATTAGACTCTTCCAGCATAATGACTCTACATAGTTTCTAAAGAAGAAACTAAATACACGTCACAAAAATCTATCTTGCATTGGGCTAATACAAATGTTTTCCCTGCTCCTCTCACCTCCAAGAATGCTCCAAAGAGAGGGAATAGAGAAAATCAGTATTATTATCTTACCTCTTTCTCTTGGTTTGTAGCAGATACTGGTGGCCAGAGTTCAAGCCCAGGAAGGTTATGGGCTGTTTTATCACATTAGGGTTCCAGGTCCCAGTACCGATAAAATACTGAGCTCTATTAAAAGAAAGTGGGCATTGAGGCTCTGGTGGTTGTGTTCCTCATTGGAGGAGAGAAACATCTATTTTTTCAAACTTCATTTCTATTAAGGTCCATGGGCCTATGTCATACACATATCAAAAAGTGATAATAAAGTTGCCAACAAGAAGTAAAATCAAAAAAGGTTTTAGGCTCCAAATAAACTGGAGGGTCTCAAGTTCAATGAGGGAGGAAACGCATTCTTCCATAACCTTCCAGAAATAAGGCCTAAAATTAAAACCTTTGTTTCATTCAGTACTCAACTCTCTAGACAAAAAAGCAACCTTCACATTTTGCACTCACATTTTTTTTTTTTTTACTCTTAAATGTAGAAGTTCCAGGTAGGTTAAATATATACATATATTATTGTGTGTGTCTTTGTGTTCCTAAAAATTAAAAGAAAGGGTTCTTTTGCAGCCAGATGGGCACAGCAATGAAACAGGACACGCTTCAAGACTGACCAACATGGTTCCAGGTGGAGACCTCCCAAATACATCAGGCACATGCATGCCCATGATCCAGGGTTGGCTAAAGCTGAGGGTAGATTGTGGCATAAGGGCATGCTGAGGGTTCTGTCTCTTTCTCTCTCTCTCGTGGAAGAAATAAACTTAATTTAAAAAAAGAAGAAGAAAAAGAATTTTAAAGAAAATAAAATTGAAAAATATTTTGGAGGGGCCAACAGGTGGCGTGGTGGTTGAGGCACTAGACTCCCACACTGCCAACCACGGTTTGAGTCCTGGACCTGGCAGCTTGCTTTCTCACTTTCCTTCTCTGTCTTTCTGGTCAAATTTTAAAATAATAAATAAAATTAAATAAATAATTCTTTTAAAAAAAGTATTTTAGAGAAATGAAAAGCTCTATTATCACCTAGACAGATTTTAATTTTCTACACAAAAAATAAGAGCTTGTTACCTTGTTGATACCTCATAACCATTACATATTTTCAGCTTAAAATACCATAGCTTGAAATATCATACATAAGGTACTCAGTTAGAAATTAAGCCATTACAAATGAATAGGAATGGTAAGAAATTCACTTTGCTTAAAATCTGTTTGATAAGAGTTTTTTAAGGTTCAGCCCTATACCCTAGTGGTTAAAGGAGCTGAATCCACATGGCCAACCACAGTTTGAGTCCAGGCCCCAGAGGCTTGAATAGCACACTGAGTATATGTATATGTGTGTCTGAAATCCCAGCGGGATTGAGAAATGGAGAAGGGAATGAAGTATGATCACAGCCCACTGGAGGGGTGCTTTGGCACGCTCTCTCTCTCTCTTTGTGTCTCTCTCTCTAGAGAGCACATGAGCCCTCTAACAATTAAAAGAAAAAGAATAAAAGAGAGTTTTTTAAAAGATAAAGGGGGCCAACCCATAGCAGGTGGCTCACCACACTACTCAAGTGCTAGTCCAAGTACCTTGGAAAACGCAACAAGTGTGTATATGTGTGGCCAAAATCCTGAAAGGAGGGAGAGAGAAAGGAGAAGGGACTGCAATATGACATGCCCTATGCAGGGCGCTTTCTCACTTCCTTTCTCTCGCTCTGTCTCTCTCCAGAGAGTACACATGCCCTCTGGCAAAATTTACAAAAAGAAAAAAAAAAAAAAAAAAAAAAAAACACTCTCTTATCTATGAACAAGATCTCCGAACTGGGTTCATTTTTCTCTAAGAATGATCTCTAAAGCAAGCTATCAAGTGGAGTGACTCCTTTCCATTGTTCTTTGACATTCAAAATCTCACACATTCTTACTAAACAAGTTTTCCTTATTATCTGGTTTGGATTTTTTTGCCCCTTCATTGTTACAAGTAGAAAAGTAATTG
Source organism: Tupaia tana (assembly GCA_026018925.1). NCBI lineage: Eukaryota > Metazoa > Chordata > Mammalia > Scandentia > Tupaiidae > Tupaia > Tupaia tana. The sequence goes on along the minus strand of JAKSZU010000003.1, from coordinate 167,276,893 downwards.
CACAGAAATCTTGAAAGATGTTTTTGTGGCTAAGGAAAATGAAAAGCTTTTCAATACAGCTTTGGTAATAATAAAGCATAAATTTAACTTTTTATTAATACATTTAGGGTAACATATTTAGTCAAGAGATGTAATGGGAGGTCTCTCTTGCTACAGTTACATACTCAATTTTAATCACTGAATTTTTTTCCTCCATCACCCATGAATTCCAAAGAATAGTTTTCCCTTCATTTTTGAGCATACAAAAGCAAAATAATCTTCTATGTTCTTTTGCTGCCACCCAGTGGTTCTGATCAACAATGCAAGGATGACATTAAACCAGGACAGGAAAGCACTAGTTTATCTGTATGAGAGAGGTATACCCACACCTTTAAGAAAGCCCAAAGCATGAAAATTCGAATTGTTAAAACTGATAAGCTTTTTTTTTTTTTTTTGAGAAGTTTTCGCTATAGGGCGCGTGCGCTCGCCAGACAGAGAGACATAGAGACAGAAAGCGAGAAATCACCCCCCAGAGGGGATGGTCACGCCGCAATCCCTTCTCCTCCATTCTCCTCCCGGGATCTTGGGCACGCACGCACACGCGCCCGGCGTGAGTTTTAAGCCGCCGGGTCCGGGACGTGAACCGCGGTCGACTACATGGGAGTCCAGCAACATAGCCATTACGCTAACTGTTGGTTCCCAAAACTGATAAGCTTTGAAGAGAGTACTTACATTATAAAATGTTCCGTCATGCTACATAAAGATTGGGGAAAATCTCTGCTCGATTGTAAGTTCAAGCAGGAGTGGGAACCCTGAAGTTCATTCTTCCCACACGCAGGCTAGGGGGCATTGGCCCTTAATAGGCACTCAATAAACACTTGCTCACCACGACTACATTTTTAGTTAATGAGCTCATAAAAATGCAAAAACTTGCAAGGCTATTTGTGATTAAATATAAATGGAAGAGAAGCAGAAAAATATTTTAAATGTTAGTCAATTATCACCTGTTGGGGGGAATGTCCTCCCTTTTTCTGGGGGGAGGGGAGATTGTTTTCTATAGGCTATGCACACTTGCCAGAGACAAAGAGAGAGAGAGAAAATGAGAAAGCATTCAGGTGGGATGGCCATGCTGCAGTCCCTTCTCTATTCTTCTCTCAAGATTTTGAGCACACACATGTGCCTGGTTTGTTTTTCACGCCACAGGTCTGAAACTTCAAACCATGTAGTCAGCCAGGCAAGAGCCAGCCTCCTTAATCACCATATCACCTGGCCGGCCTAGGTTTCCTTCCATAAAGAATATATATATATATACATATATATATGTTTTACATGGCTAAGGGGAGAAAAGGGTTTATATGTTTAAGGAAAGAATAATTTTTGAGGGATGTGACCAGATGTGTCAACAGTATGCTTCTTGATTAGTTTTAAGATGGTCTGAGCTGGAACAGTCATCAAAAATGGCTAGTCAGGATGATCTTCCTATTACTGATACAGCGATAGAGCACTCCATGGAATGTGATAGGGCTCCAAGTTGTGCTCGAAAGTTGATGTGCAAAGTTAACACTGACACTGCATAATCCCAACTGAAACCAGCTAGTGTTGGAAAATTCAGGCCAGCCACAGTGATGTCGCAGTAATGCAACACTCAGCAATGCTGAAGCCACGTGGGAAGGTCCCAGGATTGCTTCCAAGGTCTTCGCATATAGGTCAGGTGTGCACATGTGTATCCCTCATCCCGTACATACATGATCTTGGCTGGCTGAGCTGAGATAGGTCATGGTGTGAGGATTCTGTTGAGGTGCCTATCTATCTCTTTCATGAAATAAATTATTAAATTATTTTTTAAAAAGGAGAAAATTCAGTGCACATTTGGCTAATCAGCAACTAGCATCCACAACTGACAGTTCCTCTCCTCCTGTAAAGCCTCCTCCACGTATTGTTCCTTTGCCAGTAATAACGCTTAGGGTGAAGAGGACCATTGGTAAGACATGGCCTCCAGAATGGGTGCACACCCGATCCCTACTGTGTAATCTCAGACCAGACCTAGCCCATCTGAGTGACTTTACCTGTAAACAGAAAATAATAAATACTCAATGACTTTAACTGTAAACAGAAAATAATAAATACCCACTTCAATTGGCTTGTTAAATAGATCGCTAATGAGGTAACACAATGCTCATTGGTCCCAGCTGCCATAAATGCACACGTGCACATACATGGCACTAGTACACGCACAGAGAACAATTACTATTCAGAGAGGGAATGATTGGGCATTTTTACTCAAGTGTAAATCATTGTTTTACATTTAATAACCTATGCTTTAATTATGGATGCCAATACAATAGAAAATAAACACTGTGCCTGAGTTTCAGCTGTGAAAAATGACAATCCAGTGAAAATTTTAAAGTATCACTTAGGCCAGCAGGTGGTGTGGCCAGTTAAGGTGCTGGACTCCCGTGTGGCCAATCACAGTTTGAGTCCCATGCTGGATGTGTGAGTGCCTAAAATCCCAGGAGGAGGAGAAGGAGTGTGGCCATTCCCCCAGGGGTAGATTTCTCACTTTCAGTCTTACTATATCGCTCCTTCTCTCTGGAAATTGCACATGCCCTATGGCAAAAAGCCTTGCCAAAAAAAAAAAAAAAGAAAGAAAGAAAGAAAGGAAGGAAGGAAAAAATAAGTAGTCTACTTTATTCACTTTGTCATAATGAAAAGCAAAATATTTAAAATGATTGGTAAACATAGTAATAAAAATAAAGTCCTAAAAATTTCAATTATGCCTTCCAGCTCACATATTAACAAGCATTTCTTAGTTATCTCTGGTAAAAATATCTACTTGTATATAGAAGGAGACTTGGACTCTAATACTTTACCTTATGAAAATCTGAAAATATTTTTTAAAATCTTCCAATGAGTAAGAATGTAAGAATGTAAGAAATGTTCAGATGCGTTTTAGTCTGATCCTAAAAGACATGTTCTGGTTCTCAGTATCTCAGGAGCAAACCCTAACACCATTAAGACTTCCTATATCTCATTCAATCACTTAAGTCTTCCTTTTTTTTTTTTTTTCTTTTCTTTTCTTGGCTTCGAACCTCTACAAAAATATAGGACAGAACCTATAAACAAAAGCTTTCAAGAAATTACACCACCACCAAATCTGGCAAGGTTGTGGAGCAATGAAAACTCACACACTGCTATGGCAATTTCGTGAGTGGAAACAGTTTGCAGTTTCTTACAAAACTAAACATACTTTTTTACCATATGATCCAGCAATACCCCTGATATTTACCCAAATGAATTGAAAACTTATGTCCACACAAAAACCTAGGCATGGATGTTTATAACAGCTTTATTTAAAACTACCAATATGTAGACACAACCAAGATGTCCCTCAGTAGGTGCAGGATACATTGGCATATCCAGACAATGGAATAGTATTCAGGGCTAAAAAGAAATGAGTGATTCAAGCCATGAAAAGACATGGAGAAAACTAAATGCACGTTACTAAATGGAGAAAGTCCATCTTCTCGGAAAGGCTACATCTTGTATGGTTCAACTAGATGACATTCTGGAGAAGGCAAAAGTTAAGTCAGGAGAAATATCAGTTGTCAGGGGTTAGGCAGGAGAAAGGGACAAGCAGGCAGAACACAGATCTTTAGAACAGTGAGACTACTGTGTGATACCACAATGTTGGGTGCATGGAGTACACATTTGTCTCAGCCAGAGAATAGATACCACCAAGAGTAAGCCCTAATGCATACTAGGCTTCAGGTGACAATGACATGTCGATGCAGGTTCATCAGTTATAACAAATATACTGCTGTGGTGTAGATGTCAGTGAGTGAGGGAGAGTGTTCCTTTTTGGGGACAAGGGATATATGGGAATTTTCTCTCCTTTCCCCTGTGAACTTAAAACTACTCTAAAAAATAAAGTTTACTAATAATTTGTTTTAATTTTTAAAATTTATTTATTTTTAAGGAATTATTTACTTAATTTATTATTATTATTATTATTATTACTTTAATTCACCAGAGAGAGCGGGAAAGTGAGAAAACAAGCCACCATGGCCAGGACTCAAACCACAGTTGGCCATGTGAGAGTCCCGCACCTTAACTATCATGCCACCTACTGGCCCTTATTTTCTATATTCCATCACTGTGTATCATTACAGCATACCAAATGAATCTTCCCATCCTGAATACACTGTATGTTGGTTTAATAAAAGATATTATCACCAACAGATAATTTTCCACTTTTGCAACCCTTAAAATTAAGTGATTTGGGGGCCGACAGATGGTGTGGTGGTTAAGGTGCTGGCCTCCCATATGGCTGACTCCATTCAAGTCCTAGACCTGGTGGCTTGCTTTCTCACTTCCTCTCTCTCTCTCTGTCCCTCTCTGGTCAAATTAAAATAAACAAATAAATAAAGATAAATAAAATTTAAAATATAAGTCATTTTTAAATTACATATAAGAGGTGAGGGGAATACAGGCAACATAAACATCTCACATGATTGATTATAGCCTGAGATGATGTAAACATCTCTATAAATTTTAAGGCAGAAAGAATTAAGTTTGGCAAGTCAAAGTTTAAGACATGTATTAAGCTGTACATAGTATCTACTATAAAAGATGAAAACACACATTGACATTACTCCCCAAAGCTGCTTTTAACATCTCTGTTAATCTTATGTATTTAAGTTATTTGAAATTACTTTAAAATGCCTAAAATTTAATTACAGTTACTTTCATTTTTACAAATTTAGCATAATGTAGCTGGGATGTCAAATAATAACTTGTGCTAAGATAAAATTTTAAGTGGCATCAATAAGTTGTTTAAAAAAAAGTCTAAATTAGTCTCTATTAATGTTTTCTACAATTTTTAAGAGAGTTTTGCTATAGGGAGCATGTGCTTGCCCGAGAGACAGAAAGCAAGAAATCACCCCCCAGGGAGGATGGCCCCACTGCAATCCCTTCTCCTCCATTCTCCTCTCAGGATCCTGGCATGCAGCGTGAGGTATAAGCTACCAGGTCCGGAACTTGAACAGCGGTTGACTATGTGGGAGTCCAGTGATGTAACCATTAAGCCATCTGCTGGTCCCAGTGTTTTCTACAATTTTTAAAAGGCGATAGATTAAAGCTAGCAATTCCAATTCCTTAAATCTAAACGCTTCATTCTTACAACAAATTTTACATTTTGTTCCATCTCTGACCTGTATAACTTCTGATACCGATACTCAACCATCAATTTCCATTACAATCCAATTGAGTTGCAGTGAGACCACAGATTATAAGCGTTTCATATGAACTAGTCTCCCTTTATGAAAATTAGGTACAATAAAATCCCTCTCCCAATTTAGCATTAAGATAGTCAAGCAAAGGTCACACAGTGATATCAGGCTAGCCCCATAGCACAGAGTTTAAATCTGCAGAAACCAAATCCCAGATAGCCAACCAGGGTTTGAGTCCCAGCCCCAGCAGCCTGAACAAGGCAATGTACATGTGTTCAGGATCCTGATGGGATGGAGAATTGGAGGAAAAAGGACTGCAGCATGACAGGGGGATTCTTCTTCCTTCTCTCCCCCTTTCTCTCTCTCACTTGACCAGGCCATGTTGAGGGGTGCTTTTTCTCTCTCTCATGTACACATGAACCCTTGGCATTAAAAAAAAAAAAAAAGTCACACTATCACTTATATACTGTTGTAGTGTCTAAATTTATCTTGAATATTTAGAAATTTCAAAATAGCATGGAAGACAGACTAGAAAGACATCCACTTCCAATAAGAGTTCTTGGGGAGAAAAGATTGAAGGGAAAATCAAGTTCAGAATTTTTTTTTTTTGGAGAGGTTTTTGCTATAGGGCGCATGCTCGCCAGACAGACAGAGAGAGACATAGAGACAGAAAGCAAGAAATCACTCCCCAGGGGGGATGGTCACGCCACAATCCCTTCTCCTCCATTCTCCTCTCGGGATCTTGGGCACACACGCACACGCGCCCGGCGTGAGTTTTTTTGTTTGTTTGTTTGTTTGTTTGTTTTTTTTTTGTTTTTGTTTTTTGTTTTTTTTTTTTTGAGAGGTTTTTGCTATAGGGCGCGTGCGCTCGCCAGACAGACAGAGAGAGACAGAGAGATAGAAAGCAGGAAATCACCCCCCAGGGGGGATGGCCACGCCGCAATCCCTTCTCCTCCATTCTCCTCTCGGGATCTTGGGCACGCACGCACACGCGCCCGGCGTGAGTTTAAGCCGCCGGGTCCGGGATTCGAACCGCGGTCGACTACGTGGGAGTCCAGCGACATAGCTATTACGCTAACTGCTGGTCCCCCGGCGTGAGTTTTAAGCCACCGGGTCTGGGACACGAACCACAGTCAACTGCGTGGGAGTCCAGTGACATAGCCATTACTCTAACTGCTGGTTCCCAAGTTCAGAATTTTGATTAATATCTTGGAATCACTGTAATTTCTCTTGAGCTGTACTTGTAATATAAAGTAACTGGAGGACTGCTTATTAAGAATGAGCAGAAAAGTCATGGGGTTTATCAAATTTTATATGAAGAAACAGGAGGGGTTTATCCCACCATTAAATCTGTTTTAAAGGGATAGATTACCAAAATAAAATTGTATTTAGACCAACATGGTGACTAGTGCTTAATCAATATACAGGTTATAGTCACTCTTTGGATAACTACTGGTGTCATGTGGGGTTTGAAATGGAAAATGTAAATTCCTTTTTCCTAAGGGGGGAGGGAATAAGAGTTCTATTTCTTAGCTATATCTGAAATGCAAGCTGTCTAAAATTAAAAATAAACTGGGCCCAAATATAGAAAAATTATTAGATGTATATAAATAAGACTTATGTATGGTGGCAAATATTTCACTGTCATTCTTATATTATTTCCCCATTACCGAAGTGTTTTATTACCTAAAATTTCAAAAACTAAATAACTGTTGTGCTACTTCCTTAAACAAATTCTGTTGCTGGTCAGTACAACTTTTTTTCTCATTTCTTTTTACCGAAGAACTGCGTACATGACAGAAAGAAAAAAAATTGTCTTTTAAACCATGATCACTTGTAAACTATGTCTGTCTTTAGTTTTGATGATTACCTTCACAAGACATACCTACATCTAACATCAACTACTGACTCTCCACCTAAAAATCTCGGACTTAATTTATATTGTTTTGGGACCAGCAGGTGGTATGGTGATCAAGGCACTGGACTCCCACATGGCTGACTACAGTTTGAGTCCCAGACCTAGCAGCTTGCTTTCTCACTCTCTTTCTCTAGTGATCCCATGTGCCCTATAGCAAATTTTTAAAATAATAATTAATAAAATTAAATAATTATTTTTAAAATATTTTAAAAACAAGTATTTTATGCAGTTCTCCCATCCCTACAACTCCTTCCAATATGATGAATCAGAAAGAACAACATAATGGGACCAGCAGTTAGTGTAATGGCTATGTCACTGGACTATCATGCAGTCTACCGTGGTTCACGTCCCAGACCGGGTGGCTTAAAACTCACGCCGGGCACTTGTGCCTCCATGCCCAAGTTCCTGAGAGGAGAATGGAGGAGAAGGGATTGTGGCATGGCCATCCCCCCTGGGGGGTGATTTCTCGCTTTCTGTCTGTCTCTCTCTGCCTGTCTGGCAAGTGCACGTGCCCTATAGCAAAAACCTCTCCCAAAAAAAGAACAACATAGCTATTACCTCTGCAACTGAAATAAATTTAAAACCTACTCACCCATCAGTTTTGCACAGTCTCTGGATTTCTCACCATAAGAGCATCTTCTAGTCTCCTCCCCATTTCTAACTCATTTTTGTCTGTTATACCTCTACTTTTATATTGTTAAGGCCAATTTTATTTACATTCTTGTCTTTCTTATTTTATCTAGCAATTCATTCTAAAAGCTGAAAACCAATAAGCAGCATATACAATTTTTAAAAATTTAAACTGGGCCCAAATCATTACAAGTAAAAACTCACTTCTGAGTTATCTAAGGAAAGAAAACTGAATAGCACACTGTACAGATAAGAATTTGGGAAGAGGGGGAAAAACATCTAATACATTTCCATCCAGATGAATTCAATTTGGGATTTTTAAAGTGGTATGTGCTTATCCAAGAGCACAAATTACACACAACTTGTGTAAGATGTTTTAAGTCTTTCTTTTCATTTCTTGAACCTGACTGCTGCCTTACATTAGGAAAAGACCACATGGCACAATGCTAATAACAGGCTTGGTGAAAATCCCCTCTCCATGGAAACCTGACAGGGTTTTCTTCCCTTCAGGGTAATGAGCTTCTTCAAACCAAGATAATGATGTCTAAAGGATCGCACACTCAATCATAACTGACAAGATCTGTTAGAAAGGTCTGAAGTTTAGACTTTGGAAAGAACATGTGGGGTCTTAAAAAGTTCATGGAAAAGGAGTATTATGAGAAATTATGCATGGATTTCAATTTTTTTGCACCAACATAGTTCACACTTTTATTTCCATATTTGCACCTTTTCTTTTTTTGGAGGGGAGAGGTTTTTGCTATAGTGTGCATGCACTCACCAGAAAGATAGGGAGACAGAAAGCAAGAAATCACCCCCCATGGGGAATGGCCACTCCATAATCCCTTCTCCTCCATTCTCCTCTCAGGATCTTGGGCACGCAGGCACAAGCGCCCAGCGTGAGTTTAAGCCACCAGGTCCAGGACTTGAATCGCGGTTGACTACAGGGGAGTCCAGCAACATAGCCATTACGCTGATGGTCCCAGCACCAACCTTTTTAAAGGTTAACAGACTTTCATGTAAGAGATCATTGGCATTTCAAGGTATAAATCTGGAGATTGCTGCCCCAATTCAAAAATAGTCCTAAGTTTACAGAAGTTTCTGATTTTCTTCAGAATTATATTTTTACCTTGTGTCGAAATTTCTTAAATATGGGGACCAGCAGATGGTGTAATGGTTATGTTGCTGGACTCCCAGAGTCAATCACGGTTCAAGTTCTGGAGCTGGTGACTTAAAACTTACACCAGGCATGTGTGCATGCATGCCCAGATCCCAAGAAGAGAATGTAGAAGGGATTGTGGCATAGCCATCACCCCACCCCCAGGGGGGATGATTTCTCCCTTTGTCTCTCTGTCTCTCCAGCAAGCACACACACCCTATAGCAAAAAATCTCTCAAATTTTTTTTTCTCAAATGTTTTCACATCTAAGTTACTAATCTTTTTTAAAAAGAACTTTCCATTTCATCTTATTATTATTATTTTTTAATTTGACTGGAGAGAGCCAGAGAGAGAGGAAGGTCAAGTGAGAAAGCAAGCTGCCAAGTCTGGGACTTGAACCGTGATCAGTCATGTAGGATTCCAGCGACCCAACCACCACACCACCTGCCAGCCCCAGTTCTTAATCTTTTTAGTAGTTTCCCATCTCCTACTGGCCACTATGTTCACTTGCTAGAGCTGCTACAACAAAGAACCTCAGCTGGGATTTATATAACAGAAACGCCTTCTCTTGCAGTGCTGGAGCCCAGGTCCAAGAGATGTGTTAGCAGAGTTGGTTCCTTATAAGGGCTATGAGAACCTGTTCTGGGCCTCTCCTCCCGCTTCTGGTGGTTTGTTGTCAGTCTTCGGTGTTCTCTGGGGAAGCATCATCCCAATCTGCCTTCATCTGCATCAGTGTATATGTGTGTGTGGTGGTGGGGGGAGAGGGTTCAAATTTCCTCTTTTTATAAGAAGACTTATTCATATTGGATTGGGACCCACTTTGATGACCTCATCTTCACTGATTACATATGCAATGACATTCTTTCTTTTTTTAAATTTTTTTTCAATATATGAATTTTGAGAGAGCACAATGCAACCCATAGTAACCATTTTCCACAAAATAACATTTGATATCTCCCAACCATTACAACCATGTTTGAGTAAATGCTGAATCGCGTATGCTGAAAACAGAACCTGGCACATTGGAGGCAATCAATAAGTATTTACTGAATGAATGAGGAAATAAATGAAAAACTCCATATGAATTTAAAAACAAACAAACAAACAAAAAAAAAAACCTGTGGATGCTGAGAGGTTAACCAGGCTAAATCAGCGGCTGAGTAATAACCTACAAAAACCAGCAACTACTATACATACTTTCAAATGATGATTTCTCTCTTCACAGAAAAATGACAGAGAAGAAAGTTTAAGAACTAGGGTAGAGAGCCAGTCAGTGGCATGGTGATTAGGGCAGCTAGTTCCCACATGGCTGACTGTGTAGTCTGAGTCCTGGACCTGGCAGCTAAAAAAAGAAAAAACACCAGGTGCATGTGCATATGTGCCCAAAATCCTGACGGGAGGGAAAAACAGAAGAGAAGGGTTTGCAGCATGGCCATCCCTCACAGGAGGTTCCTGAGGGGTACGTTCTCACTTTTCCCCTGCCACAAGTGTGTACATGCCCTCTAGAAAATTTAAATAAATAAATAGGGTAGAAAATTATTTCAGTTTCAAGGAAAGGGTTTCTAAAGAAATCAAAGTTCACCAAATAAAACAATACTAGCCAGATAGATGGCAACATAGTCTATAGGCAATCCACTGCTCTAGCCCTAAACTGGAGGTGACTCCTTGTTATGTTAATAACTAAACATTTTCAGGTAAGGTTTAAAATAAATTGTACCCTATAGCAAACCATGTATAACAAGCTCCTATCCTTTTTACAATAACATTTTCCAACACAGTATCTCAAAAAATATTATCTACATAACAAGAAATTGAAAGTATTCTTTTCTGTTTCTCCTAATCATCTCATTCAGATCATATCACCATGAATTTCCTGAATACTTGGCTTTAAAATACGGTATTACTAGACACTTTAAATTCAAACCAGGATAGGTCTACATTCATTTCAGCAGAAGCATCTTGAAATGTTGAATTATCATCTTCAATTTCCTTCAGTCATTTATCGTAGCTGCCAAACTGAAATGGTGCACCTTAAAGGCAACACTAAACCAAAAAGCAAATAATAAAAAAGACTCTCTTAAATGTTTCATTTATAAAAGCTTATTTTTTCCCACCATCAAATTTTGTATACTGTCGGAAATATATCACTTTACAAAACTGACATCTTACATAGTTATTCTGCCATGATACATTTGCTAAACTTCAAGGATTATTGGTGGGAGGGGGAATAAAAACCAGCATCTTCTTTCAACCTTTTAGAGGCAGATGAGTAATACACAGCTGGCTGGTTCTGGATTTTAGCCTTGGGGGAGAGGGAAAATGAAGTTAAAAATTACATCTCAACAGCCAATGGTTATCCCTTTTCTGGATAGCTTTCCTAATTTTTCTGGCTCTATTAAAAATTGTGTCATAAAGAAAGCACCTTAAAAAGGCACCTCTTATCAGGCAGTGGCTATTCCAAAGAGTAGTCTATGACTATTAGCTCACTTAGATAGGAAAAGCAATCTGCAACCCAAAACATAAAAAGCATTTGCTTAAAATTCTGTGAATGAGCAATGTAATAGCAAATTAATCAAGTACGACAAATCTACAGAATTCTACTATAAAGTCCTGCAGACATTCCCCCCAAAATAACTGTTAACAACAATTATAAAATGCTAATATGTAAAATAAAATATGACACTTACTTCCAAATCTGAGTTTTAGACCAGAATATGAGAAAGAGAAATGTTTGTATTAGTCTATCATGTCACACTTATATAAAATAGATTGCGACTGAGATCATTTAGTAAAAGTCACTAAATTTATGTGAACAAGTTTACTAAGCTATGAAGGGAGAAAATGAGAAATCAGGATCTCTTTCTCCTCCTTTGTACACCAAACTTAGCTATTACATGAGGCTCAGAATCACTGCTCAAATCTTTCTCAGTTAATGTCACTTTGCAAAGCCAGAATTTCTGCTAACTTATTGTATAAAATTCTAACTCTAACTGGGTCACAAACTGAGTGATTTTCCTAAAGTATCTTAACTGCATAAGAAAAGTATTTCAAAACACTGTCCATTTTTGAAGCATTTCCTACATTTCTGGTCAATTTTAACAGCCTTATTAAGAAATAATGCCCACCCATTTCTAATAACTAAGTAGAAGAAGTTTTATAAGCTAGCTTTATATAACATAATTCCAGGAATGTAAACCATAATTCAAACTTTAATTTTTCTTTTCACATATTCTACTTTAGTAAAATGAATTCCCATTGGCAGCTATGAACAGTAAGAAATTTGTACCTGAAATAATATTAAAAGATAAGATCTCATGATTTAGTATTAAATTAAGTCTATAATTCTAATCTTAAAAATACCTATAGCTGCAATCTCTCCAATTTGTTGATTGTCGAAGAGAATAATAAAAGATGTGATTAACATTTAAACTTAAGAGCAGATTGTCTTAAAAAAAAATAGAGATTTTTGCTATAAGACGTGTGTGCTCACTGGAGAGACAGACAGAAAGCGTGAAATCATCCCCCGGGGGGATGGCTATGCCGCAATCCTTCTCCTCTCAAGATCTTGGACATACACACACACACACACACACACACACACACACACTTACCCGGCATGAGTTTTTTTTTAAGTCACCAGGTCCAGTACTCAAACCATGGTCGACTATGGGGGAGTCCAGTGACGTAACCATCATACCATCTAGTAGTCCTACAGCAGACGGTCATTTGGAACAAACTATGCTAACAGTAACTGCACCATATTCAAATGTATCAACTCATCACCCTTTACAGTTCTAAAATCAATGAGCACAGTTTGCCACAAATTTTCCAGTAACTGTGAAAAATTAAACTGAATGATAAGACTATTTTTTCCATTCCACTTTATAAAATTAGGATAAAAGTTGGCATTATCTTCAAGACCTAGTGCCCAGCACAATGTCTGGCAACGCAAATGTCCTTAAGTATATTTGAGAAATGAACAAAGTAAACAACCAAATATACTACCATTCAACTCTTCATTATATGCTAATAAGTATTAATTTGTCAATTAAAGTTTTACATAATACAGTGGAATACACACACACACACACACACATGCATACGTGTGTGTGTGTGTGTGTGTGTGTGTGTGTGTATATATATATATATATATATATATATACTTTTTTTTTTCCAGAGAGATTTTTGCTGTAGGGCATGTGTGCCTACTGGAGCGACAGAGACACAAGGCGGGAACTCACCCCTCCAGGGGGATGGCCATGCCATAATCCCTTCTCCTCCATTCTCTCAGGATTTTTGGCATGGACACACACGTACCCAGCATGAGTTTTTTTTTTTTGTTTTTTTTTTTTTTTTCTTGCTCTCATTTTATTTTATTTTATTTTTTTTATTATCTATTTTTTTATTACATTGAATTACATACAACTTTACAGTGTATTACATTGCTTTTTCAAAAGGGAATGCCATGCATGTCAGTCAGTACAGAGACATTAATCTCCCCGCTTCAACATTCAATATCTTTCCTATGTTTCCCCCAATCATTATTATTATTATTCTAATTATTTTTTATGATAAACATGATTTTTTTTTTCCAATTATCAGATCATAAAGTTCCCAACAATAGGAAACGTAGACTGCACTCAGGGCTGGACCAAGGGTGGGTCTCGTGCAGCCCCGCAAATGTAGGTGAATCTCCATGGAACACAGTTTCAGGAACGCGGCTCAGGAAAGCAGAGACGGCCATCAGCGGTTGCGGCACGCGGGGCAGATCCCGGCAACGGCCCGCGGGGGCAGAGCCCCGGCCACGGCACGCGGGGCAGACCCCGGCCACGGCACGCGGGGCAGACCCTGGCCACGGCAAGCGGGGCAGAGCCCCGGCCACGGCACGCGGGGACAGAACCCGGCCACGGCACGCGGGGCAGAACCCCGGCCACGGCACGCGGGGCAGAGTCCCGGCCACGGCACGCGGGGCAGAACCCCGGCCACGGCACGTGGGGGCAGACCCCGGCCACGGCACGCGGGGCAGAGTCCCGGCCACGGCACGCGGGGCAGACCCCGGCCACGGCACGCGGGGCAGAACCCCGGCCACGGCACGTGGGGGCAGACCCCCGGCCACGGCACGCGGGGCAGAGTCCCGGCCACGGCACACGGGGCAGAACCCAGCATGAGTTTTAAGCTGCCAGGTCTAGGACTTGAACTATGGTCAACTATGTGGGAGTCCAGCGATGTAACCATTATGCCATCTGCTGTTCCTTCAAATAGTTTTTTATTTCTACAAATAAACACTGAAAGAATTATTCATTTAGGAACCTCAATTCAAAAGAATGAAGAGTTGCACTTTCACAAACCAATAATTGGGCTAACGATTTTCTGCAACTGGATGACATTTTTCATTTAACCTTTCCTAATGAAATTAGAAAAACTAAATAAATGCAAAATTGTTAAGTGTCTGTGATAAATACTTAATAACATTTATTTCTCTCATGAAGAAGTTACTATAGGGACCAGCAGTTAGCATAATGGCTATGTCACTGGATTCCCATGTAGCTGACCGCGGTTCGAGTCCTGGACCCGGTGGCTTAAACTCACACCGGGCGTGTGTGCGTGTGTGCCCAAGATCCCGAGAGGAGAATAGAGGAGAAGGGATTGAAGCGTGGTCATCCCCCCGTGGGGGGGAGTGATTTCTCACTTTCTGTCTGTCTGTCTCTGTCTTTCTGGCGAGCGCATGCGCCCTATAGCAAAAAAAAAAAAGGAAAGAAAAGAAAAAGAAGAAGTTACTATTAAAAAAAGGCTCAAAATTTGAGAGGACAAGGTGAGAAAAGGAGAGAAATAACTATTAATGTTCATAAATGTTCTTCCACTTCAAAAATTGTCTGACATCAAAGCCACAAAAGACTTTCTGCATCTATCAGTGACTTCTTCGTGTGTCACAAAAAGAGTTTAACATGCTTTACAAAATCCATTACATTTTAAGACCATTTCCAATATCTTCTACCATAAATCAAGAAATCCATTTATTCAAGGTTACTTATGGAGAATTAATCACACAGAAAATTTTAACAACTCCTTTTTCAAAAATTAAAGTACTTTCCTGCACTTGGCATTCCTACATATAGTGACGTGGATTCAAAGGCTGAAAGCACTAAAAGCATATAATTAAAATTTGAGGGCTTAGTTTTTTTAAGTTTCCTATGTAGAATTTTCCATAACAAATATTACAGAAAAATAAATCAGAATATAAACACAATGTAATCTCCTTTGGATTTCTCATATGCTTAAGTGGCATTATGTAACACAGAAAATTGTTATAAAACATTTGCATGTACTTGATACAGTCTTAAAAACACATAATCAAAAATATCTGAAAAGTAGGACCAAGAGAAATGTATGCATTATGCATCAGGGACAAAAACTCCCAAATTTCTCTATTTGTGATGACATCTAAAACCTATCTTCCTAATTCTGAGGGAAAATTAATTCAAAAAAGAAAAATAAATGGGTCAGCTACATATTTACAACTTTTATTGAGAGAGTACAGCAATTTTATGCCAAAATTAAACTGTCAACATTCAACCTATTTCCCATCCCATGTTAATGAAAATATATTTTATTTAAAGTGAGACATGGAGGCCATGTGCCAATAATTAAAATACAATCTTAAAATTTTAATTTCACACTTTAATATCAAAAAAGAAATTCTTAAAATCATGAAAACATGATAAAGTAACTATTAATACACAGAAAAAAATAAACATCTAAGTCATTTCATTCTTAATATAATATAGTAAAAACTGATGTACTTATAGCTTCAGCTTACAAATAATATACTTTATAAGGTCATCATTCATAAAATAGTACAAATGTTTACAAAGAACATTTAACTTAAATTTCACAGCTGCTTATCAAATAGTATTTGCAAGATTGACCTATATAAGGAACTATGAGTCTTGTCAAAAGAGATGGTAAAATATATCACAATGTTAAAAATTTCATGGTGTTCTATAGGAATATCAATAAAGATAATTTAATCTCTCTGTGGGGAAACAGTAGTTACCACTACAAATTTAAACTGTAAATTTATATATGAATTCGGTAAGGAATACATTTAAACTTTGCATTGCCACATAAACATCTATTTTGTGAAAATAATAAAAATGATGTACGTTTTTAATAAGTATACATCAAAAGCAAAAAAGTTAATTTTTACTTTTTTCTTTACTGCCAACTTTCGATGCATTTTTAGGTTTTGGTTCCCAGAGGGCATTTTTTACAAATCTTGAAGCTGCACCTCTATCCAGCTTGCCGGCCTTTTTCTTGTCTGTTATCTCCTTGACTCTGTTCATGTATACTCTGATTCTTTCCTTAAAGATTAAAAGAGAAAGAAAGAAAGGCAGTGGATTTAATAAGCTGTTCACCACTGCTAAGTACTATTATTCTGTATCTGGGTTAAATTCAACAGACATGTACTAGTTGCCTATTAGGATGTGGTGCTAGTAAATGCAAGGAAGTGGGATGAACACGTTCCATCCTCTCCTGGAGTTCAGAATCTTGGCAGGCAATACAGAAGACATTAAAGAATCTTTCAGAAGTGTTCCGACATCATACAGAAATAAACATTAAATTGTTTATATCTGATTACACATTTTTTAAAATTATGATTAACCTAAATCCTCATGTTAATTAATTACTTGCTGTCTTAAGTCTAAAATGCTAAAATCTGAGTCCTCATATGCTGGTAACAAACTAAATCCTCCTAAAGCTTTTCTGAACAGGAAACAGATGAGAAACTATTGTGTTACTTATTTTTTTTTATATTATCATCCAGTCCCAATTCAAACAGGCAGAATGAAAACACACAAGACCTTTTATTCAGTTTCATAATTCTGACTGACAAGTACATGAAATTTGCTAGTAAAATATACGATACTAATCAAACTTTTCAACGTGAGAGACAAATTTTCCTGCACCACTCTGAATCTTCTGAGATGATTAATTCACATAAATGGCTATCCTATACTTCATATGGAGAAATAAAATTGATGAGAACAGTAAAATAGCACAGTAAATGATTGATCGTTGCTTAAAAGCAAGTTTCGTTAAAATAATCAAAATAGTTGCATAAATACACAGAGCAAAACGCAGACCCTTAGAATATTTCTATTGTAAAAGACTAGCAACTCTGCTCCAAATCCTCTAATGGCTCTCTTCCTCTGGCAGAGTAAAAGCCAGTCCTTTCAACGGTGGATACCAGCCGCAGCACACACCCACCCAGCCTTGCCTTGGAGCCTCTGCCCTACTTACTCCTCCGCCTGGAATGATCCTCCCTCAGATTTCTGCACAGCCACTCCCTCTCTCCTTTCCAGCGTGAGCAAATGGTAACCTTGTCTCGGAGGCTCGGACTTCAACACTTAAACCTGCAATCTACTCAAGTGCTCTAGTCCCCATTACTCTGGCCTATTTTTTTTTTTCATTTTCCCCATAACACAAAACTTTCTAAAGTACTACATATTCATTATACTTATTACTTGTTTGTTTACTTAATTATGCTATTCAACTTCTTCCATAAGATATGAACTGATATCTGCCACAAGGGCAAGATAGGTTTTATTTACTGTGGAATTACTGAGCTTGAAAATAATGCCTGGATCTGAGTACATACTCAAATATTTCCTGAGTGGATAAACTATTTTCAATGCCTTTCCTCATTTGTGAAATACATGGCATGGATTTCTTATCACATTAACTCTGTGATCAATTAGGAAAGTCTGTCACAAGGTCAGAAAAGGAGAATAGGTTTATATATACTTTTGATTTCCCAACCTTTGTCCAGAGTATTAGTATACTCCTCCATAAAATGGGTTCTGAGGACAAAATAGACAAAATGATCTCCTTTTAGAAAGACAGTATGGGGCCAGCAGATGGCACAGTGGCTCAGGCTCTGGATTCCCACTTGGCTGACTGTGGTTCGAGGGTCAGACTCAGGGCTTGAAACTCAAGCCAGGAGCATATGCACACGTGCCCAAATTCCCAAGAGGAGAATGCAGGAAAAGGGATTGTGGAGTGGCCATCCCCCCAGGAAATGATTTCTTGCTTTCTCTTTCTCTGTTTCTCTCTGCATCTCAGGCCAGCAAAAGCGCCCCATAGCAAAAATCTCTCTATAAAAAGAAAAAAAAAAGACAATATAGGGTACTCCAAATAACTTCATGTTCAAGTGAAAAAAAGGAATTTTATATATGTAAAATCCATATTGGAAAGCTGAAAACTGATGTCAAATCCATACTTCTTAAAGTTTAAAGCCAGTATCATTGGTCAAACTAAGATCTAGTAATCATATTACTTCATCTTTTTGTTTAAATATTTTTCACAGTTGTCATATTTAAAAATAAATTTATTTTACCCTCAAGAACTTTAAAAGGGGACCAGCAGTTAGCGTAATGGCTATGTCGCCGGACTCCCACGTAGTCGACCGTGGCTTAAACTCACGCTGGGCGTGTGTGCGTGCGTGCCCAAGATCCCGAGAGGAGAATGGAGGAGAGGGGATTGCGGCGTGGCCATCCCCCCGGGGGGTGATTTCTCACTTTCTGTCTCTCTGTCTCTCTCTCTCTCTGTCTGGCGAGCACACACGCCCTATAGCAAAAACCTCTATAAAAAAAAAAAAAAAAAAGAACTTTAAAAGAAGAAAATGTCAGTTCACAGGTTAAAATAAAAGAAGACAACAGATCTGGTTTATTCATTTTTTTAAATAAATGACCAAGTGCTTTAGTAAGTTAGAAATAACATACATAGAACTATAATAGGATCTGAGAACAAGAATTCAATATCAAATATATTTCACATTATATATTTACCTTATATTTTATAAACACAAAGAATAAATTTATTAATATTCTTATTCATAAAGCCAAGTCAAGAAGATAACCATAAGTTTGATTGCTAATTTTTCCTTCAAATCAAATGATTTGATTTAATTTTTGAAGTCAGCAAAAACTCCAAGATACCAGACTTTATATATTGTACTTATACATCTAAATGGAATACAAAGACAAACCTAGAAGATTTATTACAGGTTGTAAATATGTCACTAATGCAGAATTACTGGACAGTACACATACAACTGGTGCCAAAAAAGCTTTTAGCTTTGTTGCTGAACTGGATTCTTTACTGCTGAGAAAATGAATTAATGGAGGAATTGAAAAGGTGGGGGAGAAACTTTCCCGTCTTTGCTAGTAAATCAACTAGAATACACTTTTAAGATTTGTGTAAGAGTTAAAAAAAAAAAAAAAAAGTAGTTCTAGAGATGAACACGATTTCAAGAATTTATAGGAAAAATAACATGGAAGTTATAAATAATTACTAGAATCGTAACATTTTGCCATCCAAAGATTTATATAATATATGGAACACCAATTCTCTGACAAAGGTAAGAGAAAGAAAGACATGATAAGCTCTGGCTCACTTTCAAAATTTCAATTCTAACTTTGTTCTCTATAATTAATGGAGAGGTAGCTGTGATTACAACGCCAAGAATACTACAACAAGTAGACATGTAAAAATAAAAAGAAATTAAGTGAAATCTTACCAATTCCTGCTTTACTGGATGTTCCTTAGGATTAACTCCTTGAGTTGCCAAATAAACTACACAAGAAAGATTTCATGGAATAAAATAGTATGTGTATTAATTAAGAGCACGCCAATGAAAGTTACTCACAAAAAAGAAAAGTCACATAAATAATTAATCTTAAATTATTTAACCTCTATGTTATATTAAATTTCTAGGTAACTCATGGATACCTACTACTATGATTTAGAAGAAATAAACATGACTACCAAACTACCATGAAGTATAATCATGAATTTCTAGCATTTAAAACATAAATCATTTTTGTTATAAACGCTTATCTCCCATTACCCTCTACATGGAAATTACAAATTCTTTTTTTAATGGCTCTCTTAAGATTATCTTTGTTTTGGGGACCAGCAGTTAGCATAATGGCTATGTTGCTGGACTCCCACGTAGTCGACCGCGGTTCACGTCCCGGACCCGGTGGCTTAAAACTCACGCCGGGCACGTGTGCATGCGTGCCTAAGATCCCAAGAGGAGAATGGAGGAGAAGGGATTATGGCTTGACCATCCCCCCCCAGGGCGTGATTTCTCGCTTTCTGTCTCTCTGTCTCTCTCTGTCTGGCGAGCGCACGCGCCCTATAGCAAAAACCTCTCAAAAAAAAAAAAAGATTATCTTTGTTTTCAAAAATTCATCCTCATTAATTTATGAGATTTTTTTTGTTATCTGGTTTTTAATCACTTTGTTTTTCTTTAGAATTGTATTTCATAGTAAAGAACATCACTGACAACTCAACACATACTATATATACTTTCAAAATAAAAATAAATAAACAAACTTGCACAATTGCAAAATGACTTACATACAAAATCATCTGGCACTTGTATATCTATGAGCTAAACTGGTCACCATAGCGGTGCTTGAAATAGGAAAGTATATGAAAGATGGAGGTCCATCAACAGAGGACTCATTAGACAAATTAAGACACGTATACATGATGAAAAGAATACAGCTTTTTTTCAAATGAGGGAGTTTCTTATGTATTAATATGGGAAAATTCCCCAAATACACCAGTAATTTTTTTAAAAAGGTACTAATAAAAACGTTCAGAACAGTGTGAAAAATAATAAAAAAAAATTTGACACAATAATTTGCTTTCTATTAACTCCAAAGTAATATACCTACCCCAAAACATTGAATTTAATGTATATGCAGAAACTAAGTCCACTTTTGCTTGTTCAAGTGGGTCCAACTGTTAAAAGAAAAAAGAAGAAAAAAGAGAGATATGCACAAACTTTGAACACTATCAGATAACATTTTAAACTTTCAACAAGCACAATATATCAAAGAAATATTTTGTTTTGTTTTGTTTTGTTTTGCACATCCTATAATCCAGTAACCAGATGATCTGGAAATAATTTGCAAAAAAAGTTTTCTTAACCAGTAATTTTTGCCTGTAAATTTTCACTCTAGAGTATCATCTTTAGTTAGACAAAGAATGTGTATAATCCAAGAAAAATTTTTTCAATTATTTTAATTTTGGAAGTTACGATCTGGGCTTTGTATGTCAAAAGTAATATATCAACATAAACACTGTACATGATGCATTTATGTATAAGAAGCAGGCTAAAATGCTTAGGCAATACGAAAGACAGACGAAACATAATGAGATTTGTTTTAGACTGTCAAAGTCAATTTACTGTTTTAGTCCTATAGGGTTTCCAGAAACCCTGATAACATCATTATAAACTTAAAAGGTCAAAGACAGAATCTGTCAAAAAGAATGCTATGAGTGTTCCTTTTTTTTTTCTTTTCCAAACCAGTCAAAACAAAAATATAGTTAGGAGGTATTTCCTAAGGCTGGAGTTCTCTTTTGTTTTACCTTACAAATACTTGATCACTTATAAAAAGGAAATAAAGGAGGAAAGAAGCATATCATCAATCTATTTCTTCTGCTGCTGCTGTTTCATAAAAAAGGCATTCTGTTTCATAAAATTCATTTTTTTAGGAATTACATTTTTAAAATACCTTCTGCAACAACTCATTTCTAGAAACAGACATCATGGTCTTCAGCATCTCATCCACAGCACCAATGGAATTCTCAAACGTTGATAAATACTCATGAATTTCTACTGGATAGTCTTCATTAATTTCTTCACTTGCCATTACGACCAACTAGGAAAAAGAATTTTTAGAATTCACACTGGAGATAGAACCTGTTCTTTAGTTTGCAAAACAATCAGTCATATCATGTGTGAAGCATAAAGAAGGTCACACCTGGCTTGGCCCTGTAGAGCAGTGGTCAAGCACTGTGCACAGGAAGCCAGATCCCACATGGCCAACTATAGTTCAGATCCTAGCCCTGGCAGCTTAAAAAACGTACCAGGCCTGGGTGCCTATGTGCCCAAATTCTTAGTGGAAAGGAAAATGGAGAAAAGGGATGGTGGAGTGACCATGCCAACTGGAGGCTTTCTCTCTCTCTCTCTCTCTCTCCCTTCCTCCCCCCCCCCCTCTCTCTTTCTCTCTATGGAAAGTACCTGCAGCCTCTGGCAATAAAAAATAAGTTAGAACAGCTACTCCTCACTTAATGACCTACCTGTTTAACAACCATTTGGACTTAGGACCAGTTCTCCAGCACAGGAAATCCCCTTTCTCTCTGTGTGATTCTCAGGAATCCCCTTTCTTAGTCTTTGTCTCTTTCCCACAGTCAGTTACTATTCACTACATGAAGGATTCATAATCATGAAAGACTACATATTTTGTTTATAAATTTATACTTTATTATACATCCAAAGCAGTATTCAAAATAAATAAAAACAATTACTCCAGATTCATATTATTGTGTTGTGGTGTGTCTTGTCATTTTCCGGTGCTTAATGTATGCTTTTAATATGGACAGAATTATATTATTCTAGTGTGGTGTCACATGATATCTACTGAAAAATCTATACCCTATGGCACCATGATACACCACAAGACATCCCCATTAAATTCCTCACTTATGGACCAGCTTGCTTAAGGACCTAGCCAGAGCAGCATGGTTGTTAAGTGAGGAGTGACTATAAATAATTTTTTTAAGTTAGCACCTGAAGATATCTAAACAAATTTTTTAGAATTCTAGAGCAACTACATTTTAACTTCCCATCTTCTTAAGCTGCTTGGAGGAAAAAATTAAATAACTCTACAAAAATTCACTGACTTCTACATATATCAAACCCTCAACATGTAATGCACTAAAGATATAATTACCAAACATGAGATATCAATCATCAAAATCATACTTTCTAAAGACTTTCTGTTGAAGTTAAGATTAAACAAATCAGGGAACCAGCAGTTAGCGTAATGGCTATGTCGCTGGACTCCCATGTAGTCGGCTGCGGTTCGAGTCCCGGACCCGGTGGCTTAAAACTCACGCCGGGCGCGTGTGCATGCGTGCCCAAGATCCCGAGAGGAGAAAGGAGGAGGAGGGATTGCGGCGTGACCATCCCCCCTGGGGGGGTGATTTCTCGCTTTCTGTCTCTATGTCTCTCTCTGTCTGGCGAGCGCACACGCCCTATAGCAAAAACCTCTCAAAAAAAAAAATAAGATTAAACAAATCAAAGAGAGTTTGATAAATGCTTGGTGAAAAAAATGATGGGCAAAGC
Organism: Tupaia tana; assembly: GCA_026018925.1. Classification (NCBI taxonomy): domain Eukaryota; kingdom Metazoa; phylum Chordata; class Mammalia; order Scandentia; family Tupaiidae; genus Tupaia; species Tupaia tana. Next base: position 167,253,777 of record JAKSZU010000003.1, on the reverse strand, counting down.
ACTTTTTTTTTGAAAAGCCTATATACTTTAGACCTTCTAAATTTAGGTGTCAATCTAGTGACATGTTATATTAAACTAAGAAATTAGCAATCTGGGTCTGAAAAATCCTACCACTAAAATCATTTTTCAAATCTCTATGTTATTTATGTTTATCTTTCTTAAGCTTCTTTAAAATATTAATGAGAAATTTAGAGTACAAAAATCACATAAAGTCTATAAGCTGAAAAGAAAAATCTTGGAGGAAATTAACAGTACTGTTATTTAGGCTGGCGTACACCCTGACAGCCCATTCTTTTAAAATGTACATTTATATCATAATAATCAATGTGAGACAAAGCAAAATCTACATCAATGTATTAAATAAAAGTATCTTAGACCAAATTTCAGAATCTCTGGGTCTCTAAAGTAGTTGGTAACAACCTGTAAAGTCGCTTATAGTTTTAAATGTTATGACTATGTCTTTTTAAGCTTTAAAAGTACTACTGTTTGAATATCTAGTCACAATACATGAACACTTCCACTCAATAAGCATATGCTATTGAGACACCTGGTTTCATTTTTAAAAAAGTGAAGTCCATCTCACTATCACTACTGAGCTATCAAGTTATTAACTTCTGTGGAACTAGCAATTAAACAAAGGACTATGATAAAAGAACACTACACAGGAAAGAACTGTAACTTTCTATTTTCAAAAGGTTAACTGAAAAATATGCATTTGCCTCTCATCCTTCCCCTCACCCCTTCAAAGTGATGAGACACAAAAATATTAAAATTAAAATGCTGGAAACTAAGGGCACATAGCTATCAGCAGACCTAAACAGAAATTCTCTGTAAATTAAAGAGCAAACAGTATCTATGAGAAGCAAATCTAAAGGAACCTTACAAACAGAAGAGAAAGATAATCTAAGAATAACTCTGAGATTAAGGGCCACAGGGGCTGAAAAACTGCTAAGCCAACCTCTAGATCTGTGAAAGGATGGTTCCAGCATTTGTTGCCCAGATAAAAGTATAATCATAGGGATATACTGCAAGGATATAGAAGTCTTCATGTTTTTTCTCTTTTTTAATTGTTGAAGGGTGCATGCAGTCACCAGAGAGAACACACCCCCTAGTGGGGTATCTCTCCTCCATTTCTCTAACCTATTAGGATTTTGAACGCGCGCACACGCACACACACACACACACACACACACCCCAGTGTGTTTTTCAAACCACTGGGTCAGGACTTGAGCCACAGCTCACCATGCAAAAGATGGCTCACTTAACCATAGGCTACTGGGCCGGCCCCATATTTTCTCTCTTTATGTAGAATTTTAAACCAATAAATTTGAAAATGTAGGTGAAAAGAACGACGCCTGGGACTAAATCAATTACCAAAACTAAAAAGAAGCACATGAACTATGAACCACGGGGCGGGGGGGGGGGGGGGGGGGAGGTAATTACACAGTAGTTAAAGACCGACCCTCCAAAAAGGCTCTAGGCCTAGAAAATTTTATAGGTAATTTCTTTCAAGCCTTTAAGAAACAGTTAATTCTTATAATACTTAACTTTTTAAGAGAGAAAAAGAAGGAAATGTTATAAAAAACTGTTTCATAACACATACAAAAATAAACTCCAGGTGAATTAAAAATATAAACATAAAAAACGTATTAGAAGATTATATATAATCTTTGTAACATCTAAATGAAACCCAAATGTTGTAAAAGAAAATGGCTGACAGATTTTACTAAAATTGTTAAGTCTATGTGGTAAAAGGATACCATAAGCAAAGTTAAAAGGCAAGAGATGGCCAGGAGAAAATATCTGCCAAAGTATAACAAAAGACTAGACAGCTTATATTAAAAAAACTCCTGGGTCAACCAGGGATGTGGTTGGTAGTAAAGGGGATGGATCACACATGGCTAACTATGTGGTCCAAGTCCTGGACCAGGGAGCTTGAAAGACACACTGGGGTGCGTGTGCATGCATGCCCAAAATCTCAAGAGGACAATGGAAAAGAAGGGACTGTAGCCTGGCCATCTCCCCTGGGAGGGTAATTTCTCACTTCCCATTTCCTCTCTCTCTCTCTCTCTCTCTCTCTGATGAATGTTCCTGCCCTATAGCAAACTTTAAAAAGAGAAAAAGTTCCTAGAAAGTCACAAAAAATGGGACCAGCAGATGGCACAAGGGCTATGTCGCTGGACTCCTATGTAGTCAACCACAATTCGAGTCTGGACCTGTTGACTTAAACTCACGTCAGGCACGTGTGTGTGCGTGCCCAAGATCCCGAGAGGAGAATGGAGGAGAAGGGATTGTGATGTGGCCATCCCCTCTAGGGGGTAATTTCTTGCTTTCTGTCTCTGTGGCGAGCGCATGTACCCTAGAGCAAAAATCTTAAAAAAAAAAAAAAAAACAGTGGTGTGGTGGTTAAGATGCTAGATTCCCAGATGGTCAATCATGGTTCAAGTCCCAGACCTGGCAGCTTGCTTTCTCAATTTCCTTTTCTATCTCTCTCTCTGTCTCTCTCTGGCAAAATTAAAATAACACTAATTAATAAAATAATCCTTTAAAAAATATTCTATTTCATGTAAACAAGACACTCCCTCCAGCTAAAGCCCCATTTCCTTATTTTTTAAAATTATTTTATTTAACTTTATTCATTTATTTTCAAATTTGACCAGAGAAGGACAGAGTGAGAGAGAAAGAAACAGTAAGAAAGCAAGACACCAGGTCCAAGATTCGAACTGTGGTCAAACATGCGGAAATCCAGAGCCCTAAACCGCTGTGCCACCTGCCAGACCCTAAAGCCCCATTTTCTATCTCCCTTTTAGAATAAATTCCTCAAAAAGAATTGTTCATACTACAACTAAGCCTCTGGTTCCCCTCTCCCTTTCTTTCTGGAATCTCCTAACAGACCCCCTGTTTCACCCAAAATGATTCTTGTCAGGGCCACCCATTCTACCTCATTGTTAAGTTCAATGGTCAATTCTGAGTTCTCATTATTTGACATCCTTGACTCCCTCCCCTTTTGGTTTCCAGGACATCGAATTTTCTTGGCTGTCTTTCTACCTCTTGCTTTCTTGGTCTCTCTGATGCATCCATCGCACATCCTCTCAGCTTCTTAACTTTGAAATGTTCGTAGCTGTTCTTGACTCTCTTTTCTTCTCTAATTTACTCCTGGGTAAAATTAGGGCTTTAAATTGCATTAATAAACTGATGGTTCCCAGGTATCTCCAGCCCTGACCTTCCCACTGAACTCCAAATTTACATTTTCAGTCCCGTATCCAATACTTCTGGTTGGCTGTCTAATAAATTCTCAGAACTAACATGTCCAAAGCCAAATTCCCAATCTTGCCGACCACAATTTCTCTCATTTCATGGTAACTCTAACTTTCTAATAGTTCAGAAGCCAAATTTCTAAGTGATTCTTGACTATTCTTTCTCATCTCATCTTTAAAATACATCCAAAACCAGGGCCAGCCAATGGCGTAACAGTTTTATCACTGGACTCCCACATGGCCAACTGCAGTTTGAGTCCTGGACCCATGGCTTGAAACTCACACTGGGCACTTGTGCATGCATGCCCAAGATCCTGGGAGGAGAATAGAGAAGGAGTTGCAGCATGGCCATCCCCCGAGGGGTGATTTCTCACTTTTCCTCTCACTGTCTCTCTTCTTTCCCCTTCCCACTCCTCCTCCTCCTCCCCTCCCCTTCTTTTTCTCTCTTTCACACACTCTCTCTCTCTCTCTCTGGTGAGTGCATGCATTCTACAGCAAAAACTTCTTTAAAAAAATCCAAAACGTAACCATACCCTATCACCTCTACTGTTAGGGTTGGTCCAAACTACCATCATGTCTTGCCTGGATTGCTGGAATGGCCTTCTAAATGGTAGCCCTGCTTTCTGCTCAACAGTCTATTTTCAAGAAAGCAGAGTGATCATTCAAATGTAAATCAGATTATGTCATACATCTGCTCAGAAATGTGCACTTGGGAACCAGCAGTTAGCGTAATGGCTATGTCACTGGACTCCCACGAAGTTGGCCGCGGTTCGCGTCCCAGACCCGGTGGCTTAAAACTCACGCCGGGCGCATGTGTGCGTGTGCCCAAGATCCCGAGAGGAGAATGGAGGAGAAGGGATTGCGGCATGACCATCCCCCCGGGGGGTGATTTCTCGCTTTCTGTCTCTATGTCTCTGTCTGGCGAGCACACGCACCCTATAGCAAAAATCTCTCCAAAAAAAAAAAAAAAATAGAAATGTGCACCTTAGGCTTACCATCTTACTTTACAGTGGCCTAAAACAGTCCAACACAATCTGCCCTGACTCACCAGTCACTTTCTGTGACTGCGCCTTCTACAAGTAAATAAAATTAAATAAAAATAATTCTTAAAAAAAATAAATAAAATGCACACCTCTCCGTTCACTCCCTATCTCCTTCCTCACCTTACCTTCCTCAATAGCATCTAACATATAATTTTTTTTATTCATTTATTGCCTGTCTCCAAAAGATAACTATGTGAGTACAGGAATTTTTGTATTTTGTTCAAAGCATTGCCTGGCAATGAAAAAAAAAATTGTTGAATGTAAATAAACTAGAGCAAAATACTAGAAATCACTCAAATATTCATCCACGGGAAAATAGTTAATTATAGCATATCCATCCTTAGGAATATTATATATCTATTAAATGTGAAGTAAATCTATACCTAGTAATATGCAATGAAAAGTTAAAAATGTCATAGGACATCATTTATCACACATAATGTGCCTAACATATGCCATTGTTTTATTTCATTTTTTTTTATTATTATATAGGGCTGTATCTGTGGCCTGGTAGTTAAGGCAGCCATATCCCAGCCCCAGTAACTTGAAAAATATGCCAGTCATGTGTGCACATGTGCCCCAAATCCAGACAGGATAGAGAAATGGAGAAGGGAAGTGGTGTGACTATGCCCCATTGTGAGGGGTTCTCTCTCTCTCTCTCTCTCTCTCTCTCTCTCTCTCTCTCTCTCTCTCTCTCACACACACACACACACACAAGCACATGCACTCTCTAGCAATTTTTTTTTTTTAATGTACATGTAGACTAGCTGCTGCACAATACTATAGCTGTAGAGGAAAACTCTAGGTCACATTCCCAGGTAGACCTGAACACACTGGGTTTGCCTGGGAGTACACCTGTGATCCTGACTGTCTGGAAGGTTGGAAGGCAGTGGGATCATAGCATGACAAGAATCTGCCATGGGTTCTGTCTCCCTCTCTCTCATGATAAAAAGAAATAAATGTTAAAGATCCAAAACTGTACACATTTAGATGTTTTTTTAAAAAAAGTCTGCAAGGAGACATACAAAAAAAACTGACATTCTGAGTCAGCTCCAATGCCCAGCAGCTAAGCACAAGGTAGAGAAAGCCAGATCCCACATGGCAAACCAGAGTTTGAGTTACAGATCAGTTGCCTTGAAAAACATGCTTGTGCAGCCCAGAATCCTGACAGGATGAACAACTAGAGAACAAAGGGCTGTAACAGATCAGGTCCCAATAAGGGGTGCTAGCTAGCTAGCTAGCTTGCGTGCGTGCGCTCTCGCTCTCGCGTTCTCTCTCTCCCCTCCCATTTCCCTCCCTCTTAGGCTCTCACACACACCCTCTGGCAAAAAAAAAAAAAAAAAAAAAAAAAAAAAAAAAAAAAAAAAAAAAAAAACCTGACATCCCCTCTGGGAAAAGGCAGGGATTAGTAAATAGGACCAAAGCAGACTCATATTTTAAAACTCTGTATTCATTGTCTAAATTTTATTTCATAAAACACATATTAAATTTGTAATAAAGAATAAGCAATCAAATTTAAATAAAGACATTTTAATAAGTATTTTGACTTTAAAAATACTATAAGTATTTTAAAAAACACACAAAAGTCTTTTTTTTTAAAATGGGAATGCTTTAATTCAATTGTCCTATTAGAAAATATTTCCCTCCTCCAGAACACAGCGGGAATTTTTCCTGCAATTGTCCCCTGTCCGTAAGTCCCAATAAACAATCTATTATTTATTGTTAAAATGGGTTAGGATGAACACTGAAAGCAGGGCAGTGTAAGGAGAATTGCCTTTGTTAAATCTGAGCTGAGCCACTCACCTTTATCCTAACTAAAAAATAAAGGCAAGGTGAACTAAAATATAAAGGTTCTTCTATTATGAGAAATCCACCCCCCAATTTAAAGGATTTCTATTAACATCTTATATAGTCAGTTGCTGAATATTTGTTCCTTCTACAGGAAAAGTACAGAAGCGGTCCTCTATGCCCTTTGCTGCTCTGACTCCAGGATCAAGTGGCAACTCTGTTAACAGCAGCAATAGCAAACACTATGTGCAGACATGATTCTAAGCCCTCCACCCACATTAACTCATCTAATCCTCTCAGATGAAAAAAAGGGTCACAGGGAGGTTGAATAATTTGCCTAAGATTATACATGGTAAAATTTCTATGAGAGAGAAGAAAAGAATTCACCCACCTTTGCTCCTTCTACAGCACTGACTCCAGAGATGCAGAAGTGTCTGCACCTACTCCTTCTACAACACTGACTCCAGAGATGCAGAAGTGTCTGCAGACAGAGGGGCAGGAGAAAATGTATTTCTCTTCGCCCCTCAAGAAGATCTGGCTGAGACTAAGAAAGTGAGAGCACAATGCCCAGCACCTTACAGGTTGTTACTGCCACTCGTCCATCCCTCTTTTCACTGGTTATGGAAGCCAAAATACCAACAGGAGAAGAGGGAGCATGCAGAGTATCGCAGTCAGAACTGAAGTCACCAGCCTCCACCTCCCCAGATTCTCTACTTGAGGGTGGTCAGTCCAGCCAGAGACAGGCCTCCAGTCCAATCAGACCTGTCAGAATGGCTTCTTAATCTCTTTCCACAAGCTTTCCTCCATGCTCACTGATCAGATTATTCTACAGTCTTTGAGTAGTGTTCCTACTGCTAATCCATCTCCACTCTCGATTTTAGGATGCTACAAAATGTGATTTCTCTGCAAAAAGTCTGGTCATGGTACTTCTCTGCTTTAAATCCTGAAATAGCTGACCAACACCTACAAGATAACGTCCAAATCCCTCAGCACAGATGTAAGGCCTATTGCAACGTGGTCCTTGTCTAACCTCATCTTTCATGGTTCCTCTTCCGGTCAACTCTACAACTGTATCCACGATGGCAGTTTTCCCAGTGTGCCATGGTCTCTCTCACTCTAAACTTTCCCACATGTAGCTCTCTATGCCTGAGATGCCCTTCCAGTTCCACTTGGTTCAAGACCTACTTATCTTTGGAGGTAAGATCAGATTTTACTTCAGCCAGTGAAGATTGCTTTGCATGCCGTCCTCCCATTCTGTCTGGATAAACACAACTGAAAACACTGTTGTATAAAGTCCATTTATTTATTTGACATCCTCTTTGACTAAAAGCTCCTTGAAAGGGCTGTGTCATATGATGTTATATCCCCAATGCCTTACACATAAGATGACTACATGCCCCAATTTGCCCAAGACAGTTCTAGTTTATTCCTGCTGCTTGCCATTGAGTCGACTCCTCCTCTCTCTCAGAAGTACTAAACAAACAAACAAACAAACAAAATATTGAGTTGTCAGAAAAGTCAGATGTATTTTTTCATATTTTTCTATGCATATATGCGTCATGACTTTTCCAACAACCCAATATATGGTCATCCTACACAAAAGAGGTCTCTGACCCTTACCACCACACCCCACCCCATTTTGTTAGAGAACAGGAAAGTCGTGGGAGTTGTTCCTTGTACCAGTCAGGGTTCAACCAGAAAAGCAGAACCAGAAGAAGTCATACATCTAGATAGTTATTGCAGACACTAGTTTACGAGGGCAGGTCATCAAAGAAGGGCCTGCTGGAACTCTTGGCTATTAACTGAAGTTGTTGTCACAGGTGGAATTTCTTCTTTTCTGTCAGAGAAGCCTTGGCCCTGATTCTAAAGTCAATCAACTGACTAAATTAGGCCACCTACATTATCTAGGATAATGATTCTTAAAGTCAACTGGTTATTAATAACATCTACAAATATCTTCGCAGCAACATCTAGACTCATGTTTGACTGAGTATCTGGGGCCTGCAGCCTAGTCAGGTTGACACATCAAAAAACCCATCATACTACTTTAAGCCTCTAGCACCACAGCAAAGAGAGATGTATTCTTGGCATCACAGGTTGTTCTTCTGACAGCATTTTCTCCCAAAAGTCTTGTTATTCCTATTTTCAGGTTCCCAAGTTACCAAACTAAAATTTGTATTCCACTAACAAATGTGGAAGAAATGACTTTAAACAACAACAACAAAAAATTGCCATTTTAGGGACCAGCAGGTAGCCTTGTGGTCAAGGCGCAGGACTCCCATATGGCCAATCACAGTTTGAGTCCCAGACCTGACAGCTGGTTTTGTCACTTTCCCTCTCTTTTTCTGCTCTCTCTGGGGAGTGCATATGCTCTGAAGCAAATTTTAAAATAATGGTAAAATTAAATTATATTAATAACTCTTTTCTTTTAAATTATAATTTAGTAATCCCAAATAAAACTATATTAGGTGGTCAGAAGATTCATAACTTATTCTTCTATTTTTCTATGCAAAAATGTGTCATGATTTTCCCAATGACCCAATAGATCACTGACAGATAAAAGGATGATGGAGTTTACAATGAAGGAATAAGACTGCCATTCCCTGAACCCACTTTTCAATCCTCACTTAACTAAAAGTAGGACAAACACATACTATGAATTTCTTATATGAGGCAATGTGACACTGCACCATTATAAAGCATTTCCAGCTCTTCAAAAAGTTAAGTCTGAATCTAATTGAGCCATCGGAGCTAACTTTCATTTTACAGGAAATATGGAATATAGAAAAACAAGTTACCACCACAAAGAAGCAAAGAGACAAACTGGAATAAGGAAAACGCTATAGTACAATTTCCTGGGGCTCTGTAATAAGTCAAAGGCAGGAGGAAATAATAAAGAAAATGGAGGAGAGGTACAAGAAGAGGAGATTAAGAACATTCAGGAGACCTAGCAACCAAATGGGAAGTATAGACCTTGTTTAGAGTTTGACTTAAATAAACCAAATGTAAAAAAGGTATTTTTGAAAGAGAGAATTTTGAACATGGACCAGGTACTAGGTTACACCAATGTTATACATTCAGTAGCAAAGTAAACTGCAATGCTGGAAGCCGCACGGCCAACCACGGGTTCAGATTTCTGAGTGGGTCTGAAAATATGCCAGGTGCATGTGCTTATGTCCAGGATCCTGAAGAGGTAGAGGGCTGGGGAAAAGGGGCAGTGGTATGACAAGATCCTGTCAAGGGTGTTTCTCTCTCCCTTTCTCTCTCTCTCTCTCACATGTATAGGATGCTATCATGAATAAATAAAATTTAAAAAGACATAAAAATCTATGCATTTATTTCAAAGGTTTTTGCACCAAAATAATCTTGTAATTTAACTCCATTTTTCCATACACTTTTTAAGTTCCTTTATACAACCAAAATTGAACTGCCACTCACCACCTTCACTTCTTTCCATCTAGCTAAGATGTGATTATCTCACCTGAGTTACTACACCACCTCCCTGATTAGTCTACAGCTTTCACCTACCTTCTAACAAGGTATTCTTAACAAAGCAGAGTGATCTGATTTTAAAACCTATGTCAGATGATGTCACTCCTCTGCTCAGAACTTTGTACTGGTTACCCACTGGGCTATTCCTTTAATGCAAGATTCATGTTGCTTCACATTTATATCTCCACATCAGTAGCATGTCTTGCCACATATTATGTACCCAGCGACTATTAACTGAGACCAAATTTTGGAGACTCATTATCAGATTACAGTTTGGACTTATGGATATTAGTAAGTCACCACATAGATCCAAAACGGTATGATAATGTCTATTCTGGGCTGTTTCCATCTCTATACCAACTAGAGTTACACACCGTTATGAAACAAATCAGAGGGAAAAATCCAACATATAATTGTGGTTATTTTGGAACTATAGAGCCATTTGCAGATGTTGTGCCAGAATGCCCACCACATTTTTCAATTAGCCCACACTCTCAGACGCGCTAATCCTGCAGCAGGAGGCGGTCTGTGATCACGTTCGAGCATGTAAATGGGGATAATACACGAGATGTACTCCTCTACACCCTCCACTCTAGGCTTCCTTCCTCAACAAGATTTGAAGGCAGCTGAAAAGTAACTGTGAAGTCATGTGTTCCTCTTTCTCCTCTTTCCAATACAAGAGAGGCGGAGCTAAGAAACGAAGAAAAAGGGTGTGGAAAAATAAATAAATACATAGCCCGGGCCAAGATAGAGAAATAAGTACTAAAGCAGGCAAGCAGCCACGAGAAAGATGGAAGTGAGGGTCCTGCAACTATGCTGCCCCAACGCTCAGCTGAGGCAACGCCGCATCTCCCCGTCCAGCCGGAGGATGAAAGGGGAACCCCGTGTCAGGAGAAGCGGACCTTTGTAAGAGGGCAAGCAAAAACTCAAACGCCAGCTTTAAATATTACCTCGGGTCGGTGAGCGCTTGTCTCCTGAAGGTGGTCGCGTGATGATGACGCAAGCGACGCGCCGGCTCTGCCCGAGGCGTGTGCGTCGCTCTCTGATGACCTCACGCTTCTCGCCCGGAGTCTTCGCTTCCTTTTTCTAGGCTTTGGAAGGCTGTGGTATCCTAAGTGCCTCAGGCAAACGACGAGGAAGGAGTTTGGAGAGATGTGCTTGGCATCTTTACTTAGATTTGCATTCGGCTAACACCCCAGATACAAGTAGAGCGTATTTAAACAGAAAAAACAATGTTAACTACTGAAGTTTTGTACACGTTTTTACTTTGCTGAGCTCAGGGCCCCAAGAGATACTTTAATAAAATGCAGTGAGAATGGATTACTAGAAAAATGGGAAAAGATCGATTAAAAATTCCAAACAAGACAGAGAGACAGAGAGGGAAAGTGAGAAAGCTAAGTAGAAAATAGAGGTAGTGTTTGACAGCTAATCCCCAAGGTGGATGGCCACACCACAGTCAGTTCATTCTCCCCTTGGGATTTTGGGCACGCGTACACAGGAGCCCAGCATGTTGGGGACTGGAACCACACAGTCGGCCACGCGGTATCCAGCCACCTCAACCAGCAGCCACCACCTGGCCCTCAGAAATCATTCTTAAATACACGAAAATATTATTTGTTCCCTGGCCTTCCTGTCTGTTTAATCATGCCAAATGATTTCCGTCAAAAAACAGAATGAAGACAAGATTTTAAATATCTTGGAATTAGCCATATCAAAAAATAGTTGTGAGGGAACCAGCAGTTAGCGTAATGGCTATGTCACTGGACTCCCACGTAGTCGACTGCGGTTCGCGTCTCGGACCCGGTGGCTTACAACTCACGCCGGGCGCGTGTGCGTGCGTGCCCAAGATCCCGAGAGGAGAATGGAGGAGAAGGGATTGTGGCGTGACCATCCCCCCTGGGGGGTGATTTCTCGCTTTCTGTCTCTATGACTCTCTCTGTCTGTCTGGCGAGCGCACGCTCCCTATAGCAAAAAACCTCTCAAAAAAAAAAAAAATAGTTGTGATAAGGCAATGCTTATTTAAGAATTGATTGCTGTTACACTTCTTTTAAAATTCCCTTGGAACCTTGCCATGTAATGACATCCTTCAAAAGAAAAAAATCAGTGTTTATAGGCATAATGAAAGTAAATACATCACTCAGAATGAATCCTTGCTTTAAATTCTATGTAGCTCTGTGCTCCAGAACTGCTTGCCACTCTTACCACATTAAGAATAACCTGAGTTGGCCTGGCCCTATGGTGCAGCAATTAAGTCCTGGGCAAAGAAAGCCAGATCCCACATTGCTAACTACAGTTTGAGTTCTGAACATAGTGGCTTGAAAAACAATCTGCATGCATGTGCATGTTTGCCAAATTCTGATGTGACGGAGAAAAAAATAATACTGCAGTGTTGGTTATCTCTCGTTCTCTTGTGCACCTCTGGCAAATTAAAAATTAAAAAAAAAAAAGATAAAATAACCTGAGTTTGCTTGACTGATGTTCCAGGGTATAAAGGGAAAGGGGCTTGATCCAGGAGTTCAAGATTAGATTAGAATTAATCAGCATGTGGGCCTGTGTGATTTTGTTGAGTGCTCTGAACCTAAATATGTAAAATCATGATTCTTGACCTATGAATTTTTAGGAAAAATTAGAAACTATTGGGTTTTTTTTTGTTGTTATGAGTATTGCTTTAAGGAAAATTGAGAAAAGGAACATGGGATTTCAGTATTAGAATACTGAAAATTCTAATCACTTAATGTGTTTTGATATCCTCAACTAATCCTTAGCTACTGATTGTTGCTAAAGTTCTTATAGACAGTACTTGTTAATCTTAAACAATTAAAGATGGAAACATTCAGGAAATCTTTGGCATATGTAAATTTAATTCCCAAATTTTTGGTTATTTTAAATTGATAGTCCCTGAGCTACATAAATGTCTAATATTTCCAAGACATGGAAGAAAACATTTTTTAAAAACCCCTTAGGTACTGAGTTTGCCAGACTGGCTAACTAGCATCTCCTTATCTGGTCTCTGTTCTTTATGGATCACATGAATAACTCTAAGAACATATAAACTTTGCTTTTTTTTTGTGAAAACAATTACCTCTCTCCTCCCCACCCCCCAAAATCTAGTGACTTACTCTAATAATACAACTGGAGAGATCAAGTGGAAAACTTAAATGATAAATCCTAGCATAAAAACAGAGGTTTTGGAAAAATTAAAAAATAGAACCTTGAATTCCATGTTACTTTAGATCTAAGACACAAATGAATTCACAAATAAAGAAAAATTATCCACTGGTTATTCTAACTAGTGTAAAATTGTTCATTAAGGCCCGGTCATGGTATAAATGGTAGAGCATGCTGCATGATACTAGGGTTAAGTGAGAGGCCGAGGTTCAGATCCTGGGTTGACCTGAACATGTCAGGCACATCTGTGAGGGCCCATAAACTGGCTGGCTAGGAGGCTAGGGGAAGGATTGCAGCAGGATGAACTTTTTGAAAACCCTATCATAATTGCTCTAAGTCTGCAATGTTCTCATTTGTTCATGACTTTCCATTTTACACATCACTTTGCTCAATGAAATGAAATCCAGCATCTTCTGCAATATCTGTACTGCACTTCACCATAGCCAACCTGCATTACTCACCCATTCTCAGAACACTGAGGAGGCTGGCCAGTGGCTGGGACATAAGGAAGCTAAGGCCACTGCATGGTTTGAGCCCCAGACCCATAGGCTTGGAAAACATGCCAGGAACATGTACATGCATGCCCAAAATCCTAGAGGGAGAGATAGAGGAGAAAGGATTGTGGTGTGACCAACCCCCATGAGGAATGCCAACCCCCGCAAGCACATGAGTCCTCTAGAAAATTATAAAAAACGCAAAACCAAAACAGCACTGGAAAGGCAATAGGCTGTGCAATTAGGAGAGGCAGGTTGAAGAGAGACTTATTTTTATTAGAGGTCAGTTTTTTTTTTTTTTAGAAAAATGATCTATGCAACCTCATAACTGTATGAATAAGGATAACATTTAGAAGGTGTGGAACCCCATACTTCTACTTTCCCTATATTGTAAATATATAAAGAATGGAGAAAATAAAGCAGCTTTTGAAAACTGGCAGCCAATTATAGAAGAAAAAAGGCCTAGAGGGAAGCTTAAAAAAGGGACATAAACTATGTTTAGAAATTTTCTTCCTCCCATGGGATACTACGTTATAAAATAGCCTCTCAGATGCATATGACAAAAATGAAAAACTTCCTGTTTCCCCAGGGTTGTGGCTACATAGAATTTGCATAAACAAATAGAAGTTCAACAAAGTTGAACTTAAGTTATACTCAAGTTATAATGTGATCACCCTGATGTGGTTATGTTCATTTTTACAGACGATGACAAAAGGTAGTAACAGGGGCCAGCAGGTGGCGTGGTGGATAAAGGAGCTGGATTCCCACATGGCAAACTGTGGTCTGAGAATCAGACCTGGTGGCTTGCTTTTTTGCTTTCTCTTTCTCTGTCTGGTCAAATTAAAAATAATAATAATAATAATAGGGGTCAGCAGTTAGAATAATGGCTATGTCGCTGAACTCTTATGTAGTTGACCACAGTTCGAGTCCCGGACCCAGTGGCTTAAACTCATGCCTAGCATGTGTACGTGCGTGCCCGAGATCCCGAGAAGAGAATGAAGGAGAAGGGATTGTGGCGTGGCCATCTCCCTTGGGGGGCAATTTCTCGCTTTTTGTCTGTCTCTCTCTGTCTTTCTGGTGAGCACGTGTGCCCTATAGCAAAAACCTCTTCAAAAATAAATAAATAAATAAATAATAACAAACAGAATTAAATAAATAATTATTTTTTTAAAAGGTAGTAACACAAAAGTGCTGATTCTCATAGAATTTTAGTGTTCCTGAAAATTCATCTCTGGGTCTCTAGTTGAGAAACATTTATTTAAGAGCATAGCAGAGAGAGAGGCAGTATGGTGAAAACACAGCTATCAAGTCAGAAACCCAGGCTTCCAAACCTGGCATGGAATTTATCAGCCGTGTGACCTTCTGCAAGTTGTTTTCTTCTCTGTATCTCAGTCTCTTCATCTGTCAAACAGGGATAATATCATCTTCCTTGTAGATTGTTGTTGGAATTAAATGAGATGATCTGAGAAAGTTAATAGTCTGTTCCATAGCTAGTCTTAAGCTTGGGAAGAGGAATCTCCTTAAAATTAAGATTGAAGACTCATAAGGCTGAGATTCCTTTTCATTTGACAGCATTAATTGGCATTTACTTTGATCATTTCTTCTTTAAAAGCTTAAAGGAGCTTCTGAAATACAATTTTGCCTTTCATCATGTCGTCAGCAGCCCCCTTCCTCTCTACACTTTTCCTTAAATTCATGTGAGGAAGCAATGTTATGTGCTGATAAAAGCACAGATCTATTTCTGGACAGGTTCAATTGTAATCATATTGTCAACTTTACAAGATGTTAATTAAGGAATAAAAGACAATTGGATGTGTTTTATGAGGCAGTTATGACACCGGTGAGTAAGCCGTGAGAGAGAAATGGCTGTTCTACTCTAGGTGTTAATGGCTCAATTAAACATGCCTTAAAAGGACAATTTGGGCCACCTTTTAGCACAGAGGTTAAGGCCTATCCATAGGGACCCATATCCCACATGGATGATGGAGGTTTGAATCCCAGCCCCAGTGACTCGAATGGTTGTATGTACACACAGGTTCAAAATCCTGACGGGGTGGAGAAACGGAAGAGAAGGGATTGCAGCATGATCACTCCCCATCAGAAGGTGCTTTCTCCCTCTCTCTCACTGGCAAGTGTACTTGCCCTCTG
This sequence comes from Tupaia tana, assembly GCA_026018925.1. NCBI lineage: Eukaryota > Metazoa > Chordata > Mammalia > Scandentia > Tupaiidae > Tupaia > Tupaia tana. The sequence continues at coordinate 167,238,387 of JAKSZU010000003.1, read as the reverse complement.
GCAATTAAAAAAAAAAGATATTTTTTTCTCATTTCAGTAGTGAGTGTTTTGTTTTGGGGTTTGCATCAAAGTAGGTCCCGTGAGGCTGAAGGACTTTTAAAAGTTCTACTTCCAAACCTGTTCAGCGGTTCCTCTGGCTCACCCCTTCACGCTGAGGAGATCTGGGAAAGTTTGCTGCACTACAGTCTGTGGACTTGAGTCCCAGAAACAATGAGAAGCAGGGCCTTTTTTTTCTTTTGTAATTTTCTTCATAGCATATAAACTCACCCAGAAAGAGAGAGAGAGTGAGAAATCACCCCCCGGGGGGATGACCACACCACATCCCCTTTTCCCATAGGAATTTTGGGCATGCACGCATGCATGCCTGGCTTGTTTTTGAAGTCACTGGGTCTGAGACTTGAACCATGTAGTTGGCCATGTGGGATCCAGCTGCCTTCCCCTCCATGCCACCAGCTAGCCCAAAGCAGAGCCATTTTTAAAGGAATTTAACAACTACCCTCTGAAGGCTCTGTAATCGCATACCTGATTGAGACAAAACAGACATGCTTGAAATGCCAGCATTTTTTTTTTTTACCTCATGAAGGCTCTTGCCTGTACTATTTAAGTGAATATTTTCCATTTGTCTTTTCTTCCTAGAGCATTGTTAGCCCAAGTTCTCACAACTACATGATGGGTACATGGGGGTTCATTGCACTGTTCTTTTTATCATTATTATTATTATTATTATTATTATTATTATTATTATTATTTTGGAGAGGTTTTTTTGCTATAGGGCACGTGCGCTCATCAGAAAGACAGAGACAGAGAGACAAAAAGCAAGAAATCACTCCCCGGGGGAATGGCCAGGCTGCAATCCCTTCTTCTCCATTCTCCTCTCAGTCTCTTGGGCACGCATGCACACGTGCCCAGCGTGAGTTTAAGCCACTGGGTCCGGACTCAAACTGCAGTCAACTACATGGGAGTCCAGCAACATAGCCATTACACCAACTGCTGGCCCCCTTTTTATCATTATGATTACTATTATGAAACTATAGAAAAACAGTTACAGTTTTAAATTTCCATTCATCACCTCCTTTTCAAAGTAATGATTACAAAATTAAATTGAAATGTTATTTCTAAGGAGAAAGAATTCGTGTAAGGACTTCGTGATCCTAAATGGTTGCAGTGATCATAAATCACCATTTAGCAAGTATTTTTAAACCTCTTTTCACCTATTATTTTTTTATAGTTACCCAGCCAATTCTCAGCATCATACTCTCTATGTAGAATCATTTGCCATTCTTCAAGGGGCAGAAGGGGACATTCTCAGTAAAAAAAAAAAAAAAAAAAAAAAAAGGAAGAAAGAAAGAAAAAAGGCTGGACTTTGTCCTGTTTCCTACCTCTCCAAACTAGGGTCATCTTAGAAGAATCGATATTTAAAGCACTAATTTGAAAAATAAAATGTCAATAGATGTTTCTGAAATGTGTGAAAGGGGTTAGTAGCAAAATGGAGTAACTCGTGTCACACCTAAACAAAACAGCATCAGTAGGCTGTGAAGAGAGCCCTCATGCACACACACCAATGAAAAGAACTATTATAAGGGCTCCAAAACCACAGCAATTCTAGATAAGTCACTCCAATGAGAGCATTGCCTTAGCAACAGCCAGCATTACCAATGAGTGATCACCATCTCCTGCAATAAGCACATATAGCCAACAAGGTTTATTTCAAAACAGCTTGTGTGGATGTTTTGCAAGATTCTTTCCTCCTCCAAAGGATGGTCCATCAGAGGTTCAGGGAGTTAGGAAAAAAAACATGAGGCACAGATGCCATGTTATGTATTGGCTGAGTTTCTAAGAGCTCTTAGTAGGCTCGCAAAGCCCATAGCCGCTCTCACAAGTGTTTCCTCCCTCTTGGAGCTAGTAATGCACCTGGAGAACACTTGGAAGCACTTCCTCCTTCCAGGAGCTCAGAGCCCATGGAGCCGCCGAGCCAAGTGAAGCAAAGGCGAGGCCTTTAGGGCTGAGCAGACTGAACCAAAGCCAAGCAGAGCAGGGCTTGCTAGCAGGGCAGTGCAGGTAGCAGGGCAGGGCAGGGCAGGGCAGGGCAGGGCAGCGCTAGCTGACCAGGTGCTCTTTTCTGTTAAAGAGGCTGAAGACAATATTGGTTCATTGCCAAAATCAAACTGACACACACATCTTACATGCGTGTTACATGCAATGGCATAAAACAGCAAAGTCACAATTATACAAGTGCACAAGTATAGTACAACTAAAATCATGATAAGATAGGCAAAGAAGCCAGACTAAAACATCCTGACTCGGGGACCAGCAGATGACGTGGTGGGTAAAGCTTGGTCTCCCACATGGCAGACCCTGGTTTGAGTTCCGGGCCTGGTGTCTTGCTTTCTCTCTCTCTCTAGCTCTCTCTAGTCAAATTAAAATAAATGAATGAATCAATAAAATTAAATAAAATATTTTTTTAAAAAATCCTGACTCCATTTGTAATACAGTGGACTTCTCCCTGTTATCTTTAAAAGCTTCCCCTTGCCCCAACTCACCTGGATGTTCCTATGGCTCACCATAGCATGTGTATCTTGAAAACTTAATTACAAGAGAGAGATGAGCTTCAGCCAATCACAAGAGCTGAGCTCCGACTGCACAAAGGTGGTCAACTGTTACACCTGTTCAGGTAAAGTAAGACTTAGCTATTACCAGTCAAGTTGTCTTTGTACCTCACTTCTGTTTTCTGTACCCCATTTCCGTTTTTTTGTCTATAAATGTCTGACCACACAACAGACCAGAGTTGCTTTGAACCTGTTCTGACTTAGAGAGCTGCTCCATTCTAGGATGATGAATAAAAGCCAAGATCTTTAAACTAAATTTGTTGTAATTTTGTCTTTCAACACATCTCTTAAATCTTTAGTATCCAGAGAAATTAGAAATTTCTACAAGGAAAGGCCTGCAAGTGGTTGTTTAAAACATTCAATCATTTCATGTATTTCTAGAAGAAATACACACACAGCTGTTGTTCTTTTATTTGGACTTAGAAGTCTACTATAAAAAAACAACTTGAAAAGAAAATGAACTGGACACTTGACTAACATATGTGTTCATGAGTTCTGATGTATATGTAAGAGATTCTTCTACTTCTGTTAAAAAATTTAAAAGATAAAATTCTTGATACAGTGCAATTTTGACACTAGCTGTCCAGAATCAGGGTGAACATCATAGGCTAAGAGCACAGTCCTCCAGAAATCTCCTCTTGCTTCAGACACCAGCCCAAACTGCGAAGTTTCTGGGCCACCTCCCTTAAGACCAACTGGTTTTATTTGCTGGTTTTGCTTGATTGTATAGGACTAATAGTAGAAATTGTTCATGTTTATTAGCAACCATCATTGATGTGTAATTCTTGAATTCCAAATGAGGGGGGAAAAAACTCTGTTTTTATGTCTTACATCAATAAAATATTTTGTCTCCTTCATCCAGCTAATAAATGCTGTCTCACTTTCATACTAGTGTTATTTTCATTATATTCCCCAAGTACCTATTAATCCTAAAAGTAAAAATCTTGAAAGAATTAAAGCCCACTGAATCTCTCCTGTGGTGGCCAACACACCACTGGTCCTGGGGACCGACCCCAGGTGGGTTCCTCTATTTCTTATTTTCATTCTCACTTTCATAAGCAAATTGGCCACAGCTACAGTCATCTAATAGCAATTCAGAGAAGGAGGCTTAAAAGTACAATGTGCAGACAAACACAGTAGGAATTCTGATCCAAGCTTATATGTAATGAAAATAACTTGGGCCTAATAGTTCACTAGAGTGACTTCTAGAACTCAGGAAAATATTAGACCTATGATTCCATTTAATTGTGAAGGATACAGAGCAGGGACAGTCAAATAAAAGACACACAATGTAAGATCTGAAACTGTTCATATACTCACGATGCATCACCTATCCAGCACCATCCAGGAAGCACACCTGACCTTGAGTGTTCAGAGTTTTATTGTGAATAACAATGTTACATAGGTTGGAAGTGGCAGTTTAAGAAACATACCTGACCAAAATGCTACACAGTTTCTCTTTCGTTCTAGAGTATTCTTATTCATGCTGACCCATGTTCCTTTATATAGACATGATTGATTCAATCACTGGCCACATGGCTGAACTCAATCTTTAGTTCTGTCCCCCCTCCAGAGATCAGGCTGATATGGCATGATGCAAAACTACAACCCTAGAATCAAATGATCTTTTTAGTATGACAAGTACCAATCCTACAACTACCTAGGGGTCTACCTTAAGGCATCTCATTAGTGTAAATTCAGATGCTGGCTGAGACTCCCACCATGAATAGCAAATACAATCCTATCATTTTGTAAATTCCAAGGATTAAGAGGTTCCCTCCCAGGAGCCAGGAACAAGAACCAAGTTATTTGTTATACAACACTAACAACAATTAATAAACTATTCCAATACCATTTGAAATCCAAATTCCAAGTAAAGCCAGAATTTTGGAGCTGAAGCTCCTCTTCGTTAACTTGGTAAAGCTAATTTTAATATCAGAGAAAGAACAGTAACTCATGATTAGAAAGTACTTTTGGTTCCTAAAGTAAATAGGGAATTGGGTATGCTGTTAATTATGCCTATGGTTCAGTAACTGGGTTAATTTAAGAGAAGATTGGGTTATCTGACAGTTTCCATAAAAAGCATGATTCAAAAGAAAGTCTATAGAGAGGCAAAGTTCACCACCACTTCTCTATTCCTATAACTCAGATTTGGGGACAATCGGTGTGAGGCTCGCAAGTCAACACCACTGTCTCCAATACAATGGGATTTTATGGGACTTATAATAAGATCTTGGGGTACCTGTGTTGAGAATAGCCTTTACCATGAAGATTCATTTATTTAAAGTTAATTTTAAAAATTTATCCCATGAGAGAGAGAGAGAGAATGACAAAGCAAGAAAGAGAGAAGCACTCCCAACAGAATCTCCATGCTGGGATCCACCCCATCTCAACCAGCCTAGATCTCAGGCGGAAAGCCCGAGACAAGGACCTGAGATCTTCATGTGGGTCCAGTTGTAGTACCACTTCGCCATTGTTTGGTCCCGATGCAGATTTATTTATAGGATCATAAATCATGATAAATATTTGAAGAGACACTTCCCCAAAGAAAGGCTGGAACTGTACAAACAAAATGAACTTCGAAGTTGAAAAATTATCCAGACGATCTCAAAAGCCTGTGTAAGCTAACAAAATGAACTGAAATGTAGACATGATTATCTTACTAACAAAACAAGATGGGAAATCTTTAAGTAAAAACACTGGTAGTAATTTGTACCATGTTGGGCTTGCTCTATGCTATGACCTTTGCTAACTGGAAAAGAAATAGCTATTCACGAAGAGGGCCCTATTTGTTGGTAGTTCTTCTAGAAATCCCATGTCCCTAGGGTGACATATTTGCATCTGGATATAAGAGATAATGAATTTGAAAATCTAAATGACCAAAATAGGCTTAATCTCATCAGTAACACAATTAATTCTTCATGATCAAAAACACAGTATTTAATGGGAAGCAGGAGTAAGGTGTTTTGTAGTTTTATTTGCTGTTTTTGGTTTGTTCTATAGGGCTAGTCATAGAAATTTCTCATTTTTATTAGCAACCATCATTGATGTGTAATTCTTAAATTCCAAATGAGGGAGGAACCTGTTTTCACATCTTATATCAATAGTATATTTGTCTCCTTCATACCAGGTAATAAGTGCTGTCTCACTTTCCTATTACTGTTATTTTCATTACATTCCCCAAGTACCTATTGGCCCTAAGAACAAAAATCTTGAAAGAATTAAGTCTCACTGAATCTCTCCGGTGGTGGCCAACATACCCCTGCAGTTCCCAGGGAACTGTCCCCAGGTGGGTTCCTCTATTACTCATTTTTGCTCTCACTTTCATCAGCAAATTGGGTCATAGCTGCAGTCATCTAATAGCAGAGAAGGTGGCATCAACGTATTAGGTGCAGATAAACACAGTGGGAAATCTGATTTGAGTTCAGATCTGGCACATTGTTTATAAATGACTTGACTAGATTTCCAGGTTCTAAAGACGGTGACCTCTTCTTTGTACCCTATTGGGGTCATTCATTATGTTTACACTGTGGACATTGGCCCAGATCAAGATAACATAATAGGGGGACCAGCAGTTAGCGTAATGGCTATGTCGCTGGACTCCCACATGGTCAACCGCGGTTTGTGTCCTGACCCGGTGGCTTAAAAGCCATGCCGGACGCGTGTGTGTGCGTGCCCAAGATTCCGAGAGGAGAATGGAGGAAAAGGGATTGCAGTGTGGCCATCCCCCCTGGGGGGTGATTTCTCGCTTTCTGTCTCTCTGTCTCTCTGTCTGTCTGGCGAGCGCACACGCCCTGTGCAAAAACCTCTCAAAAAAAAAAAAAGATAACATAATAGGCAAGAAGGACAAGCAAGGATTCCTCAGACTCATGGTCTCACTGAGATGACTACTTGCATGAAGCCAAAACCCATACCTCTATGTTTATTTGTAAACAACAATTACAGGCTGAACTGTGTTCCTCAAAAGATGTTGAAGCTCTAACCTCTGATATCTGTGAATACGACCTTATTTGATTGGGGTCTTTGCAAATGATCGAGTTAAAATGAGGCCTTTAGGATGGGCCCAGTGCAACTGGCATCCTTATAGAAAGGGGAATATTAGAGCAGGAGAAGGTCATGTGAACATGAAGGCAGACTTTGGAATGATTAATGTACAGGCAAGGAACACTAAAGATTTCCAGCAAGCCACCAGAAGCTAGGAAAGGGGCTTGGAACAGTTCTCCCTCACAGCTCTCAAAAGGAACCAACCCTGCTGGCTCCTAGGTAATGGACTTCTGGCCTCCGTAACTGTCAGACAAAACAGTTCTATTACCTAAGCTACCCAGTGTGTGGTAGGTTGTTACAACAACCCCGGAAACTAATACAAAAACTATAATGTTGCAGGCTCTGTAGGTGGTTTAAATAAGTGTAGGCTTGGGGCCAGCAATTAGCATAATGGCTAAGTTGCTGGACTCCCATGTAGTCGACTGCGGTTCAAGTCCCGGACCCGGTGGCTTAAAGTCACACCGGGCACGTGTGCGTGCGTGCCCAAGAGCCCGAGAGGAGAATGGAGGAGAAGGGATTGCAGCGTGGCCATCCCCCCTGGGGGGGTGATTTCTCACTTTCTGTCTCTCTGTCTCTCTCTGTCTTTCTGGCGAGAGCACGCACCCTATAGCAAAAAAAAAAAAAAAAAAAAAAAAAAAAACTCTCAAAAAAAAAAAATGTAGGTAAGTGTAGGCTTAAAACCTGTGCAGTGTGTATGCACAAAAAAATGAATCAAATCCTGAGAATAGATTGTGAGGAGCCAAGAAGCAAAGTACTTTAGGTCATCAATTTTTTTTTTAAATCAATTTTACTGAGATGCATTTACCTACAGTAAAATGCATACATTTTCACTCTGCAATCCAGTGAATTATGACAACTGTGTAGACCATAGTAATCAAGCTATGAAACATTTCCCAGAAAATTCATGCATCCCATTTCTAGGCATCCCCCCTTCCTCCCAGGAAACCATTGCATTTCTATCACTGTGGGTTGACATTGCCAGTTGTGGAACTTTGTGTAAGTGGATTCCCACATATGTCTTTCTTATCCACCTTCTTTCATGTAGCATGATGGTTTCTGAGTAAAAAAGATGAATAAAAGAGCTGTGAACATTCAGGTACAAATCTTTATGTGAATATATATTTTCATTTCTCGCCGATAAATATTTAGAAGTAGGGTTGCTGGGGCCTTGGGTTCTTGTCTGGAGACCTCCCTCTTACACCCATAATCACAGTGTCAGGACCCTGATGGGTGCTGTCTCTCTCTCTGTCTCTCTAGCTCATGGAATAAATAAATAAACTTTGAAAATGATTTTTTAAAAATATTGGTTAACGGGATCAGCAGGTGGTGTAATGGTTACACTGCTGGACTCCCACATAGTCGACTGTGGTTCGAGTCCCAGACCTGATGGCTTGAAACTCATGCCAGTCGCATGTGCATGTATGCCCAAAATCCCAAGAGGAGAATGAAGGAGAAGGGATTGCAGTGTGACCACCCCTCCTGGAAGGTGATTTCTCGCTTCCTGTCCCTCTGCATCTGTCTGTCTCTCCAGTGAGTATACGTGCCCTACAGCAAAAATCTCTCTCTAAAAAAAAAAAAATAATAACAGTTAACAATATGATCTACATGCTAGATCTATGCTGCAAGTTTCAGGTGTCCATTGCCTGTTAAAGGAAGCACTGGGCAGGTATTCTCAGTTTTTGTGGGATAGATGAACTTCTTAGAATGCAGCTGATTTGATTGGTAAAGCTTATCCATGTGGTAAAACAAATGGTTAGAAATAAAAACCACTCCTGTAAATACACAAATGCAATGGTTCTCAAATTTGAGTGTGCACCAGAAAATTCCATGGGCTTGTTACAACATGGACTGCTGTTTTCCACCTCCAGCCCAGAGCTCCTGATTCAGCAGGCCTAGGGCAGGAGACCTGGAATTTTCCTATCTGACAAGTTCCCAGGTGTAACTGATGCTGCTGGTTTAGAACAACATATTGAGAGTCAAAGAGCTAATGATTTTTTATTGAGAAAGAGATTTTTACTACAGGGCGTGTGTGCTCACCAGAGACACAGACAGAAAGTGAGAAATCACCCCCTAGGGAGAATGGCCACACCATAATCCCTTCTCTATTCTCTCAAGATTTGGGGCACACATGCACACATGCCCGGCTGAGTTTTAAGCCACCTAGTCTGGTACTTGAGCCACAGTTGACTACGTGGGAGTCCAACAACGGAACCATTATGCCTCTGCTGGTCCCAAGAACTAATGGTATTTTAGCTCACTGTAAAGATCTATGCTGATCGTAATTTAACAGATATATAATAAATTCCTTTTCATTTCAGAATGTAGATAACTTCTCTCCCTGACATTGATTAGCATTACAATAATGGGGGAAATGTTCAGGAAGAAAAATACTCTTGCTTATCTGGGAAATCATTTGAACTCAATTGTCAGGTTTAAAGATCAGTTTACTCTCTGGAGATTCGCCAAGGGGAGAAGAAACAATCACATAATGAAAATACATGTAAAATGGATGTCAAATAAGTTATTATTAAAAACAAATCTATCTTGGGGGCCAGCAGTTAGCGTAATGGCTTTGTCGCTGGACTCCCATGTAGTCGACCACGGTTCACGTCCTGGACCCGGTGGCTTAAAACTCACGCCGGGCGCGTGTGCGTGCGTGCCCAAGATCCCGAGAGGAGAATGGAGGAGAAGGGATTGCGTAGTGGCCATCCCCCCTGGGGGGTGATTTCTTGCTTTCTCTCTCTCTCTGTCTGTCTGGCAAGTGCATGCGCCATATAGCAAAAAAAGACAAAAATCTATCTTTCCCATTTAGTCTTGCCTGGGCTAGATATTTCTAGGATACTCAGACCTCAGATTAGTAAAAATATAAATTTAAAAAATCTAAACAGAAAATTTTTTTTCCTACACTTTTGATCCCAGTCTTACTCACTCTTATCTTGATGCATCTTTTTTGTTTTTTTCTACTATGTTTTTACTTTTTCAATGACTCCAATTATGTAATTTTTTAGGGGCTGCTAGTACTACATCAGGTATAACAAATAGGATGGGCTGCTTAGGGAAATCTGTTATAAACAACTGGACTTAATGGGTTTGAATTACATCAATGTGGCCTCCACATGGCTCTGGATAATTTTTCCAAGCTAATGCTACTATTATATCAAACAGAAATAGTACTCCCTATCCTATCCCATCATAAGCAGCTCCTCACCCTCTGTCCTCTTCTAACAGTGTGTATAACACAAAGGTAAGTTTTATGTGTTCAGCCTACCCATTCATTCAATGGGAATAGTGGAGCTATTGGAGAAGGGCTGAGCTATAAAAGAAAATAATTCTGTGTTTCTTCTTTATCTTTTTTTTTTTTTTTTTTGAGAGAGAGAAATATTTTGCTATAGGGTACATGCACTCACCAGAAAGACAGAGACAGAGAAACAAAGTGAAAAATCACCACCGCCCCCACAGGGGGAATAGGCATGCCGTAATTCCTTCTCCTCCATTCTCCTCTCGAGATCTTGGGCACCCACACATACATGCCCGGCATGAGTTTTAAGTCACCATCTCCAGGACTTGGACAGTGGTCAACTTCGTGGGAGTCCAGCGACGTAATCATTCCGACATCTGCTGATCCCTCTATGTTTTTAACACAGTCCCAGAATTACACTGTTCTGCCACTTGCTCTCTGGCAACTACATTTTACCACTATCCAAGCAAACTTATGGAAACCTAGTCTACGCTATAGGAGAGGAGTTATTGTAAATACATTACTCCTTCACATAGTGGATGTCTATATGTTAATTGGATGTGTTTTATGAGACTCACATCAACGTGTTGTGTTTTGTTTTGTTTTGTCTTTTCAGTTTACCAGAGGACATGTGCACTCACTGGAGACAAGAGAGAGAGGAAAAGTGAGGAAGCACCCATATGGGCATGTCACACAGCAATCCCTTCTCCATCTCTCCCTCCTTTCAGGATGTTAGGCACACATGCACGTACACCCCACACGTTTTTCAAGGCTCCATGCTCAGAACTGAAACTGTGCAATTGGCCATGTGGGATCCAGCTGTCTCAACCACATCACTGGCTGGCCCCACATAACTAAATTTTACAAAATCAGATTTGACCCCAACCACCCCAATTTGCTGGGGTCTGAAGGAGTTCCTGGATGCAGAAGTTCCCCTGTTCGCATTGGTCATCCTAGTAAGTCTATCACAGGTGGGAGCTAAGGCATCGCTTCTGGTGGTAAAGAGCCTTTTCTACTGGCCTCATAGACTTCACCGAAGGAGCTGCCACTGCTGAGAGGGCCAGAGCACTTCAATAACAGAGACAGCGACTACCTCTGGGTGGACCAACCCGAGGACTCCAGAGTCACAACTGGTCTCTCAGAGGAGATGGCTCCTGTCCCTCTGCCACCTGCGGTAGGCACACAGCTCTCTATTTTCTTTACAAAGCTTTTGACCATATGTTACTCTCCCCGTGCTCCACCAGAGTGAGTGGAGCGGAACTTCAGCTGCCTCTCTCCTCTCTTGTAAGGTGGGGCTGACAATACTAACCACTTCACATTCCTGGGCAGAGTAATGCAGTCATGAATGAACGCTTCTAGAACCATGCCTGGTGCATAGACACTCCCCAAATGTTGAGTTTCACTCTCCTTCGAATGTCTATGGATATCTGAAGAGGAAGAGTCCTCTCAACACAGTGAGATCCTATCAAAGATACCAATCTCTGCCTGTCTCCTGTTCTTTCAAAGTAAAACAAAAATAAGGCAATGGTTTGGAAGGTTTTAAAAACATTTTTATTATGAAAAATTTAAATATACACAAAAACGAATAGAATAGCACAATTGAAGACATTGTTTTGAAATAACTGAAGTTACATTGCAACACAGAGAGTAGAGTGGAAAAAAGGACAGTATTTGAGCCACTGAGTTTATGCCTTCAGTGATGAAGTAATAGCTTATTTAAGTAGCTGTATACTTCTGTTCAAAGCATCATAAGATTCTGTCCTATCAGCATGGATTAGCATAAACATCAGTAAGAAATACACTGTGGTCCATATTTTATAAATGACCAAGGCCAAAGTTTCCTGAAACAATCCTTAAAAATTGCAATGAACTGTTTAGTCTTTTTATTATTGTTGTTATTATTATTAATTTTTTTAGAAAGATCTTTGCTATTGGGTACATGTGCTTGCTGGAGAGACAGAGAGACAGAAAAAAAATTTAGAAAGATTTTTGCTATTGGGCACATGTGCTTGCTGGAGAGAGAGACAGAAAGCGAGAAATCACCCCCCAGGGGGATGGCCCTGCCTCAATCCCTTCTTCATTTTCCCCTCAGGATATTGGACACACACACGTATGTGCCCAGCATGAGTTTTAAGCCTCTGGGTCTGGGACTCGAACCACAGTGTACTACATGGGAGTTTAGAAATGTAACCACTTTGCCATCTGTTGGTCCCTGTTATTACTATTTTTAATTTGCCATGAAGAGTGTGCAAGCACCCCTTGTGAGGCAATCCCTTCTCCTCTGCCATCCTGTGAGGATTCGGAGCATCCACCCACGTAGGCACATGGCATGGTTTCTCCAGCTGCTGAGGCCAAGATTCAAACAGTGCAATCAGCTGTGTGGGATCTGGCTCCTCTAATCACCAGGCCATAGGTTGGCACTGCGATGAACTTTTGATTTATTCACCAACAACTTAAGTCACTCATTATGTATTTATAAGAATATATCCAATAATGGGACCAGCAGTTGGTGTAATGGCTATGTCACTGGACTCCCATATAGTTGACTGCAGTTCAAGTCTCAGACCTGGTGGCCTAAACTCATGCCAGGCACGTGGGCATTCATGCCCAAGATCCCAAGAGGAGAATGGAGGAGAAGGGATTGTGGTGTGGCCATCCCCCCTGGAGGGTGATTTCTCACTTTCTGTCTCTCGGTCTCTCTCTGTCTTTCTGGCGAGTGCACATGCCCTGTAGCAAAAACCTCTCCAAAAAAAAAAAAAGAGAATATATACAGTAAGTAGTGTAATATCTGTTTAGAGGAAAGGAATATAGAAAAGAGAACCAACACGTTAACTATCTCAAACTCTCCATTCCTTACTTCTGAAGATCTAGCTAAAATTCTCCAGGAGACAAAGTTCATTTTCTGCTATATAGCAAAAGGTAGCCCACAAGCCTTCTATTCATATAGATGGTATGAAGGAACTTAAGCATTTTCATGACTGTTTTATGACTAGGTAAACCTAGAGACCTGTAACTTCTATTCTATGACCTATCCTTAGTCAAAATGCATAATCCCAAAGTCGCTGCAGGACTTCTACTCTAAGGCAACATGTGGTCCACTCAGTGCTCTATACTGCCCTCTTCTGGTGGATCTGGATTTTCTGTTGCAAGAAAATAGTAGCCTCGTAGTGTTGAAGAAGCTCAGAAATCCAGAATCCTAAACAATTAAATATGTCCTTCGCGTAAGCAGTGGGTATACTTACATGAACTTCCATTTGACACTGTGCAAGAAAAAAAAAAGAAAAAAAACAGGAAAAAACATTTGGATATGTCTAGCTTTGGTCATTTAAATTAAATTAGAATCGTTCTTCATCTAGTCAGCTACAATTTAGCTCCTTAATGTTTTCTTCTTTTTTCTCTTTAAGAAATAAACACAAAATAGCTCATCAAAATATCAAAATAGCAATGATTAAATGGTTTGGAAGAAGAAGCCCAAGTTTGATGTTGTTTTGTTTCTAACAGAGAAAAAGAAAAAAAAACAAAAAACAAAAAACAAAAAACAGAACACAAACCCTATAATTCAACCCAACTTGTTGTATCCTCTGATTAAAGAGTTTTTTAGAATAACAGATAGGAAGCTGAGATTCGCCTTGAGATAGAGATGGTTAGCATAGATCAAAAGGAACATACATGTGTCAGTTGGGTTCAGTGGCAGGATGTGGGACGTGGTGGGTAACATATCCAGTTACTTCACGCACGAGCGCACTTACTAAATGCAGGTACCCTAAAAGGCCAGCTGCTCCCAGACGGGAGCCGTGGAAATGAATGGAAGGCAATCTGTGATGCTTAGTGTTTGTTCTGATACGGATCCGAGACCACATTTCTCATTAGTGATATTACTGTAAGTTTTTATAACTGTCTATCTGGCCCTGCTCAGGATAGTGAATTATATTTGAAACTTACATCTGGCATTTCTGAGGAGATGGGCATTCGATCGTAAATTCCCACATAAATAAAAGTCATTAGTAGATGTAGATAGACTATTTCTCCTAAGCCTGTCAGAAGGAAAAACATGTAAAATCTTTCTTCCAAAAAGTCCATCTAAGTCATTTGTGGGGAAAGGGACAAGTAACGTAAAATAATTTCAATATCAATGCAGCTCAAAAATAATGCTTACTTTCGTAGTGAAATGGGATTGGAGAAAGGAGAGAATGAATAAGAGTAATGGTTTACGTGCTAAGTAAAATGGAAAAGTCACTTGCCTTCTAAATAACAACCCCATTATTTTTCTAAAAAAATGAGTTGCAATAGAAGACTATTTCAAGGGGCCAGCAGGTAGCATGGAGGTTAAGGCACTGGATGCCACATGACCGACTGTGCAGTTCAAGTCCTCGACCTGGTGGCATGAAAATCACACCAGGCACATGTGAGCGTGTGCCCCATATCCTAAGAGGATAATATAGGAGAAAAGACTGTGGCATAGCCATCCCTCCTAGGGAGTGGTTTCTTACTTTCCCTCTCTCTCTGCAGGAGTATACACCCTATAGCAAAAACTAAATAGAAAAAGAAGGAGGAGGAGGAGGAGGAGGAGGAGGAGGAGAGGGTTTCTATAGGCCATATACTTCTTTCAGATGCCATTCATATACTACTGCTATTAATGAAGATGATCTTGGACATTTGAAGCCAAATTACCGATTAGAGATTAGGCCTTCCCCTTCCCCTTCACCAGGCTTGACTATCCCCAGTTTAGTAATAATCAACTCTAATCACCTTTTAGTTAAAATGATTCCACACCCTTGATAATCCAATGGGCTGGGACTAGGGTGAGGGAAATGAGGCACTTGCCTTAGGTACAAAATTTGACAGGAGGGGTCCTCAAAACATCAGTAATCAAGATAAACACTTGACTTCCCTTACCTTAATACTCCCTCTGCTGGATTTGCTCTATAAACTTAGGAAATAATGCTCATGATGGATGTTTTTGCATTGATTTTCAGTTTTAAAATACTGTTAATCTTGATTGAGTGTTGGGTTTTTTTGCACCCTTCTTTTTAAAAAGATTATTTATTTAATTCCATTTGTTATTATTATTATTATTATTATTATTATTATTATTATGGAGAGGTTTTCGCTATAGGGTGCGTGCACTCGCCAGACAGAGAGAGACAGAGAGACAGAAAGCGAGAAATCACCCCCCAGAAGGGATGGTCACGCTGCAATCCCTTCTCCTCCATTCTCCTCTCGGGATCTTGGGCACGCACGCACATGCGCCCGCCGTGAGTTTTAAGCCACCGGGTCCAGGACACAAACCGCGGTCAACTACGTGGGAGTCCAGCGACATAGCCATTACACTAACTGCTGGTTCCTTTATTATTATTTTTTTAATTTGACCAAACATAGATAGAGAGCTAGAGAGAGAGGGAAAGTGAGAAAGCAAGCCACTAGGTCTGGGATTCAAACCACCGTCGGCCATGTGGGAATCCAGTACCCTTAACCACCACGCCACCTGCCAGCCCCTTTTTGGCACTCTTTTAAATTTTGTTCCCTGAAGCAGGGTGCTTTCACTCGCTTCAGAGTAGTCCAGGGCCTACAAATGCATTCCAGTATTTATATAAACTTCAGATTCAGACTTTTCAACCTGGCACCATGGGCATTTGGGGCCAGGTACTTCTTTGTGTGGTTTTGGGGGCTGTCCTGTGTGTTTGGGGATATCTCTACAACTAGATGCTGCCTCAACCCACCAACAAGATGCAATGGCCCAGAATGTCTTCAGACACTGCCAAATCACCCCTGGTTGAGAGCCGCAGATCTAACCAGCCTCCTTCGTCCTGCAAAACACCTCATTTCTCCCCATTGGGTCCTCAAGAGAGATGGAAAGCAGCTTTTCATTATCTTCTAAATAACAACCCTATGAGACTCTTTGCTTTGTGGAGTGTTTACTTTATAATCTGATTAGAGTAATGATAATCATGTTAGCATGTCTAGACTCACTAAGGTCAAACCCCTGGGCTCTGTAAGGTTTATTCCTGTCTGATATCTGATGTCGCAGAAGACTGCTTGGCTATGTGAAGCAATAGCTTCTACCACAGTTCAGAGATGCCATTTAATCATAACCCCCTTGTCAAACTATAAGCTCAGCTCCCTCATCCCTAGGCCACAGGGATTAGTTACCTGCTAATCACATTGTATTCCCTTCAAGGTGAATTCATCTTGAATTTTATCAATAACCTTTACATGAACCATCATCTTTTCTTCCACATCAGAAGTTAAGACTGTAATGAGTCCAATTATATGAAATAGTTTAGGCATTCAACTTCCTCTATGGTCTTGGTTTTTTTAAATATTAAAATTTGGGGAAGTCTTTTTTTAGATTTCATTTTATTTTATTTTTTAGGTTTTTGCCATATGGTGTGTGCGTGTGCTGGAGAGAGACAGACAGAGAGAAGGAAAGTGAGAAATTACCTCTCCCCCCCACAACGGGGATGGCCATGCCACAGTCTCTTCTCCTCCATTCTCCTTTAGGGATTTTGGGCATGTACATAAACACACACACAGTTCCAGCACACACAGGTCCAGTATGATTTTGAAGCTGCCAGGTCCAGGACTCAAACAGCTGTCAGGCATGTGGGAGTCCAGTGCCTTAACCACCATGCCAGCTGCTGGCTCATTGGGAAGTCACTTTGCCAATAATGAGCAGGAAAGATATTTATTTATTATTATTATTATTATTATTATTATTATTATTATTCATAGGCCAAATTTATTATGAAAATGTTAAGCCCTAGAGTTAGATGTATTAATTAAATTACATTAAATAGTATGCTAGGATACTTAAAATAATTTGTGGCATAAGAAAATTAAGGGTCAGCCTGTGGTCTGGTCACTAAGGCAGTTGGATCTCAGTGGGTAAGCCTGCAATTCAAGTCCTGGATCCTGACGCTTGAGAAACATGCCAGGTACGTATGTGTGCATGCCCTAACTCCCAAAAGAAGGGCAAGATGAAAGAGAAGGAATTGCAGTGTGACCATGCTCGATGGAAGATGCCTTCATGTTTTTCTCTCTCTCTTTCTTTCTGTCCCCAGCAAGTGCACACACCATCTGGAAAATTAAAAGGGAAATTAAAGTATGAATTAATTTTGATGCAAAACATTTGAAATTCATGCATAGTTTTTTCATAATATACATGTTTCACGAAGACCTCTCTTAAGTCCATTTTGGGATTCTAGTTTTGTAGTAAGATTCTGAAAAGTCTCATAACCATCCATGCAAATTACTGTATAAACCATAAATAGGAAGTCACATGGATGAGCTAGAATTTTTTTTTCCCAACGATACACATTTGTCGCAGTCTGACACAGTTACTCTACTGAACTATGATAAAATTCTGGGTACTTACATATTTTTCTTCCAGGCAAGAATGATATGTGTGGGAGTCATCTCAGATTCCAGACAATGGTATGATACCAGTGAGGGCTGTTGGCTGCAAACCACAGAAGCCAACGCTGGTTGATTTAAAAACAGAAAAGAGCATCTATTACAGAGCTGCTTAATAACTCAAGGAATTTTCAACCCGATTACAGCCAGGCTTAGAAACAGCACCTGACAAGGGATGGCGGCAGGGCTGGACAGTAGCAGAAGCACACCACCTAGGCCCTCTGGTGAGGAAACCACCACCACTCTCCTTCCTCCCCCCACTGAACAGTGGGTGCCACAGGTTGCCAGGCATGGGACTTTAGCTGGTGCTGCCCCGATACTGCCACCTCAATGCCTCTGGATTTGCCGCTATCTCTGCCCCTTTATGTCCCTTTTCCCCAGTTCAAAGACACTGGCAGGTGCATCTATTTAGTCAAGCCTGGGTTATGCACCTACATCCTAACTGCAAGGGGAGTTGGGAAAATGTCTGCATGTTTCAACTTCTGAAATGAGAGATAGGTAGAAAAACAAAACAAAACAAAAACAAAAACGTCCACCACAGGTTTGATAAAAGATCATTAAAAGTAACAGATGAACTGGAGCCAGCAGAAGGTTTAGCAGTTACATCACTGGATTCCCTCAATTGTGGCAGATCGCCATTCTAGTCCTGGACCCAGTGGCTTGAAAATCATGCCGGGTGTATGTGCATTCATGCCCAAGTTCCCGGGAGGAGAAGGGATTGCAGCATGGCCATCCCCCCTCCCCCCACCTGGGGCGGATGTGATTTCTCACTTTACCTCTCATTGTCTCTGTCTCTGTCTCTCTCTCTCTCTCTCTCTCTCTGGTGAGTGCATGCACTCTAAGGTGAAAACCTCTAAAAATATATAAATAAATAACTGATGAAGTCTTGAGCTTTGGAGTCACACTATCTGAATTTGAATTTAAGCTCCATTAAGAGCTTTGTGACCTTGGGAAGATCATTTAAAACCTTAGTTGTTTCTATTTCTTCACTTGTAAAATACTGGCAATATTATTACCTACCTTAAAGGCCCTTGTGAGGATTACATGAAAAATACGTAAATTGTTGGAACCAGCAGTTAGTGTAATGGCTATGTCGCTGGACTCCCATGTAGTCGACCACGGTTCGAGTCCTGGACCCGGTGGCTTAAACTCACACCGGGGACATGTGCGTGCAAGCCCAAGATCCCGAGAGGAGAATGGAGGAGAAGGGATTGCGGCGTGGCCATCCCCCCTGAGGGGTGATTTCTCACTTTCTGTCTCTCTGCCTCTGTCTGTCTCTCTGGTGAGCACACACACCCTATAGCAAAAACCTCTCAAAAAAAAAAAAAAAAAAAAAAAAAAACTACGCAGCATGGATTCTCATTTCTTTGTACTAAACTAATCTTATACTGTAATTCCTTTTTCCACAGACATTTTGAATCCCCCTCATCTGTATGTGTGACTACATTTTTAAAGGAGCATATGTTTATACCAATGTAGAGCATTGATAACAAAGAGTTTCTACTCCCACTTCTCTTCCCCTTTTATGAACACCCACTGAACAGGGAGAGAGCACTTGCACACTGCAGACTTTTCATCTAGTTTAACAAAGGACAGAACAACTCAATTTGGTCTCCTCCTTTAAAGTACCCATGAGCAAGTAAAGAGATACCAATTAGAAAACAATTATAATTCTGCAAATGCTACGGGAGTATAAAAATGGAAGTTTGGAGAAGGATAAGATTACTTTAGTCTGAGGAGCTAGAAAAATTATTATAAGGGCCAGCAGAGAGCATGTTAGTTAGGTGCTGGATTCCCATATGGCTAACTATGGTTCAAGTCCCATACTTGGCAGCTTGAACATCACATCAGTCACATATGTGTACATACCCAAAATTTCAGGAGAAGGGATAACAGTGTGGTCATCCTCCCTGAGGAGTGATTTCTCACTTTCCCTCTTTCTGTCTCTTTCTGGTGAGTGTACACACCCTATGGCAAAAACTTAAAAAGAAAAAAGGGGGGAGGGAGAAATCATTATAGAAAGCACTTGACAGGAAACATGAAGAGTGCACATGAAGGGACCAGCAGTTAGCGTAATGGCTATGTCGCTGGACTCCCACCTAGTCGACCACGGTTCAAGTCCTGGACCCGGTGGCTTAAACTCACGCAGGACATGTGTGTGTGCGTGCTCAAGTTCCCGAGAGGAGAATGGGAGAAGGGATTGTGGCGTGGCCATTCCCCCTGGGGGGTGATTTCTCACTTTCTATCTCTCTGTCTCTCTCTCTCTTTCTGGCGAGCACACGTGCCCTATAGCGAAAACATCTCCAAAATAAAAAAGAACGTACATGAAGAGTGTTCTGGAGAGGGCCAGCTGGTGGCATGGTGGTTAAGGTAACTGGATCCCACATGGACGACTGCACAGCATGCTTGAAAAACAGGCTGGACGTTTGTGTATGCATGCCTAGAATCCCAAGAAAAAAATGGAGAAGGGATTGCAATGTGGCCATACCCATTAGAGGGTGCTTTTTCACTTTCCCTTTGTATCTTCCTGGCAAGTGACTGCACCCTATAGTAAACTAAAAAGAAGAGAGAGAAAATGTACTGGAGAGTAGATAGAGAAGGCCTCTGCCAGGCATAAGCGGCATACATGCAACGCGCCTAGAAATGGAGAAGCGTTCAGAAAGAAGAGGGTATGAGATTGACGGGAAAGTGGAAGAAGATGAACTGGAAAAGAGACTGGGGACAGACTGTCAAAACCTTTAAGGGCCGAACCAGAGTGTTTACCTTTTCACCTGATAACATATGTGCCAGCAAAACTGCGAAGAATTGCCCTAAAGCCTTAGCAATGCGTCACATCATTGCATAAATATCTTAGGTCATTTGTTCCCAGCTGGGTTTTCACATCATTATTCATAAGTAAAATGCCATGGACTTAGGGTCGAACTAAGCAAAGCAGTCCTAGTCCTTCCTTTTTTTCTTTTTCTTTTTGCCTCTCTTTTCCCCCTTTAGCCTCCATCCCAGACCTCCAATGTCATCCGCAAGCCTCTGAACGTCATACTCATTGCTATTTTGCAAAGGCTTTAGGCCCTCTCTTTGCCCTCATCCAGACTCTGCCATTCTTTCTCTTCCAACTCATCAGACCTCAGATTCTGTTTCGTTGACAAGACTGAGAATAGGCTAAACAGATGGCTGTTCGGGTCAGTGGCCCTTCTTAGTAACATGGTCCATTAACAATTTCTGGGGCTCCCTAGAAACTTCATGAACGATTCTCTGACCACCCCTGTTATCTCCTAGACCTAAATCGTTTCCAACTTCCCCACCCCCAGCCCCCATGCCATCTCTGTCACAGTTAGAACACGTGCTCTAATACAAACAAAAGGACAGTATAGGGGCAGGATGGTGGCACGGAGGTAAAATGCAATACTCCGAGGAGCTGACTCGCATGGGAAGGTCCCAGGTTCATGTCCGGAGACCTCCCTGAGAACACTAGGCGCATGTATGCCCACAATCCAGGGCTGGCTGGAGCTGGGGTGGATCGTGGCATCAAGACCCTAGTGGAAGTGCTCTCTCTCTGTCTGTCTCTCTCCCTGTCTCCCTCTCTCTTTTCACCTCCTTCACTCATGAAAGAAATGAATAAATGTTTCCAAAAAGGAAAGAGTTCTTATAGGCCCCCAAATAATAATGTTCCAAGCAGGATTGCACCAGAAAGTCTGAGTTTAGCCATTGCTTCCTCGTGTCTTCTCGGGAAATCACAGCTTTGAGCTGAAGACTGAATCTGCTCTTCCCTGTGGACTGGAGTTTGGTCTCCAGTTCTCTATGAACTCGACCCCAGGGATATGAGCCCAGGGGCTCTGTCTCCTAGATGGGCTGATCTGGCTCCTTGCTGTAGGGATATTCCAGCACAGAGAATGCAGAGCTGCATGGGCTTCTGTTAGGCTTTATTTCAGCTGAGCCCAGGGGCTCAGGCCCTGTGAGCAGCTCCTGGGACCTCGGGTTTTCAAGGACAGACCCAGGAAGTTGGCATCTACAGAGCTGTTGCTGGCATGACTGGGCTGGAGAGCCAAGCAGGTGTCAAAGGCACTGCCCATTCTGAGGGCTGTGGCCAAGAGGGTTTTAGGCCACAGGGCCAGCTTCTTTAGCAACCTGCTCTAGAAAGGCACAAGGACTAGACAGAAATGAGCAATTATACTCGAGACAGATCTGTTTCTTCTGTGACAATATATTTTCTTCACATGCTTTTCTCTTCACAGCAAGCAAATGCATGTGAAGCCAGTGACTATGAAGTCGGTCATACTGAGTTTACTCGGTTTTTCTCAGGGCTGCAAGCGTGAAGCATTGCAAGCCTTCATGTGTACACCAGGGAAAGAAAGGCATGAGAAAAGGACTCCACAGCAAGGCCGAAGGAAATGCCTGCAAAAAGAAAATAGCAGGATAAAGCAACACAATTTCAAATCTTAATCTCCCGAAAGGGTGCTTCTAAAGCCTCACTTTCCACACTTCTGAGTAGGACTCTTCCAAACTGCGTGTCAAATCATGTTATAGCCTTGCTTCATATCTGTGTGTGATAGCTTTCAGGGGCCAGTAATTCCCCCATATCTGGCAGAAAAGTCCATAGTAGGGATTTGCGCATTTAACTAAGCTTCCCGCACTGCTTTTTGTGGTGTGCTGGCGAAGGCGAAAGATTTGTTCTCTCTTTTAGAACTAAATCATGCAATGGCTAAGGATGCAGTCTAGAAGAAACCAAAATCATTCACTGGGTCAGGGAATCTGCAGAGCAATGACTTAATAATAGACTCTCCGCATTTGTCTCATCAGTAGAGCGCCCCTGCAAGTTTTTCAAGGAGAAACTGACAGACATGACCCTGTCTAGAAGGGGTGATCTCTGCCCAGACACTGTCCCTTGGCACCCATGTCCCATCACCAGAAATGGCTGGAGCTCTGGGTGCTGGCAGGCCTGGGGTGACAACAGTGCTGGAAACTGGGAAAAGAGAGCCCCAGAGACCTTGCAATAGCTGTGGAGAGAGGGTGTCATCCGGCATACTTAGTGTTCACTTGGTTTCCTTC
Organism: Tupaia tana; assembly: GCA_026018925.1. Lineage (NCBI taxonomy): Eukaryota > Metazoa > Chordata > Mammalia > Scandentia > Tupaiidae > Tupaia > Tupaia tana. The sequence continues at coordinate 167,216,043 of JAKSZU010000003.1, read as the reverse complement.
TCCTCTGCATACCTGGTAGCATTCTTGGCCTGCGGCTCACACAGAAAGAGTGGATCTAAAGAGCTCTGAAAAGCACCTCCAGGACGGGGTCACAAACTCATGTGTAGGCCCGGGCCAAGTAGCTAAAGGAAGAGAATGAAACAGGCCAGGCAGAAGGCAAGACAGTGGTTCATCCAGAGGGCATAATTGGTTACGGTGCTGAACCTCCACACGGCTGACTATGGTTTGATTCCTGCACCTGGAATCAAACTTGAAAATCATGCTGGGCATGTGTTATGTGTGCATGCCCAAAATCCCAGGAGAAGAATGGAGAAGAAGGGATTGTGGCATGGGCACCACCCCCTGTCCTCTACCCCGGCTTCAGGGGGTGATTTCTCACTTTCCCTCTCACTGTCTCTCTCCATATTTCTCTGGGGAGTGCCCATGCCCTGAGGCAAAAACTTTTTAAAAAGTAAATAAATAAAAGAGGTGACTCAGGTCTAAGAAAAGAGAAGAAAAAAGGCATCATCTGCTATGGTTTTGCTTCTATCTTTTAATAAAGATAGATTTCTTTCAGTTTTTAAAAAGATAACATTTAGAAACAAATTCAAACTCAGTTCCTTTGGTAAACTGACACTTCTCGTAATAGGTGCGAGATCAGTTATGTCCTCTTTGCTTGACTGTTAAGAGGCTTTAGGGTCTATTTTGTGCTTCTCTTTGGTTTTTGACACAACTCTCTGCCTCTCCTTCCCAGCCCTCTGTCCCCCGTACACACAGACAGTCGTAAGCTCTTCTACTTCCATTTCTGGCTTTACTGCGTTTGTTTTGTCACAATCATTAACACAGTATGCAGAGTGGAACAATAAATTAGTAAAATGAATGGTCTCTACACTCGGGTTTTTACATTTCTATTTTTTTGCTAGAGGGCATGGGTTTTCATCAGAGAGAGATAAAGAGAGGGAGAAGAGAAAGCACCCCCATGGGATGACCACACCACAATCCCTCGCCTCTTTTTTTCCCTCCTCTCAGGATAGGAGGCCCATATGCACACATGCCTGGTGTGCTTTTCAAGCTATATATTCAGGACTCAAACCATGCAACAGGCCAGAGTCTTAACATTGTGCTACCAGCTGGCCGCTAAATGATGATTATTATTATGTTTGAGAGATTTTTGTTGTAGGGGTGTGTGCACTTGCTGGAGAGACAGAGAGACAGAAAGTGAGAAATCACCCCCCCCCCAAGGGGGGTGTCCACATTGCACTCCTTTCTCCCATATTTTCCTCTTGGGATTTTGGGCACACACGCACACACTCCTGGCATAAGTTTCAGCCACTGGGTCTGAGACTCGAACCGCAGTCGGTCACATGGGAGTTCAGCACCTTAACTACTACACCACCTGCTGGCCCCACTAAATTATTATTTTAAAAAAGTAATTGAGAACCAAATAATTTTTCTAGGTCATAACAGTTTTCAAACAATTAAACCTCTCTACCTTGCATGTTAGTTGCCAATATCAAATGAGATTGTTCATGTGGATGCCTCAATAGCTTGACGAACAGTAATAGATGTGAAATCCATCATGTAGGCTCGAATTAAAATAATAAAGAGGATAGCTACCCTTCTTAAAGTTTACGAGACATCATTTTCATAACTAACTGATTGGAAATCTATGATTTTCCAATTAAAATAACACTATGTCTTTGGAAGGAGTGTGGACAGGGGAAGAAAAGACGCTGGTGGGAACGGGGAATGGAGACCTTGAAGTGAGACGTCTTCTGTCTTTGAACCAGGACTTGCAGCACTGGCACTCCCCATTCTCAGATCTGTAGATTCAGTCTGGAAATGTACCTCCAGTTCTCCTGGGTCTCTAGCTTGCTAACTGCCAAGAGTGGAGCTGCTGCTTCTTTTTTTTTTTTTTTTTTTTTTTTTGTTATTATTTATTTTACTTTATTTTTTTATTATTTTAATTTGCTATAGGGCCAAGTACTCACCAGTGAGGGGAGAAAGAGAGAGAAAAAAAGTGAGAAAGCAAGCCACCAGGTCTGGGACTCGAACTGTGGTCAGCCATGTGGGAGTCTAGTGCCTTTACCACTGTGCTACCTGCTAGCCCTGAGAGTGGAATTTCTAAGCCTCCATTGCATATGAGCCAATTCCTTACAATAAATCTTTTAAAATATATACTACAGGTAACATATGCAATATATAGTATCTTGTATACACAGTGCATAATATATTGTGTATATTGAAATATTATTCCTATTGGTTCTATTTCTCTAGAGAACTCTGACAATACAGGTAGTTCATGCCAAATCTTTTGGCACAGTGGTATTTGCAAATGCTCAGTAGGTGTTATGTGGTTGTTTTATTATCATCATCACCACATCATCGTTATTATTATCAATAATTACCAAGTTGCCAGGCCTGAATTGTCCCAACCTTGCCATACTATAATTTGTAGCGCTGGCACAGGAATGTGGAAGGTTTGAAAATCAGCAAATAGGGTCTGTGTTAGTTTTCTTTTTTTTTAGTTTTTTTTTCTCTTTAAATTTATTTATTTTTTTTCATTAATTCACTATACATCATTACAGCATACAGATGTTAGTTTTCTAGGGCCCCCATGACAAAGTACCACTCACCAGATGTCAAGCAACAGAACTGTGTGTCTCGCGGTTCTGGAGGCCACGAGTCTAACTCGAGGATCAGACAAGGCTGTGTTCCCTCTGAAGATGCCAGGGAAGGAACTGTCCTGTGCCTCTCTCCCAGCTTCTGGTGGCCTCAGGCATGCCTTGGATTGTACATGCATCACTCCGATCCCCTGTCTTCACAGGGCTCTCTCCTGCTGGTGTGTCTCTGTGTGTCCGCATTTCCCCTGTGTATAAGGGTGCCAGTCAGACTGGAGTGGCGCCCCGTCTCATGCCCTGAGATGAACTTCATTACCTCTGTGATGACCTTCTTTCCAAACAGATCACACCCTGAGGCACAGGGTTGGGACTCCCGATGTCTGTTTAGGGGGCACAGATCAGCACATGACATGACCCAGTGACAGCAGCCAAGGAAGAGAAAAGCCTGAGGAGTCGGGGACCTGGCGGGCAAGGCCAGGAGAGCCACCTCAGGCTGTGGGTCACACATATTCACAGGGAGATAGGGCTCTGGGGAAGGGGAAAGGCAGTTAGTTATCCACGAGCTTCCTTTCTCACCCGTGTGTCCAAGAAAACAAATGCAATTCCAGAGAACACAAAGTGAAGTGCTCTAAAAACAGGCTGTAAAAGGCCTGGTTCCTGAGCCTGGTGAGTCAGCGTGTGCTGTACTGGGAAAAAAAAAAAAAAAAAAGATAAATAAAAGAAAGAAAGGGGAAAAAATGTCAGGGAGAGGTGAATTTGTGCTTGTTTTTCTCCAGTCCCAAGGGCACAATGAACACAAACACTGGAGGTTTTTGCTGCCAGGATTCCAGCAGAGTTTATCAACATCCTCTAGTCAATTGTGCATTCATTATTCCTTGGGAATCTCAGGTCCAGAAGATGCATTTTCTTTTTTTAGAATTATATTTTATTTATTTATTTTAATTTGACCAGAGAGGGAGAAAGAGAAAGAAAGAGAGAAAAAGTGAGAAAGCAAGCCACCAGGTCCAGGTCAGCCATGTGGGAGTCAAGTACCCTTAACCAACATGCCACCTGCCAGTCCCCCAGAAGACACATTTTCACAGGCTATTCAGACCCTAGCAACATCCAATCTTCCTAGAAGGATGACTGTGGATTTTTGTTTGTTTGTTTTGTTTGTTTGTTTTGTTTTCTTGGAGAGGTTTTTGTTACAGGGCGCGTGCGCTCCCCAGAAAGACAGAGAGAGACAGAGAGACAGAAAGCAATAAATAACCCCCCGGGGGGATGGCCACGCCGCAATCCCTTCTCCTTCATTCTCCTCTCGGGATCTTGGGCATGCACGCACATGCATCCAGCGTGAGTTTAAGCCACCGGGTCCGGGACTCGAACCGCTATCGACTACATGGGAGTCCAGCGACATAGCCATTATGCCAACTGCTGGTCCCTGGATGTCTGTGGATTTTAGGTCATCAAAATTCCATGTCCTGGGTTGGCCCTGTGGTCTAGTGCTTAAGGGAGCCAGGTCCTACATGATCAACTGCAGTTTGATCCTAGCCCCAGCAGCTTGAAAAACATGCTGGGCATGAGAGCATGCATGCCTCAAATCCTAAGAGGACAGAGAAATGGAGAAGTAGGAACTGCAGTGTGACCACTCCCTGCTGGGGGAGAAGTGTGTTCTTCCTCTTTCTCTTTCTGAAGAGCACATGCCTTCTGGCAAATAAGAAATAAAAAAGTTCATGTCCTAGTTGGTGCATCATTTAGAAATCATGCAGGACCAAAGAGAACCATCCAAACACATTCTGAAGCAAAAACCGTATCTGTTGGACCTAAAGCAAGAAAGCCTCTGGCCCTTCATGCTGAAGATTTCCTTCTTGGCTTCCATATATGTCTTTTTTTTTTTTTTTTTAATTTGCCAGAGTGCGATGAAAAATGAGAAATCACCCCAAGGAGGGATGGCGATGCCATAATCCCTTCTCCTTCATTCTCCCCTTGGGATTTTGGGCATGCATGTACATGCACCCAGCATGTTTCTCAAGCCACTGGATTGGAACTCAAAGGGCAGTCAGCCGTGTGGGTTCCAGCACCTTAACCACCAGGCCACCTGCTCGCTCCCTCAGGTAATTTTAGATAGTGTCTTTTACGTACAATTTTAAAGTGAATTTTTTTTCTTTCAGTCATTGCTATAGTGTATGTGTGCTCACTAGAGAAAGGCAGAGAAAGAGAGAAAGAGAAAGTGAGAAATCACCTCCACACATGTGAGGGGGGTAGTCCTGCTGCAGTCCCTTCTCCACCATTCTCCTCTCAGAATTTTGGCCATGCATGCACACACACCTGGCATGTTTTTCAAGCTGCTAGGTCCAGACCAAACCGTGCAGTCAGCCATGCAAGATCTGGCTGCCTTAACCACCATGCCACCTGCTGGCACTAAGTGAATGCTTTTTCATCTTTAAGCAATCTTCACAATGTCCTTTGTCTGATAATTACAACATCTGAAGTGGTTGGTGGGGGGGTCTATGTCGATTTTTGGTTTCTGTTGTCAACATGTATTTTGTAGTTTTCTATGATTGTTACAAGTTGCCACAAAATCCATGACTTAATATAAACACTCTTTCTCACAGTTCTGAAGGCAGAAGTCCAAAAACACTGAGCTATCCTAGTTAAAGCGTTGGAAGGCCCCATTCTTCTGGAAGACATCCAGTGCAATCTGTTCCCTGGCCTAACCTGGCTTCTAGAAACTGCCCTCATTCCTCGGCTCATGGTCTTTCCCAATCTCTCTCTATACTCCAACCTCTTGCTTCCGTCATTACATCTACTTCTGTAGTCACATTTCTCTCTTCCTCTCTCTTGGAAGAACTCGTCATCATATTTAGGGCCTATTAGATATGCTAGGATAATTCCCCCCCTCAAAATCCTTAACTGTAAAGTCCTTCTTGACCATGTAAGGTGACAGTCACAGGATCAGG